>BRKX01000018.1:21706087-22956087 GCA_026008535.1 Perilla frutescens | reverse complement strand
CGTATAACTGTATGTTTGGTTTTACATCGATGGGAGGAAAGATAGACAAAGAGATAAATATAGGTAATGCACCCCAAACATTTAGGCTGAACGGCCAAAATTACCATTTAATGGGGAGCCTAATTCCTACAGAAGGTGAGATGCCAAAATTCGCCCAGTTGTACATTTACGACACTCAAAATGAGATCTCAAATAGGATGATGTCTGTAAGGTACTCTATTTTTTTTTTGAAAAATTTTATTATTTCTACTACTAAAATTATTACTATATTAATTTTATTTGTTTTTATTACTTTATTAACAAAAAAAGAACTGTATTATATTAACCAATATTACTTTATCTCAGGATGAAAAAGGATATTAATTCTCTCCACGCAGAAATTGTAGCCGACCTCAAAAAAATGTTGGATGAAAATAACGTTTTGGTGAAATCATTTAGAATGGCACGTCACAAGATTGAAGTTGAAGGACATTCAAATGTAAAACTAAAACTAATTGGAAGACGAGGAACGGATGGAAGAACGTATAACTTACCTTCAGTGTCTGAGGTTGCAGCTTTAGTAGTTGGAGATTTTGACGCAGCACTTGGAGATCGTGACATATTAGTGGAAACAAAAACAAGAAAATTGCAACGCATCAATGAATTACATACTTCTTATCTTAGTCTGCAGTATCCGTTGCTATTTACTTACGGAGAAGACGGATACAGAGAAGACATCCCATTTTCAGATATAAAAAACCCCAATTCATTTGCACGGAAGAGTATTAGCATGAAAGAATTCTTTTGTTTTCGTCTCCATGAAAGAGAGGGGGAGCATTCCACTATACTAAAATCAAGACGATTGTTCCAACAATTTGTGGTTGATGCTTACACAATGGTCGAGTCAGCACGGTTGTCATATATTCGAGGGAATCAAATGAAGTTGCGATGTGATATTTTAAACGGTCTCTCAGATGCACTCTGTCAAGGTGAAAACGATCCATCAACTAGAGAAAAACGCATCATTCTTCCATCTTCTTTTGTCGGGGGGGCTCGATATATGATTCAAAATTATCAAGATGCAATGGCTATATGCAAGTGGGTTGGTTACCCAGATCTATTCATTACTTTTACGTGTAATCTAAAATGGCCAGAGATACAAAAATTTGTTCAGAGTCAAGGATTGAAGCCAGAAGATTGACCAGATATAGTATGTCGTCTTTTCAAGATGAAGCTCGATATGCTAATCAAAGATATCCGCAAGAAGAAAATTTTTGGAAATGTAAAAGCAGGTAGAGACAAAAGATTTTCATAAATTTAATGCTTCAAAAAACATATGCAGTTAAAATTTATTTATTTATTATCTATTTATATAGTTCACTTATAACGTGCAGTTATATATACTATTGAGTTCCAGAAGCGTGGCCTGCCACATGCGCACATTCTGTTATTTCTTTCGAGAGAAGATAAATGTCGTACGGGAGATGATATTAATAGAATCATCTCGGCAGAAATCCCAGATCATGAAACAGATCCAAATTATTATGATGTTGTATGCCAGTTTATGGTACATGGTCCTTGTGGTGTTGCAAGACAAAATTCTCCATGCATGTTTGAAGGACGATGCACGAAGCATTTTCCTAAAAATTTTGTGGAAAACACGTAAATTGAGGAAGATGGATATCCTGTGTATAGAAGAAGGGATAATGGCCGAACAATTTGGAAAAATGGAGTGCCCTTGGATAACAGATTCATTATTCCTCATAATAGAAATTTATTATTACAGTACGGAGCTCATATAAATATTGAATGGTGCAATCAATCCAGATCCATCAAGTACTTATTCAAGTACGTCAATAAAGGCAATGACCGCGTCACTGCTTCATTCTACAGAACAACAGAAAATGGTGAGCAGAGTAACACAATCGATGAGGTGAAAATGTACTATAACTGCAGATATATTTCACCATGTGAAGCTGTTTGGAGAATATTCGGCAACGAGATATAGTATAAAGACCCATCAGTCGAAAGACTAGCATTTCACCTTCCAGGTGAACACAGTGTCGTATTTTCAGAGTCTGATCCGATTGATGAAGTTATAGCAAAACCAACAGTGAAGACAAGCATGTTTTTACAGTGGATGGAGGCCAATAAAAAATATCTAGAAGCTAGAAAGCTTACCTATGCTGAGTTTCCTATGAAATTCGTGTGGAAAAAAAATGAAAAAAAATGGGTCCCAAGACAAAAAGGTTTTGCAATTGGTAGGATTTACTACGTACCACCTGGATCTGGAGAATCATACTATCTAAGATGCCTCTCAAATGTTGTCTGCGGGCCTACCAGCTATGAGGAGATCCGAACTGTTGATGGGGTTCAGAACCATACTTTTAGAGATGCTTGCTATGCTCGTGGATTGCTATATGATGATAATGAATACATTGACGGAATTGTAGAGGCAAGCTTTTGGTCATCAGCACAATCATTAAGGCGTTTATTTGCTACTCTCATGTGTGCAGATTCAATCTCTCGCCCAGAAGTTGTGTGGAAAAAATGTTGGACTTATTTGACTGATGATATATTATACAATCACCGAAAAATGCTTCGCAATCCAGGTATGTTTCTCTCTTGCAGTGCATAAATTTATTAGTTATAATTAAACCGTAACATAAAAAAGGTCGCAAGAGATGGTCATTAAAAAAGCAAAAAACTAACAAATTATAATCTTAAAATATATTAAATTTTGTTATATTTAAAAAAAATATTAATGAAACATTTCAATATTAGGTAATTTTTAATATGAAAATTATATATATATATATAGCTAGAAAATACAGTGTACATAATTAAGTAAAACAAGTCAAAATATTATTAATAAAATAAAAAATTAGAAAAAAAATATTTAATTCGAGATTTCCTAATAAATTTTTAATCAACTGACTATCCCATCCAACACTTTTATACATTTATTTATTTTATGCAAGTTATAATTTGTATAAAATTATTATATAGGAAAAAAAACATGGTAAATATTAATTTATTTTACAAATATATAATCAATGCAATAGCTAATTTATTTTAGATTTTTATTATATTGAATAATGCTCATAACTTATGTGTTATACTATCATAGAAAAAGTAATAATTATGAATTGTAATTAAATTTTCAATTATTTCAATGCAGAATTGATCTTGACAGATGATCAAATTCAAAATTATGGTTTAGTCGAAGTTGAAAAGTTGATGCGTAACTCGGGTAGAAGTTTGAGAGATTTCACATCAATGCCCTTTCCACGTGATGAATTCTTTGAGAAATACAACAATAAATTAATAGCGGATGAGCTGCAATATGATAGAACACTTCTTGCACAAGAACATGAGCAGCTTCACAAAAACTTGACTGAGAAACAACTTAATATTTATGATGTTGTACTCAATGCAGTGCAGAAAAACTCTGGTGGTTTATTCTTTGTGTACGGATATGGTGGTACTGGGAAAACATATGTTTGGAAGACACTATCTGCAGCTTTAAGATCACAAGGAGAAATTGTTCTCAATGTGGCGTCTAGCGGAATTGCGTCATTACTCTTACCAGGAGGGAGAACTGCTCACTCCAGATTTGCGATTCCCATTAATCCAAATGAAGACTCGATATGTAATATCCATCAAGGAAGTCCTCTCGCGGAACTCATTGTGAAGTGTAAGCTAATTATCTGGGATGAGGCTCCGATGATGCATAAATACTGTTTTGAGGCTCTAGATAGAAGCTTGAGAGATATATTGCGGTTTGAAAACCCCAGAAGTTTTGACATGCCATTTGGAGGAAAGCCTGTGGTCTTAGGAGGAGATTTCAGACAAATTTTACCAGTAATTCCAAAGGGAACAAGACAAGATATTGTCAATGCAAGTATTAGTTCTTCTTATCTTTGGAAGAGTTGTCGAATCTTGAGATTAACTCAAAACTTGCGCCTAAAAACGATTCAATCTGAAACAGAATCCTTAAAGATCGAGCAATTCTCAAAATGGGTGGCAAGTATCGGGGACAGCACAATTGGCGACTCAAATGATGGTCATGCAATAATGGAAATTCCAAATGATATTTTGCTTCAGAATTCCGAAAATCCAATTCAAACCATTGTGGCCAGCACATACCCTGAATGTGTAGACGGTAGTGAAGCTATGTCATATTTAGAACATCGAGCAATATTAGCACCCACACTTGATGTGGTTCAAGCTGTTAATCAACACATGACCGCATTGAATGAAAAAGAACATAGAATCTATTTGAGTTCAGACGTCGCGTGCAAATCCGATGGCAATGTGGATTTATTGAGTGATGTTCACACCCCAGAATTCTTAAACACCTTAAAGTGTTCTGGAGTGCCAAACCACGAACTAACATTGAAGGTTAATACTCCTGTAATGTTGCTCAGGAACATCGATCCTCACATGGGACTGTGCAATGGAACAAGATTGGTTATAACAAGATTGGGATGTCACGTGTTGGAAGCAAAAATCATAGGCGGAGCTAATGCTGGAAAAAAAAGTTTTGATACCCAGAATGTCATTGACTCCAGCGGATCCCAGATTGCCTTTCAAATTCCAACGTAGACAGTTTCCAATAATTGTGTCATACGCAATGACAATAAACAAAAGTCAAGGACAATCATTGTCTCACGTAGGCCTTTTGTTGCGAAAACCAGTCTTTTGTCATGGACAGTTATATGTTGCTGTGTCAAGGGTTACAAGTCGTACCGGCCTGAAAATCCTCATTGCTGATGAAGAGAATCACAATACCAACTTTACAACCAATGTGGTCTATAAAGAAATATTTCATAATATGTAACTGTTTTCACAAGTAAATGTATTAAAGACATTGATTTTGTTTAACAAATATTTAAACAATAAATATCAACATCTCAATCTATATATAAACAAAAAAATACTTTTTAAACATTATATTAAAAATAATCATGTCCGTGCATCGCGCGGCAACTTGGAGTGCTCCTTTCTCTTGAGGTGAGTGGTTGATCTTTAAGGGACTGTACTAAGAAGTTTTGCTCTTGCTAGAATTATGCGTCAGCTTAGCAGCTTGTTTTGAACTTGAAGCACGCCTTCTCAATCTAAGACTTTTCGCACTTCGAGAATAGTGAGCTTTGAGCTGTAGGAAGATAGAAAGAAATAGCTCGTTCTGCAAAATAGCAAAGTTAGATTGGCGAAAAAGTCTTGGCCAAAATTGATTTCACCTTTTTTAAATAGATGAGTGAATTATCACCATTATGATTGGTGATGTTTAGAAATCACCGGTGGCATTTTAATGACTGTAGCCCTTTGAAGCTCTTTAATGAACTAGCCGTTTTGACTTTAATATTCTCTGCTCTAAGATCATTAGAATCTTCTAAAGATTTCCTGTTAAGATCTTCATTAAATGCTTGTCAGTAGGAGCAGGTGATTCGGCTATCATTTCTTGGACATTCAGCTGACGGGCTCTCAACTATCTGTTTAGTGTCTATTTATACCAATTTAGTGCAATAATTTTGTTATGTTCAAAAACTTGTTGCGTTGATTTTTATATTGTTATTATTGATTTTTATGCGTTTATTTGTGTTTATGCTCTAATGGTGGATTATGCCAAGTATTGCCAATCTTGAGCTTTTAATCACAAAAGCAGGAATTTTAAGGCATGTTGGTGGCAAGCAGGACAGTCGGAAATTAAGATTGGATTCGTGGAAGAAAGAATTAAAAGATCAAGTAAGAACAAAATAGGAGTTGAAGTGCATTGATCGTACTTAAAGAAATCATGGAAAAAGGCATCAAACCCCCCGGCCGCGCCAACCCCCGCCGCCGCACGCATGCCTCTCAGCCCAGCAGCCCCCGCGGCCGCGCCCGCGGAGGGTGTGCGCCGGTGCGCGCAGTATGATCCCAGCCCCCGCGGGCGCGCGGATGCCCCGCCTTCCGATCAGTTTTCTCTCCTTCACACTGTGATTTCCTCCTCCGCTCTGGACAATTCCACTCCAGTTCCTTCCCTATCTTAAATTGGATGTTCTAATTTGTGAAGACTTTTGGTAGCTACATTAAGCAATAGGGAACTAGGTATTAATTCCCCTAAGTTGCTTTTGGACTTTTGCCCCCCCAAAAATCCTCCCAAATATCTCCTCCAAATCCTTGCATTTAAGTCTCTCTCTCTCTCTCTCTCTCTCTCTCTCTCTCTCTCTCTCTCTCCCTTACAGATCTCTCTCTCCCTCTCATATCTAATATTAGATTTTGGGGATTAAGAGATCATCACCATCATTCCATTCACCCTCACCACTCCACTCTCTCTCAAAACCATACCATTCTCTCCATTCTCTTTCCTTACATACACACTACACACACTAAATCTCTACACACTTTTCTCACCATTTTTCCACCATTATCACCTTCACTAAAGAGAAGAGGAGGAAAGGGAGAAGAAGAGAGCCAAGTCTAGAGAGACGGAGAAGACACGAGACGGACGATGATGAGCCATCTGCGGAAGCTAAGCTCGGAGGAGGTTACCTTGTGTTTTTCTTTTCATTTGTTGGATGTTTGTGGGGATTTGTCCCAAAACACTTGAAGGATATACAATATTGTAGAAGTTATCTTCATTTACATTTGATTTATGAGATGATGTTCTTCTATGGTGTTTGCATATTTTTTAGCATGTTTAGTGGCAAATCCCTCTATTAGGGGGTAGAGAATTGATGTGGTTTTGATCTATGCTTGTTCTCGTTGATTGTTGTTGTTGGAATCGTGCCTTTTCATGTTTAGGTACTTGATCACTACTTGAACATTGATAGGATTTAGAGGAGTCTTGATTGTGAATCTAAATCCGGAAATTAGTTCCTTCGACGTTAGGTGCATGGGGGTTCCTAAGCCTAATATGTTAATCTTGCATGTATGATATAGCTAAGAGAGGTTTAACGGATAGACGGTGACAATAATTGATGTTAAACTAATTGGAAGGGTCTATCATATTTGTGAGAATGGCATTATCAACTTGACTTAAGCATAGTGATAAAACCATTGAGAGAATCTACACCCTAATACCTTAATCAAACTTGTTTTCTCTAATCTCGTTTTAATTTGTGTTGTTGCATCTAATTATCTTGCTTATTGTCTATTTTGAATTCCTAGCATAGTCATCATCAAAACCCCCATGTTAGAATGTTTCGATTTTATTTTAGTCATTTTGTCGAAAGCATGTGTAGTCTATAGATAATTCTTTCACGTAAAGTCTTCCTTGAGAGATCGACACGGGTTAAGCTTATTGCTTCTACAATTGACCCCGTCGAATTGCGGGTGTGGTCCTAAGTAGTTGTCTAGCTAGCATAAATCGGAAATTATAAGTGTAAATTTGTGGACCGTGAAACAAATTTTGGCGCAGTTGCCGGGGAAGACTTTAAGAATTGTCTTATTGATACTATATTTGCTTTTGTGTTATTTGTGTTGTATTTGTAAACATAATCTTGTTTAAGTATCGTGTTTGTGTTGTTGTTTTTGTTTCGATTTTCCTGTGTTGATTGTTTAGTCTAACCTTTCTTTCCGCAAGGTACGTTTGATCTCCGTTTTGTTTGTGTTTGTGTATGCTAGGGAGGCGAAGCCTCAATCGGAGATTAGCCCCCGTGTTTGACGACATCCATCGACCAAGGAGATTTGACGTGTTCGTGTGGGAAAAAGAGATGGAAGCTAATCCTTTCAACAACCCCGACAATGCCAATGCCAATGCGGCTAGGAACATGAGAGACTTTGCTCGTCCCGTCATTGGGGTATCGACTTCTTGCATAGTTCTTGGTGAAGCCGTGAGGAACTACGAGTTGAAGAACATCCACTTTAGCCAACTTCCCTCATTCTACGGGATGCCGGCTGAAGATGCTTTGAACTTCATCCGGGAGTTCTATTCCGTTGTTCAAACCTTTCCTCTACAAGGTTTGAATGAAGATCAATTGAAGATGAGGTGTTTTCCTTACACCTTGAAGGATCGAGCCAAGACGTGGTTCATGTCTCTTCCAGCCAATTCATTGGCCAATTGGAATGCCGTCTATGAGAAGTTCATGGCCAAGTACGACTCCAATCAAAAGACTCAAGACTTGAGAGCTCAAATTGTTACCTTTACCCAATCTCCAGGTGAATCGTTTCATGAAGCTTGGGATCGATTTCGAGGTCTCCAACAACAATGCCCTCACCACCACCTCGCACCCGAGTTGCTCAACCAATTCTTCTATGATGGACTTTCACAAAATTTCCAATATATGGTGGATAATGCATCAGGAGGAGACATTGGAGGACGGACCACCGAAGAGGTCTCCAACATCTATGAGACCATGGCCACAACTTCTCAACAAAAGAGTTCTAGGGGGAAGAGAGCTTCCGTCAATGAAGCCAACCCTAGTTATGATGTGACGAAGCAACTTGCCGAGTTAACAAGGCAAGTAGAGATGCTTAGAACTTCCGAGAGACCACCCCAACAAGTGATGACCGTTGAGACTTGTGGGATTTGTGGAGAGTATGGCCATGGGGCCAACTTATGCTAAAGGTTGATCGAGCCAGAGTCAAGTGAAGAGGCTCATTTCCATGCTCTTCAAGAGCAATTGAATGCTCTCCAAGGCTTCCAACCGCGCCAACAATACAACCCCTATTCTCAAACATACAATCCGGGGTGGAGAAATCATCCAAATTTCTCTTGGAAGAAACCTCAACAACCACCTCAACCACCACAACAACCGCCTCCACCTCAACAAGCCGGAGGTGGCCAAGCTCCACCTTATCCTAGACCGCAACAATACCCAGCCCAACCGAACCAACCGCCAAGGCCAACATTGCAAGACACATTGCAATCCTTCATCCAAGCCACTCAACAAAGATTCGATTCCGTTGAGGCTTCCGTGAAGAGAATTGAGACTCAAGTCGGCCAAATAGCCAGGACCGTTGGAGAGTTGGCCAAGCAAGCAAAGCCGGGCAAGTTACCAAGCCAACCGGAGCAAGCTTAAGCAATAACCGTGCTTAGAGGAGGAAAGGTGATAGACAACAAGGTTGGAGAGCCAAGTCCAACCAAGGAGGTTGAAAAAGAAGATGAGATTCCTTCACAACAACAAAAGGAATTCGAGAAAGAAGGTGAAGAAGTGAAGAAGCCCACACTCCACAAGGCTATCAATCCTTACAACCCTCCAATTCCATTTCCAAGCCGGTTGAGGAATGAGATGCAAGACACTCAATTCCAAGAGTTCTATAAACTTCTATCCAAGGTGAATGTCAATCTTCCACTCCTTGATGTCATTCGAAATGTGTCTGCCTATGTCAAGTTCTTCAAAGAACTCGCTTCAAAGAAGAGGAAATTCGAAGAGGATGAGAAGATAGAGGTATCCGAAGTGGCTAGTGCAATCCTACAATATCAACTACCACCAAAGCTCCGTGATTCAGGTAGTTTTACTCTTAAAATTGCTTTGGGAAATGGCAAAGGAGCATGTGGTATGCTAGATCTAGGAGCCGGAATTAATTTGATGCCTTACTCTATTTATAAACAATTACAGTTAGGTGAATTGAAACCAACTAGAATGTGCCTTCAATTGGCGGATATGTCCGTGAGATATCCTAGGGGAATTATAGTGGACATTCTAGTTAAGGTTGGTGGATTAATCATACCGGTTGATTTTGTTGTTTTGGATGTGGGTGATGTAAAAGAAACGGGTAAAGAGCACACTCTTCTCCTAGGTAGACCTTTTATGGCTACAACTAACACCTTAATTGATGTTAAAAATGGAACGTTAAAAATGTCGGTGTTAGGAGAAACGGTGTCTTTTTCCATCCATGAAAACAAGGTGATTCCCGTCTCCTCATTTGAGGAAAATTTTTCTTACATAGATGCTATTGATGTCTTGGCCGAGGAGGTTTTCTCGCAGGACATAGGTGCTCCGTGGAGGAGTGAAGCCTCGTCCGAGGAACTTGCTATGGATGAAGCCTACCTCAAGTGTGGGGGAGACGAGTTGAATGCCGAAAAGATGGAGATCTTGCTAGGAGAAGGCATGAGTCTCATGGAAATCATGGCCTCAACCGAAGAGGAAGTGAAGCCTATTCCCGAGCTTGAGCTCAAGGAGCTCCCATCTCATCTCAAATACGTCTTTCTTGACGATGAAGAAATGAAGCCCGTGATTATCTTTTCCAGGCTCGAAAAAGATGAAGAAGACCTCTTAGTAGCCGTACTAAAGAGGAACAAGCAAGCCATAGGATGGATTCTTTCCGACATCAAAGGCATTAGCCCCTCTACGTGCATGCATCGCATCATTTTAGAAGAAGGGGCTAAACCGGTTCGTGAAGGGTAAAGGAGGCTCAACCCCGTGTTAATGGAAGTCGTAAAGAAGGAGATTCTTAAGCTCCTAGCGGAAGGGATCATTTATCCCATAGCCGATAGTGAATGGGTGAGCCCGGTCCATGTGGTGCCAAAGAAAGGATGGATAACGGTCGTTGAGAACGACTAGGGAGAACATGTGGCTACTCGAACCACCACCGGATGGAGAATGTGTATTGACTACTGAAAGCTCAATGCCGCCACAAGAAAAGACCATTTTCCCCTTCCCTTCATTGATCAAATACTTGATAAACTTGCTGGACATAGTTTTTATTGCTTTCTTAACGGTTTATCGGGTTATTTTCAGGTGGCCATAGCGCCGGAGGACCAAGCCAAGACCACATTCACGTGTCCGTTTGGTACGTTTGTGTGTCGAAGGATGCCATTTGGACTATGCAATGCACCGGGAACTTTCCAAAGGTGTATCTTTCTCTATCTTCTCCGAAATGATTGGAGACTTCATTGAGGTATTCATGGATGATTTTTCGGTCTTTGGATCCTCATTTTCCGATTGTTTAGAGAAATTGGAACTTGTCTTGAAAAGATGCATAGAAAGTAGCCTAACTCTTAGTTGGGAAAAGAGTCATTTTATGGTTACTAGTAGCATAGTCCTTGGTCATGTTGTGTCTAAGGAAGGGATGAGTGTAGACAAGGCTAAAGTGGATGTGATTGAAAAATTACCTCCACCTATTAATGTGAAAGGAATTAGAAGCTTTTTAGGCCATGCCGGTTTTTACCGTAGGTTTATTAAAGACTTCTCAAAGATTAGCCAACCTCTATGCCATTTACTTGCTCAAGATGCTCCTTTTGAGTTTGATGAAAAATGCTTGCATGCTTTCAATACTCTTAAGGAGAAATTGATCGCACCCTTTGTTGTTCCCCCTGATTGGTCTTTACCATTTGAGATAATGTGTGATGCATCAAATTCCGCCGTTGGCGCTGTCTTGGGTCAATGTATTGATAAAATTTTTCGTGTAATTTACTATGCTAGCCTTACCTTGAATAGTGCTCAAGTAAATTACACCACAACCGAAAAAGAATTGCTTGCCGTTGTGTTTTCTTTGGATAAATTTAGATCCTACATCTTAGGTTCTAAAGTAATCGTGCATAGTGATCATGCGGCTTTAAGGCATTTGTTGACCAAACCACAAGCTAAACCTAGACTCATTAGGTGGATTTTGCTTGTACAAGAATTTGATATTGAGATTAAGGATAGAAAAGGGTGTGAAAACGTGGTAGCGGATCATTTATCTCGCCTCCTCGTTGATGAAAATTTCAATTTGTTACATGAAAAAGGAGTGGATTGTGATACATTTTCATATGAGCATGCTCTTGAGCTTAATTCCTCTCCTTGGTATGCCGATATTGTCAATTACCTTGCATGTGATAAATTGAGACCTAACCTTTCTTTTCAAGAAAAGAAAAGATTTTTGGCAATGTGTAGGCATTACTTTTGGGACGATCCATACCTTTTCCATTTGGGAAAAGACGAGATAATTCGAAGATGTGTTCCGAAAGAGGAGCAAACCGATGTTCTAGCCTTTTCCACTCATCTCATTGTGGTGGTCATTTTGGAGGGCAAAAGACGGCTAGAAAGATTCTACAATCCGGTTTGTATTGGCCTTCAATTTTTAAAGATGTTCATGCTTACTCCATTTCATGTGATAAATGCCAAAGACTTGGTAATATTGGGAGGATAAATGAAATGCCTCTAAATGTCAATCTTGTTGTTGAAATTTTTGATGTTTGGGGTATTGATTTTATGGGACCATTCCCTAACTCATCTGGCTTCGAGTATATCCTCTTAGCGGTCGATTATGTCTCAAAGTGGGTTGAAGCAATCCCCACTAGGTCTTGTGACGCTAATGTGGTTATCAAGTTTGTGCAGGAACATATATTGAGTAGGTTTGGATTTCCAAGAGCGATCATAAGTGACGATGGAACTCATTTCACCAACAAGCTTTTTGCAAGATTGATGAAGAAAAATGGAGTGACTCACAAGGTGGTGACACCGTATCATCCTCAAACTTCCGGTCAAGTTGAGACGAGCAACAAACAAATTCAAAACATCTTGAAGAAGACCGTGAATGTGACGAGGAAGGATTGGTCACAAAGGTTACCGGATGCTCTTTGGGCATACCGGACGGCCTACAAAACCATTCTGGGAATGAGTCCATACCGCCTTGTATATGGCAAAGCATGCCATCTCCCCATTGAGATCGAGCACTGAGCCTATTGGGCTATAAAGGCGGTGAATTGTGATCTTGAAAGTGCGGGAAAGGAGCGAGCCTTGTAATTGTCCGAGCTCGACGAATTGAGAAACGAAGCCTATGACAATGCCAAGATTTACAAAAATAAAGTGAAGAGGCTACACGATAGGCGGATTGTTAAGAAAGAGCTCACGCCGGGTATGAAGGTTCTCCTTTTCAACACTAGATTGCGACTCTTCCCCGGAAAACTCAAATCACGATGGAGCGGCCCGTTTATTATTGAAGAAGTGTTTCCCTATGGAGTGGTCACGTTGAAAAACCCGGTGACAAACGTTACCTTTCAAGTGAATGGGCACCGAGTCAAGCCATACTATGAAAGGTTTTTGCACGAAGCCGATGTGGAGGAATTGAAACTTCTCAATTCCGATTGAATTCTTCAAAAACTTCGTCTAGCTCGAGACATTAAAATGAGCGCTGCATGGGAGGCAACCCATGATTTTTATTGTTTGATTTTATTTTCTCTTGTCTTAATTTTAAATTGTTCATGGTATTTCGAGGGTGGAAAATTTTTAATTGGGAAAATAATTTTTGCAGAGGTGGAGAAGAGAAGAAAAGCAGAGTAAGAGGAAATTGGAAACAACAGGGGAGGATTTCCCTATGTCCACACGCCGCCACGCACAGCCCGCCACCGCGCGCAAGGCCCCTCGGCCCAGCGCCCCCGCAAGCGCGCAACATGCGCCGGCGCGCGCCTGAAAATATTCCCCCGCGGGCGCCCATGGACGCGCGGGCGTGCGCCTCTAATTGCCCCGCGGGCGCACACCATGCGCGGGCGCGAGCACCTCTCTACGGCTCAGTCCCCCCCGCGGCCGCGCATCTACCCGCGACCGCGGGCCCTTCTCGCCCGTTCCACCATATAAAAGGGCCCCAATTTCTGGAGCCCTATTTTTTCTTCAAATTGCGTCGCATCTCCCCCCATACTCCTCCTATTACTGTGCTCGCCACCGCGCAGACACCCGTCGCCGCGCCAGAAACCCGTCGCCGCGTGCCCTCTTTTGCTGCTCTCTCCTTCGTGCATCAAAGCTCTCATATTCATGGCCTCCAAGCAAAAAACTACTTCTACTGCATCAGGAGAGGCAGGTTCCAGTGCCATTCGGGAAGTGGAGAACCTTGCACACCAATTTGGAGCTCCCTTCCTTCTCATCTCTCCAAAAGAAGGTAAACGCTTCACAACCTTCCAAAAATTTGATATTACTTCTCCACGATATATTGATTGGAGGTTGATGCACTCTTTGGGGCTGGAGGAAAAAGTGAACAAATATCTTAAGTCTTTGAGCTTGGAGACTTTTGCAAAAATGAAATTTGAAGCTTATGATAATTTGTCTCTTGAATTTTTGGTATCTGTTGAGTATGATGAGCGAGAGCAGAAGAAAATTTCTTTTAGAATATTGGAGAACAGATATGAGGTGACATTGTCCAATATGAAAGATTATTTTGGTTTTGCATCAAAGGGCATTAAGGAACGTCCATCTGATTTCAATGTGGCCAAGGCTTGGTATGAGATCTCAGGTTTTCACAACTGGGACCCCAAGGGGACACCGAGCAAGTATATTCAGGATCCTGCATTATCTATGTGCACAAATTTTTAGCCTACAATGTCAGTAGGAAAGAGCAGGCCAACAAAGTGAATTCAACAGAGGTTTATCTTTTGTGGTGTTCCAAGAAGAAGAAGAAAGTTTGCCCTTCCACTTTCCTTTGGTCGGCCATCAAGGGTATGCGTCAGCGGAACATCCAACACCCTTCTTTCGGTGCCTTCATTTCCGCCTTAGCTGTTAAACTTGGAGTGCTTGAAGAGAACGGCCCAGCCCCTAATGGCCAAACCCGACTTGCTCAGTACAATATTGACAAAGATGAGCTCAAACGGGCTCAGCTTATTTATGAGGAGCATCAGGTGCACCCTCACGCCAAACGGAATTGCGTTGAGAAGTTGCGGCTTGCCCAACAGGGCACCATGCAACTTACCGGAGGTACCGGGACTTCGTCTGCACCTCGTGGTCTATTCGATGAACCCGATGAAGCGGAAAATGAAGAACCTGAAGACGGAGATGAGCAAGGAGAAGAAGAAGAAGACGACTAAGAGCACCACTTTCAGCAGCCCCCACAGCCCGGCTTTCATATGCCGCAAGCCGATTGGACATCCTTCCAGGACCATTTTGACACTTCTATGGGGCAATTCCAGCACAACTTTCAGGAGCACTATGACTCCTCCCTGCACCAGTTCCGGGAAGGCTTTGAGCAAACACTGGTCAACTCAATGGGGCAGTTCCAACAGCATTTTGTCTCCTCCATGGGCCAATACCGGCAACATTATTCAAACACAATGACACAATTCTAAGATCGTTTCGACACCTCCATGGGAGAGTTTCGTCAAGAGTTGGGATCCCTACGTAATGATCTTGGGGATTTTCGCCAAGGAGTCAATAGCCGCCTAGACAGCCATGATGAGCGAATGACAGCCTTGGAGCACAGCTGTAACAACTGGACCATCTCCTATCCTTACCCGCAGCCTCTGCCACGACCTTATGATCCACCAGAGCAGTGAAGTTCTTTTGTGTTTTTGTGTACTATTTATTTTATGTTCGTGTGCGTATTGTTATTGTTTCAGTTCACCCTTTCCGTTGTTCGTTGGTTGTCTTTGTCAATGTTTTATCAGAACCAGCACCTGTTGCTGGTCTTCTACAATTTGTAATGTGTTACTCTTCCCTATTCTCCTATTGCATCTTGTTTTCATACATTGAGGACAATGCATGTTTTAAGTGTGGGGGAGAGCTCGTTATATTATGGAGTGAATTTTGTGGTTCTTATTTAACTATGTTGGTGTTGATATTGTTATGTTAATTGTGTTGGTTTTAATTTGCATGATTAGTTGTTTTTGTTAGCTTGGTATGTTGTGAGCCTCCCACTTAGTATAGTATTTCACCTTGTCCGATGGTCAAATTTGAAAAATTTTAATATGAATCATCAAGGAATTATTTTCAAGTTGCTCATGAATGAATGAATCGTTCCGTGGTTTCAACCTTGAACATGAATTATTTTTGAATGCGATCACAATTTGATGATTGACTTGAAGAGTCTTGCCCTTAAAAGAATAGGAAGAATGCTTGGCCTTGTTCTTGAAAAATTGCTTCCCTTAATCATTTATCCTCGTATCTATAATATAAAAATAATAATAATAATAATAATAATAATAATAATAATAAAATATATATATATATATATATAATAAAAAAATAAAAAAAATGGGGAAAAATTAGGATCTCTACTCCTCTAGTTGAATTATTCGACTATGAGTATGGGAAACCACACAAGGACACTAGGGATTTCCTCCCTATGGTTTTACCTCGTGATTTTTGATCCATTTCCCCATGAATGTGTTTAAATAAATGGGATTGCATTCCGGATTCTACTCCTCTCATGTGTGTTAATCCTTCCACGTGTTGCATGATGAGTATGGGAAACCACATTAGGAAGCTCGGTCATACCCCATGATTTGATCTAATGATCCTTGTCCTGTGGTTGCAACCCCCTTTGTTGCTTTATGAAGTATCTTAATAAATTGGGATGTGATTTGTGGGGATGTAAATTAATTGAATATGGGATAACGTATTTTTCCTAGAATTGAGAGGACAAGCAATTCATGTGATTGGATATTGTGTTCAAATTCTTGGATGATAAATGTTTTTGTGGGAACCATGCAATTGTTGATTACATGATCACCTTGTGAATATTTCCTCCTTGCTTCATATTTTTAATTTCTTATTTGCTTGAGGACAAGCAAAGAGCTAAGTGTGGGGGAGTTGTTTACAGTCTATTTATACCAATTTAGTGCAATAATTTTGTTATGTTCAAAAACTTGTTGCGTTGATTTTTATATTGTTATTGTTGATTTTTATGCGTTTATTTATGTTTATGCTCTAATGGTGGATTATGCCAAGTATTGCAAATCTTGAGCTTTTGATCACAAAAGCAGGAATTTTAAGGCATGTTGGTGGCAAGCAGGACAGTCGAAAATTAAGATTGGATTCGTGGAAGAAAGAATTAAAAGATCAAGTAAGAACAAAATAGGAGTTGAAGTGCATTGATCATACTTGAAGAAATCGTGGAAAAAGGCCTCAAACCCCGCGGCCGCACCAAGCCTGCCGCGCGCTGCAGCCCTCGGTGAGGATGCCCCCGCGCCCGCGGGGGTGTGAGCCAACACGCGCAGTATGATCTCAGCCCCCGCGGGCGCGCGGGTGCCCTGCCTTCCGATCAGTTTTCTCTCATTCACACTGTGATTTCCTCCTCCGCTCTGGACAATTCCACTCCAGTTCCTTCCCTATCTTAAATTGGATGTTCTAATTTGTGAAGACTTTTGGTAGCTACATTAAGCAATAGGGTACTAGGAATTAATTCCCCTAAGTTGCTTTTGGACTTTTGCCCCCCAAAAATCCTCCCAAATATCTCCTCCAAATCCTTGCATTTAAGTCTCTCTCTCTCTCTCTCTCTCTCTCTCTCTCTCTCTCTCTCTCTCTCTTTCTCTCTCTCCCTCCCTTACGGATCTCTCTCTCCCTCTCATATCTAATATTAGATTTTGGGGATTAAGAGGTCATCACCATCATTCCATTCACCCTCACCACTCCATTCTCTCTCAAAACCATACCATTCTCTCCATTCTCTCTCCTTACACACACACACACTACACACACTAAATCTCTACACACTTCTCTCACCATTTTCCCACCATTATCACCTTCACCAAAGAGAAGAGGAGGAAAGGGAGAAGAAGGGAGCCAAGCCAAGGGAGACGGAGAAGACACGAGACGGACGACGACGAGCCATCCGCGGAAGCTATGCTCGGAGGAGGTTACCTTGTGTTTTTCTTTTCATTTCTTGGATGATTGTGGGAATTTGTCCCAAAACACTTGAAGGATATACAATATTGTAGAAGTTATCTTCATTTACATTTGATTTATGAGATGATGTTCTTCTATGGTGTTTGCATATTTTTGAGCATGTTTAGTGGCTAATCCCTCTATTAGGGGGTAGAGGATTGATGTGGTTTTGATCTATGCTTGTTCTCGTTGATTGTTGTTGTTGGAATCGTGCCTTTTCATGTTTAGGTACTTGATCACTAATTGAACATTGATAGGATTTAGAGGAATCTTGATTGTGAATCTAAATCCGGAAATTGGTTCCTTCGACGTTAGGTGCATGGGGTTCCTAAGCCTAATATGTTAATCTTGCATGTATGATATAGCTAAGAGAGGTTTAACGGATAGACGATGACAGTAATTGATGTTAAACTAATTGGAAGGGTCTATCATATTTGTGAGAATGGCATTATCAACTTGACTTAAGCATAGTGATAAAACCATTGAGAAAATCTACACCCTAATACATTAATCAAACTTGTTTCCTCTAATCTAATTTTAATTTGTGTTGTTGCATCTAATTATCTTGCTTATTGTCTATTTTGAATTCCTAGCATAGTCATCATCAAAACCCCCATGTTAGAATGTTTAGATTTTATTTTAGTCGTTTTGTCGAAAGCATGTGTAGTCTATAGATAATTCTTTCACGTAAAGTCTTCCTTAAGAGATCGACTCGGGTTAAGCTTATTGCTTCTACAATTGACCCCGTCCAATTGCGGGTGTGGTCCTAAGTAGTTGTCTAGCTAGCATAAACCGGAAATTACAAGTGTAAATTTGTGGACCGTGAAACACTATCTCGGCTTTCAGCTCTAAGATTGTCTAGTAGGCAGATCTTCAGCTGCCTTGAGCTTCTATCATGATATAGTCTATTTCTGCTAACTCATCAGCTAAGCTTAAAAGCTCCCATTTCTAGACTTATCAGTTGGCTACTTGATTGAGCTTTTTACCTTCTCTCTGAACTTATCTATGGTCAGTTAAGTGGAGGCTCAATGCATTTAGAGCTGTTTTACCAATAAACTGATCTTTGATCAGTTTAGGATTAGCTCTGACTGATCTCTGATCAGATCAGTTTCAGCTTTCAAGCTGACTCTGTTCATCAGTCTATCTTGGCTTTTTGCTAAGACTGATGATTAACTCATTAGTGGATGCCTACCAGTCTCCAAAGTTCCCTTCCCCCTTTACAGCTTATCTCAAGCTTTGAAGAGTTTACTCTGATTGGTCTGATCAAGGCAACCTGTAGGCTGGTTGACCATGCTTCTGAATAGCTGTCTCTTATCTCAGCTTGAAGTCTTACTTGGTCATTATCCTTGATTTCTAGCTTATCATAACCTGCAGTTTTTCATTAAATCATCACACATGTTTTGACATTTCATCAAAACCATCTTTTGGGATTTTCCCAACAATTTTCCTAACAAATTCAATGAATTATAATTCACAAAATAATATAAGATCACAACACTAATTATAATTTTGAAAAATATAGTCCATGAATGCACTATATATACTAATTAGATCACACCACTACTTACAAATTGGAAAGTATAGAACATGCTAAGAAATCGTAATTATAAGAATCATAGTTCATGCATGCACTATATATACTAAGATCACACCGCTAATAAGAGTTTTGAAAGTATATTTCATGCATGCACTATATAAGATAGTTAGATCACACCACTAATTAGAATTCGAAATTCTAAGATTAATTCTAAGAATTATAGTTCACAAATTAATATCAGATCATAACACTAATTATAATTTTGAAAAGTATAGTCCATATATGCACTATATATACTAATTAGATCACACATTTGAAAGTATAGAACATGCTAAGAATCGTAATTCAAAAAATCATAGTCCATGCATTCACTATATATATTAAGATCACACCACTAATAAGAATTTTGAAAGTATATTTCATGCATGCACTATATAAGATAATTAGATCACACCACTAATTAGAATTCAAAATTCTAAGATTAATTCTAAGAATTATAGTTCGCAAATTAATATAAGATCACAACACTAATTATAATTTTGAAAAGTATAGTTCATGCATGCACTATATATACTAATTATATCACACCACTAATTATAATTTTGAAAGTATAGAACATGCTAAGAAAATTATAATTAAGAAAATCGAAATGGTAATTAGAAATTTGAAAGTATAGAACATGCTAAGAAAATTATAATTAAGAAAATCAAAATTGTATTAGAAATTTGAAAATATAGAACATGCTAAGAAAATTATAATTAAGAAAATCAAAATTGAATTTAAAACAAAAAATCATCGCCATAATATTGGGAATTGCTCGATTCTTCATATTCCCAATGCAATAAAAATTACAATTGTTCTTTACTAACACGGTAAGGCTCCGATTTCAAAAACTTTAATTAATTTTTTGCATAGATAATTGGTTCAACATTTATTTGGTTTATTTAATTGCAAAAAATAAGCCCTAAATATATCTATTTCCATGTAAATCGTAATGGCATTCTGCATACGCTATAACCTATAGGGAAGCGATTTATATTACCTTTTAATTAGCATTAAAATACGACCATTGATCTGCTCTGACTTATTGTATATCACCAATTTATTTATTCTTTACTTTTTTTTTTAATTAGAATCACATCAAAGGTCATTCAAAGTAATCACCGGCTTCAATCTTCCTTCTACACTTCACTCTTCCTTCTACACTCTTCCATCTACAGTGATGAGGGAAACCTAGTCTGAAGTCAATGAAGGAATATTGATCTATCCGATGATAAACAGATGATCGACTTCTTTACCAGTACTTCCAAAAATTTGTGGTATGGCTTGAAAAAAATGTTTCGGTCTAGGACAAATCGTTCAAAAAATGCTAGAATTGAAAGAGTGTTTTGATGACATCGTCTGGTTGAGAATGGTTCCCGACGTCATGTATGATCAAAAATTGCATGAGGAAGTAAGTATTGTAGTTGAATTCTATTTCACGTGTTATCATATCTCTCGTTCAATCTAATATTATGTTTTAATCTAGGAGTTGCTGCTCCATTATGTTTTCGACATCAAGAGGGCTAATGAGCTTGATCTGCACTAGTTTAGGATGTACTTCGCGGGTGCTTCTTGTAGATGGATTGGCAAACCAGTGCTAGGAAATCAGGATGCTTGGAATTACAATTATTAGAACTTTATTATATTTTGTTATATATTATTGGCAATGACCAATTTTATTATATTTTGGCATGTAATTAATACACAACTACTTTAAATATTCGTAGTTAAATTTATCTATTCTAACTATTGCATATTCTAGAATCTTCATGTCATCCTACTTTTATATAACTATCTATATTCTATACATTTTCTCTGCTATCTTGTGTCTTTTTCAGGATATTCTCCCACTACTTTCTCTCTTTCTCTATGCTTCTCTTTGTGTCTTTTGCAGGAATTTATCCAACAATGACAGATCCCACAAGATCGAGAGGGATCCGCTTCGAATGCAGGCAAAAATAGTTTTCTTGTCATATTATCAACATTCTCTATGCTCCTTTTGTGTTCTTCTTGTTAGATTCTCCAACAATAACACATCCCTCTTCTTGTTTCAGGTGGTGATTATGGTTTTGAAGTACAATGTCACTCGCATGAATATGCTATTAGAATGGTAAAGTTAACATATCCCTTTGCAATCGTTGTTAATAAATGTTGGCTAATTGTGGCTTTTGTTTTATAGTATTTGCCTAAGTACACAAGCAACATTCTTAGCACATAATCTAAGAAGATAAAAATACGAAGTTTTATGGTTTTCAAGAATAGGAGGTTTAATATGAATACCGTGAGATTACCACGAAGAAAAAATAAGAAGAATGTCATGATCCGGTTCAAAAAGGGTGGAATGATTTTGATCAATATCTTGGTATCAAGCATGGTGGTGTTCTGCGGGTGGAAAAATATGGTGGTATTACTCATAGTGTAGATGTTTTCTTTGTTATAAAAACTGAAATGGTTAGGATTGATGACTAGTATTTTAGATCTACCTGATCCATATATATTTGATGTCATATTCTATGTTTTTTGTATGATGTTTATGTTATTATCTATCGAAAGCTACATTTGTTGGTTATGAATCTTCTGATTGCATGTTATAGGTTGTTGAAATATATCTGTTTTTATGTTCTCCAATAATGTGCACACCAAGTGGTCGTTAAAAATCATGTCTAAAAAATTTATGCAAAAAAGCTCTACAAAATGTGCACACCAAGTGTTCGTTAAAAATCATGTCTAAAAAACTTCTGCCAAAATGTTCTACACAATGTGCACACCACGTGCTCGTTAAAAATACTTTGTTCTAGTTGAAACAATGTCCATTAAAATATTCACTGAAAGTGCTCTGTTCTACAGAAATTTTGCAGACCAAGTGTTCATTGAAAGTGCTTGTTATATTATACTTTGTTTTACAAAATATGTAAAAAAAGTGAAGAAAATGTGTACAAAAAACGTGTAGAAAATGTGTACAAAAGTTTTGAACACCAAGTGTCGTTGAAAGTTCTAGTTGAATCAATGTCTAAAAAATGTGTAGCAAATTTTTTCACACCATGTGCTTGTTGACAGTTTGACATGCTATCTATTAACAAATAAGTGAATTGCAAATGCACGACATTATTATAATACTTAGGTGAGCAAGAGTATCGTATCGCACAATGAATGCTACTTCCTAGTTCATAAATACAAGCACCTAATTAATATCTCGACACAGATTAAGCAGGTCAAAATAGAATAAAATTAAATAACATAAAATAAATGCAAGGAAATAAAATACTGGACTAGACAATTAAATGAAACCTAGGCTTTAGGGAAACTGGATTATTATATCAATTATTAATATTCATTAACTCTGCCAATCTGACTTCTGTCTTTAATCTATCAATATTGGGGAATCACTAGTTTGTTATCAGGTTGCTTTTAAAGGCATAAACCATAACATAGATATAGTGAGCATGAACTTCACTGCGGTCGGTTCTTCACACATGTCATTACTCCTAATCTAATTACACTCAAAGATTTATTCAACCCTATGTGATACTTGTTCACTTGGTCGGTCCTTCCAAACATACATAACCTTATTTATATCTTTCTATCACTAATTTTTCTCTGGTCAGTACTTCAAATTAATGACTAGCAAGCATAAATGGTGATCAAGCATCCATACAAGATATAAATAAATGCATAGAAATCAAGCTCCAAGAGATAGCAAGAAGAATGTAATTAAACCATATTATAAAATTCATAACATCCAATTCCTAAAATCTAACTATGAAATTAACTAAACATAATTAAATAAACAATCAAAGAAAAAGTATAAGTGTTCATGACAAAATTAACAAAATAAAAAATTATATCGGATTTTCTGACGGATCAAATATGTCAAATGATACATATTCATATTCAAATTTTAAATATAAATAATTGGTGACATATTTATAATCTATTCAAAATTGAAACTTAAGTACAATATTACTATTTATTTTATTGAAAGTATTTTAGTATACTTGCAATGAAATGTATCGTATTTACACTAAATATATAGAGATTTGGAGCGTATAATTGGAGAGCGCCCCTTTTCCAGGTAAATCTTAATTTCCATGTATAGAGACTTTTATGCAAAAGTTTGATGTCGAAGCCTCTTTGATGGATCTGCCGTTTATTTTTTCTACGTATATATGATTAATGGAATATATGGTTATAGGCAAAATCATTTCGAATCATTATATCATTACTATTAATCGGTATCTGTGTGACTGTGTCCTCCCTTTAATTGCGGGTGGCTGCTGCATTGCCGACGATTGCCGACACACTAGCTAGCGCAACTGTTTTCCAGTTCAAATTTTCGCACCCACCCTTTATTGTTTTACTGTCAAATTTATGATTTTAATAATATTTATTATAATATAAATAATTATATTCATCATTTATTAATAAAAAATAAACTATAAAAATTATAAAATTTAATTTTAAAATGATCGACCATAATAATGAAATATTAATTGAAAACTAGAATTAAATACTAAAAAATAATTATAAAGAATATGAAATATAAAATAAAATTAAATCACAAAAAATATGAAATAAAAGAAATTTTTTACAAGAAAACCCGTGATTTTTAAAAGTACAATACGAAGTGTAACATAGAGAGTGCAACATAAAATCTCATGTGATTATTTTTAGTGAAATACCTCTTCTATCTATATAGTAAATACTTCTAAAATTCAAGTAAAATTCTATACATAACCCCTATATTACTCTCTAGTCCACATATTTAAAAGGGCAAATTACAATTTAATTTCCAACGTTTGAATGTTTTAACAAAAATAATCCAACGTTTTAATAATTACAATTTAATTCCTAATGTTTGGATATTCTAATAGAAATAATCCAACGTTTATTATTAACAATTTAATTCCCAACATTTGAATATTTTAACAGAAATGACCCAATAATTTAGGCGAAAAACACCATTTTGGTCATTTTTCGGCAAAAATGTTAGTACGTTATATGGGTCTCTAGCTCACTTGAGAGTAAATGTGATTTAAATCGACCGAAATAGTTTTTTTAGCTTAAAATATTGAGTCATTTTTGTTAAAATTTTCAAACGTTGGGAATTAAATTGTTAATAATAAATATTGGGTTATTTCTGTTAGAATATCCAAACGTTAGGAATTAAAATGTAATTATTAAAACGTTGGGTTATTTTTGTTAAAACCTTCAAACGTTGAAAATTAAATTGTAATTTGCCCTATTTAAAAATAGTTAAAATATTACTTGAATGTACTATTGTGTCCTCGTAATCCTAATTTAAAATTCATAACCTCCATATTTAATTAAATTGCTAATATTATTGGATTGAACATTTTTTTCTCCCTGACACCCTTCATTATCTAAAACATAGAAAAATAAAAATGAAACACACCATTATAACCCCCACTTTTCAAGAAAATAAAAAATAAAAGGTAAAGTTTTCAATGCATGTGGTGCACATAAACTTTATTTCAGACGGGCGAGTCAAATTCACGGGTTAACCGGGTCAACTCGTAAAAAAAAATTCGATAAAATCAGTATCAATAGTAACATTAAAACGTATCATTCAAAATTCGAAAAGTATCACCTGTATCATTAAAAAGTAAGGCCTCTACTACTTATTTTGTGGGTGTTTTTAGGGGTTTATTTTGTATGTTTTAGGATTTTTTGGGGGGTGTTTTTAGGGGTTTATTTTATGTTTTTAGGGGGGTGTTTTTCGGGTTTATTATTGTGTTTTTAGGGTTTTTGGGGGGTCTTTTTATGGTTTTATTTTGTGTGTTTTAGGGTTTTTTGGGGGGTGTTTTTAGGGTTTAATTTTATTTTTTTAGGATTTATTAATTTCATTTTAGGGTATAAATTTATATTTATTTCAAACAAATTATATCAATTCGATTTATTTTTAGAGTTCACTAATTTAATTTTATGGTATAAATTTTGTTAGGAAAAATTAAAAAAAAACATAGAAAATCGAAAAAAAAAGACCAAAAAAAAGGACAGGCGCGTGAGCCCTACGTGGGCGCGCGCGTGGGCGCCACGCGCCTATCTGATGGGTGCCGCATGGGGCGCCTCATGCACCGAAAACCACCTCAAAATAAAAATGAAACACACAATTATATTCCAGAACAATTCATTCTTCTGTTGGAGAAAATGTGTTTTAAAATATTATTTACCTAAAAAAATGCTCTCTAGATTGGGCCTCCGCATTGTTTTGCTCCGGTGATTCCCGTGCTTTTTCACCAGCGTCTTTTTATTGAAAGAGCAGTTTCCTTACAATTTTATTATTTTTGTTTGCCGCAAAGAAGAATCTGGTAAGGGATACCCAGAAATAAACAGAACCCCATTTATTTTCTTATAAGTATAATTTTAATAGTTGGAGTTATGATTGAGAAAAAAGAAAAGAAAAATGAAAAAGAAGGAATTATGAAAATATGGAGGCCGCCGTGGAGAGTGGAGGCTATGTGATGATGAATTATTTTGTTTTGATTAGAGTTTTTTACTTGGGAGCTATAACTATTGGGTATAAAAGTCTAATTTTAACATTTTTCTTTTAATTAATTTTGGGGTTGTGGATAGAATTGCCTCTTAAATTCCAGAGCAGATCTTTTGTTACATTTTATGTTACATTTGGTGTTGCATAACTAAATTTTTTTTGTTTATTTTTTATTTTTTTTATTTTTTTAATATACCCTAATTAGGAATGGATGAACCCTGAATAGAAAATTTAAATTAAATTAAATCATAATAATTTAAAAAATTAAAAAAAATTAATATTTTTGAAAAAATATTGAAGAGTTGCAATAGGGAATGCAACATAATTTGGAACAGGTGATCCCATTTCCTTAAATTCTTAGCTTTAGCAAAACAAACCAATTTCAATAGAATATCTCATTGTACGTATTTATAACTCTTTCTATTTAAGTTTGATGAAATACTTCAATTACATATTCACACGGTATGTATAGAAATATAGACTCACACTATATTGAAGTGACAAAATTTATGAAATTTGGTGTATGGACTGTTGCACGAGGCGTGAGGGGATTTATTTATGGGAAATCCTAAACACAGCCTCCGAATTTCTCTTTACAATTTTTACTACTTTATAAAATATATATATTAATATGATGAGACTTTTTTAACCTTTAATTCATAACAATTCAAACCTAATATAGCCCCCACTCTTGTTTTTACAATTAAAAAAGTGACCGACTAACCAGACAAAAATAAGATTATCATAGCCCATGTTCCATATATATGTTAAATACCATTACTGTCTAAGACAAGAAGAAGGAAGAACAACGTATGCACTTACTCCCTTCATGCAATGTCGTTTGATTCATTTTTTATTGTTCTTTTGCTTTCTCTTTAATTAGAATAGACAAAATGACACACACACACTGATGAAATTATAAGAATAATTTTATAACAGGGTTATGGAAATTTTCTTGCAAAGAAAATGATTGGTTGTGGATAGGGTTATGGCTGAGGAGAGATTGGAGAGAGTGAGAAAGGTGAAGGGAGAGACTAGTGAAAAGTTTTTTATATATTACTTTCTACAATGAATAATATATTTTGAAGATGATTTACATGCAAATTTCTTCTAAAAATTATTGTTAAAGGAGACAATTTGATTTGAACCAAAGTCAAAATGTGAAAACTTAATTTCATATGCTGAAGTGCCAAAATAAAAATGGGAAGTAGGGGCTATAAATGGAGTAGGGACTATGTTCGGTTTTATGTGTCGGGGTTAAGGGTAAAAGAAATATCATATTAATATTTATATTTTATAATGTAGTGTGGGGGTTATAAATAGAAATTCGGGGGTTGTGTTTATAATTTCTCTATATTTATATATGACATACACCAATTTTCCCATAAGACGACCATGAGGCCCAATTACAGGTCCATACGTCCACCATCAAACGAGTGGGTAGTGCGGGTTGGGCCGGGTTGACCCGCTTCGCCAACCAAATTTTGAAAAACATATTGTGCTAGAATATATTATCAGTCATTCCACTAAAAAGTATCAATCGTAACCTTAAAAGATCATTATACTAGTTTAATTATACGAATTAAATACATTCGAATTGTGATTTAAAAAAATGTAAATTGAGATTTCTTATTCCCAATTAGAGGTTTATTATTCCTAATTAGAGTTTAAATTAATTCACTTTAATTTTAGGTTCATTAATTCCATTTTATGGTATATATTTATGTTTTTTATTTTCAATTAATGTCTGTATTTGTTTCAAAAAAATTAATTATCAAGCGCAATGCATAAACACACGCGTTAACATTGGGCATAACACATGTGCTTGTGCATTGCATGAGTTGCTGGATTTCAAAAAAATAAATTAATTCACTTTAATTTTAGATTCATTAATTCCATTTTAGGGTATATAATTATTTCAAAATTAGGTTTTTATTTTCACACTACAAAAAAAAACGCGTTTTAAAGATGAACTTAGTGAAAGATTATATTCAATCGCTAAACAACTGATAAGTTAATGACTGATTAAGATTATTACGCTCAACAATGAATTTTTCTATCTCTAATTTAGTGAAATGTCGAATTTTATTTTTTTTTATTTTTTTATATTAACGACGGAGAAATATATCGCTAAAAAAATTATGTACCTAATTTATTTCATCGTTAAAATGACTAAGGTGGATCCGTCATTAAACCATTTAACGACGAATTTTTTATCTTTAGCGACGTAATTTTTCATTATTAAACACGACTTTTTTATATTGTTAATCAGTGTTTATATTTATTTTGAAAAAAATTAATTGTACGCGCAATGCATGAGCCCACGCATTTCGTCAGGCGAGTGCCTTTCAGGAGTCGCTGGTTTTTTAAAAATTAAATTAATTCACTTAAATTTTAAGTTTCACTAATTCCATTTTAGGTTATATGGCTATGTTTATTTAAAAAAAATTAATTCATTTTAGAGTTCACTAATTCCATTTTAGGATATATATAAAGTTTGGGGAAAAATAAAAAAATTAGAAAATAACAAAAAATCAAACGGGCAGACTTGGGTGAGACCGTCTCATACATGAGACGGGTCAATACTCACATGCGGGGATCATTATTTATGGGTGAAATATCATTAACTCACATGTGAGTATCATTATTTATACCCGCATGTGAGTATCATTATTTATGGGTGAAGTATCATTAACTCACATGTATTGATCCGTCTCATCTATGAGACCGTCTCATACAAGTTTTTGTCAAAATCAAAAAACTTAATACAAATTTTAAAAAATAAACACATATGGCACGTGGGTTACACACGATGGATTTTGAGACATCAATTGGCCCTTTTTATTTTATTTTATTGGGCTTAGGCCTATGATGAGGTCAGACCCATGCACCCTGTGTACTCAAGACCTCCTATATATATATAGAGGTTGGTTATAATAAAAACTTATTTTGGTGTGAAAATATGCGGACTGTTCTTGTTTAGTGTACTTTTAGTGTTTTTCTTACTGTATATTGGTGCTAAAAACATCTAGCACCAAAACACAATAAGAAAAGCATTAAAAAAAATTAGCACCAAAATACATAAAGAAAAGCACTAAAAATACACTAAACAAGCACAGTCCGCAGTTTTCACACCAAGACAAGTTTTTATTTGAACAAACTCCTATATATATATATATATATATATATATATATAGGGTGTGGTTATAATAAGTACAAGTGTTGGTATGAAAAGTAGGGACAAATCTGATCCCTACAAATATTGTTGATGGATGGATGGATGAGATTAAATACTGAAAAATATGATAAATCTAATATAATCTAATTAATAATTCGAAAAAGGCTAAAAAGACTTTTTAATGAATAATTTCATATGGAAGGATGCAATAAAATTGAAACTAAATACGTATATCTATGGAAATTAATTGAAGTTATCCATATTTCAAATCCATATTAATCCCTAGCATCAATCTCAAGCCCAAAATCGGCGATTCTCTCTCCCAAAAAATAGAGGCGACTGCAACTGTAGAAGAAGAGGGGCAACGATTGGGTTATGATTTCCGGCAAGTTTGCCAGTTGCTTTTGATGTTTTACAACAGCACCATTAAAAATCGAAAGAAGATTGACGATTTTACTCCCAAAGGAACGACCATTGCTTTTATAGAACAAGTCGAAGGTGATTTGCTGAGAAGTCGACACGATTCCAGCAAACCATTCATCACGCGGGCGGTGGTTTTTGTGTGAGGCGGCGGAGTGAAACCGTCAACCCTCACGGCGGTGGCAGCGGCTTTCAACCAGGGCTGAAGAACAACATGGGTCGGAAAAAATCAGGTAAGTTAGAGGACTTTTAAACAATTTTCATGGTGATTCTTCAAACTATTGTGGCTAGTGTATAATCGGATGAATGATTATGAATGATTAAATCTATAATTTTAGTTAATTGGGTTTGTAATTTAGGTAAATTTCTATTGTGAGATATATACACTTTAATATGTGGTGCTATGTAACCTTGCAGTAGGTGCTATTTCTTAGAATTTATACTGATAAGACTTAAATTGAATGTGACATTGTATCTGATGAAATTTGTGGTATGCACCTGCGAGTTTGATGCTTTATAATGTTTATAAGTTAGTGTTTTGTTTAATTATTAGTACATATATAACAATTATTCAGACCTCTTTAAGAAAATGTAAACGAACAATATCTGATAAACTTCTATTTTTCTAGAATGTAAATGCTATGAATGAATAATTTACATGCTTTACAAGATTCTTCATGGATACTTTGTTGCTTATCGTATTATGGGGTAAATAAGTATGAATCATTAAATCTGAAATTGAAGTTGATTGGTTTTGTTATATTGACAAATTTCATGTGAAGCGTGAAATGAATGTTCGTATTTGTGAATCGGCTAATCAATCTATGTGATTGTCAAATAATACATGATTCATGCTTAATTTAACGGTTCTTTATAATTTAATTCTTTAAAAATTGAATACTGTTCGAGTATGTTGTACTTTATATGTTTGTATTGTGTAAATTATTGACCCATCCGTATCATTTTCAATCTTTATTACATCGTGCCTCAATGCTAACGATAGTGAAGTTAAATGTTACATAAAAATAGTTACGTGTATACTAGGATCGTCTGAAATTTCAATGCTATAAATGACCTAATTCCATTCTTTCGATGTTGCTTTGTAGGTAGTTCTAAGGTGGTTGCTGACGAATCTGATTTTGAGGATGAAATGGCATTGCACGACCAAAGTGATGTCGGTTTGGCTGATACAATAGGTTGGGGACTTGTCTTTTTTAGATATGTGAAGGGTTGGGGACTATGAAATTGTATTGAAATGACTGTTAATGCTAGATATGGTTTATGTTAGTGCTACGTATTATGATCATCCTTCGTATATTGATATTCGTAATTACCTCCAATTCGAATATTTAACTTCATATTGTACTTATTTTGAATGTTTCGTATGCTTAGTCATAATGCTTGATAATAATCTCATTTATTATGAATTAAAATTTATTGGTACATAGTTGTAATACCCCAAAATTTTATTATCTAAATTAAATTAGTAATATACATCTAATAGTTAGAATAAGTGAAATATCCGAACCTTTTATGTATTAGTAGAATAATCTATATTACCTTTAAGAGTAAGCTAAGGAAAAAAAATAGACCGTTGTAGATCTCATTTTTAGGTAACGTGTGCCCATTGAGTGTGTTAGAAATACCACCCCGAGACCATTTTCGTATTTTATTTAGAACCCTGGATATGAACTTAATTTGATTAATTAGAAATTTATTTATTGAGTGCAAATAGATTTAGTGTGAATTTTATTTACATACAAATATATACATATAGTTCTAAAAAAAATGTACCATCTAGTTATTTATATAATTGGGAAAAAGAATCATAGTAAACATGTGTGTGTGTGTGTGTACACTTGCAATGAAGATAGAAATAATATTTTAATATGTAATATATATAGACCATTTAAATATAATATATGTATTAGTTGTGACTTATTTCTCCAAGGAGGTATAGGCGTGTCATTTGTTGATGAATTTGAGGCATTATGTGTCAAAAATTTATGGATTAAGAGGTGATGACTCTTGTTTTTTTTAAACACAAAATATTTACTATGAAAACCAACTAGAAGCATTAAACTACCAATTTCTCAACCTTTTTCTCTCACAATTCATATTCAATGAAAAATATGTTCTAGTTATTCCCATACATTATTCGATTCAATTTCTTTATTGAAGGTAAACTTTCTTTCACGATTTATTTCACTGGATTATTCATACATCAATTTATCATATTTCATTATTTTTGAACTCGAGAACAACATATTAAATTTTTATGATACAAATTCCTCCCACTTTACATTTAGTTGTATTTTGCTTTAGAAATTGGGACTGCAATATAATCTAGCCATTTTATCACGAAAATTTAAATAAAATATACGTTGAGTATAGATATTTAATTAATTGAGATTCTATATATAATCAGAATTTAAGGCTAAGATTAAGGTAGAATTAGGAAATTAAAAATTTGTACAGAAAAGAGTGATGAGTGGTTGTTTTAATTAAAATATGTGCTGGTGTGTGTGTAGCAAAGTGAGACATGCATGTGTTGACTTTTAAAATTTAATTTATATTTAAAAAGGATTTTGTGTATATATATGCAGTCGAGCAGATGGGTTTAAAAGAGAGAAAGTATTAATTGGTTTTTAAATGGGTTATATATATAAATATATATACATACTGTTGGTTCCCAAAATAAAAGGAAAAGGTGAGAGAAAACTTTTGCTCTAAAGTTTATGATCATTGGTATTGGTGTAGAGTGAGAGAGTATATGTTGACTTTGAAAATATAAAAGGTTTGTGTGTTCCTACGTGAAATTGGTTGAAAATGAGGGAATAATTGTTGTTCATTAAATATTGAGTAATGTAACAAATGTGTGTGCGTGAGTTATGTATTTATTATGTTTATGTTATTATTATTCTAATGTGCTTATCCACCCTATTAATTAAATTAAGGTATTAAAATCGTACTTTAAGAATTATGGATTTAAATGGGAAGTGTTTCAATCATTTTATTTATTTATTTATATATTAGATAATCTCACTTACCCCAATAATTTATTCTCAAAATATTTTAAAGGGTCAAGACTTGAATTGGTATTTTTGGGGCAATTTAAACCTATCCAGATACCAAGAGTTGTCCGTCTGATTCGAATTTCAAGAGCTCATTCTATAAGCCAAGATTACCTTATGTTATAGTTTCTAGGCATAGCATGATACTAATAGGTAGTTCCTTTTGTAGGCCCGAACTCGAAATCCAGACTTAATTAGGATTTGCAAGGCACGTGTAAAGCTTCAGCTATTATTAGCTAACCAGGTGGGCTACTATTATATATTTGCAAATTGTATCTTTTGAGTTATTAAGCTCTGCTTTGTTAAAATTGCATATGTGACTATCTGTGTTAAATATTTACGTGCTACTGTATGTTGTCGGAGTCTCATATACCAGCGCTGTGTCAATGTGAGTAGCTACAGTATGCATGCATTATTTGTCATGCCCTACTCCTTGTCGGTGAGACAAAAATGAAACACTTATTGGCTATACTCATTGGGTATACTATGGCCATACTCGACTTTATGCGCTGGTGATGTAGTTCAGGTTGCGGGCAGTGACGGGTTATACTCTTAAGCGCTTCACGATAAAATGTTTTGGTGAATTTAGATTGCTTCCAACTTTTAAACCTCCTAAGTTTCACTACCTGCATGAACACAGATAGATTACTTTAACAAAATGATTTGCATAACTTGAATTGTCAAAACTTGCCCACTGAGTGCATTAGTACTCAGCTCAAATATTTCCAAACATTTTCAGGTCAGTAGGCTGGAGCGTGGAGGTGACGAGGCTGAGATATGGGCTATTATGATTTACATATTTTTGCGCTGTCCCTTTTTGTTAGTATTCTATTAAGAATTGAGCTTTCGCACTTATGGTATTCTTTTGCTAAGTGCTAATAACTCTGATCTTGGTATTTTGTTGATATGATTCTGCTTCTCTGATTCTGAACATTTGTTGACTTCCTAGTTAACATATATCATATGCTTAGCTGCATAATTATTCCAAGGGGAGGAAGCCCGTCTTTCGTTATGTCTATTTGATCATTCATTTTGGCCTATGGAAGGGCTTCATTTGTTCAGCATATTGGTGTCTGTTTCTTTTGTCGACCTATGAATGGCTCTATTGATTATTGGTATCTGGTTATTTGTTTCCGTTTGGCCTATGAAAGGGCTTATTAAATTATTACAGCCGTTTATAACGGGGATTCGCTCTAGTTACAGAGGTTATGTTGTCTAATTTTCTGGAAGGCATAACCTATCTTTGGCATACTCGGTTGTTAAATTTTATTCTAAACATTAATTCTTTTTGGATTATCACCCCGTCATTAATTTAATTACCCCTTTCTTTCCCGCTTCTTAATTCCCACCCTCGTGGTGTCCATTTCCACGGTCTTTCGGGATCGGGGCACTACAATAGTGCTTTTTATGTTATCACTTAATGCTTCATATGATTTCACATAATAGTAATAAATTATGCTCCTATTTGATAAATTATAATTAGCAATTACCTAGCAGGGGACCTGTTATATATTTCTAAACAGTGCTTTATACATTTTATATTAATGCTTCATAGGTAACATTAAGCATTCACTATTGAACTTTTAAACAGTGCTTTATACATTTCATATTAATGTTACGTATTTCACCAGTATTGCTTAGAATTGTATTTTGGATACAAAGTGTTAGCAAAATTTTTTAACATTTCATTACTTCAGATGAAAAACATATTACTTCTAATTGTACTTTGGACACAAAACATTAACATATATGTTAGATCATTTTATTCTGTGCTTATGGTGTGCAAGCACATGAATTCCTCAAATTTAGGGATATGAGTATGAGTTTGATAATAATTCACGTTGCACTTGTTAATGCTTTGTATTTGTATTGATAATGCTTTATATGATGTATGCTTATAATACATGTTGTTGCTATCGTTTTGCATTTTAGAAACTGATCCTTAGTTGATGCTTGTTATTGACCAGTTAAATGCTTCATATGAGAAACTGTATTGGTTCGAAACTAACATGAGTCTCCTATCTAACAACATTCTAAATTTCAATGAATAGTATATTTAAATGCTTTCTATAACGTGAATTAATACTGAACACTTGACAAAACAATGAAACGCAACATTAAATACTAAGCATTCGATAAATCAATCAAAATGAAACGTAAGTTAACATCAATTTACCCAAACTACAGCCACATAAATCGATCAAAAAACCAATCCCCAAACAAACGATGTATAATTTTGGATTTTTGACAACAAATCCAGACAACCTATTACAAAAAAATACAAAAATTTGGAAAACCTCACCATTTACACCATAACCTACAATTCTATAAACAAACATCGGTAAAAACTACCGCCGCTGCCCAGAATCGCCATAGTCGAGCCGTTGTCCAGAATCACCATGTGAGTGCCACGCAACAACCAACATCGCTGCTAGAATCGCCGTATGAGTGTCGCATCATGACCATCATTGATTTATGAGTTGGAAGAAGAAGAATAAAAAGAAGAAGAAGAAGAAGAAGAATGAAGAGGAGGAGGAGGAAGAGAAGAAATTGTCTGTACAAATCGTGTGAGAATCATCATGTGAGTGCCGCACCGTCGCCATCATTGATCTATGAGTTGGAAGAAGAAGAAGAAGAAGAAGAAGAAGAAATCATCGATCTATGTTGCTTTTTCTTAAGAAGAATACTGTAGAAGACATGTACAGATCGGTGTCTCTGAATAAAACTTACGCAATAATCATGGGAGTAGTTGGATAGCGATTAATTACCTTAATTAAAACCGCTTAAATAGGACATTATAATATTTGCATATCAATATAACTCTACAGCTTTTTGTAAAATTACTCCATTAACCTATCCCTTTAAAATAGTAAAAAACTACCAAAAATACATAGAGGCAATTATTCAATCTCATCCGTCCATTCAGCAACATCTAAGAGCTAAAATTAGTCCCTATTTTTATCATATATATATATATATATGATGTGGTTATAATAAGGACAATCCTTGGTGTGAAAAATAGGGACAAATCTGATCCCTACAAATATATAAGATGGATGGATCAGATTAAATTGTTTTTAAATGGTAATTTATAATTTTTTATTATGTATTAAAACATGAAGGGGTAATAATGTAAATTTGTACAATAATTTCATATGTTATCCCTACAAATCTGAGATCATGATATCAAAAAACAAATGAGCAGTTCCACAGAAAAATCGAGAGTGCCGCCTCCCAAATCACAAAATCTACCCTCCATGCGAGTCGACGGTGATTTCATGTGTACTGGACATGATTCTGTCTGAAGCAGGGGCGACCGGCGGGTTTCGCAAGCACGGCAGATTCAATGATAAACTCAGGCGGCGGTGTTTTTTAATTTTTCTCCGGCGGTGGCGCCTTCGAACCAGGGGTCAAGAAGAACATGGATCAGAAAAAATCAGGTAAGTTTGGGAACTTTTAGACAGTTTAACGGTGATTCTTCAAACAATTGTGACCTAGTAATAATCGGATGAATGCTTACGAATGATTAAACCTAGAAATTTAGTGAATTGATTTTGTAATTGGGCGAACATGACAAACGTCTAGTTAATGCTTGTGATTGTTAATCGATTCATTAACGTAATGTGGGTTTATAAATTTGAAGATAATATGGTAATCGCCATGTAAATGTATGTGTTTGTTAAATTGCCACGGGAAATGAAGGTAAAGAAGGGGAATTGAGTGTTGTTGATAGGGAATCGAGGTCTGTTGCTGGGGAAGAAGGTGAGAAAGGAGATAAAAATCCAATCTTGGAAGAATTAGGGTTCGCGTTGAAGTGTAATCAAGACCTTCTGGATCCGAACATGCGTGAGAGGGTCGGGTTCAATAGAGCGGCTATGGGCTCTATGGAGGAATTGCGCTGTGAAGACAGTTGGGCCAAGAACAGTGATGGAATGAAAGAAGTGGCAATTGGCCCAAATTAATTATCTTATGTTATTTCTTATTTTATGTTTATCTGTTATAGCTTACGCTTTTTCATTAGGGTTACTGTTTTCTGGGGACCAAATGTAATGTTTATATTCGGCTGCGCAGTTGGGAAATGAATCAAGAAGAAAAATATTCTCTAATCCTCCTCTCTTTTTCTCTATATCTCTTCCCCTTTTCTACCAAAAGTTACACCATTGCAGAATTGATTAATTACATCATACAATTATTTAGTATTCCCAAACCAAACCCTAGCTAAATTGTAGTTGATTGCTACAACTGGTATCTCGAGCCAGGTTTTCACCATGGCTGACAGCACTCATTTGAAAGAACTGCAGGAGGCACAAAAACGGTTAGATAAAATATTGGAAGCTGAAGCTATGAAGAGAGACGCTGCAGAATTAAAAATGCAAGAAAAAATAGGTGAGATCAACTCTCTGGTGCAAGATCAGCTGAATGGAGTAACATCTAAGTATGATCACTTGACTCACACGCTCACTTCTATCCAATTACAACTCTCTAATCTAGGGAAGGGCAAATGAATACAAGAAGAACAATCTATCCTAAGAGCCCCCAAGCCCAGTGGCTACTGACAGTGGATCTGCAGTACAAACCCCAAGTACCACTGGATCAAAGTTGCCCTTGGAACAGGTTCACCACCAGAACCATTCCACACATCTGCAAGTGTACAACCCTCTTCCAAAGGTGGATTTCCCCAGATTTGATGGCTCTCAACCTAGAGCATGGATCTTAAGGTGCAATCAGTATTTCCAGCTAATCTCTAATGTACCTGATTCTTAGAAGATGGTTCTAGCATCCCTACATTTCAATGTCAAGGCTGCACAATGGTTTCAGAACTACAGCACCAGGTACAAAGATTTGCCATGGAATCAATTTTTAGATGTTGTTGCTGCTAGATTTAAAGAGCTAAGAGAAACCAAAGTCATTATGGAATTTAATAAGCTTAAAAATCAAGGGTCCTATGAGGATTATGTTGAAAAGTTTGAAGAATTAAGGGCATGTATGATGCTATTTAACCCCAATGTCTACTCTGAAAACTATTTTATTGCAAGTTTTATAAGTGGGTTAAGTAAAGATTTGCAGTCAGCTGTGACCATGTTTGGTCCCAGAACCCTACATCAGGCTATTGAACTAGGGAGGAGCCAGATTCACACCATAGAAGCCATTGCCAAGAAGTTAAAAGGCACTAGCAGAGTTTCCCAAAATCAGTCAGGAGGCTACAGGAGGACTGACCCAACACAGGGAATCCAAAACAAACAATAGTCTGGTCCCTTAAAACCTCCTACCAAATTACTCTCAACTGCTGAGATGGCTACTAGGAGAGATAAGGGATTATGTTATAATTGTGATGAGCCTTATGTGTATGGGCACAAGTGCAAGAACAGGATTAACTATATGATCATGTCTGAGGAGGAGGAATTAGCTTACATGCACATTCATGATGATTCTGAGGTTTTCCCAACACCTAACCCAGAAGAATTTCAGATGGAAGAAGTGCACATGTCCTTGAACTCTATATCAGGAACTGAAGGTCTCACCACTCTAAGGGTGATTGGCACACATGATGGTCATGAGTTGCTCATATTAATTGACACAGAGAGCACGCTTAGCTTCATACAAGAGGCTACGGCCAAAAGGCTAGGGTGTGTGATAGAGCAGACTAACGCTATTATGGTTAAGGTGGCTAATGGGTAGAGGCTAGTGAGTGATTCACAAGCAACTGGATTCAAGTGAAATGTGCACGGGCATGACTTTGTATACTCACCCAGGTTACTTAAGACTGAGGGCTATGACCTGATTCTTAGGGGAGATTGGTTGAAGACCTGTACTCCTAGAGAGTTGGACTACAAACATATGACATTTACAGTGACCCAGGGAAAGAAAAAGATTAAACTACATGCTTCAAGATCTCAAGTGGACTGCCACATGATATCTGGGCACTCCTTGTACAAACTGATTCATTCTCCAGCAAGTAGTGAGGTGGAAGAGGTTTTTATGGTCAAGGTGTAGACTACTAGTCAAGAAGAGAATCCTGAGTTGCATGGTTTATTGAAGGAGTTTGCTGACATCTTTGCAGAGCCAAAAGAACTACCTCCCACCAGAGGGGTTGAGCATCATATTACTCTGAGGCCCAACAGCCTTCCAAGACACCAGCACCCTTACAGGACTTCTCACAGTCACAAGGATGAGATTGAAAGAATCATAAAGGACCTCCTAGATACTGGACAGATACAACACAGCAAAAGTCCATTTGCTTCTCATGTTATTCTAGTTAAAAAGAAGGACCAAACTTGGAGAATGTGTGTGGATTATAGGTATCTCAACTCTCTCATTATTAAGCATGAATTCCCTATACCAGTGATTGATGAACTACTGGATGACTTACATGGGGCAATGTGTTTCTCTAAGATTGATCTTAGGTAAGGGTGTCAAAACTGGCCCAACCCAATGGGTTAGCCCAACCCACATGATATTTGGGCTTGTTTGGGCTAAAAATTAAAGACCCAAAAAAAATGGGCAAAAGTGGGTTAGCCCAATTGGGTTTTGGGCTGATCTGGGTTAGCACAATTTTTTTATCATGCACAAAATCAGAACCAGAGAAACTCTCTCTCTACGACACCGCGTTCTCTCCCTCTCTCTCTCTCTAACACAGATGAATTGAGGGGCGACGAAAATACACAGCGGCGGCGGCGGTGTTGTTGGCGGGGGCGGCGGGGCCAGCATTGAAACCTAAGGAGAGATCGCCGGCTGAGGAAGAAGCGACACACTCAGCGAAGGCGCCGGTGGAATCGGAAGGTAGCCGTCGAGTAGTAGCCACAGCTGCTGAATTCTTCTTCAACCTTTAAATATCTTCGATTCAGAGATCGATACAGATAGATATAAAATTGAAGTACGTCTCAATCAAGGCCAAGATTGGATTTTTATTTTTTCTTTTTGGTAGAGTTTCCAAATCTTGAAGAATCTATGAGGGAGTCGTTACTGTGTGAAAATGGGTGGGGTCTCTGATATTCTTTAGAACAGAAGAGAAGATTATGAGACAGAAATAGAGAGAGAGAGAGAGAGAGAGAAAGGGGCAAGGCAGAGAGATGTTGTTCGCAGCGCAATTACTTCTTCTTTTCTTCTCTCCTTTCTGCTGATGAGCTTTTATTCCATATTTGACTGCTACTTCTGCTACTGTCACTTTGGCTTTATTTATGAATAAAGTTTCTCTGAGAGAGGGACTTGAGAGCTTACCATGCCAGTACTAATGGCAGAACAATAGAGAGGGAGAGAGAGAATTTAATCTTGCAATAGCTGTGGAGAGTAGGAGACCCCCACACACAGAACACGCACTACAGAGAGTAGTGTTGGTGTTGAAGTGTTATTGTTGGTGCAGATCCTTCTCTTTGTATAATCAACAACATTTTATTTGCTCTTTTTTTCTTTTCTTTTTTTCTCTCATCACTGAAAGTGAAAGAATGAGGTGGGGAAAGCTAATTGTGTTGGTGGGGAAAGATATTAGAAATTGCTTTGGTGATGCAAACTAAACATCTCTTTGTATTGTGACATTCACAAGCTGAGAGTTATCTTTTTTTAACATAAATTGATAAATAATGTGTTGTGGCCTTGTGGGAAGAATTGTTTCTTTGATTTGCTCTTTCTTATTTGTTCCTGATGAAATCATATGTGGAATCTCTAATTAAACACAAAAATCATGTAAAATGTGATTTATGCTAATTATTTAAATCGAATTTTGGATTTCGGGAGCACATGCTTACACTTTATCTTATTACAGGAAAATTTGAAGGTTATGGAGATTATGGAGGATACGAATGATGAACTGAATGATGATTTGCAAATGTTAGGATCGTTTCCTACTCCTCAAGGGACTAAAGGTACTCATGCTAACATTGATTGTGGTAGTTCTACATTTAATGCATCTAAGAGCAAGAGTACTAGGGATGAAGTTGAAGATGTTGATGATAAAGATCCTATAAAGGGTATAGCTGATAGATCTGATGTGTGGAAACATTTTATAAGAGTCGGCATTGTAGATGGGGTAGAAAATGTCAGTGCAAGTATTGTGACAAATTATATTCTTGCAAAGCTAAGTCTGGAACCACTTCTTTAAAACGTCATCTTGAAGCGTGTATTGAATTTCCCAAGTCCGAGGATGTGAAGAAATGGAAATTTGATACTAAAGATTATAGAGATGCATTGGCTAGATGTATTATTAAACATGATCTTCCATTTAGCTATGCTGAGTATGATGGGGTTAATGATTTGAATATGATTTTGAATCCTGAATTTAAGCCCGTTAGTAGAAACACAGCAAAAAGTGATTGTATGAATGTGTTTCTAGTTGAAAAATAAAAACTGAAGAGTTTGTTAGCTACTATTCCTGGGAGAATTTGTTTGACATCTGATTGTTAGACTGCTCTGACTACTCAAGGTTATATGACTGACACTGCACATTATGTTGATGAAAATTGGAAGTTGAATAGTAAATTGCTTTCATTTTGTGAGTTAACTAGTCCACATTCAGGGTATGAATTGTCAAGAAAATTGTTGGGAGTGCTTAAAGATTGGGGTATAGAATCAAAAATATTTACACTCACATTGGATAATGCCACTTCTTGTGATAACATGGTAAGAATTTTAAAAGATAGGCTTAATTTACAAAATGGTTTGTTATGCCAAGGCGAGTTCTTCCATGTTAGGTGTTGTGCACATATTTTGAACTTGATTGTTCAAGAAGGTTTAAAGGTGGCTGATGATGCCTTGAGAAAAATTAGAGGAAGTGTTAAGTATGTGAAGGCATCAGATGGGAGGTTGAGGCAATTTCATAAATGTATTGAAGATGTGGGCTTAAGTGATGTTGGAGGGAGTTTTTTAAGGTTGGATGTGTTGACTAGGTGGAATTCTACGTACTTGATGCTTGAAAGTGCAATTAAGTATCGTCTTGCATTCACTAGTTTGAGCTACTATGATACAAATTACAAGCACTGTCCGACTGATGAAGAGTGGGAAAGAGCTGATAAGATGCATGCTTTCTTGGAACCATTTTATGAGATTACTAAGTTATTATCTGGGTCATCCTATCCTACCTCAAATTTATATTTCAAGCAGATTGCAATCATTGAAGGTCAATTGGTTGAGCTTATGGATTCTAAGGATGATGTGATCAAGGATATGGCCTCAAGAATGAAAGTCAAATTTGACAAGTATTGGGATGAATATTGTGGTATTCTTGCATTTGGATGTATTCGTGACCCAAGGTCGAAATTGAAAATGATGAGTTTTTGCTATGAGGTACTTTACCCACAAGATTATGAAGAGAAGGTGCATAAGCTAAAGAAATCTTTGTATAAGCTCTTCAGTCAATATGAACGAGTTGAGGTTGCATCAATCTCATTTCCTAGCTCAACATCGGCAAATCCACCACTTAAGCGTAACATGTTTGATGTAAATAAGATCTTTTATTGTGTTTGTTTGTGTGTATTTATCCAATTTAACTTTTGGTATTGTTTTGTTTGTTTAATTCTAGGCATTTGAGCACAAATTGATTGAAATGAATTCAAATGAATCTGAACTTAATACATACTTAGAAGAAGCTTGCATTGTTGGAAATACCATTGATATTTTAAAATATTAGAGTATGAACAAGAAGCGATTCTCCCGACTTTCAAAGATGGCTTGTGATGTTTTAAGTATTCCAGTCACAACTGTTGCTTCTGAATCTACATTTAGCATTGGTAGACGTATCTTGAACAAGTATAGGAATTGTTTGCTTCCTGAAACCGTACAAGGTCTCATTTTTACTCGTAATTGGTTACATGGTTTCAAGAAAACTGAAGATTCAGGTGATAATTTATTAATTTTAATTTTATTACTTCCAATTTTTACATTTGATTATAGTTATTTACTCTTTATTATATTTTCATTAATTTTAAAATACAGATCGAGAGGTGGAAGTGGAAGAGATAGAGTTGTTCGAGAAAGATTTGAATGTGCTCGAGTTTGAAGAATGATGAGTGATGAGCTTATGAAGACATGGGAGAATGAGTTGCTTATATTTGTATTTTGGATTTATGTCTAGTGAGACTTATAAATTTGTGTATTGAATTTAAAGACATTTTAAGTATTTCAAAAAAGTTAGGTATGATGTTTATTTAGTTGGTTAATTTAGTTATATTTGTGTATTGAATTTAAGGACATTTTAATTGTTTAAAAAAATATTTTTTATTTATTTGTGTATAATGTTTATTTAGTTTGTTGATTTAGTTTAATTTGTGTATTGAATTTAAAAACATTTTAATTGTTTAAAAAAATATTTTTTTTATGTATTTGCGTATAATGTTTATTTAGTTTGTTGATTTAGTTTAATTTGTATATTGAATTTAAAAATATTTTAATTGTTTAAAAAAAATATTTTTTATTTATTTGTGTATAATGTTTATTTAGTTTGTTGATTTAGTTTAATTTGTATATTGAATTTAAAAATATTTTAATTGTTTAAAAAAATATTTTTTTTATGTATGTGCGTATAATGTTTATTTAGTTTGTTGATCTAGTTTAATTTGTGTATTGAATTTAAAAATATTTTAATTGTTTAAAAAAATATTTTTTATTTATTTGCGTATAATGTTTATTTAGTTTGTTAATTTAGTTTAATTTGTGTATTGAATTTAAAAACATTTTAATTGTTTAAAAAAATATTTTTTTTATATATTTGCGTATAATGTTTATTTAGTTGGTTAATTTAGTTTAATTTGTATATTGAATTTAAAGACATTTTAATTGTTTAAAAAAATATTTTTTTTATGTATTTGCGTATAATATTTATTTAGTTGGTTAATTTAGTTTAATTTGTATATTGAATACATAAGAAGTTATATGATATTAAATTTGAACTTTCAATTTTTAAAAATGAAATGAGGTTATATTAGGATTTGTGATTAATGCATGGGTTACAAATGGTTTGCCAGCCCATTGGGCTGGTAAAAGCAACCCACCCTTTTATGGGCTGGATTGGGTTGGGTCAATGTGTGGTGTTTAATCCATTGGGTTGATGTGGGCTGGGTTGGGTGTTCATTTTGACACCCTTAATCTTAGGTTAGGGTATTTTCAGATCTTGATGAGACCTCAAGACAGATACATGACTGCTTTTAGTACACATCATGAGCATTTTGAGTTTATTGTGATGCCTTTTGGGCTATGTAATGCCCCAGCCACATTTCAGGCACTCATGAACCACACTTTCAGTGACCAACTGAGGAAGTTTGTATTGGTATTGTTTGATGATATCCTAGTATACAGTACTAGCTGGGAGGACCATCTACAACACCTAAGGGATTCTACAGTTGCTGAGGGATAACAAGTTGTTTGCTAAAAGAAGCAAATGTACTTTTGGTACAACCCAAGTAGAGTACTTGGGGCATATCATCAATCAGCAGAGGGTTTCTACAGATCCACAGAAGGTAGAATGCATGCTCAATTGGCCTGTTCCACAGAACCTCAAGCAACTCAGGGGATTTTTGGGCCTTACAGGTTATTATAGGAAATTTGTCAGGGGCTATGAGCTTATCAGCCTACCCTTGACAGACTAACTGAAGAAGAATAATTTCCACAAGAACCCAGAGGCTGAATTGGCTTTCCAAAAGCTCAAGTTGGCCATGTCCACTACCCCTGTTCTAGCCCTACCTGACTTCAGCAAATCATTCACTATTGAAACGGATGCTAGTGGTATGGGAGTTGGGGCTGTGTTGATGCAGGAAGGAAGGCCACTAGCCTATCTCAGTAAGACTCTATGCCCAAGGAACCAAGCCCTCTCTATCTATGAGAGAGAGTTCCTTGTTGTCCTAATGGCTATACAGAAGTAGAGGATATATCTTCAGGGGCACAAGTTTATCATTAAAACAGACCAACAGGCATTAAAGCACTTGTTGGATCAGAAGGTTATTAACCCCTTACAACAGAAGTGGCTCACCAAACTGTTAGGGTTTAACTATGAGATACATTACAAGAAAGATTGTGAAAACAAGGTTGCAGATGCTCTATCAAGAAGGGCAATGCTAACATAGAGAGCCTAGCTATCACTACCACTATTCCAACCTGGATACAAAAAGTGATCTCTAGCTATCAAGATGATTCTTGCCTGTCTAAAATCCTAAGTGCCAAGCTCATTGATGGAGAACCCTATTCCAACTATTAAGTGGTAGATGGATTGATCAGATACAAGGGCAGATTGGTTATTGGTAGTGCAGAAGAATTTAGACCACAAATTCTCTCAGCTCTGCACAACTCTCCCTATGGAGGCCATTCAGGCACAGCTGGAACATATATGAGGCTGAAGGGGGTTTTTTATTGGCCAGGCATGAAGACAGATGTAGTGAAGTGGGTTCAGGAGTGTGATACTTACCAAAGGAATAAACCAGATCAAGGACCCTATCCTGGTCTCCTACAACCTCTACCTGTTCCTAACCAAGCCTGGACTCACATATCTATGGATTTCATAGAAGGGCTTCTAAAATTTGGTGGTAAGAGTGTAATTCTTGTGGTGGTAGATAGATTTACCAAATTTGGGCATTTTCTACCTATGTCCAATCCCTATTCTGCTGAAACTGTGGCTAAATTGTTCCTAGACAACATTTATAAGTTGCATGGGCCACCCACCAGCATTGTAACTGATAGAGACACTATTTTTACTAGCTTCTTTTGGAAGGAGCTATTCAGACTGATTGGAGTCAAATTAGACATGTCTTCGGCCTACCATCCACAATCAGATGGCCAAACTGAAAGACTCAACCAGTGTCTGGAGAATTATTTGAGGTGTATGACTAGTTCTAACCCCAGACGATGGTTACAATGGCTCTCCTTGGCAGAATATTGGTATAATACCAATTTTCACACCAGTCTTAAGTGTACCACTTATCAGGCATTATATGGAGTCCCACCCCCCTCCTTTGTTTTTTCCCCCTATACTGACTCTTAGAACACAGACGTCATAGAATTCTTAACATAGAAGCAGAACATGGTGCAGACATTGAGGGGTAACCTACTCCAAGCTCAGAGTAGGATGAAATGGTACGCAGACTGTAAAAGGAAAGATCGCATCTTTGAGGTTAGGGAGTTAGTTTACCTTAAACTACAACCTTTTCAACAGAACTCTGTCGTCCTCAGAAGGAATCTAAAGCTATCTGCTAGATACTATGGCCCCTACGCTATCCTCGAAAAAATTAGATCAATGGCTTACCAGTTGGATCTCCCTCCCACGTCGAGGATCCAACATGTTTTCCACGTCTCCCTTCTAAAGAAATGCATTGGGCAAAAGCATGTACCTTCATAGGATCTGCCTGTGGCTAACGATGACGGTAATTTTCCGGTGGTTCCCTTGCAGGCCTTAGACCATCGCCTCGTTCCTCACGGAGGCAAGCAGATCCCGCAGACCTTAGTCCCCTGGCAGTATTCTGATCTCCAGCACTCAACTTGGGAAGACGAAGCCTTTCTCCACCGGAGATTTCAGCCATTGTATTCTCGAGGTCGAGAATTTTCTCTTCCGGGGGTATTGTCATGGGAATTGAAGGTAAATAAGGGGAATTGAGTGTTGTTGATAGGGAATCGAGGTCTGTCGCTGGAAAAGAAGGTGAGAAAGGAGATAAAAATTCAATCTTGGAAGAATTAGGGTTCGCGTTGAAGTGTAATCAAGACCTTCTGGATCCGAACATGGGTGAGAGGGTCGGGTTCAATGGAGCGGCTATGGGCTCTATGGAGGAATTGAGCTGTGAAGACAGTTGGGCCGAGAACAGTGATGGAATGAAAGAAGTGGCAATTGGCCCAAATTAATTATCTTATGTTATTTCTTGTTTTATGTTTATCTGTTATAGCTTATGTTTTTTCATTAAGGTTACTGTTTGTGGGGACCAAATGTGATGTTTATATTCGGCTGCGCAGTTGGGAAATGAATCAAGAAGAAAAATATTCTCTAATCCTCCTCTCTTTTTCTCTATATCTATTCCCCTTTTCTACCAAAAGTTACACCATTGCAGAATTGATTATTTACATCATAAAATTATTTAGTATTCCCAAACCAAACCCTAGCTAAATTGTAGTTGATCGCTACATAAATGAAGAACGATTAATGCTTAATTTTACAATAATCGATTATGTTGTAATTCATGTGAGATTTGATTACTATGTAATGTTAACCCATTGGTTATCATGTTTTAATTTTCGTACATACTATGTCTATAACAGCCCGGTCCCGAGGATGGGGACGGAGTTGTTGTGCGTAAAATAGCACGAAAAATTGGAAATCCAGGGGGGTGTTTTTAGAATTAAACTAAGTTAGCGCCTCAAAAACTTAGGCAACATAACTTTATGATTAGGAAGAACTTATCATTTTCAACGAATCAAAGAGGTCAAAGGGTTCAAACAAGTTGAAGGAATGCCTATTCATAGGCTAATCAAATTCAAACAGAATCCAACAATTAATAGATAGGATTCCGACTCTTCAAATAAACAAGACCTCTCCATAGGTTACAACAACTAAGACTCATCAATAGGTCAGAGGCAAATAAACTATTTTATGTCCTATTTATAGGACAGAAGCAATTAATCAAGATAAGACCCATTCATAGGTCAACTGGAAAATAAACAAAATTCAAGACTTAACTAAATAGGACCAACTCATAGGTCGAAAACTGTAATGAAACATGCTTGGATTTATGAAAAGAAGTGGGACTTTATTATCATGATTCAATAAAGAATACAATTCAGATAAGCCCAAAAATAAAACATAGCATGCAATCATACTATGGGCCAACTGTATCAGAGTTTAAGCGGAAAACAATGGAGTAATATTGTATCACATAACAACATACCCATGAGCAATAATTTAGTCTGAACGAGATAGCAAGGCATGATCAACCCACAACAGTACATCGAGCCATCACCTCCAGCATCTCAACCTGTGAAAAACATTTTGAAAATATTTTGGGCGTGAGTACTAAAGCACTCAGTGGGTTAAACTTTTAACTCAATCTTTAATAAAAACTGTAATAGAATATCCAAAATATAAATACAGATAATGGAAAGCAAAACGCGAAAGCCCTTCCCATTTCTGCAAACCTTTTTCTTCTCTTTGGTACCCTGTAGCTCCTTATGTTGTCTACTGCACTCTATGACATGTCGCTGATAGGAAAAGGGAGGGGTTACCTCGCTAATCCGAGAAGAGTGTACCAGGGATCACCTAGCATTGACCCTGAGTATACCAGGGGTTACCTAGCATTGACTACTTATAGTGATGCTCAGATCACGTGTATGTGCAGGGGTTACCTCACAGTGACACCTTTAGTGATTAACATCACAACTGCAAGAATCACAGTTCATGCCTATCCTTTGATCTATATTCTCTATAAAACGCATAATATGACATAAGCATAAAAACTATGTCATCCTCTTAATATAGCTACTATGCTAACATTTAATTCCTCTAGCAACTTAGTTCAATTATGCTTCATATTCCTTAAACGGAAACCATTCTTTAACTTGAGTTTAATACTAAAAGCACAAGCTAAAATGTACCACTCGTTATACACAAGTATAATCAATACACAATAAACATTTAATATACTGTAACTTTAAACTACGACTTTTAGACTTTAAATAAAAACTCTAATCTTAATCTATAAACTATGAACTTTGAACTCTACACCTTAACTTTTAACCCATATACTTTAGTTATGATAAGGTATAATCTATTCTATTTAATTATGTCGAAGCATAATCTATATTCGTTTATTGTGATAAATCATAATCTATATTCTCGATAATTATGATGAAGCATGATCTATGTTCTCAGTAATTATGACAAAGCATAATCTATATTCTCAATAATTATGGCACAACATAATCTATGTTCTCAATAATTATACATCAGTATAATCTATGTTCTCAATAATTATACATCAGTATAATACTATGTTCTCATTAATTATACAACAGTATAATGCTATTACTTTAGCAGAGACTTGAGCAGATAATTCCTCAAATATTTTATTTGGATATTCTAACTATGACTATCACATTTATGAGTTAATAACTCAAATATAGATAGGTTTTGCAAATAAACCCACCTCGATTAGATCAACTCGGGTGATCAAACTTCTCGATACTCATCCGTCAGCTTCTCTGACTGGCTCAACAAGTCCTACAAGGTCAAACCTTATTTTAGGATTGCTACTCTAATTTTCAGAACTCGACTTTAATTTAATTAGAGCTTTTATTCACTTTAATTATATTTCAACTAAGAATGCGCGACTCTAGAGACCTCATACAACTTTCACACAGGAGGAAATAAATTCCAAAATATAATTTCTGATTTAATGAGACCAAAAGATTTGACAGAGATCACTTTCCGTAACTTGCCATTTTACTCATTTTTTTTAAACAGTAAACCTCGATTGCACCTTTTACTTGTCCAAAAATTATGAAAATAATCAGACATGACCTCACATATATCTTTATTAAACTATATAATTTTTGGAATTTTCTGAAATCATATGCTCTAGTTATAAAAATAACCGCCTGATTAAAATAATCGATTTTAATCAAAACTTATCGGAAAATTACGAAACTTGGCAGTCCTATAGGAAATAATATTTCGAGCAACTTTCTAGTTCAAACTTTTTCGATTTGATGACCCAAAATGGGTGAAAATGGGCAAAAACCGAAACTGATCGGCGCCCCTATATTTTTCACGTTTTCCGGCGTTTTCACCGGTTTCCGGTCACCGGACGACGATGCATTCAACATACGAAATGAAGCACTATTTAAAACACACAACATATTAAAATTTTAACTATAAAGGATGAGAAATGGACCGAAACGAGACATCCGAAGCGGCGGCGCGACGGCGGCACGACGACGGCATTTCCGGCCATCCACGGCAAAGGCGGCGGCGGCGGCTCTCCGGCAGCCTTCCGGCGCTCGATAGCTGCTCCCGCCAAATAAAACTTAACCTGGGCCCGCATGCGCAATTTACTCGGCGCAGGCCCGGGTTTCTTTCGTTCGTCAACACGAACGAGAGAGAAAGAGAGAGAAGAGAGAGAATGAGCAAATGCAAATGAGCCCAAGCCCCCCTATTTATAGGAAAAGTGGCTCCGAGGCAGGTATAACTTTTTTGGATATAAAATACTGATAAAGTGATTTCCGGATTCAATAAAAGTTGCTTTATTCAATGTCGAGGTCCAAACGACCTCAGACACAAAATCTGAAAATGCCAAGAGACTCGTTGGCTCGAGTACTATTGAACCAATCCAACTCGGGATGATGAGGAAGTCGTCTGAAGAGAAACGAGAAAAGATTCCCTTTCAAAAATTACTTTTACTATTCATTTCGACTGACAGATTTTGCTCCCGAGCGCTCGATTGACCTCAAATTGGCAATCCGTGAACGTGAACGGATTCCTTGGGTAATTTCCTATAAGATAGGCTTGATAGAACAAGTCTCAGATCAATAAGGAGGATTTCGTAAATTTTTCGAATCACAAACGCTCGCGGAAATTACTATTCACGGGTTTTCCCTTTACGATTTTCAATTACGGGACTCCTGTAGAGGTCAGAATAAAATTCTGAAAGCATCAACAGCTTCATTTAGGTTGTTACATTCCAGAAAAGACCAATATTGACTATCTTTCGGCGGTAAACGCAAAATCTCATAATCGATTTTCACATAAAATACACGAAAAGGTCACGACTTACATCTGTTTTACTTTATTTTAGCTCCAATTATCTTTTTTAGTCTTCTAAATAAATTTAGAAAACTCACTAAGGTATTCTGGGATTTTACAATGTTAATGCTAATTACCATGTATTAAAAAGCCAGATGATAATGGGTTTGTGAAAACTTTCATTTTTCTAGAATGTAAATGCTATGAATAAATAATTTACATGCTTTACAAGATTCTTCATGGATATTTTATTGCTTATCGTATTATGGGGTAAATAAGTATGAATCATTAAATCTGGAATTGAAGTTGATTGGTTTTGTTATATTGACGAATTTCATGTGAAGCGTGAAATGAATGTTTGTGTTTGTGAATCGGCTAATCAATCTATGTGTTTGTCAAATAATACATAATTCATAATTTATTTAACGGTTATTTATAATTTAATTCTTTCGAAATTGAATACTGTTCGAGTATGTTGTACTTTATATTTTTGTATTGTGTATAATTATTGACCCATCCGTATCATTTGCAATCTTTATTGCATTGTACCTCAATGCTAACGATAGTGAAGTTAAATGCTACATAAAAATAGTTACGTGTATACTAGGATCGTCTAAAATTTCAATGCTATAAATGACCTAATTCAATACTTTCTATGTTGCTTTGCAGGTAGTTCTAAGGTGGTTGCTAACGAATTTGATTTTGAGGATGAAATGGCATTGCACGACCAAAGTGATGTCGGTTTGGCTGATACAATGGGTTGGGGACTTGTATTTTTTGGATTTGTGAAGGGTTGGGGACTATGAAATTGTATTAAATTGACTGTTAATGCTAGATATGGTTTATGTTAGTGCTACGTATTATGATCATCCTTCGTATATTGATATTCGGAATTACCTCCAATTCGTATATTTAACTTCATATTGTACTTATTTTGAATGCTTCATATGCTTAGTCATAATGCTTAATAATAATCTCATTATTATGAATTAAAATTTATTTGTACGTAGTGCTTTTTATGTTATCACTTAATACTTCATATGGTTTCACATAATAGTAATAAATTATGCTCTTATTTGATAAATTATAATTGGTAATTACCTAGCAGGGGACCTGTTATATTTTTCTAAACAGTGCTTTATACATTTCATATTAATGCTTCATAGGTAACATTAAGCGTTCACTATTGAAATTTTAAACAATGCTTTATACATTTCATATTAATGCTACGTATTTCACCGGTATTGCTTAGAATTGTATTTTGGGTACATAGTGTTAGCAGAATTTTTTAACAGTTCATTGCTTCAGATGAAAAACATATTACTTCTAATTGTACTTTGGACACAAAATATTAACATATATGTTAGATCATTTTATTTTGTGCTTATGATGTGCAAGCACGTGAATTCCTCAGATTCAGGGATGTGAGTATGAGTTTGATAATAATTCGCATTGCACTTGTTAATGCTTTTTATTTGTATTGATAATGCTTTATATGATGTATGTTAATAATACATACTATTGCTATCGTTTTGCATTTTAGAAATTGATCCTTAGTTGATGTTTGTTATTGACCAGTTAAATACTTCATATGAGAAACTGTATTGTTTCGAAACTAATATGAGTCTCCTATCTAACAACATTCTAAATTCCGATAAATAGTATATTTAAATACTTTCTATGACGTGAATTAATACTGAATACTTGACAAAACAATGAAATGCAACATTAAATACTAAGCATTCGATAAATCAATCAAAATGAAACGCGAGCTAACATCAATTTACCCAAACTACAGCCACATAAATCGATCAAAAAACCAATCCCCAAACAAACGATATATAATTTTGGATTTTTGACAACAAATCCAGACAACCTATTAAAAAAACATTACAAAAATTTATAAAACCTCAGCATTTACACCATAGCCTACAATTTTATGAACAAACATCGGTAAAAACTACCGCCGCTGCCCAGAATCGCCATAGTTGAGCCGCTGCCCAGAATTGCCATGTGAGTGCCGCGCAACAACCGCCGTCGCCACTAGAATCGTCGTGTGAGTGCCGCGTCGTCACCATCATCAATCTATGAGTTGGAAGAAGAAGAAGAAGAACAAGAAGAAGAAGAAGAAGAAACAGGAGAAGAAACCGTCTGTACAAATCATGTGAGAATCGCCATGTGAGTGTCGCGCCGTCGCCATAGTCAATCTATGAGTTGGAAGAAGAAGAAGAAGAAGAAACCATCTGTACAAATCGTGTGAGAAGTTGGAAAGAGATTAATCTCCTTAAATAACTCCTATTAAAATGGACGGATGAATATTGTAAAATAATATATCTCTACAACTTTTGGTTAAATGACTACATTACATTTATCACATTAGAATAGTAAAAATCACCAAATATACATGAGGACAATTTTTTGATCTCATCCGTCCATTTAGCAAAATCTAAGGGCTGAAATTAGTCCCTACTTTTCACACCAAGGGTTTGTCCCTATTTGATCTATATCGTGTGTGTGTGTGTGTGTGTGTGTGTGTGTGTGTGTGTGTGTGTAGGATTTGGTTTAAATAAGAACTCATCTTTGAATGAGAACTAGGAACTATCTACAGCCATTAGATCTATCAAATTTAAGGATTGAGATTGAGATTGAGATTTAATATATTTTTTTTATTTCAAACTTTCTTTAGTTGCAGGAGCGTACCATAGTTATTTTACATAATGAATTAATCCCTTAATAAAAGGTCGTGCCATATCCTTAATTAATTTTTTTTCCTATTTTTTCTCCCCCACTACACTCACGTTATTTTCTTCTCTTTTTTTCATAGATTTTGAATATTAATGAATTTCTTTATAATATGATCGATTTCAAATATTTTCGGTTTTTGTTTATGTAAATGGTTTCTTATTTTTTTTAAATCTATTTCCTCCTCCAGGTTCATTAATATCCATTCTTCTTTAATTCTCTTATCCCCACTACATACATGTATGTCAATATTATATCATTATTTTTTTTTCCTTTCAAATTTACCTCTCAATATTATTCCATCGATCAAATTTGGTTCAATCTTTTGGGTTTCTTTGAATTTTTTTTTAACAATTCAAATTCACTGAAAATTGTGATTCACCTTTCATTGATTGATTACTCATGATTTTTTGACTGAGTTGTATATGAAGATGGTTTCATCGGGCATAGATAATTCTAGATTATTGAGAATTAATTTTATAAGCTCACAACAAATTTGATTTGGTTTGTTACGCGAATATAAATTATTCTAATAATTGAACGGATAATTTTTATTGTGATATTTTAATAAAAATAAATTAACTATATGTCTATTCGTGTCCTCGTAGTTTTTTTAGGGATGATAAGTTTTTGTTTCTATCAATGATATGTTGTTTGATTAACAATATTTTATTCTTTATTTGGTTAGGAATTAATTATTCTTCATCTTATTTGTTTGTTTGAAACTATCATTATAATATATAAAGATATAAATTGTTATTGAAATTAGAATAAATTATAAACTACAAAATCAAGCATCCTAAACATCAAAGTCAATGCATGAGAATTCAAGTAGCAAAATCAAACATTATAAGCAACAAAACTAATCAATTACACAACAAAACCAAACATTATAAGCAACAAACCCGATCCATGATATTCCAAACAACAAAACTAACTTAGCACCAAAACAAAACATCATTAGCAACAAAAATCAACACTCAAAGCAACAAAAATGGTTCATCGATGCATTTCATATTAAGCAACGACATCAACACATTCAAGTCTATAAAATTATATTCAGCTTCTACAAACCCGATGCATGAGAATCCAAGCAAAACCTAAACATAATCTAAAGCAACTAAATCAACCATTCTAAGCAACATACAAGATGAATGAGATTTAAGATTTAAACAACAAAACTAACCTAGCACCAAAATAAAACATCATAAGCTACACAATCTAATATTTTAAGCAACAAATCAATTCATCGATGCTAAGCAACAAAATAAAACATGCACCAAATCAATCATAATAAGCATTTTTTAAAATACTACTATTTTAAATAATCTATGAATTTATACTAACAAGCACCATAATCAATTATAACAAGCATTTGTGTGTTCTTTCTACTTAGATTAATTTATGTTTCTTAGTTTTATTGAGTTGTAGAAAATAAATGAAATATACAAAGCAATGAAACAAAACATTGAAAGTAATAAAACAAAACTTACAAATCAATGAAATAAAATAAGCTCCAAAAAACCATTACATATCTAGCTATGAATTTCTAGTAAACGAGCATCAAAACCAATGAACAATTTTTTTTTTCTTTGCCATATAATTACCTCGGTTGGGATTTCGTCAAAATACTAAGAATTATATACATAAAAAATATATGGAAGGGAATTGCAGTTTTTTTTTCCAGCAAATCAACAATTGAATTTTCTTTCGGATTATCATTTTCTATGACTAGAACCATTGCCTTCTATGCTCAGAATCGCCGCCTCATATTAAGAATCACTGTCTCCAATTTCTTAGGATGAAATCGGCGACTGATTTACAGAGAAACTCTTGACTTGTTTGGGTTTTAAAATTAGAGAATTTGGATTTCGAAGATTTGGTGAAATTTTAGTAGATAGATTTGTATCATATATTCCTTAATAAATCACATGCATTAATATCTCACACAAGCACAAAATTACATTAACGTCCTCGTATGTATAATTTATCCTTAAATATTATAATTATCTCACTTTTAACTTATTTAATATGCACCATCCATAATACAAATTGGAGGGCTAGGATCAGTTCACTGTTCTCACATGAATACTAATCTTCATTATATATATATATATGGTGAAAACTTTACTTTTTTTATGTTGCTAGAGTAATTGCAGCCATTACCAAAAATATGTATTGAGTAAATCCCAATTTTATATAATAGTTTGCAAACTATATAAAAAAAATATGAGAGGTTCGAGATTTTTAATTTTAAACTTACTTCATCACTAGGTCATCACGAAACGTTTTTTTAGTATTACAAAACAATCACATTTTACTTTTTGAATAAATTAAGTGCTTGTTTCGCCACGCATTATTCAGTTTCTTTAACTTCATTTTGCATCGGACTGCGTTTTCCCATAAACATGTTCATAAATCTTATATACAGCCCTGACGTGGAATTCTTATATTTGAATAATATTAACGCAATATATTTTGAATTTTTGAAAACTAACCCATATAATTCATATCACTTTTGTACTGTCATGAGATAATATTTTTACTTCAAATTGAATATTAACTACATTCTGTATTATTTAAAAGATCAAATTGAAAGGGTTTTCTGGAATGATCAATCATTTCCCCTATTTATACGTAGTTATCGATGTTAATTTCCTTAAGCGCGGGGCATAAAAAAAATGATGTTTCCAATTAGGTGGTTGTTTATTGGAAGTTCCCTCGATCTTTTGTTTTTTTAACCAAAAAGCAATGCAAAAGTTACAACTTGCAAAATGCAAAAACAAAAAGGAAAGCAGTAAATATTGGATTAAACCTATTAATTATAATTACTAAGTTAATTATAACGAAACATTCAAGTTTTGGATCAATTTACTGCCAAGAGATAACACTTCGATTAGCTCAAAAAAAGAAAAAGAAAAAAAGAGACAGATAACACTTCGATTTCCATAAAACTTGTTTAACCTTTTTATATTTCAGAAAATATATCGACCGATAATTTTACTTTTGATCTCATCAGAATAGGTCAAAATATTTTTAGTCTTGCATCTATTTTATTTTTTGCCCAAATATTTATTTAGTTGACATTTTTGGTCTTATATTTTAAGTTTTTGATTTTTTTGGTTCCAAAACTAACAACTTTCACAAATATTTGGGGATATTAATTTTGGAACAAAAAAACTGAAAAATAAAATTTGGGACCACAAAAGTTCATAACATTATATTATGTGCGTTGTAATCATTTAATATAATATAGTTATTACATGTTGATTTATTTTCCTAACAAAACATTCAATCATATTTTCATTCTCTACACGTTTTTTCCACTTCAATATTTACATTATTTGTTCTAAATTTTATTTTCTTGATTTTTGTGGTCTCAAATGTTATTTTTTATTTTTTATAATTTCAAATTAACATCTCGAACAGTTATGAGGTAATTTATTAATTTTGGGACTAAAAAAAATCGAAAAATAAAATTTGGACTAAAAATATCGACTAAATAAATTTTGAGAGTAAAAAAATCAGATATCAAACTGAAAGTATTTTCAACCTATTCTAATGTAACAAAAGTGAAATTATCCTAAAAAACAAGTACTAAACACGATGAAAAAGTAGAAAAAAGAGAATGATAGGAAAACAAGTGGAAAGTTGTGCATGGTCAGGGTCTGACCACGTATATTTATGATGATCATGAAGATCAGAAGAAAAGATTAGTTTGCTATATTAATTTAATGATTGTCTTGTACTTAGATATTTTTAAAAACATTTAGGGCTTGGAACTTGCTCCCTCAATCTGCCAAAACGTGAGTTTAATTAATTAATTAATTACCAAAGGACTAAGCCCTAATTATTGTCTTTTAGTGCCCTGCAACGTACATCGAAGGGGAAAAAGCAAATAATTATTGCTATTTTAATCAACAATTAATATACTTGACATCTTAGTGATAAAAAAATAATGCAATTGGTGCATTTTCAATTTCCAAAGATCGTGAGAAACGTTGATATTAACTCCATCTCTGAAACTCCATGCTCAGCTTTACACCAAATAAATTACTTCTTCCGTCCCATTTTAATAGACTGATTGAGAGTTTTAACGGAAATTAAGAAAATAATTCAGAAAGATAATTAATCAATAAATTTCGTAATATGTTCCTATTAATATTAAATAGGAATATATGTTAGTAAATTAGTTAAATATATTTAGAAACATGCCTATATATCGGGACATAGTAAAAAGAAAAACAAGTCTATCAAAATGGTGGGACGGATAGAGTAGTTATATATGTTTGGATGGGCAAATGGGTAGACAATTTCAAAATAATAGTAGGATACTCCAAATATAATTATTTATGTATTTGAGCAAAATATACTAGTTTTGAAGATTCTCTATATGGCTATTTACATGTTTGTACTTTTTTTAACATGATTGCACACTTGAAGTGTACATTTAAAAATTTGATTAGAAAAATTTGGTATGAAATGGTCGGAAAATAAATTGGGCCTCTCTTTCTCTCCCTAAGTTTATTGCATTAAATGTACTCCTTTTTGTCATATTTATTGTTATTATTATTGTTTTTGGAAAAAAAATATTCAAATAGGATCCTAAACTATTTTGTTAGTCATAATTGAAAATTTAAACTATGGCATGTTGGGTTTATTTGAACTTTCGAACTTTAAAAATCGGCTCAACTAGACTCTTTCATTAGCCCTTCTACTAACAAATGTTAATTCATCTGTTCTATGGTGTTCAATCTACAAATCGAACGTACTATTTGAAAGTTTATGGAAAAAGCTTTTTAAAGGTACTCATACTGTCTGTATTATAGTCAAAGATTGTTGGAAAGTCATGAAAAAACTGAAGATACACATATATAGTGCACAAATTTCAGCAAAATTTAAGTCGGGATTTCGTTATCGATTCAATGTCCATTCTCGAAATTGATAGAGTTCTTTAAACTTATGACCCAGACTATCGAAATTGAGGTCAATGTTACAGCTTTTTGACAATCGGAGGTGGATGCTCGTTAGTAAGAAGACTAACATAAATGTTTAGTTGAGCTAAATATGAAAAATTTAAGGATCAAGTTGAACTTTACAATAAAGTTCAAAGGTTCATTTGAACTTGAAAAGAAAGTTCAAGGTTCTATTTGGACTCCACAATAACTTAAGGGACCGCTTGGGATTCATGAATTTAGGATTCATGAGTTTAGGGTCCTATACATTTTGCCTCTTTTTTTTAGTTCATGTATAGCATTTTTCATCATCGTGCGGAGTTGTCAATATTGTTGTTATTATTTATTACTATTAATATATATAATTAATATTGTGTTTGGTGTGAGAATTAGGCACTATACTTATTTACTATACTTATATTATTTATCTTATTTTATGTTATTGTTAATTAGCATTAAAATAAAATAAAATAAAATAAGTAATAAATTAAAAAATATAACGTTAAAATACAATAAAATCATACGAATAGAAAATAAGTATAGTGTACAGTAGTCATATCAAACACCGGTGCTCATCATATGATCAGTTCACATACACACACACATGTGTGTGTGTGATATTTAAATTTACATGTAACTTTTTACTTTTAACTAACTCTTCAGAATCTATAATGCTTTTATTCTATTTTTTCATGTTCATTGAACTATATGTATACTTTTCATGAAAAATTTACATGTAACTTTTTACTTTTAATTAACTCTTCAGAATCTATAATGCTTTTATTCTAATTTTTCATGTTCATTGAACTACATGTATACTTTTCAGTGATCATAAAAAGTATACATGTAGTTCAAATTTAGACAAGCTTCGTCTAAAGAGGAATTGAAGTAGCTAGTCTAATAAATGTACACTCAATTTCTCAACCATTCAATTCAAATAAACTGCCTAGCTAGCTGCAATTCTAAAGCCCGGCGTTCCAATAATTTCCAATTGAAATTGTCAATTACACATTTTGTGTTGCATTTCAGATTGTACACTTAATTCTTTAAATTTTATGATAATTTTTTCTTTGATTTCAATTTCTTATGCTTTAGTTTAATTTTACACTTATTATTTAAGGTTCATATATTCTACCCAATTAGGATTTAATATATTTTTTTAATATTTAATTTTTCAAATAATTAATTAAAAATTAAAAATTTAAAATTAAATAATAAAAAATTACAATGCATTTAATTGGGTTTGATAAATTCTAAATAATAGGTGTAAAATTAAACTAAAGCATAAGAGCATCCACTATGGTGCTACCTCATAGTGGTGCCACATGTGTGCCACATCATCAACCACTTCCTTTTTTAATTACTCAATACTTTCTCCACTATGGTGCTACCTCACTTTTAACTATTCATGGATCCCACTATCATTATTACTTTTACCATCAATAGATATATATAGATATAATTTATGTATTTTTATTATGAAGGAAAGCACCAAAAATACAAAAGGGGAGGAGAGAGAAAATATTTGGGCCCGCTATTTAATTCAAAAACGAGCTCCTTGCACAAGGAACTCATTTCTTATTTTGCTACCTTGACTTGTGTTCCACTATGGTGGAACCTGTTCTTATTTTGCCACATAGATATAAGCACCTCTCGTAGTGGATGCTCTAAGAAATTGAAATCGAGGAAAATATTGAAAAAAAAAAACTAAAAAAATTGAGTGTCCAATTAGGAATGCAACACCAAATATGCAATAGAAGATTTCAACCCATTAATTCATGACCTTTTGTAATTTTCCCCCCATAAGCACCCCTTAATTCCTGGCCTTTTTGTATTTTTTTCCCCATAAGCACTCTGCTCATGATAAATCGATTGCAAATTAAAGAGATAAAAAGAAATAGAAAAAAATTTCATGCAGAGAAAACCAAAAGGAGATTATGTCGTCGTTGTTATAGTTTTTGTTAAGTTGATGATTTCCTTTTGTTTTGTGGGCATTTTGGAGAGAGAAGCTAGTGTCTAATGTCAATGTGATAAATTGGATACTACGATACTACAGTACTAGTACACTACAAACATGAAAAACGCCATAAAATTAATTAACACAATAACTTGTATTTGACATCAACACATATGCATGCATACAAATATAAATCTAATTTAGTTATGATAAAACAAAACGAATAATACAGCACATGATATAAGCTCTAGAATATGATCTCACAGTTTGAGTTTATAAAAGCCTTAAATGCGGGATTGATCTTGTTTATTGGTCGGGATTTTTTATTAGGAGAAAAACAAAATACAAAATTAAGTTTGAAAATTAAAGGTGGCAAAAAATTGCGATAAATATATTATACCATAGACGGGTCAATTTGATCACAACATAAGAACATCTAAGAAAGAAGCTCCAAGTACATATTCAACAGCATGATCGATGTATTTTTGATTGAGAAATGTAAAATAATTAGGTAATTTATTGACAAAAATGTTAATTTGGGATAGATATTAAAAAAGGAATGATTTTGGATATAAACCATAGTTTACCTTTATAACAATGAACTTTTGTTGGGTACTATAAATTATATTAATATAATTAATATTTAATAATTATTCAATGTGTATTGATTATTGATCATTCAATCTTTGTAAATAATAATGCCATATATTAAGAACTACATATGATATATTATATATCATATAAGAAAATTCAAATTGATAATTATAAACACCTTAAAAATATAATGGATGTGCTTACAAATTTACTTTAAACATAAATGCCGACATATATAATTTTTAATTTAATATTGAAAATATAAAACAAATATTAACGTATATATTCTATAATAATAATGATTCAAATGGATCGTTATTCTTTTTTTTTTTACGAAGCCGAATCAGACAACCTACTAAAACACAAATTATTACTCATTATATATATATATATATATATATATAATTATCATTATCATTGAACTTGTCAGATCTGATTTTTCAAATATGATTTGCTAGTAATTGCATATATAAGTAAGGAAAGTTTATTCATTGTACACTTCTGTAACTATTGCCGATTCCCTTTGACATAAAAATAAAATAAAATAATTAATTAATTACCTATAAAAGTACCACAAAGTTATAAAATATTATGTTGAAAATAAATATAATGGAGTCAAACCTTATCGTTTGAAAGATAAAACATGTCTCGAAAGACTCAACCCTTGATGGGATTTTGAAAGCTAATAAAAATATCCAAGTTTATGACCTTCTCGTTTTTTTTCTTTTTTTCTTTTTTTGTTGCTTTCTTCCGAGAAGACACGTTTATCACTAGAAGTGAACGAATACTTGAAACATAGTCTATAAAACCGGATTATCGATCAGAAAAAAAAAAAGGACAGAATTCTTCTTTGTATAAGATGTATGAATCTATGGAATAAACGAAATTAATATTCGAACATTATTCAAGTGAGAAATGACCATAAATATTTGAACCAAGCTACTAATTTCCGTATAGAATGGCTTGTTAACCAGCTTTAAGGCTGTAACAGAGAATGAGTAGGGAGCACACCAGCAGTGGCGGCATGAGCATCCCATAGGACCCAAGCAATATATGCGTACAGGATTGTAAATTAATGGCTCCCTTACTTCAAGGATTTATTATTGGATAGATAGATAGTTTAGAAGGTTAGGAGATGGATAAATTATATCCCACCTCTTTAGGTAGATACATATCTTACAAATAGGCATTCAAAACTCATTTTATCACAGGTCTTGGATTATCACCGTTTTAATATCATGCAAAGTAAATATAGGATAACTGATTAATCCATCCTTATCCACCAAAGTAAACAAAGCCTAACTAGACAAATTTTTGGCCTCTTACATTTTAACGTGAAAAACTCCAACCGCATCCATATTTATACAAATTAAATCTATTTCGGAAGATTTTCGACAATCCAAATCAATACTTACTAGACGAGATAATTATCTAGTGTTGAAGTGTTAATTTGTGCAAACGTTGGGCAAAGTCAATCGTGAGAGTATGTCAGGTGGATAACCGCCTGGGGCACCCATTTCTTTGGGGATCCCAAAAATTTATAAAAAGATAAAATAGATAACTCTTAAAAAAAGTAGGTTTATACAAAGTTGAAATTATTATCTCTTTTAGACTCTAATCTTTAGACTCATAACTCTTGTACAAACAATCTCAAGGTAAATTTATTTTAGTGATTAATTCCGTTATTTTTTTCTATGTTTAAGTTTAATGTAAATATTTATTAAAAAAATGAAGTTCTCTTCTGGGTCTGGAACCTTGGGTACTTGGACATTGAAATTAGTTCTTCAAAAATCGAAAATGTTTAAGAATTTATAGAAGAGCTCATTACATTTTAATACCTATTTGGATGTTTTTATACTTTTATTCGAAAGTTTTAAGAGTTTCACATGGATATCCAACGTAAGGGTTCGTCTTGACATTTCGGAGGCCATGATGAAATGAAAAAAAAGGACCCTAATATTATTTTTCATGCATATCTTAAAGTTTTTTCACTTTGTCTTAATCGTCCAAAATTTTGAAAAAATATAATCATCATTCTAAAATTCAAATTTATGAATATTGTAAGTAACAAATAATTTCATTAATTAAATAATCGTGAAAGAAAGATATTGATAATATTAAAAAAATGGATATAACATTCAATTTGCCTCATGGACTATTTCCCGAGAAGCATCCAAACCCTTAAACTAAATTAGGTTCCAATTAGCCTCTTGAACTACTGAACTCGGCTCGGTTAACCCATTGAACTATTAAATTTGACCCCGTTAGTCCACTCGAAGGTAAATAATTTTATTTTGATTATTTCTAAATAAATAAAAATTATTAAAAAAATAAATATATATATATACATAACAATAATAAAAAATATTTTTTATAAATAATTTTAGTGGTACATAAATTGTCATTATATTTATCACACATTAAAACATCAAACTACTACAATTGAAAATAGCAACATAGAATTGACCATAATTATGATTATTTTTTTATATATAATCATAATCTATATTAAATTGATCAATTATAGACGTTAATAATCTACTATAATATAATCAATGCTATACCCATATTATATATATTAATTTATCTAATATAATATATTTATTAGAATATATAGATTTTCATTCCCGAAATTCATATAGTATAATTTCATACATACATACATACATACACACATACAAAAGAAATGGAGTATTTTTCGGATTGTATTTATAGTGAATTAATTTAATGATAATGTGATTTCAATTAACTCATTAATTTATATTTTTCTTCAAATTATGCTAGCTTATATATATATATATATATATATATATATATATATGGACATATTGAATGAGAAATGCCCGTATATTCTTTTTTTTTTTTGAGGAATAATATATAGTTACGAATTTTTTTTCTTTTTATTAATTTTATTTTATTTAGAAAACAACCAAAATAAAACTTAATTTTTATCTTCAAGTGGCTAATTGAGTCAAGTTCAAAAGTTAAATTGAGTTGAGTTTGAAAGTTCAAGGGGCTAACCTGAACCAAATTGAATCTTATCCCTTAAAAAATGATGGGACCTTATCCCTTAAAATTAAGGAATAAAAGTCCTAAATACAACAATTTTGGTGCCAAATAACTTAGGGGTCAAATTGGACATTATCCCTTAAAATTAAGGAATAAAAATCCTAAATAATTATTAGGGGGGAAATTGGGCCACATCTCTTAAAAAATGATTGAAAATGGTAGTAAATCATTTTCTTTATTAAGATATTTTATGTTGGGATTTTGGTGAATTCAAAATAAGGAATAAAAGTCCTAAATACAATGATTTGATTATTTATTTATTTCTTACACAGTTTTGATAAAAGAAAAAGAAAAAAGACTCTTTAATAGTGTTTTTCTTACCCTGAATCTTTATTTAAAGCATAGATAGTTGATTAATAGTCTAATTATAAAATTAAGATTATTACAACACAAAATGTGTTCGATCTTTAAATTCCATTTGAGAATTTGATTCGGTGATGGTAAATTGTACCACAAAAAGAAGAAGAGAAAAACAGCCAAATCATGTGTACCCTGATGATTTTGTTGACATTATAATTATGGTAAGCCACTTAATGATATATAGAAATGAAATCGTTTTTTTTTTTGTTTTTTTTTCTGTCAACTTTATATTCTATAGAGTTAAATAAATGAAATTATAAGAAAGAATTATGGCGAAATGACGCACGGTACGTGATCGATGCATCTCTTCTGATAATTGATACATCCATATATAATGTTTATGTGATTATCTACTCCTGCATGATAATAATATTTTTCTTTTGTGATAGATAATATTAATTGAAACGCATCTTAAAAGACAACTATCTATCTGAATCACTGAATGTGCCAAAAATCGAGAAGATATATGTGGAGAATGGGTGAAGTCAGGAAAGTGTTTTTTATTTGTGATTAAAAATGAAGAAAAACATGTTTTTTTTTTGCCAAATTTTTTTTTATTATCAGCTACTAACCACTTTAATATTTTGTAAGGAGAAACACTTTATTATAATTGGAATAAAACACTAAAAATTTTAGGATGTGGCTGGTAGAGAGCTTGCTGTATATTGCACCACTCACTTAAAATTAGCTTCCACACGCACTGATTGCTTGAGAGAGAGAGAGAGAGAGAGAGAGAGAGAGAGAGAGAGAGTCTGACACACACGTTAGACACACTAAAATGCTGTGCTGTGGACCATTATTTTCACTTTTTATTACATCCTCAACAAACCCACAAATTAAACTCTCTCTCTCTCTCTCTAAATGATAATGTTGATCGGTAGGCAATGTTGGTATCAAATTACTTCAAGAACCTTGAATTACACCTACCATGAATTCTTGATCAAAGATTACATACCAAATTAATTAAGTACTCGGTCACTGGACAACTGACTACAGAGTAACAATATAAGCTCTCTCTCTCTCTCTCTCTCTCTCTCTCTCTTACACACACACAAACACGCAGAAAACGCAGTTGCACTTTTTGTGAGAATTGGAATAGTGTAATTGCAACATATCGAGGAATGCGTAGGGCAATAAATGAGGCAATGGACCAGTATGCAGGCTGTTGAAGAGAACCAATATGATCTTGTCGGTGGTTTCCTAGAGTAAGCCTTCCTCTGTCTGTTTTCCCACTATTTCCATTTCCCATTTCTCTCTCTACTCTCTACCTTACAATAATAAAATTACAATTTACACACCCATCCATCCGCTTATTTTAATTTGGATGCCTCTAAGGGAGACACACACACACTTCCTCGTTTTCTTGCACACTTCTTAATTGACATTTGACCCCCCCCCCCCTTCTCTCTCTCTCTCTCTCATACAGTAGTTGCCTGAAACTTGATTTGGTGCTGCTGACGGTGGTGCACTGTCCTCATATATATAAATCTTATTTAAGGATTGGGTTTGGTTCAGTTAATTTAATTGCGTGCTTGGGTGGAGGGCCCCATTTAAGTTTTATGTCCGAAATTCAGTCGATCTCAAGATTCTTTGATTAATTATTTCTCCTTAGATTTTCTTGAAATGAGGTCAATATATGGCACTGCACCTCGGCCTCCTGCTGCTTACTTATTGGGAATAGGGTTTTGAGGTGGAAATGGAAATTGAAATTGAAATGGAAATGTGGTGGTGGGGTTACCACTAAAAAGTCTAAATCAATAGGAAACAAAAGCCAAAAACTCAATAGATTATTGAGTTGATTAGCATCACATTACCTCAATCACTCCACATGTTACATCAAAATTAGAGGGGTTAAACCACACATCATTTTGATCAGACTCGCTGATTAAGGAGATCAATTTTTATGGAACGCAGAGGTCAAGATAGAGATATCGGTTACAATCCGCCGGAATCTCCGGTTAAGCTGCCGCTTGCCCCCATTGTTTCCACTCCGCCTGATAGGCGAGGAATTCTTTCCACCCGCCGCGGAAGCTCTATTTTCAGCCCTACCCAAACCCTAGATCACCACCGCCACCATCTCAATCCTCCTCCTCCGCCGCCGCATGTGCTCAAGGATCCCTCCCCAGATCCAGATCCATCCACACCAAATTCAAGGACTACTCCGGCGTCGCAAGCTCCTCCACCTCAGCTGCAAGTGCCGCCGCCTCCTGAAGCTTCGACTAATAGTACCACTGCTTCCGTTAGATATCGAGAATGCCTCAAGAATCACGCCGCGACCATGGGGGGTCATGTCGTGGACGGATGCGGAGAATTCATGCCCAATGGAGAGGAGGGCACCGTCGAGGCTCTGCGTTGCGCCGCCTGCGATTGCCACCGCAATTTCCACCGGAAAGAAGTCGACGGCGAGGCGCAGCCATCCACCTTTTACCAAATCAACCCCAACTCCGGCAGCCGGACCCCATTAGTCAACAGCCAAACTCCACCATTAGCGCCGTCCCATCAGCACAGGCACCACCCCTTCTCCCACTCCCAAGGGTTCGCCGCCGCGGCGCCTGCAATGGTGAGCTTCGGAGGGAACAGCGGCGGCGGGGGCGGCGGCGACGAGTCGTCGAGCGAGGATCTGAACATGTTCCAGTCTAACGCCGGCGGGCATGCAGTGATGCAGGCATCGTCGAGAAAACGGTTTCGAACGAAATTCAGCCAGGAACAGAAAGATCGGATGCAAGAATTGGCGGAGAAATTGGGGTGGCGAATTCAGAAGCAAGATGAAGAACAAGTGCAGCAGTTGTGCAATGAAACTGGTGTGAAGCGGCAGGTTTTCAAGGTGTGGATGCATAACAATAAACAAGCAATGAAGAAGAGGCAGCTTTGATTTTAGGTGAGTACGTAGCATCATCAAATTAAATCTTTACCTCTCTATTCTGATCATCTCATTCTAATGTAGTCGCAATTGTTGATGATAATTACTTTATTAATTGACCATTAATTAGTTAATCACCTGCTTATTAATCGGGTAACTCCACTCGTACGTACGTACGTCTAATTCCTCTATGACCTTAATTAATTAAGAGACGGCCTAATTTTATTTTATTTGTGATTAATCATATATATATGATTCACGAGTAGCTAGCTTAGTTTGATGCCAATATGCCATATATAGACAGCTAGCATTTGAAAAGCAGACCAAGTTATCTTTTAGTACTTCTGTACGAGATACCACCACACCACACGTACGTATACAAGATCGCTCACCTCCATATATCATATATAGTATGCGTACGTATATATATTCCAATTTAATGTGCACGTGTCGTGTATTACATATTTTGATTAGGAAATAGAATTTATCTTGCAATAGATATGGATGAATCAGATTGTGTGCGTGTGTGTAAAAGTATATTGTGCAGATCGATTAACATTTTATTGATGGAAATTTGGATTAAATTTAGTTAAGTTGTTTCATTAAAACTTGAAATTCACTGATTGGAAAATACGTACCTTCAATTTAATTAATGCGTTCAAATGATGTACATAAATCATAATGCGAATTAATTAGTACTCTTCATGTGGAATTATGGTGTTCATTTATAATTCTTGTATCTAAATAAAATTGAAGTAATGTCGATAGACGATAGATCATGAAGTGACATGTAGAGATAAATTAACTATACATTCATCTAGTTCGATATTCTGGTAGTTTTTTAATTGAGTAGAAAAAATAATCATGTAATTGAATTAGTTGATACATTATTTCATATGGTGCAATTAGAGTCAAATGTTTAGTTACTTCATTATCTTATCCTTCTCTTTATTCGAATCCCTCTTATCTTCCAACCAACAATGCTTTTTTCATGAAATTTGGTAGCGATCAGTAGATTTAGTGACAAGAATTTTGATAGGAGTTCAATTAGATTAATGTATAATATTAGATCAGTTTTAAGTCCGAGAATTTATTTAAGCGAAACCAGTCCGTATATATGTTCTTTATAATACCAAAAATATGCATGCATATTGTGTAGATTTGTACTTGGCCCAACTATTTACTTCAGTAGGGGCTATGATTTTGGAATGCATATACTGAACCTCTCTCACTCTCTCTCCTCGGGAAATATACATACATATATGTATATAGAGGGTTTAGGTGAGAAATTTTTAATATAAGAAATGTGAACATTGCTTATTTTTACGGTACTTTACTGCTTAATTATTTAACTAGTGAATTGCTTAATTGCGAAATTAAACAATGAAATTATATCAATTAATTAATTTATAAGCAGTATTTTTATTGCTCACACTAACAAATATTTATGACGATCCATAGATTTTAGTTGATGTGATAAATATTTGTTAGGGTGAAGATTGAGAACATCCCTGTTTAATTTAGAACGGCAAATAGGCAATGGTATATTTTTGGAAAAGTACGTTACATGGCTCATAACTGTTGCTAGTCATAATAGGAAGAAAACAGTAACGTATATAGGGAGACCAACGACGAGCGAACATACGTCAGTAATTGTATTTCTATTCAGAGACCATATTGAAGAAAATAACAACTTTTCGAGTCGTTATACTGTTGGAATAATTGCCCTATTATTATTATTATTATTATTATTATTATTATTATTATTTCACTACATTAGTACCTTCTCTTGATTCAAGGTTTAATAGATATACATGAATACTCTCTCCGTCCCAATAAAATATAGTTGTTTTTTTTAATATCTCAATATATAGGTTGGTTATATATATTTATAATTAATTTACTAATACATAATTCTATTTCATATGTTTACATTAAGACTTAATTCATTGTTAAAGAAATAAATGGAGGTATATTACGAAGTTTTTTGAGTAATTGTCTTTCTCAATTTTTTTCTTAATCCTTTTGAAAATCTCAATCATTCTATCTTATTGCCGGAGTGAGTAGTTGTTAGTTCATTAAAGAATTACACATTAAACCCGAACATAGAAAAATGCTAACCATATCATGTTGGAAATTGAAGGCTGTCTTTTGTTTTTCTTCCTAATTATAAGACCCCGTTTTCCTTGAATGACTGACTGATAATGAGGTCCCAATTGAAGGACAAAGGATATATTTAGGGTCTCGTACGTAGATATTACACTTATTAAGATATACGTTGTATGTATTAATTTCATAAAATACATATATATCATAGAGCTAAGATACAAAAACACATAAGATATTGGTTGAGTTTTGGTTAGACATTTAAAGTATTATTTAGTCATTTCGACTCCTTAAACTATTTTAAATGGTCCAATCGATCCCGTCTAAGAAAATATTGATTTTCCGTCAGTAATTAAAGTTATTTAAACCTATAAAATTTGGTGGTGCAATTTGACGCTCAATTGTGTCAACCGTGAAAATTGAGACCATGTTTATATAGTCCACACTTTAAAGTTTCATATCCCTCACATTCAGTTTCAATATTTGACGATGAACCGACATTATGATTTTCAATTTAAGTCACAAATACGAACTCTCGCCTCCGAGTTTTCTCAGTCCAGTTACTCATCATCATCATCTGACATTCAATTGACAAATTAAAATATCATCGGAAAGCTCATGGTGAGAGTTTTCCAACCATATCCATATTACATGATATTATCATCTAAATTATTTAAAATTAGATTGCAAGAGTTTTGCACATTTAATTAACATTAATTACTGACGGAAAAATAATAAGAAATATTTGCACAATTTAAAATAGTGTACCTTGAGTGTCTAATTGGGACTGTGCTAATAAGTACCTTAAAGTTTTTGTATCTTAGCCCTATATCGTATAATATGTTTTCTCAAGACTATATTATATAGTGTTTAAACAATCCGAAATGTATTTGCGCGTGTTTCATTCAAATGGGGAAAGGGTTATACTAGAATAAATTGGGTGTGGCATTTATAAGAAAATATCGACAAAGAATTCAATTGGGTGAAAAACTTGAAACCTACTAGACTTTGATACTTTTCATTTCAATTCATGTAGTTGATGCTTAGGTCGCAGCAGTCATAAAAGATGTAGTAAGTTCCCTACCAATTCGTACACCTTGTGTGGTTACAACTTATTACAATCTCTATTTTAACTAAAAGACTTATTGAATGCTCTCAACTAATCAAAGCAGTAATCTGTGGTGAGATTTATTATTTCTAGTCAAAGGGAACAAATAAAAGCATGGGACCATTTAATGGCAGTGGTAGCTCTATCAAATTCCAGGGACATCAAAAAATCTGATGGGAAAAATAAAATTAAAGGAAAGTTACATAAAGTCATGGAATCATGATGTTGCAGTGAACATACATGTTACATGCCTAGTTCAACTGTATGCCTGTACATATATTAATATAAATAGGCCATCTCTCCATTAGATATGACCCCCTTTACAATTCATTTACGCACGAACCACGACATCCATTGATTTCTTATTTCAACACCATCGGCATGCGCCATTGAAATTAAAGATTCATATTACACACACACATATTCTTGACTTGTATTTATATGTTAGAATAAAAAAAATTGAATATTATTTTGATTTCAGATAGAGAAACTTGATTGCCATGCAGTTTAAGAACTAACCATATTTTTTATTTGAGAACTAATCTTGATTTTACTTCTTTTTTTTAAATCTTGATTTTGATTTTGATGTTGATTTTATGAGGTGAGACAGTATCAGAATGCTATTATCACATGACACGTAAAATTCTAATGTAAGGGGATGCAATTTTCAATATTTATCAATCGGCCAATAAATAATTTTGGTTTCGGACTGTCACAATAGGTAGTCGAAGTATCACAATATGTTAGTTGAACTTTCACGCGATAGATTTTTTCAGCTTGCCAAAACTATTGACCGAAACTTTCATTTCTGGACAAAAAAAATGACTGCAAATATCTGAAAATTGGTGGGCGCGGGACACATATCGCTTGCAGAGATGGGAGGTGCACTACATAGGGTGGGTAAATGGTTGGTTCGGTGCAATACCAAGCCCAATTAACAAAACCAAATAAAAAATTCAAGCCGAAGCAACCAAAATAATATATATAACCGAACCAAATCAAACCATAATTCTTTGATTAGTTTGGTTTGGTTTTCGGTTTAACCAAATTTTTAATGATTATTTCTGTTTTTGCGAAACAATTATATCTAAAGAAAATAACATGCATTCAATAGATAACAAACGATATATTAAATAAGTAAAAGTTTAAAATATTATAAAACTAGAAAATTGAAACTAAATATTAGAATCACTAATGTTATTTAGGTATAATTAATATTAGAATTATAAATTATAAATATAGTATATTTATATTTTGGTAGGTTCGGTTTTAACCAAAATATTTTTTACTTAAACCGAAACCGAACCAAACTATATTTTGGTTTTAATTTTCAAAATCAAACCAAAATTAAAGAAAAAATGACCAAACTAACCAAACCAAATAGCTCGGTCTGGTTCGATTTTTTGGTTTTGATTCAGTTTTACACACCCCAAGCACTACATGTGTCCTATGTTAGAATTTACCCAAGTGACACGTTCGGATTAAAGAAAAAACATCTAAACTCGAATTTACTAAATTTAACTTTTTTTTTAATTCACGTGCTTTTCGTTTAGAATTTCCTGCCGCCAATCTCTTATCACTGCATGCAGTGGCGGATCCAGAATTTTAAAATTGGGGGTACGATATACAAAAATGTATAAGTAAATATTTTTCAAAGTTTAAAATATTTAATTCAAATTATTTTTCTTAATTTTAAATATATAAGTCCAAACCTCAATTCAAAATCAAATGCCTTTCATAATTGTAAAACTCAAACCATATGTACAGACACTCAAATTTTTAATCCAAACACAAATCCCTAGTTTATTGAAATTTTAATTAGGCAATAAATAAATAAATAAATATGTAAGCAACATTAAATATAAATAAGAATTAAGAAATTTAATTAATAAAATACATACAAAAAATCAAGAATGAAAACAAAAAAATAACATCAATATTGACTCAAGAGTGTTGTTTGTGCACTTCTTAATTTAAAATCTTGATGTATTTTTGAAATTGTTATGAGTTGAATTTGAAGACTTGAATAATTGTCCATATCTTGTTCTTATATTTTTATATATGTATAAGATTTAAACAAAAGTAAGATAGAGCGTCACAAATTAACGATTTTATTGTTAATGTTATTAAGGGGATGATTCACCACCTTTTTTTGGCGATAACATTATTCACCACATCTCAATTAAAATACTCAATCACTACTTTATTTTTTCATCTTTGTGATTGTAATTAATAGTCTCTAATAACAAAGTAGATAAATATATATATATATGTATGTATATGTATATGTACTAAAAATAATTAAAAAAATTTGGGGGTACACTTGTTATAATATAGCTCCGTCAGTGGCTGCATGGGGATTTCACTAAACAGGTGGAGTTGCACTTGCGTGCGCGTCGAGGCAAGCTTATTTCAGACTGATGGTGCGACGCGTGACATGCACATGTGCTTTTTTATTTTCATAGATTTTTTTAAATTTTTTTTCTAAAAAAATATATACCATAAAATAGAATTATTGAACTCTAAAATTAATATAAATTAATTTAATTATTTTTATTTGGCGACTCACACATTGCGCTCGTCCAACGGTAATCAGTGGCGGATCCAGAAATAAATCTTTGGGGAAGGCCAAAATGTATTGTAAAAAAAAACTCACACAATCAAAGTAAATATATATTAACACATATATAATCAAATAAAAATCACAAATTTAAATAAGATGGAACTGTATAAATATTTAGTACATTAAAAATGTGCTAAAAATTAACACTCGGTGAGGTTGTAGTTGTGCTTATTTGAGGAAGTGGCGACAACTGAAATCTGTGTGTATCCATCGATTGAAAACGCTGTAAAATCGGCTCGTTTTCAATTGTTAAAAACATATCCCTCTCAATATACACAACTAACTGTCATTCATCCACTCATCTGCCATTCGGTTACGCAAATCAGTCTTGACAATCTTCATAGCAGAAAACACTCTCTCAACAGAAGTTGTACAATAGGTAACACCAAAGCCAACCTAATCATACGATAAACCAATGGGAAAACCAAACTCTTACTAGATTTAACCATTTCCTGAGCAAGCATTCCCAAGTTGCCAATTGTAGAAAATTGAGGATCCCGCCTCACATTAACAATGTAATTACTAAGTTATTGCGAAAGAAACAAATAATCGGTTGTCGAGAAGTCCCGAGGATAAAAATGAGTAAGACGCATGAGTTGATCAACATTAAATCACGAATAAGAATCTGTTGGATCAAAACACGCTATGCAACGAAGTAATTCTGTGTTAGTTTCTAAAAAATGATTCTTTATTTCTTGAATAATCAAATCAACAACCTGACATTGAGAGAAAAATGCAATTAATAACAAGTATAAATTTTCAACAAATAAAATAAACAAAATATTTAGAAATAATACCTGATAAAAAAATCTCAACACGATAATAATGCAAATTAGTGATGGCTTGTGCTCCAAATTTTTTATGACCACGTCGTGATATATTAGCATCCATATCAATCTGAGCAATACATTCAATTCACCATGGAGACATAAGTGAAAAAATCTTGAACCATATCATTTCCTTTAGCAACAACAATAATAGTTAATTGGAGTTGGTGAGCAAAACAGTGAACATACATGGCACATGGATTTTCTTCCAAGATTAAGGATTTTAATCCATTAAACTCGCCTCGCATATTTGAAGCTTCATCATATCCTTGGCCTCTCAATTTGGATATTGACAAACCATGATGTGCAAATAAAGCATCAATGGCATCTTTCAAGCAACGAGAATTAGTGTCAGCCACATGCACGACTGCAAGAAAATGCTCAATCACACACCCTTCCTTGTTCACATATCTTACAACAACTCCCATTTTCTCCTTCACTGAAATATCCCGAGCCTCATCAATCAAAAGAGTAAAAAATCTATCTCCAATATCATTGATTATGGCAAGTGTAATTTCTAAAGCACAAGTATGGGCTAATTATTTTTGAATTGAAGGAGCAAGCATTTGACTATTTCCAGGAGCATTTTGACCCATAACATTGGAAATGTCATGACACCATTGACAGTATCAGTGGATCATTTCAAGAAAAGTTCCCTTATTTAAAGAACCAGGCGACTGATCATGTCCACGAAAGGCCATCCCTTGTTGCAAAAAAAAATGAGCTATCCAATGATACTGTTAAATGAGTGCGATAAGCAACATCCATCTCACGAATATTTGATCAAAACATATTTGCCACACTATGTCTTTGATCTTGAAATGACTCAAATTCAATTCTAGCATAGTTGTGACAACTATTCGGACCCCCGACATGTAGTTCACATCTTTCCGTTGTCCTTTTCCAATTATGAAATCCATCTTTTGTAAAAACTTTCACTCCATATCGACCTTCTTTGTATGATTCTTTAAAAAGATAACACCAAAAACAATAAATTGCATCTTTCGATATGATATACTTTAGCCCTGTGAAAGTTTTATACCAATCCTCTTGAAAACCTCTTTCATATTTTCCTTTTCCAAATAGTCTTTTCGGATACACAGTACCATTTGGTCGACAAAGACCCCTAGTCATGTACTCTCTCCGTACTTGATCCTAAATAGAAATATTAAATTCTTCAATGGGTTTTCGCAACCCCGGATCACTAAAAAAGTCACTAACAATATCAATTGGGTTTAATTCTACTTGTACCCGAGGTCGTTTTTCTACTGATTCATTAGCACTAGGTACATAATGAGAGACGGAGGAAGATGCACCTTTACTAATTTTTGAAAAAAACCTCTCCATATTCTACATTTGAAAAAATCAAAATAAATTTATACAAATAATAATATTGAATCACAATTCACAATGCACAATAAATATAAATTTAAAATGAATTTAATTGATCATACTATAACAATTGTCATATTTAAATCCCTAATCAATTATCTTCCTAGTTCCACTGATAGCAAGAAAGTAGAAACACAATACACAACAAGTCAACAATTTATATCCCAAAACAGAGTTACAGAACAGAGGGAATGAGGGATTAATGACATACAATATATCCAAGAAAAAAAATAGTCCCTAAATGGCTAAATCCCTAATTTCAGAACCTAAATGAATACTAAATAAACAATACAAATATAAAATCATACTAGAGATTAGAGAATGATTATACAATGTGAATGTGTTACGGTGTTACCTTTTAGCTTTGGACGCAGTTGGGCCTGGCTGGACGGACGGTCAGGAGTCTCCGAGTTGGGACAGAGCAGCCGAGCGCGAGTAGGTGAAAAACACTACAGCAGCTGGAGTCTGGAGGCGTTGATTTTTGAATTGAGTATTTGAGTTTTTTTTGTTTTATTCTAAATCCTAAGTTATCATAGCTAGTCCAGTCCACTTCCCCAGCAGCCCAATCTAATATAATATATCTACATATTGAGCCCAACACACACACACACACACACACACGCGCGTATATATAACAATGAAATGGATCGAAAATAAACAAATTACGAGATATATATAATTTTTTTAAATGTTGGGGGGGTCAGTTGCTCCCCGACCTCCCTCCATCCCGCCTCTGATGGTAATACATGAGCTCGCACATTACGCTCAGCAATTAACTTTTTTCAAAATAAATATTTACCCTGAATAGAATTAGTGAACCTTAAAATTAAGTGAGTTAATTTAATTTTTTTGATCCGATGACTCACGTAGTGCACTCACCCGATGCTAATGCACAGGCTTGTGCACTGTGATTGACAATTATTTTTATTGTAATGAGTAATGTTTTTCTGGATAATATTTTTTTTTTTGAGAGGCGGGAAGAGTGGATTGGATTGAACCGCGAGTTTACCCGTCTGAAATAAAACCTTATGTCCACTAGGTGTACACAACTGCTTGCCAAACAAGTGGTTTTCTTCTTTTACTACTACTACTACTACTACTAATCACAAAATCCTACTATATCTAAAAGTAGGATAATTTAGGGTTTTATTTTTCCGCCAAAACTATCCTACTTACAAAAATTATAAAATTAATTTCATAAAAAAAATTAATTAGTTAATTATAAAGTTAATGTATCAATTAGTTAATTATAAATCTCACCCTTAGACTGCCTTAATTATAAATGCAATCATAATTATTTTTTTGTAGAAAATCATAGTTTATATAATGTGATGTTCTAAAATTTATAGTGTATATATATATATATATATATATCCATTAAAACACTATCAACTTTTTTTAGTTTCTATATATAATATAGATTATAATATATTTTAAATTTTATTTATATAATCTTTATATATATATATATATAAACATAATGATTCCTGAAATAGTAAACCTCTTAATTTCCCCCCGAAATGCACATTTCAGTAATAGAAATATAATTATATTACATATAAATTATTATTCAAGTAACTTAATTAGATTACACAAAAAATATGATATACATTAATATAGTTTTATATGAATACATATATTTATGCATATACGGATAAGAATAATAAATTATTGCATATATTTAATTATCACATTAATATTTATGTTGTAAATCAATTCATTACTATAATTACTATAATTACTATAATTATACCATTAATTATGCCATTGAGAAAGGAAAATATTCATATTATATAAATTTCATTTGATTATTTAGACTTTAAATATAAACATATCATCTATTATGCCATATGTTTATATAAACATATGTATAATGTATGTGTGTGCGTTTTATAAATATAAATGATAGATAGGATATATAATACATCTCTATAGATAAATAATTAATTAACATCATATATATCAATTAATCAAATTTAATTGGGTAATCTAATTTATTGAGAATTATTGTTAATGTCATTATGCGTAATCTAATGTGGTTAGATAGACAATTGAGATGTATTAATTGGGTTATTATAGCATTACACAATGGAATTGATCGTGACAAATTAAATGAAATTAATTTAATTTAGTGTCTGATTTAATTGGTTCGAGAACATTTTAATTGATATCACCCATTTATAAATAGTGGTATAGTAGACAATTTTTCAATATTCAAAGCTTTCTTTTGAAAATATCTGATGAGAATATTTCCCATATTTTTATATCTTGGACGCCTAGAGCTAGAACCGTCGTATGATTGATTCGGTAGATGATTTTTCGATAAATCAAACAAAGAGCTCATAGTTGGTTTCATTGTCAATTAAGGTGTTGGTCGATGTAGAAGTCGTGAAATTGTTGTGAAATTAAATATTAAGGATACTGTTGGGAAAAACTATCAAGGTAGTCCAACTGGTAGTTTCGATAAAATGTCAAAATATATGCGAAAGTTCTATGAAAAATTGCAGGTTATTCAAGCCATTGCCAGAAGCTAGATTTGTGGAGTTGTGCATCCAATTGGGATTGCTCAAACTAGTTTCAAATGAGAATGATGATCAGCTAAGTGAAGGAGTGAAGATGGACACTCTAGCTGAATATGAGAACTGGATCAAAGTGGCATTAGTTTGCTAAGCTATGAAGTTTAAACTGATGAGCCAAATCAGTTCTAAAGAAATGGCAAAGGCTAAATGAAAGCTGAAGAAAGGAGAAAGAGCAAACTGATCGCTGAAAGCATCAGTTCTCAACCAGTCGTGTTCAACTGATGAGAACAGTTGAATCCAAAAGCTGACTGAGGAAACAAAGCTTCAGCTGAAAAGCTTAGGTGGAACGAAGCTGAGAGAATAACTCAAGCTGACAAAAAGCTGGGAGCCAAAGCTGAAGGGACTCCAGCTAAAACTGATCAATCCAAGCCAAGGAGATCATCAGTCATCAACTGATAAGGCCAACTGATGATGTCAGCAACTCCAAGCCATGTGGAGACTCAAGAAGGAGAGCTACAATCAGATAAGTTCAAATTAAATTTATTAATGAATGGTAAAATGACGGTCAACTCAATATTACCGTTGGACCCTCCTTCTCTCTCCTTATCAATTCTGAACAGATAGATTTTTGAGTGACTTTTTAGTCGACCCATTAACACCAGTTTAATTAAAATCATTCAAATGGATAAGAATTAAACTCCTCTTACTGTTAGATTGAAATCATCCCACGTTATAAATAGCTTGGCTGAGTTCTTAAAATTACTTTTCACTATTCCTCATCGACTCTCTGTCTTTAAAAGTCTTTTTCTCCTCCAAAAATCAAATTCTCCACTGTCCATAAGCCCTCTCTTCAAAAAGCTTTCTAGTAAAAAACATGGCCCAAAAACCACATCGTCGTGTTCGCAAAGAATTTAACTTCTGCTCAACCGGAGAAGATTCATCTATATTCTGTGATAAGCTCCTTAAAGACAGATTTTTCTAGCCAACTGTATTCTCTGAAAATTGTAAAACCTTAGAGCTCAGCGGAGAAATTATTGCTAGGCTGTATAATGCCCAGCTGCAAGTATTTCTCGAGGTCGTCTCTTTCCGTGTCTATCCTGGAGCCGTAGCCGAGTTCTACCTCAACTCAGATGGCTACAACAAATCAGACCCCTTCACCACCAAAGTGATGGGACACGAATTCACTGTGACGGCTGAGTCACTTGGAGATATGTTCAAGCTACCAACCAGCAGCCTAAATCTTGAAGACATACAATCTGACTCTGAGAGTGATTACAAACTCTGGAAGAGAGAAGATGCAACTACTCAGTTCAAGAGCAATCACTACATCTCTCTCTCTTCAAGGAAGAATATCAAGTATTGGCATCAGTAGCTTCCAAAATAATTGTTGGAATAGCTGAAAGCCTGTTGTCAGAGCCTAAATACTAAGTTTGTGCTGCGATAATGTATCAGCTAAACATTAACTGGGCAAGATTCTTATTTCGACAACTAAAGAGGTTCATTGACACCAGGGAAAGAAAATGAGATGATGAAAAATTCCCTCATGGGATGTGCTACCTTCATCGAATCAGCATCATTCTGGAAAAGCAGCTTCCAGAACTAATGAAGGAAGAGACAGATTTTACAACTATCACGAAGTTTGATTACATCCTAAAATTGCGTACCAAATCAATCACAATCAAAGAGTCATCTCAACAGACTGTCTAATCAAGGAGGAAAGTTGCTCCAGAAGGAAAAGAAATGGAAGCAGTGACTGAAGGTCCAAAAGAAGTCTCTACAGATTCTGATGATGAAATCCCTATAGCACAAAGATTTGGTACACCGCTAAATATCTAGCCACTCGGAACAGTTGACGCCAGATTTATCTTGAGGACAACTGAAGCTGGACCGTCAACCCAACCATCAGTCAGAAGAACAAGAAGATCTCCAACAGAAGCTGGCTCATCAGCTCAAGTTGAATCATCAGCAAAACAAGTCAGCTCAGATGTAGCTGAAGAAGAAACTTTAGAGTAGCAAGCATCAGCAAGAAGACCAATCACAAGATCAGTCCAAGCTAAGCAGTTGGCTGATCAACTCAAAAAGAAAAGAGCTAAGCCTTCACAGCCAAGGCGTAAAAGAGCTCAGAGTCCCATTCTGGATCCCTCGATACCATCCAAAGTTACAATTGAGGATCTCGGACATACATCTCTTGAAGACCTTGGATTGTATGCAAACCCAAGGGACATTATTCCTGCTCGTGGAATACTACACAAAGGAACCGGCGCAGTGTTTGGTTCCTGTTTGTCCTACGCAACTACTTCGATCTGGACCCGCAAGAGAACGGGGTCGATTGTAGGGCGGAGAGCTAACTCGGGTCATGTCTCTCGAGGAAAGCTTCATCTGGGCTACTATACTTTTATGCTATAATTGTTAACAAGCACGTGAATTTAAACACACACCTAAACATTCTAACAAGGATTTGATGGTTTGTCTAAACTATCAAATAAAGTAAGTAAAATTAACTAACAACACCAACAATAACAAAGAGGAGATAAAAAGATTATGGGAAGAGCATTAGGGTGTAGATTCCTTCATTGGTTTCTTTCCTAGCTTGATTCAAGTTGATTATGTTAATCCTGAACGTACAATAGACCCCTTCAAGTGGTTTAATTTCACTTACTATCATCGTCGAACCATTAAACCCCCATCAGCTATATCATACTATCCATTAGGCTTATGTACCCAGTCCACCTAAAGACCAACAATTAGGCTTATGAAACCCGATTCACCTAACATTGAAGGAACCTAAGTCGGGCTCTAGAATCTCCTCTCGGTCTCATCTAGAGCCTAGCAATGCTAAGTAGTGGCCAATTACTCAACATAAATAAGCATAATTCCAACATTAAAAAACCAACTATCACAAGCATGGATCGAACCCAAATCGATTATCTACCCCTAATGTAAGGAATTAGCCTATCATGCTCAAAAAAATAAGAGAATCATAAAAGTTCTTCATTTCATAAATCAAAAGATAAATAAAATATAAACTTATACAATGTTTGTTGTCTCAAGAGTTTGGGATAATCCCCAAAAATGAGTTAAAGCTGGAGGAAAAAATTACTAAAGTGAGCTCCTCGATCAAGCTTAGCTTCCGCGGATAGCTTGAAGTTGGATCCCCCTTCTCATGCCTTCTTTCTTAAGCTTCAGCCCATTGCCTCTTCTCCTCTTTCTTTCTCCCTCTCTGGAACGGTGGCGTTGGTGGTGGTGAATGGTGAAGAAATTGAGGGAGAAGTTGTCAATTTCCCCCTCTCCTTCAGTGTGTGAATGAGGGTGAAATTCGGGAGAGAATGCATCCACAATCTCTCCAGAGGTGTCTTGAAAAGTGAGAACCGCTGACTGGATGGAGATGGTGGATGATTTATTTGTTGATGAGAGAAAAAAGTAAAAGGTGGAGTTATTGGCAGATGGTTCCTAAAACTCCTCCTACTCCTAGCTAGAGCTAGAACCGCGTCTATTTAATTTTCCAGCTGGCCAAGTGGAGGAGAGCATTAAAGAATGGGTCTTCCGAAGATACAGTTTGGAATTGATCGAACTGGAGCTAAAGCTTGGAATCTTCAGTTTGACCCCAAAACTGATCAGTTTGGGGAGCGACTTGAGCTCGGCCATCAGTTTGATCCGTTACCGTCAGGTGATTCGGGACATGTCAACAAGCTGGAGCTTCAGTTGGGAGCTTTTCTTCCTAGCCACTTTTTGGCCATAAAATCCTACATTTTGAAACAAAAACTCAGGTTTTATACAAACCTAGCCCAACTCACCAAAAGAGCAAACGTGAAGGAAATAACATAAAAACATCACAAAAATAAAGGAAAAACACGTACCAAAGATACTAAATTCCTATGATAAAATAGGACAAATATACACCAAACACGCGGACTACTTCTAGTTCACGTGCCCTCCCATGCCTCGAACTGAAGGAAATATCAATGCTTACTCAAAAGGAGAAAGCATCAAGAAATGGGCAGAGGAACAAACCAGCCAATATACAGCTCAACACTTTGCTGCAGAGCTGATTGGATATGAAGAGCTTTACAACACTATGTTGAGGTACATCTACTGGTTCCTCTAGAGGCATGTTCATTCAACTGACTCATTCTTTATACTTATGGAATTTCACGAGATGAGCTTCTGGAAAAAAGAAGAAGAATCGAGCTTACATTGGACAAGCAACAAGCATGCATGGGCGATAAAAGGTAACGAACTTAAGAGACAGCTCCATCTTCACAAATTATGCTCAGAATCATCCAAAGGCTCAATGTTCGATGTTGTCGACGAGGTAAGTAAGCTGAAAGGAGTTCAGCTTCCAACTTACCCCGATGAGGATGAAGAGAAGAAGTGGAGACACATCAAGACACAACAAAAATGGCTTTTCGATGAACTGATGAAGAATCAGTCAAAAGATCAAGCTGGAAGCTCCCCCCAAAGAAAAGAAGAAATTCCAATAGATGAAATCATTGAGGAAATAGTGAGAGAGCTGCGCTCGGAAAAATCTTCACAAGCTGAAAAACATGAGGTCAACATTATACTGGACTCTCCAGACAAGCAAGCTAATGTAGAAATTGGTGAAGTGAGAACTGCAAGTGATGAGGAGTTTGATGAGTCACTTAAGTCACCAGTTCGGCCAGTTGAGAAAGATGTTCAACAATCAGCTAATGTTCAAATAGTTGAGGAGTCAATTGAACCACCAGTTCCCTCCAAAGAAACTCCTGCAGCTCCAACTGAGCCTTCTGCTCCACCAGCTGCTGAAGAAATAACTACTGAACCAACTAATCAAGCAGTCCAGCTGGAAGCTCAACGGACATAGTGGTGTTTGCTGATCCTGTCCAGATAGCACTTCAAGCTCAGGCTCAAGCTGAACCAGAGACTCACCCTGAATCAAGTCACAATGATACTATTGATCTAGAAGATGCAAATCAGTTAGTGGTGAAGTCAGCTGAGCAGGGAGCTGAGCAATCAAAGACAGTACCGTGTGAGCAACTGGAAGCAGCTGAAGGAGGTGATGAGGCATCGTCCAGAGGAGAAGAGCTTCAACTGACCATCGCAACTAATCAGTCAAGTCGAGCAGGAATGATCCAAGCTGATGATCAGTCCAGAAGTGCAACTGGCCAAATAATAGCTCATCATAAAGAGCTAATTTAGAGCCTACAACAGCAAGTGAGGAGACATGAGAAGCTAATCAAAAAGCTTCAAACTCATGTGGGACTTCAATGAACTGATGGTGAGTCTTCTAGCTCTGATGAAGAGGGCAGTAGCCCCACTATGCCTGCTACCAAGAGGAAAAAGACTGAACACAAGGAAGACTGAGAGCCGGATCAAGTGAAGCTGATTTAAGACTCTTTAGTTATTTTCCTGTGATTCAGTGTATTCAAAGTGTTTATCTTTTTGGAAATAAAATTCTATTTACATTTAAATGAAAAGTCAGCATTTATTTTGAATTTTTGACCGTTGGCAAAATGATGACACGTCTCATAGTCATTAAACAACCAACGATCAAAAGGAAATGACAAGGGGTCATTAATTCTTTCAACCAACAAATTTATGAGTCTCTCTCCTCACTCATAAAAATCCCTTGCTCCAAACTTTTCAAATACTCTTACACACTCATCTTCACAAAGAGTATTTCTCTCTCTCTCTCAAAAGGCTTCAATTCCAATTTAGCCAAATTTAAAAAATGGCCGAATCATACAAAGCTCTTACTTCCTTCAAAGAGCAAATGATGAGATACAAATTCCTAGAAAGAAAGAAATTCTAGTTGATTCTTAAAGAATCAAACAACCCATTTCTTCTGGTCAATCTACACAAGACCGGAATTCTACACTACCTTGAAACTCCACCAAGATTCTTTAGACAAAACTTGGTGAGTGATTTCTTGCTTCAAGCAAAGGTATCTGCAGATGGGAAGCTCATATCCTCAGTGATTCAAGGGCACAAAATTCAAATCACTGAAAGAAAGATTGCAGAAATCTTTCACCTTCCCAGAAAAGGTTCCAAGATTCAAGATCTGAAAGATTCAATTGAACCATATTGGAAAGAATGGAGAGCTTCAACCTGCAGCAAGCAATTTAGTTTTACCACAGCTAAAACTGACCTGAAGCCCGAGTATGGAGTTCTATTCGATATCACGAACAAGATGATGTTCGGTGCCATTGGAAGCTTGAGTCACCTAACTCAAGAGAGATACAAGGTAATGGTACACCTTGTTGAAGGATTGGAAGCAAATTGGGTAGAGTTTGTATTCTCCCAATTCAAGCATCAAATCATGAAAGTTGTCGACTAAAAGAAGACTGGGAAATTTGAGTCCAAAGTAGGACTTGTTCTACAGATGAGCAAGCTCCTTGAAGATATGTTGAATCTTCCAAATGATGACGCACTACTAGTCCTCATCTCTGACTGGATTCCTAAGAAAGAGAAAGCCCACCTTCAGTCACTCAAGAAAAAGAGGAGATCCAAAGCCAAAGCAAGCAATACAACTTCAAGCAGCTCAACTGCTAATGAAGTTCCTTCTCCACAATCCAAAAATGGATCATCAGTCGACTTCAAGCCCTGCTCTGATCTAGATGAGCTTATTCTATTTATTGGAATTCCTCATCCAAACTATGGAGCTGACTACTTCAGGAAAACTTTCCCTCCTCTCCAGATAACTGAAGACAATATTCACACTTTCTACAGTGGCGAATATGCAGTCACGAGTGCACAGAAGGACGTGACAAATATCTTTCTTACTCACTTCTCCTATGTTGCCAAGCAAGACAATCGGTTGTTCAAACAACTGCACCGGTACTTCTACTGGTACAACTGGAAACACTCTATGTCAATCAAGTCCCATTTCTTGCTAACTGCCTTGAGCTTTTGGCAACGCGAAGAGACTTGGAGCATTAAATGGATCAGAGCTTCAAATCAATTTCCTCCAACTATTGTGCAACTTTAGCACATTATGAAGCATCGATTTGATAATCAAATTCCAGCTAAGGTCATGCTAGCTGATGTTCAAGCCAGCTTGAGATCGCAAGGAGTTGTAACTGTAGATCAGTTCGTCAACCATCAAGTCGATCTATATTGCCGCAAACTAAATTTTGATAATGAATCAATTCAATCAAAAGAAGTATCCCTACAAGCTGAAGCAGCCACTGAAAGGATAGATCAGGATCTATCACACATTCAACTTGTGGCAACCCTGATGAGTCAAAAGCTTGATAAAAAGAAGCCAAAGATGTTGAAGATACTGCCGCTTCACCAGATCTCCTATCCCGAAGTTATGTTACTCCTCTTATCAAGTCAAGCTCAAGAGCTGCACAACTGATTATCAATCAGTCCAGCTCCCCCAACAGAGGAACTCCAGAGCTGACCACCTTGAAGCTGACCAACTCAGCAGTTGCTCTTAAGCAACTTCAGCAAGCTGAGAAAGCAGTCAGAACTGATCCATCTAAGGACATCTCAAGCTCAGCTTCAAAGAGAAAAAGGCCAAACAGCTCTAGAGGAAGCGGAGAAGCTAGTCCAGTGCGACCACTTAAGAAGAGGAAACTGGCGAAAGATTCAATAAGCAGTAGATCAACAAAACTGATCAAATCAGTTTAAAGGTGATATCATCAGTTTAACAAGAAACTGACGCCCAGAGCTCAATTTCTCAACAGCTGCATGACCAGTCCTCTTCGATAAGCTTCTCTGCTCTCTATTCCTCAAGCTTATTTTTGAATAGTTACCGTTAACATTTCAAAATAAGTTCACTATTCATCTGAGTTGCCATTAAAGTCTCTATGCTAAGCATTAAAGTAGAAAGAGATGAATTTCTGAGGGATATAAATAGCAAATCTTCAGGACAATATTTTGCTATTTATGGCAACTACCCAGATTTTAAAAACCCTCAGATCTCAGCCGCTTGATCAAAAATAAAAAGTACAAGTGGACATCTAAGATACATGCATCATTTATTCAGCTAATTTTCCATCAAATCAGATAGTTGATCAGCCAGAGGCACTCGATTGCCACGGTCAAATGCATGCAAATTACTACTTTATAAGCAAATGAGAAGCTGATATGCATAACTCATTTTCAATACATTCCTTGTCCTTGTCTTCTCATACTTATCCAAGATCCTTTCTTACTAACATCATCTGTTATCGCAAACATGGCACTCATATTCCATTCGATGAATATCCAGCTTCTTCTAAAAAAGCTGAGAAATGATAAGTATCTCGACCTAGAGCTTCTTCAAGCTCGACTAGGTGTGGAGAAGACCATCATGATCTTCCAGTCACTGAAGACATGCGGGCTACTATCGTTCTTAAAAATGATGCCCAACAGAAGATATCTCTCGCATGTAGCTGAATTCTACTACAATGCAGGAATCAAAGGTGACAACATCATATCTGTTGTCTACAATCATGTCATCACCATCAACAAAGATACGTTGATGACATTGTTTCAGCTCCCTGGTGAAGGCTTGAAGGTTCATGAACTAGCGCTTCCCCACAAGATGGAACTGTGGAATGGCTGGAAGCTTCCACATGTTCGACATTGAGACTTTTCAAATAACTTGAAAGATAGTCTCTCACCAGCAATCGTCCAAATCTTAGACATTGTGATGCACATCCTGCTTGGAAGCATCAACTTACTGACAACACAGCTCACCTCATGGTCGTCTTATATTTTGGATGCAAGGTTGACTGGGCATCCTTCATATTGGCCCAGCTTCGCCATCATGTGAAGCTTGCTGAGCTCGACCCAATCACTAGCATATTTAAAGCCAAGATAGGGTTCACCAATTGACTCAGCCACATCATCCAGGAACAAATTGAAACAAGCATTCCTGGCAGATCACTCATCACCAGAAGAGATCTCCTTCCTAAGTTTATGTCCACAGAAAACACAGTGGCAAAACTGTTCATCAAAGAAAGTCGAGATCGCAGCTTATGGAGGTCAACAGCTAGGCTAAGGGCAAAGAGCCATTCAATGAAGTTGACCCTCCAGCTGACGCAGATCAGTCTATGACTGATAGCGACTCTTTCACTCACATGAGTGATCAGTCCACTGCACCTGCAACCAGCGAGCCACCCTCCCCGGCTCACCTAGACACTCTGGATGAAGGCTTTGCTACAATCTTTGACCATCAGCTAACAGACTATTTTGGTCTCATTAAGGATCTCAATCCCCCCTCTTCGAGCAGCTACGACGGTAGCTTCAATACAAACTATGGAGATTCCAGGTGGATGATGCCACCATGCTGCACATGGCCAGGAAACGAGGTGACTCATTCAGGATTGCGGAAGGAAATTGGAGCAGGAGTTGGATGAACCATCCACTCAGCACACCTCCATCTGTTTCAGAAATCATGGATTCCATGATTAAGAGGTTTCAATGCTCGGTGCCTCATGATGCACCCCTTCTTGACAATGAGCCCTCCAACTCATCCATAACTCCTCTTCATAAGGACGTACTCTTCACCATCGAGGACGAGCCGCTCCTTAATCTAGCATCAGCTCTAACTGACAGGCAACATCTCTTCTCTCTCTCTAATCTTGCTCACTTGATGCCAACCGAAGAGACATACTCATGGTTGTCCACTTCCATGCCTGCACTCCAAGCTCCCCACATCACCGACAATCTACTGGTAACCTCCTTCACTCTCTTGCCACAATTGTCATTACCATCTCATGAATTCCATCAGCTTACCCTTTTGGATGATGCCAAAAAGGGGGAAGAGAATACTGATGATGGAAAAGATGGAAAGGGTGATCTAACTCTTTGGGACCAGATCCAAAGAGAGGTACAGCTTCAGGGGGAAGCTATCTTCCAAGGGGAAGCTACTTTTGAGGGGGAAGTCCAACTTAAGTGGGAAGAATGGCAAGCTCAAAATTTGTTTTGGACTTAGAAGAATGCCCAGCTGGAGCAGCAAGAATGGGGCATCCACAGCATACCGGGCACCTCTCCTTGTAAGTATGAGAAAGGAGAATTGAGCAAAAGAAGACGGAACTGAATGGTGAACAGTTTCAGTTGAAGAAGGAAGTTCAAAATATCAGAACTTGATATTTTCTCTCTCTCTCGCGCGCTATTACTTCCTTACAATTCTTCAAAGATCTTCTTACTCATTAGTTCTTAACACGCTCACTGTTGATAATACATATATGCTCTGATTATGCGATCATGCAATTATGCTTTGATATCCATGCTCTGAATAATGAACACAAGCTGCATGATAATCAGGACTAAACAAAATTGAGCTGTTTTTAGAACTGAAATAACTAAAGCTTTTTAAGCTATGCAAAATGAGTGTCATTTTAGGCTTTGATATTCATGCTACAAGTTTTGTTAGCAAAAACCTTGATATCTGAAAGTTAAGCTCGTTAAGCTCCGATACTCATCTGAAATCAAACATTCATGAATGTCAAACTAATAGCTCTAAAAAGCTATGATACCAAAGATCGGTACAAGCTCTGATATTCATTCATGAAAAATAACCTTATGCAGTTTTCCATCATCAAACTAATAGGTTTTGACATCATTGGGGAAATTATTGGGAAAAACTATCAAGGTAGCCCAACTGATGGTTTTGATTAAATGTCAAAATATATGCAAAAGTTCTATGAAAAACTGCATATTATTCAACCTGGAAGACAAGCTGATGACTAAGTAAGACTTCAAATCCCAACTCAGCTGAAATGAAAGTTAATCACCTTGAAGCATGGTCAACCAGCTGAAGAGGATGTCTCAATCAGACCAGTCAGAGTTAACTCTTCAAAGCTTAAATAAAGCTAAAGGGGAAAGAGAATATTGAAGACTGGTAGGCATCCACAGATGAGTAACCATTAGTCTAGCTGAAAGCCAAGAAAAACCGATGAGAAAAAAGAGCCATCTTGAAAGCTCAAAACCAAACTAAATTGATCAAAGATCAATCGGTTGGGAGAAAAGCTCAAAAGAAAAGCCGACTGGAATCCAAAACTGAAAGCTTTTCAAGCTAAGCCGCTAAAGATCCAGAACTAAAGATCAAGGCAGCCGAACTGGACCATTCCAGGACTAAAGCTTAAGGCAGCTGAGGAACTGCCAAGTGGACGATCTCAAAGCTGAAAGCTGAGACAGCTGAAGACTTATCAGCCAAAGTCTAGAACTGATAGCCGTAGAAACTGCTCTCTGACAAAGCAGTTATTGAAGATCCTTACAGGAAATCTGTGATAGATCTTGACGATCTTGGAGCATAAGCTATTAAATTCAATGGCTAGTTTAATCAAAGCTTCAACAACTATATGCATTAACTACCCATTGATGGAATCAATCGAATAATCGATTGACAAAATGCAATGGTCACAAGAGATCACTCATCTATATAAAGAGGGTGAATCTCATGTTGATCAAGACTTTTTCGCTAAGACATTCACCAAGACTAACGCCAATCTAAATTGTGTAGAATGAGCTTTCTTTCTCCCTCCCCACAGCTCAGAGCTTAAATGTCTTAAGTGCGAAAAGTCCCAACTGAGAAGGCGTGCTTCAAGTTTCAAGCAAGCAGCTAGCTGACGAAGAATTCCAGCCAGAGCAAAGCTTCTCAGTTCAAGTTCTTCAAAGATCAACCACTTAGCTCAGACGAAGGAGCATTCCAGATTGATAACAGATTCAAGACTGCCTTCTTGAAGATCGAGAGAGATCTAAAATCTTGTAAAGACGGGCAATAGCACCTAAAGTCTCAGTGAGCAGTTGGGACCGGTAAGTGTGAGCTGTCGACCAGAAACTGGCTGAGGAAGAGCGTACTGACAGGTCCGTTCTTCTGGGACAGCAACAGTTGGGAAGGAGGCCGTGCTCGGTTTGAAGGGTGTCGTTTTCAGGTCCAACAGAATTCTTCACTGTGTAACTGTAATAAAGAAACTTTACACTTGCATAGTGGATTGCCCTTCTACGAAAGAAAGAGATGACGTAGAAGTAGGAAGTTTCGAACCTCTATAAATCTTGTGTGTGTTGTACTTTCTGCGTAAAGCTTTTGCATGCTCTTTAACTGCACACTGTAGCACACAAGCTACACTGACTAGCTCACAAGCTAAGCTCTAGCGAAGCTCCTTATCTTAACTGATCAGTGCACGGATAAGTTTTTTAAAGTGAGTCAGGGCTATATATTCTGCACAAAGTTCAAGTTTTTGAGTCAGTTTTTTCACCCCCTCTAAACTGACATAGACTCGCACCGGAACCAATTGATACAAATGGAAGAATCACCAGAGGACAAAAAAAAAAGATGAAACCTATATTTATTAAGATCAAAGTAACCACGTAAGGACTTCTCATGAAGTTGTCCCAATTTTATGAAATTTTTTATTTTCTTGAAATTCATATACTCGACCACTTTTTTTTTTTAATTGTAGATAGTTTTTAATGTACAGTTTTTTTTGTTTTATGTTTTTTTGTTTTGTAATGTCAATAGAAAGGAGAATTTTTAATTTTTTAATTACATAACAAATATTTATTTTAAATATTGAATATTTTTATTGGACTTATCTCTAATTCTATTGTAATTATGCAAAAGAAACTTGATTTATTTTGTAAATATAATTAAATATTAAAAATATTTTATTTCTTATACTAATATGAACTCAATAATTGATCGTTTAATATTTAGCATGTTTTTTTTCGTTATTTAGTAATATATCCAATAACTAAATGATATACACATACATCAATTATACTGTATTAGTACTGATTTATGATTTTAGAATAAATAGTTCATATACGTAGTATATTAGTCATTTTAGGATATTTTGTGGTAAAAGAACAATTCTTCCGATGTTGATTATAATGATTATTTGTACAATAAGAAGAATGATTAAAAATAAATTTGTATAAAGAAAAAATGAGGGTTAATTGCACCTAAAATCACAACATTTCATGTTTTGATTTTAGACATAACTTTTAATTAATAGAAAATTTTACATAATTTGACAATTAAAACATTAGTGACTATTCCGATTATTAAAACTAATGTAACATTAAACATTATACAAGTATATACATCGTTTAATTCAGATTTAATGCATCTGACAAATCAAAGTTATGATTCCAAAATATGTAATTTTTTTTGTTAGTTATAAGATTTAAAAGTCATGTATAAAAAAAATTGGTCGAAATTTATAATTTAAGATACAATTAACCCCCAAAATAACCATGTATAATAAATTTGAATAAAATGAACTATTAATACACACATTTATAATATAATTTGTGTGACAAATATAAGTCAACTATACATTCAAACAAAGGATGTCCTATTTCAAATGAAAAATTCTCAATGTCGAGACCACTGTAACCTTCTCCTAAATTTTAAAAAAAATGTATATAAAAATCATATGGGATATTAAATCTAATAAAAAAAAAGGGATACATATTAAAGATTTTAGGAGGATCAGATTTTCCAGGAAGAGAAAGGAGCTCTGATACTATATAGAGAACTCAAAATAGATGACAAGAAGTTTTTATATTATTAACACAATGTGAGATATGTGTACACTAATACAACGCATTGGAAAGATCTAGATAATTACACAATAACACAATATATGTAAATAAGTCTAAATAAGTAAAGTGGATCTTGAGCATATGGAGGATCCTTAATAATACCAACTTAAAATATATATATAAATCAAACGAGAAATTAATGCTTATAAAAATGGATGATGAAGTTAATATTGATGGTTTTTATGTTATTATTTGATGGTCCTTTTATGTTATTATTTAATGAAATTTATAGATTTTAAAATTATTAATAGTATATTATTTATATTTAAAATGATTCCGTGCATGGCACGGGAGATATACTGTAAGAATTAAAATTGCGAACTTGCGAGTAATGCTGCAAAGTTGAATTCAAACATTCTTCTTCTTTTTAGTTATAGAAAAGGAATGGAGCTTATATTAGGGTTTAAAGTGTTGGGACTAGGGATAAAACATTATCATATTAATATTTATATTTTTTAAATTAAAATAGTATTTGACAGGAGAAAAAAAAAAAAAAGAACCTACGAACGGGTTAGTGTTTATAATTTCTCCTATCAATATTTCCAGTCATCGTCCTTCGTAACGAATTTGGAGAGGGTGGATACTGAAAATGGGCTCAACAATCCCACAACAAAATCCGAACATCCGCCCAAGCCCACCAACACCCTTTTGGAACGAGAAAACAAGGTATTATATTATGGAAACAAGCGTGACATTTAGTTGTGTTCATAGAATTTAAATTCGAGATTTATGATTTCAAACTATGTTACTTTACCATTAAATCATTCTCAGAGACATAAGATTTTCTTATATACTAATATATCTACCATTACACCTACCTAATATCCGTACTTTTAATTTTATTTTATTTTTATTTTGGCAAAGCTTATCCATGGAGTATGATCTAGTGAATGTGCACATTAAAGAAAAAGCTATTATTCGTTTTCATCGGTGTATTCTCGATTCAATCACACACTTCAAGAGAAACATGTTATTATGCAAAAGAGATTTTATCATATTTTCTTTACATAATTATATTCTGATTATTGCTAATTTAGCATCCTAATCCCAATTGTCGTTTTGGGCTTGGGGGGAGGGGAGCCGCGGCCGGTGGGTTTCGATTTCGAGACATTTTCTTATTTTGTTAGGGTCTCCACTTATTAGGTGTCTCTGAGGGATCTTAATCCCAATTGCTTGTGTATTGGTTCACGTAAGAGGGAATTTTGTGTGAGATCATTTTACGGGTCAAAATCCGTAAAATGGATTAATATTCGGATTCATACACAATTAAATATTAATAAAATTATAATGTGCAACTGAAAATGAGTTTTGATCTAAATTTTGAATCGTCTCATGAATTTTTGATCCTTAAGATAGTCTCACACATGATTTTGTCTTTTCGTAATTGTTTATTTGGTATTGTCTGTATCTGATCTAATGTAGTTTGTTTATTAATTAGTTTCAATGTATTGTCCAAGAGATTATCAAATTGTTAACTTACTTATTTCAAAATTTTTAATTATGATAAACGGAAATCAATTAAAAGGTTATTTTATCCTATTTTCTATATATCTACTTATTTAGATGCACTTTAAAACTGTACTTGAAAATATTCCGAACCCGACATCGAATACCGGCCGCTAAACATCGTCTACGGCTGCAACATTTTTCTTTCTTGATAATGGTATAAAAGGGAATATTATCTGATTTTAGCCAGATTTTTCAATGAATTCACAAAAATGTCTTGATTTTTTATAAATAACAATTTAATACCCGACCTTTTCAATATATAACAAATCTAGTCTGAAATTAATTTTATGACTTTTAATTGTTGACGCACATGTTTTTGCCCGAAATTTTTAATGATGTGTGGGAAATACTTGTGCTACGTTAGTTGATCAAATAAAATTATATTTCGCTCAACACTGTATGTATAAAGATACACGTCGGTAACTAAAAACCCAAAAATTAATTTCAGGCTAGATTTGGTGTATATTCAAAAGGTCAGGTATTAAATTGTTATTTATAAAAGGTCAGGACATTTTTGTGAATTCCCCGAAAGGTCGGGCTAAAATCTGATAATACCCCTAAAATAAAAACAATCCTTTTTTTTTATCAAATTATACGAACTTTTCAAAACCCCTATGTTGTTCCATTACAGATAATGGAAGTCTTATAGCGATTAATTATGACCTATTAGAATGATATTATACTGAATTTATAGGTGCTTTTTTTTTCTAGATACTTGCATTTGCAATGGCAAGCTGGCCGGGTGACTATGTATGCAAATATAAATATGGATTTGAATTCAAATTGTTAGTCATTTTACATATTAAAATCTCACGTATTTTTTTATCTAATGTTAAGTTATTTTAATATTTGAAGTGTCAATACAATATAAAGGTAAGTAAAATCTAGAATAATTTATGGATCGTGTATTAACGTCAGAATCCTACCAAATCCGTGTGTTCAATAATATGAACTAATCAAACCGTGTGTAAGAGTTTTGAATTTGTCTTGGGCGTTGACTGTAGTATTTTTCAGTCATCGGGTTATATACATATAGATACTATTTCAAATATGCGCTGACGTCATCAGAATTTGTATTTTAAATTTGCATGTGATGAAAGTCTTCACCACTAATTCATTTTATTTGGCACGGCACCTCTTTTATCGTTTAGTGACACCACATGTTAAGAAATTCGCTTCATCGTTTATGTCTATTCCTAAGAAAAACTCTCTTCATGTCATATCTCGATTTGTATCGATATAGTTACGCATTTCGAAATAAATGGTCCATATATATACTCATATCGTGATTTAATTTGTAGGGATATGGTAACGTGCGCTACGTACAATACAATAGGCTTATGAATTATGAACACGAACATCAACGAATTAAGAACGCAACCAATCTATTTTGACATATATAATTGATAGTAGATATTATGGTAGATTGCATTTTGAATCATACAATTTGACTGCTTTTAAAAAAAATGATCAAAATCAAACTATTAACAAAACAATATCCATTTTAAAAAAAAATATATAAATCTATCTTGATTCTCATTTCTCAACTCCGAAAAGATGAGGTGTGTTGCTTAATACATGAGTGAATATTCCAGCAGAAATATATAACATAAATGACGTGGAAAAAATTAATCATGCATCAGACCAAAACAGCGTCGGGTGAAGATAAATTTAGACCAAATTAAATATGTTTTTCCTCTGACGTGTAATTAATTAGCTTTTTCCACATCATGAATTTTATTGATACTAGAGTATCCACGCATGCATCCGACATGTCATCTCATTTTTTTGACATCAATAAATTTGCAACACTTTTGAAAAACTGTTATTTTGGCCTGATGGCAGGTCGGAGTGACTGTTTTATGTGACTCATGATTTGATACATTATTACTATTATTATGCTACATTTTTACTATATTTATGTATATCTTATATGTTTGTATTAAATTATATGTTATGATGTACAATTATATATATATATAAGTTTTATAATCTTTTATTATATTTAGGTATCTACAAATATTAAAAAAAAGGAATTACAAATTTAAAAAATAAAAATAAAAAATGGCAATGGAAAGGGCGACGGACCATTTCCATCCCTAGTTTTTCCCTCTTTTTAATTAAATTCAAATTTTTTCGCGACGGAACTTGTCACAGACTAATCCGTTGCCTGAAATTGGCGACCATATCACACGACAAAATTTTCGTCACCATATCCGTCGCTATATGTGGTGATGGAAAACTTTTGTCGCCTTATTTTTTAGCGATTAAAATGCAGAGACGAACGTTTTCTGCCGTCATTCCGTCGCCCATTAAGTTGACGATAAAAATCGGGTCCCAGGCGACTGAATGACGACGGAAAAAGGAAAAAAATTAGAAAAAATCATATATTAAAAAGGAAAAATGACATTTAGAAATATAAAAGATAAATTAAGCCATGTGTTGATATTTATTAGCTATTACGCACACTTTATTCATTTATAAGAAAATTTTAAAGCACATAAAATATTCATTATATAAGATTAAAAAAAATGATATTTCATTCCGTAGACATACCAATCATAAGAATAGTCATTCCATTCAGACATTCATTCCATTCCTAAGTTCATTCCATTCATACCTAATTCCATTCTATCATATCAATCGCCTCCTTAATATATTATGTATTGCTTGAAATAAATCTAATACTCTCATTGTCTCATAATTGTAGTCTCCAATTCTTTTTTCATACGTCCCAAAATTATTATAACCCACTTTTCTGAATAGAGATACATTAACATTTTATTTTTCAAATATACTACTATTTAATGTTCTTTGAAACTAAGAATCCTTTTAATTTGAATACATAAATAAGTCTATAGTATAAAAGTTTTATGTAATTGTATTTTTCAATAACATTAAATAGATTTTCTCAATATACGTAAAAGGCGGAAGGAGACTACCTTTTCTGGGACAATGTTTTTTTCTTTCTTTTCTCCCAATTAGTGTGTGTTGTGCAAGATCCAGTTTTTTTTTCTGGTTTTTTTTTTTTCCTAAAATATATAATCTAAAATTAAATTATTGAATTATAAAATTAAATCACCAGTGCCTCACGTGAATACGTGATGCACTTGCTCAACACTAACACACAGACTCATACATCGCGCTCGTTGCACTGCCTACCCGCGCTAATGTGACATTAATTAATTTTTTCGAAATAAATATATACTTTAAAATAGAATTGGTGAACCCTAAAATTAAAATGATTAATTTTTTTTTTTTGCTTTGGAGACTTGTGCAGTGCTCGCGTCTGACACTAGCTCGCAATGGCGGAACCAGAAAAAAAATATTGGGGAGGCTATACTATTTTTGTAGTGTAATTTTTTTTATCACCCAATCATATATTTATATATAATGACAACATAAATGATATCACAAATCAAAATCATAGCGGTGATAAAAAAAAAAAGTATAAAAAATCAATACATTTAAATTGGTCTAATACATTGAAAAATTGATCCAAAAAGTATACAAAATGTCACTTTGAAGAGATGCCCCTACAAAGTGTTTTATAATATCGCTTTATAACCTACACAATATAAAATTCAATATAAATTAATATGCAAAAATATAGAGGTAATGTCAAAACTTTTAATTTTTCAATTCTAATTATATTCTATAAAATCTCCAATTCAAAATATAAACTAATTAAAGCCCCTAAGTGAAGCTTAAGTCAAATTTAAAAAATATAAATTGAACTCAAACAACCAAAATACATTAAATAATATGATATATTTAACAAATTCTAGACTAACCTTCATAAGCATAACTACATAAGCAACAGACGAAAGTTTTAACTTTTTTAGTTTAGTTTTTCAAAAAGTAAAGTTGCTTTTTTCTTTAAAGAAACGTTTTTTTTTTTCAAACAGCAACTACGTACTCACTTTTATAGCTCCAGACCTGACATAGAATATTAAACATTAATTTAAATTATATTATTATTATATTTATATAATAGATACAAGGGTTAATTACTATAAAATACATAAATTTTGACAAGATTTGCAAATTAGACATAAACTTTAAAATTTTGCAATTAAAACACAAACTTACATTTTTTTGCAAAATAGACAAACTCAAAGCAAAATTTTAAAATCAATTGAATTTGATTGAAAACCACAAAGTCACAAAAATTGTTCACCTTTCGATTTAGATGGCATTGCATTGGCTTTAATAAGTGAAAATGAATTATATGTCGCAAATTCTCATTTTTCCGTTAGTCGGAAAAAATTGAGTTTGTCTATTTTGCAAAAAAATGTAAGTTTGTGTTTTAATTGTAAAATTTTAAAGTTTTTGTCTAATTTGCAAATCTTGTCAAAGTTTGTGTATTTTATAGTAATTAACCCTAGATACAATATATCATCTTCTTCTTCCCCAAGTGTTCATCGTGAAGCGTGACTGGAAATGGACAGACTTCCGACTCAATCATCAAGATATCAATCTTTCTCCTCTCTTTCTTATTCTTCCTTCTCTCCAGTCGTTCGACGCCACTGTGGTGGGGGGCTATATAAAATAAAATTCCGGCTACCCCTATTATAAATGAGATAAATTTTCAATTGGGGGGGGGGGGGTTGGAGCCCCCAGCCCCCCCCCCTGGATCCGCCTCTGCTAGCTCGTGAACTCATGTACTATACCCTGGTAACCAGACAATTTATTTTTTTGAATTTATAAGTATGAACCCTAATTGTGATTAATAAACGCTAATTGAGATTAAATAAATCCGTATAAGCAAAGTAGGTGACTTATATTTTTTAGGCTACAAGTAATACATTTTAATGTTATGAATACTATTTTCTCTTGATGATTTTTTACGAGATGGGAATTTACGAACATACTTGGGTACAATGATCTATCCAAGTTTTTGCCTATCGTAAATGGGCTAACTTTTTATGGTTCATACTTCATATTGTAAGATGTATGATGTATCTATCAACCACTTCATATTGTAAGATGTATGATGTATCTATCAACTTGTTAAAACGATCATAATTCAACTGACAAAAATATATTACATGAAAATAAATGTGAAAAATGAAGGTCCCCTCGCAAATACCATCTATCTTTGGCAGGATTTGAGGTCCATCGGTCTATTTCTTGGGGGAAGAAAATGAATAGTGATGTGACCCAATCTATATATATTAATGTCTCATTCAAAATAAAATTTCGAAGCACCAAATATAGTAACTATTTAATCATCGTAGAATTAAAAAAAAAAAAAAAAGTTCATTAATAAGTAGGAACTGGGTGTATTAATACCCCAATTTCGGGAAATTGCGATAAAAATTCAAAACACATTTTAGATTTTAGGAACCAAAGTGTCAAACTACAAAGGTCAATAGACTCGTGTATTCAAATCAATAATCCTTTTTTAGTTTCATGCATTATTGATTTTCATTTTACAAAACTCCAAATTATATTACAAATAAAGAAGAGTGTGGTGAGGGACTGAGTGGGGAAGTTAATTATCTGTACTGTTCTGTGCATACATAAATGTCTAATATTATCAAACATTAAGATTCTCTATTTTATGGTTCACCTTCAAGGTGAATGGGTCGTGGTTTAAGGAAAAATTGCCAATGAGCTGTACTTTGGTACAACCGTTTTATAGGTCTGGCCCATGAGACGGGTTCAGTCCAACAAAATTAAAAAAGAAAAAAAAAGGCTGATCGGGAATGGCGCATGCATGCCCCGCACGGAGCATGTCGTGCACGCGCTTGACTTTTTTTTTATTCTTTTAAAAAATATATACTTTAAAATGAAATCATTAAATTTTAATATTAAAATAAATCAATTGAATTTTTTGATCTAGCAATTCACACAATGCTTGGGGTCGTGTACTGCACTTAAAAATAATTTTATCGAAAAAAAAAAAAAAGTTGATCGGATATGGCGCCGGTGATGCATGTGCCAGACATTTTTTCTGCTTTATTATTTTATTTTATTTTTTTAAATATATACTCTAAAATAGAATCAGTGAATCCTAAAATTAAACATGAAAATAAATAAATATGTATATATATATAGTCAAAAATGAAATTAGTGAATCCTAAAATTAAAGTGATTTTTTTTTTAATCAAGCAACTTGCGCAGTAGACTCATCCGACACTAACATGTGGGCTCATGCCTTGATAATTAATTTTTTCAAATTAAATATAAATCATAGTTGGAAATAATAAAACATAATTTAGATGTATTAAACCCTAATTAGAATGTAACAAACTCATATAAGTAAAGTAGCATGGATGTTACTTTTCAGGTTACGGGTGATACATTTTAATTTTACGAGCAATATTTTTCTGCCAATTATTTTTCGGAGCCGGATGGGTCAACTCAACCCATGCATCACTTGTCTGATGGGAGTGTTTGTCATTGCCATATATAGTTATTTAACTTTACGGAGGTCGGAGGCTCTGCCTTTTGTCCACTATCTCATATCCACGAATAAATTTCACAGCAGTTGAACTCCTGCTATGTTCGTAATAAAACTTTATACTACATATTTGGGCAGTATCATAACATGCACTTTATTGTGATTGTGCCACATCGATAATATCGGTTGGATATAAATTTATGATATTTTTTAGTGTTACAAGCGATATTTTTTCAATAAAAAAGGTGGTAATAATTAGAAAAATGTCACTTCCTTTTTTTTAGTTGTAATTTTCTATAAAATAAATGTGAAACTTTGAGTAGATTACATTTTGGATACTTTTTCAAAATTAACTCACATTTTGAAAATTAACAAAACAGTACCCATTTTTTTAATTTTTTTTGCAAATCTAAACATCTAATCAATTTTGCGGCCTAAAAATCGTACATAATAGATTGTATTTTAATATTTATATTTTCACAACCATGTAAAAAAAATCTCCAATCAAGAAATATTAAAATACACTACGTACGATTTTCGAGCCGTAAAATTGATCAAATGTTAAATTTGTAATTTTTTTGAAATTGGGTACTATTTTGTTAATTTTGAAAAAGTAGATTATTTCTGAAAAAGTGTCCAAAATATAAATATTAAAGTATAATTTACCCCAATACTTTTTAGAATATAAAGTGATATTTTTTAAAATTAAAAGTGATATTTTTTTCCGTTTGATACAAAGCACTATGTGCATTCAATTTATAGGAACCACTTCTTTTTTAAAAACTTATTACAGTAAAACCTCTATATAAGAATAACCCCCTTATAGTAATAAAAAATGATGGTCCCAATTCGGGACCAATTATAAATAAGAATAACCTCTACATTGTGATATTTCAGAATTTTTTTAGGACCATCCTTAAGAAATTTACCTCCATATAGTAATAAAATGACATTAAATTTCAAATATATTTAAATATCTATATAAAATGTTTAGAACTATTTAATTACATATGTTACGTTAAACTTAAGATTGTATGATATTTAAAATTGTCTGTGACAATGCTTTAATTTTTTTTCTTAAAACCACATCTTTTAACTTGCGCATCCGAAGTAACTCGATCATCCTTACAATCATCTTCTTGTTGAATCCAAAACATTTTCAGCTTGTCCAACATGCTTCAAGCTTCTTGACACGAGACTCTTTCTATTTCTACACTATCATCCTCTAGATTATTATTTTGCGCTTCATGTCTAATTCCTATAATGATGTCGTTTTCGATTCAAGCACATGAATGGATTTTATATCCCTTTTATGTTCATGTGTTATAAAATATGAAGGGACATTTTCAAGTGTTATATAATATATATTATTATTTTTTTAAATAATAATTTTTATATGAAAACTCTATATAAGAATAATCTCTCTATAGTAATATTTTTCCCTAATCTCAATAATATTATTGTATAAAGGTTTTACTGTAATATGGCGCAATGTTAATTGTGTTGGATAATATCTTCCCTATATCCACTTGTAAATTTTGTCTACAATAAATTTCCCACACCGAGGAGAATTTAATTTGTCCGGGAAATTCCAAAAAAGGGGGGGCCTTGTGAAATGGAGTTTGTTATGAAAATATATCATGTTCTTGAAGTCGGTGTCCAACTCTTTTCTTTTTTTGTAAAAAAATTTGGTTAAAAATATATATACGCTCACAGGGTTGATGCAATCACTTTCATTTGTTTAGCCAAATACTCAACCATTACGCAAGATTTCAATTTTTATTCAATTGCTTTAATATAGATAATACATATGTATAATATAATGTATTGTTGTTCAGCAATGACCCGTCTGCAGAGGCATCCAGAAGCCTCTTCACCTCCGTATCGCATCCATTGTAGAAGATGCAGACCTGATGATCCACCCCAAATTCATGATTGGGGCACTTCCTTAGCAACTCTCGAAACCTCTCCCAAGCTTCATATAAATTCTCGTCTTCATACTGGCGAAACTGAGTAATCTCGTCTTTGAGCTTAAGAGTCAAACCGGAAGGGAAGAATTTATGCAGAAACTTGTGCGCCAAGCACTCCCAGCTATCCACCATACTGAGCCAAAAACTTGTTCAGTATTTATTTAACCTAACTGCAAGTGCACAGTGAGGTTTATAGTGTAGCAGTGAACAAGAGTATCGTATCCACAGGAATTTAATAATTAATCTACTAGTTATCTAATTTAACCTCTCATAGTTATCTAGACGACCGAAAATTAATGGGATATTTAATTACCTAATGAAAACTAAAATTAATAAATAAAACTAAATTACCACAAAAGAAATCAACACATATAAATCAAACACTAGAGAAAAAGACGCATTCTATGATTGAATACTCATTATTTAATCCATTCTCTTAATCAATCCATTTAATGTCTATGTTGGGATTTAAATCATGCTAGAACAATCACTCATGTATTCTAAACCTTCTCTCGAAGAGCCTAGATTATAGATCACACAACAAATATTAACGTGTCCGTTCAGTACCTATTGCGCAACTCCTAATGGTTCCAAAGATTTATTGTTCTCTAAATTAATCGCAACTCTCTCGAGTGATATTGACTAACCAGTTAACTATTCCAGATCTTGTGTTAACACTTATCTCTCGAATTATGGATTAACACATCAGATTGCATCATTTAGTGATCAGGTAAATAATACATAGAACAACATGAATAATCAAAACATAATCAAATCATAGACACCAAATAGAATGAATCAAAAGAACTTCATAAATAAATCATAATCCAATCCTAGAATACTAGGGCTTTAGCTATCCATGGAAAAATAAATAACTAAAACAATCCACAAAGTAAACATTGTATTTTTAAGAACAGAGAAAATAAAACCCGGAAGAATTAATTTGACTCTAATCTTGAAAGCTCTTGAATCCCTTGGTCTTGTTCTTCGCGTCTGTTTTTCTCTGCAGCAAACCTCTGGTGGCAACTTTTGGATAGGTGGAATTGTGTAGAATTTTCATCCATTGAAACCCTTAAATACCAAGTTAAGAAAAGCCCAAAAATAGGTCAAAAATCGGACAGGCCTGCTCGACTCGCGACCAGGGTGTCCGCGACTCGGGTCGCGAATCCACGTGGCATAATATGGCATGATGTGGCGCTGACGTGGCATAAAATTCGCGATCAGTGCAAAATTCGCGAGTGGGGTCGCGAATAAAACAAAGGAGAACCCGCCCTCTGTCGCGAACCTGCACAAAAATGGAAAAAGGGTGATTCGCGACCCCCAGGCTCGCGAGTCTGGTCGCGGGTATTTTCCGGTTCTGGCAGCCTCTAACTATTTTGCTTCGTTCTCACTAGTTTCTCGTCCGAATGACCCGATTCTTTTTGCTACGCGTTCCTAACTTGATTTCCTATCTTTCTAGGGTCTTTCCAAGCTCATTTGAAGTTCACACAAAAAATGACATTAATTCCCTTCACAATGAACAAACACGTGACATTGCATAAAACATATAAACTATGCAAAAATCAACACTTCATGTATGCAATGACCATCAAATACCACTCAAATGAACCTCAAAACATATGCAATATGAGGTTGTCAATTGTGTATACTTTTATATGTATATATAATAAATATATTTAGAGGTGGCTAAAGTGGTACTGCCCAATCTGATTTTGGGTTGGGACTGAGCCATGATTCTATAAGTCTGAAGTAATTTTGGATCGAACGACAATAGCCCGAATGGGTCGGGCTGCATAGTAAAAAAACATGAAAAATTAGCTTTAGGCGCACGACTGTCCGACTTGATATTTGGACCGGACTGGATCACGATTTTTATGTCCAGAACATTTCAGGTCAGGCCGCCTCATCACGGGTGGCCCATGAGTTTGGGCTGACCCGGCCCAATTGACAGCTCTTACATACTCTTATATTAAACATATTGTATATGCAATATGTAATATTTTGTTTAAAATATTATGATTTATGAACTTATAAATGAATATTTCAAAATTATTTAATTAATTAAAATAAATAAATAAATTATATATAAAAAATCATCTAGATTTCATCTAGGTCCTATGGCGTCCCATTAGCGTCGAACGAATTATGCAACATTGGCTTTGGACTTCTTCTCACGTGTCCAAAGTTTGGATTTGTTAAAAATTTCCGAAAACGAGCGCTATTGTCACAAATAAAACATTGATCATATATGCCTCCTCCGTCTCTGAATAATTGTCATTTTAATATTTTAATTTTGTTTAAAAAAAATATCATTCTACAAATTCAAGATAAAAAAAAATCACATTTTTCACAGATTTACCCTCATTTAATGCATTCAAACACCTATATTTAACTCATTTAATCCATTCAAACATTTATATTTAACTCACTTAATGTATTCACACAAATGATGCATTAGACAATTTAATAAATTTATTAATTTATGTGCATTCATCCAAAATAACATTTATATAGAAACGGACGAAGTATAAAATTACGAAATCCAACTAATCACATAGTACATCGTAGAATTAGATGGAAATATTAATTGTCCTTTTTTTTTTGTTCCTTGAAGCAGACACAAGCATCGTTGATCAATGAGAGTTAATTGTAGATGGAGGATTGGAGGTTTCATTCTGTAACGACCCAAAATCGTTTTAAATTGATCGTTACATTTTTCTTTCTAAGAATAATTGTTTAAATAAATTTTTGATATTTTGTTATGTTCTTATAAGTCACTCCGATATAACTAGTAATATAAATATATATATATATATATAAATTTTATTACATCATTTATATTTTTATATGTTAATTATTAAAGATTCTTATTTTTTTTTAGCTTAAATCAAGTATTTCAAGAAAAACCCAAAATTTATTAAAGCCCATGTTTTTTTCTTTTAGCCCAATTGATTTTTTTTAACACGTGTGATGATTTATATAAAATGGAAACATCAATTTACTCAATCAATATTTTCAATCCACCAATTTGTCTCCATTGATTTTCCTCCAATCACTATCAAATTGATCTTTGATTTAATGTTTCGATTTTCATGGCCTAGCCTACTAGTATAAATAGTACACTCAAGTCACTTCTCTAATCACACCATAAATATTCTTTTCTTCTCTACTCTAGTTTTCATTGAGGCGGCGCGCACGGATCTAACTAAAGTTCATTTTCAATCAAGTCTTAAAGTTAAGTAAAGGTGGGGAATTCTCTCAGAGAATATATGAGCAAAATATTCATTTATCCTTATTATGCATTTTATGTAGTTTATATGTGGAAATTATATGTTCGGCCTACATGCTGCAGGAAAAATTACTCAATCTACGGGTTGCATGTTCGGCCGAGGGGCTGTAGGAAAAGTTACTCAACCTATGGGTTGCATGTTCAGCCTAAGGGCTGCAGGAAAATGATACTTGATATGCTATGTATTTATTATTCATATTATGTATAATTTGGATAAATGCAGTAACTCCAATAAGTTAATAGCACTCACCCCAAAGCTATTTATTTTTCAGGCTAAGGAAGCTCGGGCGATGACGTAGAGACGAAGTGATAATCAAGATTAATAAATATTATTTTATTTTAAATATTACTTCTGTTGTATTAAACTCTTTTATTTATTGTATAAATGAAATATTTCTATTTATGAAATTTTGGGATGTCACAGTTGGTATCAGAGCGGGTCTACGTTTCTGTAGACTTGCTAAAAACAATGATTTATTAAAAAAAAACCATCACTTGTCTGTCGCATCGCGCCGAATAAAGGTAAAAGAGGTTTAAAATATTTTTCTTATGTCGGTGACTTTCTACTCACATCTTTCGAAATAACGATTTAAAGGTGTTTTACTATTTTCAGGTTTACGAAGATAAGATTTTGAATTTTCTAAAAGTGTTTTACTTTTTTTTCTTTAGGTTTTCAAAGATAAGATTTAAAAAAAAATCAAAGTATTTTACCCTTTTCAGATTTGCGAAGATAAGATTTCGAAATTTCGAGGACGAAAATTTTCTTTAAGTGGTATAGTCTGTAACGACCCAAAATCATTTTAAATTGATCGTTACATTTTTCTTTTTAAGAATAGTTGTTCAAATAAATTTTTGATATTTTGTTATGTTCTTATAAGTCACTCCGATATAACTAGTAATATATATATATATATATATATATATATAAAGTTTATTACATCATTTATATTTTTATATGTTAATTATTAAAGATTCTTTTTTTTTTTTAAGCTTAAATCAAGTATTTGAAGAGAAGCCCAAAATTTATTAAAGCCCATGTTTTTTCTTTTAGCCCAATCGATTTTTTTAACACGTGTGATGATTAAATAAAATGGAAACATCAATTTACTCAATCAATATCTTCAATCCGTCAATTTGTCTCCATTGATTTTCCTCCAATCACTATCAAATTAATCTTTGATTTAATGTTTCGATTTTCATGGCCTAGCCTACTAGTATAAATAGTACACTCAAGTCACTTCTCTAATCACACCATAAACATTCTTCTCTTCTCTACTCTAGTTTTCATTGAGGCGGCGCGCACGGATCTAACTAAAGTTCATTTTCAATCAAGTTTTAAAGTCAAGTAAAGGTGGGGAATTCTCTCGGAGAATATATGAGCAAAATATTCATTTATCCTTATTATGCATTTTATGCAGTTTATATATGGAAATTATATGTTCGGCCTACGGGCTGCAGGAAAAATTACTCAACCTACGGGTTGCATGTTCGGCCGACGGGCTGTAAGAAAAGTTACTCAACCTATGGGTTGCATGTTCAGCCTAAGGGCTGCAGGAAAATGATACTAGCACTCACCCCAAAGCTAATTATTTTTCAGGCTAAGAAAGCTCGGGCAATGACGTAGAGACGAAGTGATGATCAAGATTAATAAATATGATTTTATTTTAAATATTACTTCCATTGTATTAAACTCTTTTATTTATTGTATAAATGAAATATTTCTATTTATGAAATTTTGGGATGTCACACATACATATCTTAATTATTATACTTCCAAGTTCTTTGTTTTAATTTCATGAGCTTTCAAAGAAGAATGATATAAGAGATTACACACCCACACACATTCATATTAGATTTGTTAATTTTATGATCCAAGTAGTATCATATTTCCTCCGTTTCATTTTGATTGTTGTTTAAGTTTTTTTATTTAGAATTAAAAATTAATTTTAGAGTAATATACGCATTCCTCATACATGACATAAAATCTTATTCAGTTATATTTTTCATAAAATAAGGTTTGGGATAGGGTTAAAATTAGGAGAGAAAGTATGAAAATATATAAAATAACAAACATTTTGACACAACAAGAAAAATTAGAACAACAATCATTATGAAACGGGGAGAGTATTATTTATAAATTTGCGCAAATTTGTATACTAACGTAAATTGATTAGTTTTGTTATAACTTATAACTACCTGTAATTATTCTTTATGAGAGAATGAATATACTCTCTTCGTTTATGAATAAGTGTCATTCTGGATGAGTGCGCACATATTAATAAAGATATTAATTAGATAATCAAATTACCTTATACACTCTTATATGAATACATTAAATAAATTAAATAGAGTTATTTGAATGCATTAAATGAGCGTAAATATGAGAAAAATTTAAAATTTTTACCTCGATTGTGTAGAATGACATTTTTTGTGAAAATAATCGTGATAAAATGATATTTATTGTGAAATGAACGGAACAGGCAGTTGATGTCAAAAGGTACTAGCGAAATCAAGTACTGTGCATCATTTTTTTTAATTAGGATATCTCACTCACCAACTCGACTGGCTATACCACAAAATGGCAAATCGATCAGATTTTTTTACTTTTCTCACTACTGTATTTCTTTGCTTCCTCAAACAATTACATTTTTATTACAAGTAAACTTTTTTATAATCTTTCTTTTTTGTTACCGTCAACATATATATATATATATATATATATATATATATATATTAATTACTTGTGAGATGTATATTGTTGAAATTAATTTCCTTCTATTCTCATTTTCCGGTTCCTCATTTACGAACAAGTTCTCTTCTATAATGATTAATGAGCTAAATCCCGGCCCCCAACTGAAAAAACAGTAACTGAACGATACATTATTAATGTAGGTTGCTCACTTGCCTTTATGTTAATGAATTGATGAGTAAATTATATACTCCCTCCGTTTATGAATAAATATTATTCTAACATTTTAGTTTTATTTTAAAAATAATGTCATTCTATAAATTTGAGATAGAAAATTCACATTTTTCACACATTTATCCTCATTTAGTGCATTCAAACATCTATATTTAACTCATTTAATGTATTTACACAAAGGTGTATTAGATAACTCAATTAGTTTATTAATTTGTGTGCATTCATAAAAAATGACACTTAATTGAAAATGGAGGGGAGTTTTAATTCTATTACACTTAATTATATTAAAGTTTAATATTTTATTCCTTTTCAGTTTGCACCAAAACAAAATCATCTTCTGAAATCAGAAGTAATTATATTATGATGCATAGAGGGATTATATATATAGCTAGTATATTGTTTTGGCTTTTTAGCTTTTACTATTTCTTTTGTTCCAATCTAGAACCCTAATACCATATAACAATTAATTGGAAATAGCAAATATTTGTATCAGGTCCAGTGGCAATTATTTTAATATGAGGAAGAAAAGTCCTTCGCAAATGGCAACCAAGTTAAATTATAGACGACGTTTGTAATATTCAAAGTTGTAAAATGCTGCTATACACGAACATATATATAGTAGAGACAAAAGAAGGCGAAAAGTCAATCCAAATTCGAGGACGGACAAACTATAACCATTTTTACTTTCAATGAAGAACAAAAAGGAAAGTTAATAATTTATTAATTAAGATTAAATAAGCTAAGCACATATGTGGGGAGAAAGAATTGATCAAATGTAAACAATACTATTGTGTAAAAAATGGATCAATGAGACCGTTTAAATTAATTAGATGATTAGATAAAATCTTTCCTTTTTTTTAAAAAATATACTCCCTCCGTTTCTATTTAACTGTCATTTTGGATGAATACACACAAATAAAAAAAATTAATTGAATTACCTAATATACCCTTGTGTGAATACATTAAATGAGCAAAATATAAATGTTGGAATGTATTAAATGAGGTTAAATATGAGAAAAATGTGAATTTTATGTCTCGAAATTGTAGAATGACACTTTTTTTGAAACAAAATTAAATTGCTAGAATGACATTTATATAGAAACGGAGGGAGTATATAAATAGCATCGTGGATATATGTTGATTTTAGTATTGTAAGTATTGTATTTTAGCATGTGTATGTTGAAGCATTTTATTTTTTATATTACAGCATAATACAAAATTGTCACAACTATTTTTCAATCTACAAAATTGTCATCGCCATTTATCAATTTTCAAAATTAAATAGTATCGAGTGTTGAATTTAGCATTGTGAATGTTGTATTTTAGTATGTGTAAGTTGAATTTTAGTATTGCATTTTCAAAAATAATTTACGAACTTGTCACCTCTTTTTCAATCTATATATATATATATAGAGAGAGAGAGAGAGGTTGGTTATAATGTGCACCACCCTTCACGTGAGAACTAAGTATTAATAAATCTTAATTTTCGATTTTGGGTTGATTAACGATTGAGATTCAATTTGTGAAATAATTGAGTAACACATATAACATACAAAAACAATAAAAATATATATCAAATGTGTGAGAGGTCGATGGCTCACTCCCAATTCTCTCATCCCCAACTATATATAATAAGATAAGCAACGAAATTATTGGCAATAAACACTTTAGTACAATATTGTAAAGAATGATATGAGAATCACCATTGAAATGTCAATGGTGATTAGAGAATATTGATATTAATAGACGAGCGATTACAAGGTTTACAACAACTTCCCATGACTTGAGGGAATATAAGTAAAGAAAAAATTAAATCAATCACTAATTACACTAATGACATGGTAATTGATTGCAGTCAACTATTTCCCTTGTTACCCTTCCTCAAGCATTGCATGGGGTGAAGGCACACACAAAGCTTGGACCGAAGAAACTCAAAAGCTGGTCAAGGGAGACTCTTCGTGAAGATGTTAGCAAGCTGAAGATGAAAATGGACAAATCACGTAGTAAGCTTCCCTGAAGAGATGAGCTCTCGAACAAAATGATAATCCAAGTCAATATGCTTAGCTCGTTTATGAGCAACATGATTCTGACTAAGAAAGATAGCACTCTTATTGTCACAAAGAAGCTGAGGCCGAGAGGATGGAGAAGACTGAAGCTCATGAAGAAGATTCGAGAGCCAAACAAGTTCAGCAGCAGTAATAGGCTATTAGCCATAGCACGATATTCTGATTTACAACTAGAACGAGCAATCGTAGGTTGTTTCCTAGCACTCCAAGAAATAAGATTTTCCCCAAGAAAATAGAATATCCATATGTAGAGTGATGAGTTTCAATGCAACGAGCCCAGTCGGCATCCGAGTAGCCGACAACGGAAGATTCCGAATGACGAGTGAAGGACAATCCGAAGTGAACTGTGCCCTTCACATACCGGAGAATACGTTTCACAACGTGAAAGTGATCATCTGTCGAAGACTGAAGAAACTGGCTGACAAGATTGACAACGTATGAGAGATCCGGTCGAGTGATAGTTAAGTACTGAAGAGCCCCAACAAGAGACCTGTAAAGTGTGGGATCACAAAATAGGGAACCGTCATGACACAATAACCTCTCATGTAAACAAAGGCGTAGCAATGGGTTTCGAGTCTAATAACTCAGCACGCTTGAGAATATCATGGGCATATTTTGCCTGACCAATGAAAAGTCCATCAGGAGTGTAGAAGACTTCAATACCCAGAAAGTAGTTAAGATGACCAAGATCCTTAATGGCAATTTCCTGATGTATCCGAGATATGAATCTTCGAAGCAACGACGGATCATCACCCGTTACGATGATATCGTCCACATAAAGAAGGAGAAAAATAGTGGATATCCCTCGATGGAATTGAAATAAGGATGAGTATGCTCGACTCTGACTAAAAGCCAAATTAAGAAGATATGCTAAATCTCTGAAACCAGGCAAAAAGGGCCTGACGAATACCATATAATGCCTTTTGAAGGCGATAGACGTGGTCTGGAAACTGAGGATCAACGAACCCAGGGGGTTGAGTCATAAAGACTGGTTTGTCAAGAACACCATTGAGAAAGGCATTTTTGACATCAAGCTGATGTAAGTGCCACCCACGCTGAATAGCAAGAGCCAAAACAACATAGACTATAGCAGCCTTCACAACTGGACTGAAGGTATGGTGAAAATCTGAACCAGGAATTTGAGTAAATCCCTAAGCAACCAAACGAGCTTTGTGATGCTCAATAGAGCCATCCGCACGAAATTTGGTTCGGAAGACCCATTTGGAACCAACAATGTTTGTGCTAGGAGGACGGGGCATGAGATCCCATGTGCGATTAGCACGAAGAGCATCAATTTCTTCTTGCATGGCTGACAACCAAGCTGGAGACTTAGCAGCTGACTTGAAACCACGAGGCTCAGAGCAAACAACAAGAGTCGAGAGAAGAGCTGTAGAGGATAAGTCAATCGGATAACGGGGTTTAAAGATACCTTCCCTAGCTCGAGTAACCATAGGATGGACGATAGGGGGTGCAACCGAGGTTGCCAGCTCGGCCGGCAAGAGGAACAGTCTGCTCAGGTTGCAACGGGGCGTCATTCTCAGGATGAGTATGTTGTGCAGGTTGATGTAGGACATCACGCTCATTAGGGGGAGGTGGCTGTACGACAGGAGCCAAAACACCCTCGTCATCATCAAGGAGAGCAGAAGGGAACTGAGACGGAGGCCTCAGAGCAGATGGAGTCGGGACCAAAGGTGGTGGACTAGCCGATGTAGACGGAAGAGATGCCCTATCTAAAAAACTGACAATATCCAGATTACCATGTGAAGAGGAGCCCGACTTACGAGAGAAATGAAATATAGTTTCATCAAATTGAGCATGCCTCGTAATGAAAAACCAAGATGAAGCTGGATCCAGACAACGAAAACCTTTATACGTACTGCTATAACCCAGAAAGATGCATGGGTGGCTTCGAGGAGAAAGCTTATTAGCTGCATAATCACATAAATACGGGAAAACACGACAACTAAAAGGTCGGAAGAGTGCATAATTCGGAGCAAAACTAAACAAAACTTGAAATGACGATTGGTTTTGTAGACGGATGATGGAAGCCTGTTAATAATGTACACAGCAGTAGCAAAAGCATCGAACTAGGAAGATGCAGGAGCATGAGAGTGAAACATTATAGAAAGACCTATCTCAGAAATATGTCGATATTTACGTTCTGCACGGCCGTTTTGCTGTGGCGTATAGAGACAAGACAAATAATGATGAATCTCATTCACAGACATAAACTAACACACTCGGGCATTAACAAATTCAGTGCCTCCATCACTCTGAAACACTTTAATGGTACGAGAAAATTGATTGCACACAAACTTATGAAAATGTACTAATGTGTCAAAAGAGTCCAATTTAGCTCTTAACGGATAAATCCAGGAAAACCTTGAGAAATCATCAACAAAAGCCACATAAAACTTATAACCATCAGAAGTAGAAATGGGTGCATGACCCCATAAATCACAATGAATAAATTCAAGCACAGCAGTAGCACGTTTTTCATTGAGAGCAAAAGGTAAGTGTTTACTCTTAGCCAATTGGCAAGAGGAACAAACACTAGGATTCGGTAATAATGAAGAAACCGATAAATGCCCTAATTTCATCAACAGTGAAATAACATCAAATGGGACATGCCCTAGACATAAGTGCCATAAAGAAAAACTAGCTTTCAAAGCTTTGCTACGGAGAGCGGAAACTAAAGCTGGAACACCACAATCAAGTAAATATAACCCCTTTTCACATCTACCTTGAGCCAGGATTCTCTTGGTTATGCGAGTCTGAATGGCAAAAGACTTGTCAGAGAAGATAACATCAACATGATAATTAGAGGTTAATTTACTGATGGATGATAAGTTTTTCATAATATGAGGCACAACAAGCACATCCAATGATTGTACGTCATCAGTTAATTTACTCAAGCTAGTATGTGAAATAGATAAAGAATTGTCGTTACCAACAATAACGGACCCATTACCAGAGTAAGGCTCGGAAGAGTCGAGGGCAGAAAGCTGATTCGTCATATGAGCAGAGACGCCAGAGTTGAGATACCAATCAAAGGCTAGAGGAGCCACATTATAGGATGCTTTGAACGCCTGAGCCAAATGTACAGCAGGAATAACATGACGGGCATTGAGAAATTGGGGACATTTGTCTGCACAGTGATCCCCACAGCATATCTAATACCGTGGTATGTAAGGACGATGGCCCGAACTACCACCTGAATTCGAAGTCTGATCGGAATTTCCCTTGTTAAAATTGGAATTGAAGTGTCTACGGCCCCGACCATGATAATGTCCACGGTCGCTACCAGAACACTGAACAGCAGAACGGCCGCCACCCGAGCCAGAATTCTGACCACTACCAGTGTTCTGCCCATTGCCCGACCGACCTTGTTCAGCTGAGAAAGCAGCAGATGAAGCATGTGTGTCTTCTATGGCACGAAGCATGGATTCGAATTGCTTCTCTTGAAGCGGAAGGTCTCGAAACACAGGCATAGAAGTAAGAGCGAGCAGTGTGTCAGCAAAAGATGTGTACTGACTTTCTAGTTCGCGCAAGAACCAGTGCCCTTTGTCAGAGTTGTCAACTAGACGATTAATCGCTGATAATTGATCGCACAACCCTTTGAATTTTCGGCCATATTCTTCGACGGATTGAGCACCACGCTGAAGGGAGAGAAGTTCCTCACGCAATTGATGCGTGCAAGAGGCGGAGGAATCAGAGAAAGCAGCCTGTAAAGTCGACCAAGGAGAGTGTGACGAGGAGCACTCAATGACCTCAGACATGGATTCTGCAGAGAGGGAGGTCCAGATAACAGAAAGCAACTTACAATCTTTCATACACCTTGTGAGATAATCAGGGTTGGGATAAGAGATGCAGACATCGGACATTAAAGAAGGTGAAGGAGCGATCGCTGATCTATCGAGAAAGCCCTGGAGATCAAAGCACTCGGCCATATGCAGCATTTGACGATGCCAAATGAGATAAGTGAAGGAGTCGAGGTTTACCAGAGTCATACTAATCATAGTAGTGACGGGGAGAGGATCTGGAGTCTGTGCTGCCATGGCGAGTGGAGAGGTTCTTGAGAGAGAGGCTGAAGGGGACGGGTTCAGCCGATCGGATGGGTCGAGTCCGATCAAGAAGGAGAGTATGACAATGGAAGAATATGGTTTAGGAGATTGCCCTGGCTGATACCATGTAAAGAATGATATGGGAATCACCGTTGGAATGGTGATTAGAGAAAATTGATATTAATAGACGAGCGATTACAAGGTTTACAACAACTTCCCATGACTTGAGTGAAGATAAGTATAGAAAAAATTAAATCAATCACTAATTACACTAATGACATGGCAATTGATAACAATCAACTATTTCCCTTGTTAAATATGATAAACAATAAAATTACAATAAATAAGCACTAAATTAAAAGAAATGAGGTGATCACATAAAATAAAATATTTCATCTAAATTTTCAATTTTTAGAGATTTAAGAGCTAGTATTAATTTATAGTTCTCACACTAAGCACTAGTGCTTATTTAATCACGTCGTGCACAATATATTAACAAAGGATTGTTAAGTTCTAAACATTAGTACTATTGATGATATTGTGATCACTAAATTAAAGGAACATTCAATTTTACATAAGATGGAAAATTCAACCTTACCTAAGGAAATAATACCCCATCTCGAGATCTACAACGCATACTTGTCTTATAAAGTTCGAAAACCTTGAAAATAATAAATTTACATTATCACAAAAATCATCATCATCATTATTGTTATTATTATTATTATTATTATTCCTTTTTTCAAGCATGTCCCATATGGCCAATGCCCCATGCCCCTTGTTTAAGGTCGAAATTTCCCAAAATCAATAAATTTTGGGGACACCATTAATATTTGTGAGTTTTGGTGAGAGGGCTTTCGACATCAAAGTAGGTCCCGCCAATCCCATTCAAAAGTTTTCTTGTAGGTTCTATGCAGCAGCTTGTTGCTTTTGGTAAACCAATCGCACAACCTAAGAAAAAAAGAAAAAAAAGAAAAAAAGAAAAAAAGAAATACCAATCGCACAACCTACTTTCTCTTTTATTTTTTATTTTTCAAATACATCCTTGACCTACCGTAAATATATTATGAATTTTAGACCAATAATATAACACGGATTGTGGAAACTGGAAAGAGACTGATGTCTTGATTAGGAATATAATTCGTTTTTTATTTAATAAAGAATCATATGCTCTTCTTTTATGAAAAAAATAAATTCGTGGGCCTCCTCAACTATTAACATCTTATAGAGAATAGAGCTTTTGTATTTTTATTTTATTACATTATTACGTTAACTTTAAATTTGTAATTTATCCAACTCTTTTAAATTTTTTATGATAATTTTTTTTAACCTTAGCTTAAAAACATGATCTTTAACATAGTTATAAATTTAACATGAACTTTAAAAGTGACCAATTAAAATACCAACTTTAAATTTAAATATTATTATTACCGTTCCTAAATTTTTGTAAAATAAATTGACTTAAAATTCAAGCACAATTTGCTTATCTCTCCGAGCCCGTCATGGCTCGAAAATCAATTTTTGTAAAAGAACGTCAAAGTGGCTGAATTTTACACTTGCATCAATGAATTTTATTTTTTTTGGATAAACTCGCCCGCACTGTTTTTTTTATATAAATTAATAGTCGAATCACGATGGATTTGAAAAGACGAGCAAGTTAGCGGTTGAATCGAGGGTCAATTTATTTTATAAAAAATTGAAAATTTTGAATAATACCCAAGTTAAAAATTATTATTTTTATTATTTACTCTTAAAATTAATATTTATAAACAAATTTATAAATAGATCGAGAGTTCATGATTTTTAATATAATTAATCATAAAAAAATATAATTAATAGTTAGCACTCGGCAGCCCTCAAAAAGAAATTTTCGTTTTCCTTTTGAAAAATATTGATGGTTGACTGCTTCCACAAGTAGAACCACAATTATTTTCGTCAAAAAAATCTTTTCGTCACAGAAATTCATTTATAAACCACCAAGTACATATGTGCGGATAGATTACAGGAAAAAAGAAGATGAAAAAGTGAAGCAGACACTGAGACAATCTTTCTTCGTGGTTTCTGCTTTTGACCATGAGCTAACTGATGCTTTAGGGCATTAAATCTTTCTCTCTCTCTCTCTCTGCATTCATTGAGAAAAAAGCAAGCTGACCCACACCATCATGTTGGCTTATTCCTTTTTGGATTGGGTTTGATTTGAAGGGTTAAATTGGATTGCCCTGAGAATTTGTTTGGTGGGTGTTTTAATTGTGGTTCATGCACCACAATCCACAACCAAAAGGGTCTCGGTGTTGCGGAACTGCCTTTTCAGTTTGATTTATACATCCACGATCAAAAAGACTGCCAAAGATTGTAATTTTGAGATAAAGTCGGCATCTTTTTTCCCAAAAGGAACAAAGAAAGATACATGCAATTTCAGTTTGTACTGTTCTTGCTCTTCCTGCCCGATTTTTGTCTCCTTTTAGGATTAGAATAGAGAAAAGTTGGCCTCAAGCCGTGGGGTTGTGTTCATACAGCTGAAGATATTTTGAGATTCAGCAGCGGCGGCTATAGTTTATTCGAAGAATTGAAGTAAAATTGTGGTTGTGTGTGGCATTAGCATGAGCATCGTTGGGGGTAAGGGATTTCCACGTTCTTACGAAATTTTAATTGATCTTTTGGTGGGTTTGAGATTCATTCTTTACGAATTTCGAATTTGATTGCTCTGTTTTCCGTTTATTATGCTTTTTAATGAAGTGTTTAGTTTGTAGATGATGGGGTATTTTAGCTCGGTATCATTTAATACATGTCTGATGCATTTTGATTGTTTGGGAAGGGAAAAACAATGATCTGGCAATGAGTTGGGTTGGGAGATAACGTTTTGTGATCATTTTCTTCATATAAAATGGTTTATTGTTATTATAGGATATCTACATGTTGAAAGAAATCTTGTACTCTTATATGTTCAAAACTAGAATTTTGAGAAACTGTAGTTCCAGGCAGTAGTTTCTTAGGCAAATAATATAGGATATCTACGCACTTAAAGAAATCTAGTAGTTCTAGATGTCAAAACAAACAGTGTGAAGATTATGTGATTCAAGTGGGACGATTCAGTAATTTTGTTCGAGTCTACAGATTCTTGAGATACATACAGACTGCATTTCTTGGTTGTTAAACTAGCTACATTTTGGGAAAGTTTGAAAGATTACAAGTGATGTATAAGCAATGCATTTTAATTTTACATGCCAGTGACTTTTGCTTGCTCAATATGTATATTTACACTTGGGTCATTGATTCAGGTCATGGAAACTACAATTTCAATTACTTTAGGACCAGTTGACTTGGCAATATACAAGACACGTTCTCAAACTTGTTTCCACTTTCCACATGAAATGATCTGTAGAAGATTTTTTACCTTATAATTTTGGTTTATAACTGTAATTTATTGTAATAACTGACATGAACGTGTGTGTAATCATACTAGTGCTGGCTGATGTATATTTAGGGACGTAAAATGGCTTGGTAGACATATATTGGACTACCAAACTAATTCAATCCTGTTCATTTTTAGCAGCTGAAGGTTTCTAATCTGGGAAAACTTTTTCCTGTTATGGGAAATCATGTTGCAGAAATTGTGGAAGGACTGCCACCAACTCAAACCATCAAGGTATAAGTACTACCCTCTAGTCCTTTTTTATATTTCTGGATAGTGCTTTTAATATATATATTCTGGAAGAGGCTGCTCCAACCTAGAAATATCTCGGAGGTTTCCATATTATAATTTGTATTATACAATTTCTTTTTTGCTAATCTGAAATGAAACGTTGATGTTTCAACAAGAACATTGAAAGTATACCCCCCCCCCCCCCCCCCCGGCCGAGATTGTTGTTTCAACAAATCTCTGTTTTATCTAATAAAGTCTCGCATCCAGAGTTTTTGTCACTATATCAATCTTAGAGAAGAGCAAGTTTTATCCTTCTATCAAACTGCAAATGGTCCATATGCTGAGCATTCCTACATCACAATTATGCCTGTTATTTGCTGCAATCAAATTCCAAGCAGTTCGTCTACTATAAGTTAAAGTGGTCTTAATTTTCAAATTCTTGTTTTAGTGACTTTATAAATATGATTGCAGGTGCATGCTCAAATGTGTTCAGAACTATTTAAGGTAGTCACCAGAGTTTCAAAGATTTTTCCAGATATAGAAGCAGCACGTCCTCGATGCTCTTCAGGAATAGAGGCACTTTGCTTGTTAAACAACGGTATTGTCAAAGCCAGGTCTCTGCTACTGCACTGTAGTGAATCAAGTGCACTTTATCTGGTATGTGTCATAGGCATATGATGGAGCTTATTTTTATCGTATTTTCCTCAAAGATATTGTGATGTATCTATCTGCAAGTTCTTCAAAGTGCAAGAGTTGGCTGCACTGATGTTAAATTCAATAATGCAATTAGGGTTCTGAATGCTAATTAATAGTGTATTTCTGTTTCTAGAGCCTCTGATCTAACTAAGAAGGGAGCCTGTTCACTTGTACTAGAACTTACTTCAGGCCTTTTGTTATTGAAACTAATGAATTAGGAAGTTCAGGCTTGCCTATCTTTGCCTACTACCACCTAAATGTGATTGCACAAAGCTCACCTTATGTAAGGTGACCACCTTAGGTATTTCTTAGGTGCACGAGCATCGCCTAGCACCTTAATCTTGCCTAGGTGTGCCTTGGCCGTTTCTTTGACAACTATGAATAGTTCTTTCAGAAAAGTTAGTGACCTAGCACTTTAATCTCACCTAGGCATACCCCAATCATGTCCCTAAGGAGTATGAATAATTCTTCTAAAATGTTTCTGAAGTGAAGTGGCAAAATGAAAAATGATGTGAAACTTTAATGATCGAATGGTTTGTCCTCGTCTGCCATATACATGGGAATCTTGGTAGAAAGTCTTAGACGTTAACATAACATGCAACGGGAATTTCTATTAATGTGTCTGATTCATTAAAATTTTCAGGCACTTACTGGAGATGCAATATTATCCAGATGTAAAAAGTCAAGAAACTTATTGGAGCAGAGTCTCTGCCAAATTCAATCTATGGTCCCAGTGATGCTTGCTGCAAAGGTGAGGAATCAAGACTTTGTTAAAAAAACTATCTAGAATATCTTTCCGAGTGTTTGAAATAGTGTCGTTTCCCTTTACTAACTATTTGCGTTCTCCTTTACTTGGAAAATTGGCGAAAAATTAAAGACTGTCTATTTCCTATCAGATTTCTAGTATTATTGCTGATCTTAGGAGTGCAGCATTCTATTTGGATCCATCTGAAGATGAGGCTGGGAGGGTTCTGCGGGAATTGCTTCATAGATATGGCTCCACAGTTGATTCAACAGAGGAAGCTGCACTTGCTGCTATTCGCACTGTCTCCTCCCGTCTGCATATTTCATCCCAGAAGGCCCTACTGATTGAGAAAAGATCTCTCAAAAGGTTACTTGATAAATTTGGTGAAAATGAACCTAGCAAAAGGAAGATCTTATTGTTCTTCATGAATCTTCTGAGAAAATATGGAAAGATTATAGCAGAAGAGCAAAAGGACTATGGTTCATCAGAGCGTGGAAATCCTTTTCCATTTTCAAGCCCTTACAGTTTAACAAATGAAGTGGAACTCCATGCAGATTATAGATCTAATGATGCTCAAATCGACATTTTAAGTAGGCCTGTGCCACCTGAGGAATTCATATGCCCTTTATCGTTGAGGTTAATGTATGACCCTGTCGTCATTGCATCAGGTCAAACTTATGAAAGGATGTGGATCCAAAAGTGGTTTGATGAAGGTCATGATACTTGCCCGAAGACTAATGTGAAGCTGCCCAATTTGTCTTTCACATCAAATACTGGTATGAAAGACCTAATCATGAAATGGTCTGCGACACATAGTATGTCTGTTCCTGACCCAATAAAGCAGCAGGGACTACTTAGGTCTTGGGATTCTACCAATTCCATTGCTAGTCTGACCAGTTCCATGAATGATCTAAATCTTCCACTGGATTTCAGCAATGTATCAATTGGATCTAGTCATGGTTCAGATGGTTCAAGCACCAAGATCAGTTATGATGTGAGACCCTCACATGAAATTGATCAGGTATTCTTATCAAAATTTAGTACACTTCCCTGGGATTCTCAGTGCAGTGCAGTAGAGGATGTTAAGAAGCTACTGACACACAATGATCAATCTTTGTCGGGTATTCCATCGGGAAAGTTTGTCCAACTAATCCTTAGATTTCTGAAGGATGCACATGATATTAATGATATGGAAGCGCAGATGACTGGATGTCTTTTATTGTTTGAGGTTGTGCAGAAGGACAGGTAATTCTAATTCTACTATCTTCTCTGGAATTTGGAACATAGTTCTTGCTAATTTAACTCTATTCATGCAACATGTCCACAATTACAGTATTTCAGTTCTAAACTAGTAACTTATGACATTAAAGCCATAAATTTTCCTTTTTTATATAGAAACAGCGTTTCATACTTGAAGGAAGATGAGTATGGTCTGTTGGCATCACTTCTTGATACAGAGGTCTCTAAGCAAGCACTCTCCATATTGGGGGAGCTGTCTACCCACCAACAATGTGGTCGTAAAATTGCTGCATCAGGTGCTCTTGTTGGTATATTTAATATACTCGACAGCAAGATTCAGGAACTGCTGGAACCAGCCTTGAAAACATTGAGTAATTTGCGTTCAAATGGCGACGTCGGCTCTTCCATCGCCCCTTCAGAATTGATTGCCAAACTAATTCCACTCTTGGACGATGACAGTCTGGCAAGTTACTGCATAACCATTTTGAAGAATTTATGCGACAGTGGAGAGGGTAGATGTTCTGTTGCTGAAACAGAAGGTTGTATTGCTTCAATCGCCAAACTACTCGAGAAAGACAGTCGTGAGGACCAGGAGCATGCAGTGTCAATACTCCTTTCTCTGTGCTCTCAGAGTGTCCATTTCTGTCAGTTGGTGATGGAGGAGGGTGTTATCCCCGGCCTTGTGAGAGTCTCGGTGAATGGGAACAAACGAGCAATCGCGATGGCTATGGAACTGCTGCGGATTCTGAAAGAGGAGTTCCATAGTGCCGGAGAAAACTCTGGATCAGATGTGAGTGCTGTAGACTCTACCAAACAACATAATGATAGAAGCCCCCCTCCTCCTAAACCATCAGGATTTTTAGGGAAGTTGTTCTCCAAATCAAGTGCTTCTTCGGCAAAGAAGAAGAAATAGTTGGGAGATCTTGAGCTGTTGATCTGTAGATAGTAGTGACATATGATATGGTTAGCTGTATTTATTCATATTTTGTAGATGAGTTTTGATCCATTATGGCCAAACTGCGGTCATTGTCATAGATAGGAGTGTAAAGCCCCATCTTTTGTGTTATGTTCATATGCTATTTCTCTTTCCCACATTTTAATTCTATATTAATCCTTATGTAATGCAACTACCACTCGCTTGATTCTTGATTAACTAATCTTTATGTATCAAATTCATATTGTTTTATCCCTCAATTTAGTTATTATTCTTCACCCTATACAACTAATACAAGGAAAATCTTATTTTTAGGGCTTCTTCAGCTCAATTCTACACATTCCCCTTCAAATGCATAAATAATTTTGAGATTTAGAGATTTTAAAAAGCTTACTTCAAACGTTTTGACGATTTTCACGGAACCATAATCACAATCGTTTTGCATGTTGATACCTAGTGACTAATGCATGTATGTCCTATAATTTTCATTACGTTATATTTAATTATTTAATACATGATACAAATAATAACTAGCTGGAGTAGCTCAGTTGGTTAGAGCGTGTGGCTGTTAACCACAAGGTCGAAGGTTCGAGCCCTTCTTCTAGCGCTTTAAATTTTTTATGAGTTTTGTCACTGAACTTGTCAGTACTTTGATAAATGGAAAATCAAAGGATATCGAAACACCTTATATATTATTTTAAAATCATTTGATTATTTGGATTGTGTTGTATATATCTACCGTGTAGGTGTTGCGACAAAAATTACCATTTCAGGATTTGTAAAATGAGTGAACACAAGTTATGTTTTAGCTTACTATATACATCGACGCTAAAATCACTTAGGTTCCTAATTTGGGCAGTTCTCAGAACATTCACAACACATTTATCCAAAATGAAAATTCATTGATGTAACTCAATGTGTTTCGGAACAAGTGTTTCCATCTGAGCTTCTAAAATATATAGGCAACTACCTGCACAGTAAAGGGTCTCGACTCCGAAGTAGCACAATGCATGAGGCTATGTGGCGCGACAAACATAGTGTGATGATCCTAGATCCTCCCTCTGGAAGCGACCTAGATAATATAACTGTGATGTACGTGATCCGGCTATGACTTATCATTCGCAGGCAGGTTTGGTGTCGAAGCTGCTCAAGCAGATTGCAAAAGCTTGAAATGCAGAGAGAGGGTAGCGATAATCCATGGTGAAAATGTCTTTCCCAATCTTTCCGAACTGCAGAATTGCCTTTTCCTGTTCTGCAGCAGGAATATTTAGCGAAGGATCAATGGCAGCCACGAGCTGGAAATTTTTAACAGATGCTACTGTTACACGGCCTTTGAAATTCAGGCACCAGCATTGCAAGTGTTCGTGCCACCTTGGGGCTTTGTTTTTCAGAACAAGAGCTTCTCCACAATGTGGTGTTGGTGTTGGTGTTGGTAATGGTGAACTTGAGAGGTTTGGGGAGCTGAAAGATATAGCCGGCTCCTTTTCTTTCAAGATCCTTACGGCAGGAGACTTGTCATCAGCACACTGAGGAAATGATGTCGGGGTTGGGGCAACACCCCCCTCCTGAATGGAAGAGATGGGAATTGAGAGCATCATGCACTGCATTCTTCTAGGGCCTCTTGTGCGGAGAACATTAAGCTCGTAGGAAATGGTAGCTACACTGTAGTTGTAAGCAGGTAATTTTGGAGAAACTTGCTTAGCATTAAATCTTCGACTGTGCCTACTCCTATACTGAATTGCAGCATCATTTGGAGATTGGCAGTCATATATGGTAAACTTGGTACCCAGGAAATTAGATCTGATCAAAGAAATTCAATGTTGTTAGATTATATGATGCTAATAGATTCTAACTCAAAAAAGGTATGAGATGGCTTGGCTACCTAAGTTTTCCAACATATGTGTTGCTGGCTCGAGAAAAATCTTCAGCAACCAAAGAAATCAAGAAATCTGTGCTTGTTGCCCTTCTCATCTTTCTGGCCGCCAGCAACAATTTATCATTCTCATCTTCAGCTGCCATTAGATTCAAGAATTAGCAGAAGGCATTCCAGTGGCATGCAATTTACCATCTAGTTTACTTGCTGAAGTGATTAAACGCATCCAGAAAGAAGTCACCAAATCTATTATGCATAAATGGGTGTTTCGTCTATTTCAATAGATAATGCACAAAACAGCACTACAGAAAAAGCTGAAAATAATGCCACATGCACCATATCATCTGATTCTTAGGTCAAATTCCTAAAGATGTCACCATCCTATAATTTATATTAGAGGTAATCACTTTGGCAGTTCACGATCAGAAGGAACTACAATAAGTGGGGAGAAAACATCCTTTACAATCATTTTCCGACTTTGGTAAGGTACATACTTCATTTAGGATACCCTTGCAGCAGAAGATTACAACTAATGCACTTCAGATGCCCTTTATTCCACATTACAGCTAAGAAGAACCCAAAGCATGTAAGAGCATTTTTACACAGAAAATGAGTACATCCCCTAAATCTAGCAATAGAGTCGGAAAGTTTCCACCATGTTTAAACTATGCAGAGAAAATGAGAACTCAAGGAATCATAAATAACTGGTGGGATATAATTCCATATGAGGCAGAAGTAGAACAATATATGAAAAGGGAGATATGGGCTTTTCATAGAAACAAAAACCAAACAAAAAGAAAAAGAAAAAACAAACAAAGAAAAAGAACCTGCAAGTAAGCAGCCATCCTATTACCTATGCATATCCATACTCAGTATTAGCAAAACTGATCACATAATGGTCAATATAAGCGAAAACAATTACACAATAGTGTACCTTCCAATAATTTAAATACAATTACATTATCAGAAAGAACTCTGTAGAGTTTATATCACAAAAGTTTAGAACACACAGATATTCCCTATTGGCATGTGTATCCCTGTGCATCCCCGTGCAACAAATAAAATGTTCAAAATGCTGCAAATAAGATTAAAGATTCATCCATGCAACTTCAATAAAGAAAACTATTCTTGATTTGAAATTAGTTCTCTGGAGCTTGTTCAGACATGATGCACACATGCATTATCCTACACACCTTGGAGAGGCAATGTGAGTTCAGATGGGGAGTTCCGCACTCGTGTAGGTCACTATGAAAAAAGAGGATCATTTATGATAAAGATGGTGAGCTTCAACTGGATTTAAACCATGGAATACCAGACATGGAATAGACCTAAAGAACAAGGCAGTTCCTGAACGAGACAAATCTCTAGTAATCTAAATGGAGTACTCATATTTCATAAGAGACCACTTTGAAAACTAATCACAAAAGTAAGCCAAAGATGTTAAATTTCCAAATTGAGCATGTATATGACACATTGATATATAATTCTGTAGTTTACTGAAAATTTTAATCAACCTTCATAAACCCTGTAGCATGAGCAATTAGGCCTCTGAAGAGAAAAGTCAGTAGTTTGAAGAATCATTCAAACAATGCAAGATCAGATGCGCATCTAAGTGAATAAAACAAACTTACATGGGGTCAGACCAAAATACAGGAGGTAGGAGGAAGTTGCTCTATCCCTCTTGATAAAGCATTGGACAGGAGCATCTCGAGGCCCCGGCTAGTAGCAATAAATGAGTCATATAAGTTTAGGTGAGATAAAAATCACCTCAGAAAATAGGTTTACAATTAAGAAAGGATGCATAAACAGAAGTACCTGCTTTAATGAAATGGGGAATGTCAATCTCCCACATTCCTCGGGGGTTTTAACAATTTCCTTGGTAACATCCCTCCAAGATCTACAGACTGATGCACAAGAAATTACAACCGCCCTAGCCGGCCAAGCAGTCTCACTCTCCTCAACCCTCCTGATGATATCCAAAAGCAATTCTGATGGTAAATTTGCCCACTGCCCCTGCTCTATCGGCTCCGAAGGAGCTACATCAGGAGCTATGAAAGACCTTGTATGGCCACACCAGTGCTTCCCCTCAACCCCTCTCCTTGACATGCTGCCAATCCCATCTTTCATCTCCTTCAACTCCCTCACAATGCTCTTAAATGACATTTCAAACGATAATCACCGCTGTTATCTTCAAGTAAATATGGCAAAGCATAAGCAAGTAAGCAACCAGAAAACAAGAAATAACTCATTCAATTCGAGAAAGCTCCACCCTAACTGTATGTTCTTGATACAAATAGGATGCCCAATTCATATACATGCCTAACTCTAATTCATTTGATCAGACTTTTACCTACCGATCTGAGATATTTATATTGAGCTCGAATCTTATAACCGCATGAATCACTGAAGAATCTATACTGAAGAAGAAGAAATTTCAAAGCAGATACACAAACAAATGAAATCCTATTTCCACCTTACATATCAGTGAACCTAAATATTAAAATGCCAAAATTTCAAGCCAACATGTATATAACCAGAAACGATTCGTATTTACTTAATAATTATTGTGCACTCACTAAGCTGCAAAATATACATTTTATACCTCAAATTTCCGAATTCCACAGATTCATGAACATCCAAGCCATTTTTTTTTAAACCCGAACTCCAATCTCGAAAATATTCCAGAATACTAAATTAATCAAAACACTAAAAATTTAAACATCATCTCACATTAAATATGCTCTTAAAGAAGGATTTAAAATTTAAGAGAGAGAGAGAGAGAGAGAGAGAGAGAGAGAGAGAGAGAGAGAGGGAAAAGATCCAATCTTTCGGAAAGCCCAGAAAATGAATTGAATCATTCATACAAACCTTGAAGAGAAACTAACAATCAAATCCAAGAGACAAAATTCCTTGAGAACGCAAACGTGGGACGAATGCAGATTCAGATCCATAGGAATGAGAACACCTAAACCTAATCATTTTCCTTAAATTCTCAAGGTTCCCCGTTACATAGCTGAAATCACCGCCGTCTCCGCTTTTCTAACGGAAACAAGAGCAAATTGGGATCACGAGCTTAGAGTGGACAGAAAATAACAGCTGCTTTCACAATAGTGAGAAGGCATGCCCTGCTATGTATGCACACCTTTAAATCTGTGGTTCTCTCTCTCTCTCTCTCTCTCTCGGCAAAAAATAAATAAAATAAAAATAATAAATAAACAAGCCCTTTTTAATCTGGGTCGAATCTATATACTTACAATAAAATAGTGCCAAAAAGAAAGTAGGCAACAATTCTCACTTTTAAATGAATTTTTCTTTTTTCGCTTTTCGAAAAATTGAATACTAACTATTATTACATTATATATTTTATCCACAAGTGATTGATGTGCTTCATCTATAATTTATTATATTTTATCAATTAAATGTTATTATTATTATTATTATTATTATATGTAATAATTATAATTTTGCAAAAGAAAATACACATTTTACTATATGCTTAAATTATATAAATTGCATACAAAATGATTTTTGGGGTTTTTGAACTCAATTTGATTTCTAATATGGTACCGTATATCCTCTTATAAATATTAATGCATAACTTTATAAATTTGATTTTCAATATGTATTAGATATTTAGATAAAATTACTAATTTAACAAATATATTAAATAATATTTTTTAAAAAATCAATCTATAATATTGGCAAAATTAAAGATACGTTATTAAACTATACATTCGGTTAAAGATCGACTAACCATGTATTTCAAAGAGACCAGTTGTAGCTAAGCTGGATCAATTCCAATTTCCAATTAATAATTAAGCCTCATATTGCTCAAAGAGTTGGTACTTAAGTTTAGTTAAGCATGCACTATGTTATTATTATTTTTCATTTGTTAAACATTGAAAGTTTTAAAAAGAAAAAAGAAATGTTAATCATCATAGGAAAATAAGAATATGATGATCTTGTTTGACAATATCCGATGGTGAACGTGAACCCTATTTAAAATCTAAATATTGAAAAACAAAATAGTGCACGTTGAAAACTAGGTCTGTTTTTGCATATATAATTGTGTAGTAGCTGTCTCTGCGTGTGGGATCCTATGCAAGATTCTCCACAAATGATTCCACATTTCATTCATTTTCCTAAATCTCTTACGCTCCACCACAACTCCCAAATCCTCATTTTTTCTAATTTTTTATTTTTATTTTTTTGTTCCGCTGATGCATGTTGGTTAAACTTCACTCATGCACAATAATTCACATCTAGCGGATTTGAACTCAAAATTTTCGATCTCAAATTTACATCACTCCATAGTCGTTTCTATTTCTGCTATATTTTATTTAACTTGGACATATATAGTGCAAAAACTCCCTCACTAATTTCCTAATATTTTATTCGGATATCTCTATTAAAGTGGCATTGTCGCAACTTGAATTAAATTATCGCAAGTTTGTGAAGAATTTCGGCAATTGCTTAGATGTATTTGAATGAGATTTGACGATCGTAGAAATGGGAGAATGCTGATCAAGACTTATATAAATGATGATAATTAAAGAAAAATGTGGAAGTAATGATACAAATAACCCTAATTTTAGGCATGTGAATGTGACATTTAGGTTTAGAATCGTGAACAAGTGTTTGATGATTAAGGAATAGAAAATGAAATACGTTGATGGGATTTTTGCACTTTAATCCAATTTAAATTGATAAAAGTACGTGATTGCGTGATTTTAATATATTGTGTTGTATCATCAATTGTTCTAAGATTTTGTATTTGATTATAATATATATACATATTGATTATCTTTTTTTCTTTTCTTTTCACTTTCATTGTAATCTTAGAATTCCGTTAGCCTTTTCAAAAGAAAATTTATAATCTTAGTTATGCTTGATTAGTTAATGAAATTACATATCACTGTGAATTTATTTAAATTAGATTATGTTGTGAATTTATCTTAGAATAAACGAAAGGTTATGATCAAATCAATCATTATAGAGAAGCACTTACGCGCACCATCCCCTTATATGCGCCTATATTAGACAGGTGCATAGCGCTCACGCGCGGATCCACATGCCTGTCAGTTTTTTTTGGCCGATTTTCAGATTTTTTTTCAATTTTTTTTATTTTTCTTTTTTTGTTTTGTTTTCAAAAAATTTATACCCTAAAATAAAATTAGTATACCCTAAAATTAAAATGAATTGATTTAATTTATTTGAAATGAATGAATTTATATCCTAAAATGAAATTAATAAATCTTAAAAAAAAACACAAAATAAACCCCTAAAAAATCATGAACCCTAAAAAATCATGAATTTCTAAACTCTAAACATTAATTGAAATGGAAAAAATAACAATTTGAACTAAATCAACTAGTATTAGATAAATAGCAGACGCCTTACTTTTTAATGATACAGGTCATACTTTTTGAATTTTGAGTGACGTTTTAGTGTTACTATTGATACATATTTTATCGAATTTTTTTTTACGAGTTGACCCGCATTGACCCGGATCAAATATGCACCTTGTGCATGCAAGTATTTGTCATCATTATATTCCATTGCATCAAAATCCAACAAGTAAAATGCAAATTGATTGATTAGTGCTGACCCGATCGAGTCAATTAATTTGTTGTGAAGTACTGTACACAATATATTATAATTTATATATATATATATATGATATAGTTCATATGAGAATACATTATTGGTGTGAGAAATGAGAACACATCTCACACCACACATTATGATGAAATCTAGGGTCCAGATTTAAGCCAAATCTCGGTGGCATTTTTGTGATTTTGCTGAAGTTTCAGCCACCAGGGGCTTTTCTGTAATTTAGTAATTATATTATTTGATATCAGATGAGATATTATTTCCAAACTTATCGTTGATTGCCATATCTCACACGGATTTCGCGAGCCCTTCTTCTACGATTTCTTCGTTTGCTTTCGATCGATAGTTGCTATCTTTCCCGATTTTCGTGATGGATTTGATGGATTCCCTAGGTATGTTTTGTCCAATTTTATTGTCCGATTGATAATTTTATATGCTCGATAATTTTTTATTCGATTAGAGCTAAGCAATGATCTTTGTGTTTTGCTGGTTATCGATGATCTTTGTGTTTTGCTAGTTATCGATGTCTTTGATGTTGCGTGAGGTTTTGTTTTTGTTTTTTTTTGCTTATGCGAGTTGTATGTATGAATCATTATGTATTTATCATGATTTTTCAATTTTTGATTGCGATTTTGATATGTTTGATTTTTTGATTTCTATATTTATCGATGTAGTATGATCTCTGATTTGGTGGTTATTAATTGTTTGTTTTGTGTTTGTTAGTTTTGTGTTTTTTGGAATTTTGTATATTAGGTGGATGTTGTTATAACATGATAAATACTGTAAATATGTTGATTGAGAATGATTTATGTGTGCTAACGATGCAATTTTATATTTTTCATTGTTAAGTGGCAGAGTCTGATGTAATAGAAGATAGTGAATAATTAAGCATATGCTGACCAAGAATACATTACATGCTAACTATATATTTTTCTATATTCTATTGTTAAGTGGCAGACTTGGATTCAGTTAACGATTGTTCAGATACTAGTATAGTTATATCTTCTGATTTGACACAATACTACGTACCTAGGTGTGATTCTTCTATGAAGCCAGTTGTTGGAATGATGTTCAAGAATATGTTGGATGGTATAGAGTTCTATAGGATTTATGCGGCTCGTTGTGGATTTGATATTCGATTTTCTACTGTTAGAAAATCTAAAGATGGTACGATTATTTGGAAGTATATTCTTTGCAATCGTGCGGGTGAAAAGAATACATATGCAGATTTTAATGCTACTGTCGATGGTGTTATGAAGAAGAGACATAGAGTTTCTAGGAGGTTGCGATGCAGGGCACGTGTAGTTCTTAAGTTTAGTAGTCTGGATGGATATGCAATTCACTTTTTTGAAGAACGCCATTCACATCCTTTAGTTTCTGATAAACATAAGGGGTTTTTGAAGATGAATAGAAATATAGAACATGTACATCAGAAATTTATTTTGGACTATGTTCGAGCAAATATTGGCTCAATGAGTTCTTATAAACTATATAATCAAGTAGTTGGTGGACATTCTAATATAGGATGTACAAAGAATGATGTTAAAAACTTTACACGTGATCTGAGGGCTTACATTCCAATTTGTAGGAGGAATTTTGCTGCATTTGGTGATTCAGTGTCATTTGATGCTACATATAACACAAACATGTTTGTAATATTTTTTTTGTTTTTTGTTTTTTGTTTCTTAAGTATAAATGACATATATAATTATGTATAGATTTAGTTTTATTTCTGAATGATAATTAAGTGGTTTGATAATGCTAATGAAGTGGTTCAATAATACTAATGAAGTAGCTCAATAATGCTAAATAGTAGTTTTGTTTCTGAATGCTAATGAAGTAGTTCAATAATGCTAATGAAGTGGTTCAATAATGCTAAATAGTAGTTTTGTTTCTGAATACTAATGAAGTGGTTCAATAATGCTAATGAAGTTGAAGAACGCCACTCATATCCTTTAGTTTCTGATAAACATAAGGGGTTTTTGAAGGTGAATAGAAATATAGAACATGTACATTAGAAATTTATTTTGGACTGTGTTCGAGCAAATATTAACCCAATGAGTTCTTATAAACTATATAATCAAGTAGTTGGTGGGCATTCTAATATAAGATGTACAAAGAATGATGTTAAGAACTTTACACGTGATTTGAGGGCTCACAATGTTGGTGCAGATGTAGTTGGTGGGCATTCTAATATAGGATGTACAAAGAATGATGTTAAAAACTTTACACGTGATTTGAGGGCTTACATTGTTGGTGCAGATGCTCAAATAATGATTGATAATCTTCTTAAGAGGAGGGAGTTCTGCTCTGCATTTTATTTTGAGTATTTAGTTTATGGGAAAGATCAGTTGAGGCATATTTTTTGGGCAGATCTAATTTGTAGGAGAAATTTTACTGCATTTGGTGATTCAGTGTCATTTGATGCAACGTATAACACAAAAAGGTTTGCAATTTTTTTTTGTTTCTTAAGTATAAATGACATATATAATTATGTATAGATTTAGTTATGTTTATGAATGATAATTAAGTGGTTCAATAATGCTAATGAAGTGGTTCAATTATGCTAAATAGTAGTTTTGTTCATGAATGTTAATAAAGTGGTTCAATAATGCTAAATAGTAGTTTTGTTTCTGAATGCTAATGAAGTGGTTCAATAATGCTAAATAGTAGTCATGTTCATGCTAGCTAGTTGATTTTTTTCTTTAATTTTTAATGTTGTGTCTGTATTCTTTAAATAGGTATAAGATGGTGTTTATCCCTTTTACTGGGAAAGATAATTATGGGAAGTGTGTTGCTTTTGGTGCTGCTTTGCTGTCAAGTGAGAATACAGAGTCATATTGTTGGGTTTTAGAAAATTTTAAAGGTTGTATGGGTCAGTCTCCTAGTATGTTAATAATTGATCTGGACCCTGCATTGAAGAATGCGGTGAAATATGCATTTCCTGACATGAGACATCGGTTATGCATGTGGCATATCATGTTGAAATTTTCAGAAATGGTCCCTCCTCATTTGAAGAAGGATAAATCATTGAGGGACAAGGTAAACAAGATTGTTTGGTCTGATGTTATAGAGCCTGTTGTGTTTGAGGAAAATGGTAAGAAATCATGTCTAAGTATGGTTTGAATAATATAGCTTGGTTCAAGTTGATGTATGATCTTCGATATAATTGGATTCCTGCTTATTTTAGGAATCATTCATTGAGTGGGCTGTGTAGGACTACATCAATTTCTCAAAGTGCCAACAGCTTTTATGGTTCATTGTAAATTCCAACTGCAATCTTGTTAAATTTTTTATGAAGTATGATAGCGTAATTGATGCTCAGAGGCATGCATATGCTGAGATGAATAGTGTTGATAAATCAACAGTTCCTTCATTGCAGACTTTGATTTTATTTGAGAAACATGTTGCAGCTGTATACACTGCAAATATTTTTGTTAAGGTTCAGAAGGAAAATTATTCGGCTTGTTTTAAGAACATGTAAGAAGTGCAATAAAAAATGCAAGCATGATTCTAAGAATTGTGGCAAAGTGAATGACTAATCTTGATCTATAAAGCATGTGATGCTAATGGAGAATCTGTTTATGTTGATTAAGTTTTACGTATATTCAATTTTATTTATTTATTTATTCTAAATCATGGACCCAATTATATTTATATTTTATTTATTCTTTGCAGGTACCAATCTGGTGATAATGAAGATGTTCAAATCATTAGTTTTATTAATAATAGAAGTCTTAGGTGAATGACTGGTTTGTGGTTATGTGAAAATGTTGAATTGTGCAAGTTCTATATTTTCATTTGGATTTTTTTTTTAATTTGTGATAATGATGAACAAATCATTTCATTTTTAATGATAGAATAAAAATTTAAGAGTCTTTTATGGTTATTTTTAATGAGAAATATCTTGATGCATATAAGATGTAAATAGATAATTCTGATTCTATAATCATGTATAAGCTTATTTTACTTTGTTGGTTTGTGCTGACGAAGCTTTATTATATTGCTGATATAGGTATGTATTTGTGCAAACGAAGTTTGATTGAAGTACATTTTTTTTATTTGTTGATACATTTTTGCTAGAAAAATTATTGCTAGAAAAAATTATTTAGCTAATACAAATAAATCTTTATCGGTAAAAAAACATGTCTATATATGAAACTCAATTCAAGCTTCGTTAGCACAAAAATATATACAGTCTTCATCAGCACACGGATATATATATATATATATATATATATATATATATATGAGCAACAAATCTAAACTTCGTTAGCACAAACGCACAACTATATCAGCGACACAATCAAAGCTTAATCAACACAAAGACTTATATATATATGAACATCAACTGAAAGCTTCGTTAGCACAAACACATAACTATATCAACAAGACAATGGAAGCTTCATGAGCACAAGGACTTATATATATCAGCAACAAATAAAAGCTTCGTTCGTTAACACAAATGCATAACTATATCAGCGACACAATCAAAGCTTAATCAGCACCAAGACATATATATGAACATCAAGTGAAAGCTTCGTTAGTACAAACACATAACTATATCAGCGACATAATGAAAGCTTCATGAGCATATGGACTTATATATATCAGCCACAGATAAAATCTTCATTCGTTAGCACAAACAAATAACTATATCAACGACACAACTAAAGCTTCATCAGCACAAAGACACACACACACACACACACACATATATATATATATATATATATATATATATCATAGTAGTAACACCCTACAAAATACTTGATCATTGACATATACAAAAGACAATTACTTAAGTAGTAACACCCTACAAAATATTATTTTAATGTATCATTGTAGTAAGTATTCATACCCTACGTACAAAACATTGTTTTAAGATGTCATAGTAGTAAGAAAGATATTGTTTGAATATAATATTATTTTAATGCATCACAGTATCATTCATCACTTCTGTTTGTTGAGATACAATCCTGCAACATCAACAAGACCATCTTCTAAAGATTCTCTGTAATAGAGCTTTGCCTTTAGTGCATTCTCATCCCTATGAATGTTGGTGTCAGAATTCAGAATAGTAGTGCAGTACTTCATCCTCAAGTACCTTATATGCTTTAGAGACTTCTTTTTCAGCCCTGTCTTCCAGTTCTTCACCCTATTTCCCATGTATGTCTTCATGTGTTGCATGACATACACCCCGCAATCACTCTTGTTCTTGTCATCTCTCTAGGGCATCTGCAGACGTTGTGAGGATGTAATATACTTCTTGATCTTTTTTTATCTTTGAACCAACCTAGCTTTTTTAGTGTATTCAACAAAATACTTAATTTGTAAGTACAGTCAAATAAAACTGTAAGTATACAAATAATACTATAAGGGTTTTTAATCTGTAAGTATCTATTACCAGGAGACTGGGAATATCGCCATATTTCAGTTTTAGTCCATCATTCTCTTTCTCTATGGCAGTTGAATTATCTATGATAACCGAATCCGTATCTTTCAAATCAATACAGATCAAGAAGAAGATATTCATCTGGTATATTGGGAAGAAAAACTGCATATATGTTTGCCAGAATTAGTTACTGATATGAATAATCTGTGAGATTAATGAAATTTTTAATAAGATCATACCATATCAATTTCTAGAAATAATAGTAGAGATTATAAAAATCAGTAACAAATAAAAGCTTCATTAGCACAAACACATAACTATATCAACAACACAATGAAAAGCTTCATCAGCACACACACACACACACACACACATATATATCAGTAAGAAATCTTGATATTTATTAGCATAAAGACAAATATATACAAAATGTATATATTATGCTATATGATTCGAAATTAATAGTTAAGAAACTTAAGCAAATATGTATATATTGTGCTAACCAAATTCAAAGTCCATGCTAATAGTATACAACATCTACAATATCTGTCTTATGTATAGATATGATCGAAAATGATGTGTTTCTATTCAAAATGAAACATTAATAAGCAAGAGCAGATATGTATACGCTATGCTAACCATATTTGGAGTCTATGCTAATAGTGTGCAACATCTCTACTCTCTTCCCTATTGATACATATCATGAAACATGATTTATTTCTACTTAGAATGAAACGTTAATAAAACTAAAGCAGATATGTATATGTTATGCTAACAAAAATCAGAGTCAATGCTAATTGTGTACAACATCTATGCTCTCTGTCTTATTTATGCATATTGTTGAAGATGTTCAAACTATACTCAAAATGAAACATAAATAAACAAGAGCAGTTATGTATATGTTATGCTAACCAAATTCAGAGTCCATGCTAATGGTGTACAACATATACGTTCTCTGCCTTATTTATGCACATTATCCAAGAGGATCAAGTTCTACTCAAAATTAAACTGAAATAAACCAGGGCAAATTTATACATATTATGCTAACCAAATTCACACTTAATGCTAATGGTGTACAAAATTGATACTCTCTGCCTTATTTACGCTTATTATTAATGATGATCAATTTGTACTCAAAATTAAATGGAAATAAAGTATAACAGATATAAAGATATTTGCTAACCAAATTCAGTGTCCATGCTAATGGTGTACAACACATACGCTCTCTGTCTTATTTATACATATTATGCTAACCAAATTCAGACTCAATACTAATGGTGTACAAAATATACAGTCTCTGCATTATTTAGACATATTATCAATAAGGATCAATTTCTACTCAAAATTAAATGGAAATAAAGTAAATTCATAGTTCATGCTAATTGTTCACAACATCATTCGTCTAGCTTATTTATGCATATTATCAAAGATGATCTACGTAATACTAAATAGAGAACAAAAAACAGAGTTTTTGCACGAAGAAATTCAACTTGAATGAAAAAAATTCTCGATTAATTTCTGTAACATTACCTTTTTTCGAAGTTTCAACCATTTTTCTCTTGTCAGGCATAATGTCTTCAGTAGCGTCTTCTTCTTCGTCGATTTTCGTCTTCAGCAACGTCTTCTTCTTCGTCGATTTTCGTTCTCAACAACGAAAACCCTAGAATTCAATGTTGGTTTCTCAGTTTTTGTTCTTTGATTTCGTGAGGGGAGGAAGTTATGAACTCTGAAACAACGTGAGTTCTTATGTTTCAAATTTCTTCTGAAAATACCATTAATGATTTCAAGGTTTTTCATGAGTTCCAGTTAATTACGATATTGCCACCGCCTATCTTAATTGATCTGGGCCGTTGATTTTTCATGTATGTGTGATGAAGACTCAAATTCGTGCTTTTTCCTTTATCTTTTTACACCCTTTTTAAGTGTTTAGTATAGAGTCTAGTCTAGTTTTGGGGGTAAAGCTGATTGCAGGAGGCTAAGGGCACAAAACCACCACAATAGGCACAGACAGGTGCTATTTATGCTGAGGGCACAAAGGACTGATTTGCCTGCTGAGGACCCAGTCAAAGTTGTTGCGAGAATTACGCAACAGAATCGCGGGCCAGCTCCTATATGCACGTGGAGGTGATGTGGAGGTCAGTTCCGAGTCTTGAGGAGGTCTACACACGTTGGGAAGGAAGTGGGGACATCAGGAAGTTACTGGACACACTAGGGTTTGTTGCTATCCCTCCGAAAATTAAGGAAGAACATGGAGCATCAAGTGATGAAGTGGAGGAGTGCAAGAGCCCCTGCGTGGGTGAAATCTGGGCTGCTTGAAGCCTTAATTCAATTGCTATAAATACTTTTACCTGTTTTCATATGGTGGGCGAGAGGGGAGAGTCATTTTTTGCACCTCAAGATACAATTTCCCGTTTTCATACTTAGTTTATTTTCTGGATATTTTGTCTACCTGAAGCTGGCGGTTTGCCCGCAGAAAAGGTAGTTCAGTTATTTTGTTGGCAGAACTGGGGTTGGGCCCAGAAGTTATTCAAGTTATTTCCTTTCCAAGTAAGATGTCTTTTATCATTTCTTTTACTTTCGTTTCTATGTTTAGTGGCTAAGTATCCACTGTTCAAGTCAAAGTAATGGTCTAAGGGTAGAATATGTGCATGAGGTAATCGGACTTTAACGCCTTAAGGGTTCACAATCTTAACTTGTTTTTCACTTAGACATAGGTAAAGGGTGGTTGGAGATGAAAGCGCGCATTTCTGATTAACTGGTACTAGTGTTAGTTACGTGGGAGTGTATAGGTGACCCATGCCTCGATACCCGCATAGTAACAAGTCCGGGGGTGATAGCCTTGGTAGTTGAGATTGAGTAGTATATGCAGGCACAAGACCGTGTCAAACCTACTAGAATCGGGTCACTTTTGCCCTCAAAGCTGCTATACTTGCAAAACCTTTGTGTGATTATCTCCTTAGGTCCCTGTATAGTTAGGTCCCTAAGTGTCGATCGTATTATCTAGATGATATAATGTAAGAAGTGATTAGGGAGTGGCCGATCGTATCCATTTCCTATAACCGGTTAACCCTCAAAGTGACAATTATCCATATTTGGCCATAGGGATTCGGTTTTTGACCTTTCTGCTAGTGTGGGCACAACGGGTAGTAGTGGTAATTACATGTGTTTTGCCCAGGATTGCGCATACCTACCGAATAACTTGAGCACTTTTATTACTGATATTTTCTTTTGTGATTTCCTTTTCAGCATTTAGTTAGTTTAAGTTTATTAGCAAGGATTTTAGAGTGACACTGAAGACCCAAACCAAAACTAAGAAAAGACAGAAGATTATAAACACTCCTCGTGGGATCGACTTCCGTCTTTACCAGCTATACTAGCTGTTGAGGGTAGATTAAGTATTTATGGACCATTTGCCTGCAAGTGTATTTTGCACACCAAAACGACGGGTGTGCCAAAATTGGCGCCGTTGCCGGGGAGTGTAAGCGCACTTTTCTATCTATTTACTGTTTTACCTTAGTATATGCTTTGTTCTAACCGCGCAGGAGATTTACTCTACGATCCTGAGATAGAGAGGTCAGCGAGGGCAAGAAGGGCACAAGCTAGGGCATTTTTGAAAAGACTGGAAGAGGAGAATCACACTGAAGGATCCAGTGACGATTTCACCTCAAGCGGAGAAAGTGAGAAAAGCAACATCAATTCACTCTATTTCGACGAAGAGATGGAGGACGATCAAATATCAAACCACGAAGAAGAAAAACAACAAAGACCACCACCGCACACCCTTACTTTGAGGCAGCTGAGTTTCCCTCAAACCATGAACATGCGCCCCACGGGCATCATTTTGCCCACAACTACTGGTAACTGGGAGCTGATGGCAAACTTCATCTCGATTTTGCCCAAATTCCATGACCATCTAGGGGAGGATCCAGAACGACATCTGCAAGATTTCGAGATGGCATGTGAGACGCAGCGCACACGAGCTAATGGGACAGGCGAATACATTCGCCTGGTTTCTTTTCCTTTCACCTTGCAGGACGGAGCTCGAGAATGGTTATACACTATTCCTGCCAGGAGTGTAACCAACTGGAGTCAACTCCAGCAAAAGTTTCTGGAGAAGTACTTCCCCACATCAAGAGTGCAAAGCATGAGAAAGAAGATCTCAGCCGCAAAGGCTAGTCCCCACGAGAGCTTTTATGACTACTGGGAGTGTTTCAAGCAATTGCTCTCGAAATGCCCACATCACCAGATTCCAGATCATGACCTGATGAACTACTTTGTCTCGGGGCTGAGAAGCGAGGACCGGGCCCTACTGAATGCAGCATGTGGAGGATCTATCCCGAACAAGAAGGCAGCTGAGGCTCTAATACTTATTGGAGAAATGGCCGAGGAAAACAGAGACGATTCATATGAAAGAACAAGTGTTGCCGCTGCGGGCAAAACCATCTCTGTGCCTGAAACTGATGACCGAATCGAACAACTCTGCAACAAGATGGAGAAGATGATCACCATGTTTTCCGCTAATACCTTGCGAATCTGTGGGGTATGTGAATTGATGGGGCACCACTCTGACCAGTGTCCACAAGTGAAAGAGAAGGAAGAAACGGTGAACGCTATTGATGAAGGGCAAAGAAGGAGGCACAATCATTTTGCCCTTAACTACAGTCAGAGGCATACAACACCATACTATCCTGCGCCCGCAGCAGGACCGTCTTTATCAGACATGGTTCATAAGATTGTGAATGAAACTGTGGAGGTACAAAAGAAATCAGAAGCCTTCGAGCAGGAAACAAGGAATGGACTGAGCTATTTGGGAGGACAAATATCCCAAATTAGTGATGCAATCGCAAGGATGGAGAAAGCTAAAGGAGTTCTACCCTCACAGACAGAACCACCAAAAAAGGCTGGGGTAAATGCAATAACACTGAAGAATTGGAAAAGTTGAGGTCCGAGGCCTATGATAATGCTGTGATGTATAAAGAAAGGACCAAGAGATACCACGATGCACTCGCAAGGGGCAAACAGTTGCTCTGTGGGCAAAAAGTACTCGTGTTTAACTCAAAGCTCAAATTGCATGCGGGCAAATTGAAGTCAAAATGGATGGGCCCATATCTGGTGTAACATCAACACCCAAGTGGAGCAATTGATCTGGTAAATCCAAAAAATGGGTGCGAGTTTCGAGTTAATGGCCAGAGGGTGAAACCATATTTCGAGCAAGAGAAGAAAACTTGGGCAGAAACCCAAGTGTTGAGCACCCCTGAGTACTACTGAAGGCACAACACGGTCGAGCCAAAGACCTTAAACAAAGGCGCTGGACGGGAGGCAACCCGGTTTGTTTACCTGCTTTAATTTCAATTATGTTTGTTATTTGTATTTTGTTTGTGAATTAACGCTGCAGGAAGGGAAAGACTGGAAGCGCATCACTGTGGGTAAAGTAATGTGCAGGGCACAGCAAGGTGTAAGTGTGTGGGTGGGTACTGTAGCAGATTTGACTGATTTGACACGTACAGCAGCTGCAGAGACGGTTGGTTTTCCCATGCAGTGTTGATTATTGTTGAAAATTGAGGCCGAAAAAAGAGGAGTGAGGGAGAGATGATATATACAGATAATTATTTTGAATTTTAAATATATCTTCTTTTCCAAATTCAAATTTCCCCAATTCTTTCAAAATTAGGCACAACCGTTCCTTATATTCTTGGCCACGATCTCGCTGCACAAACCCACCACCCTCATAACACCCCACTTCCCCCTGAAGCATTCAAATACCCCTCACTCTCTCGATTTCTCACAAATCGAGCAAGGAAAACCCTACCTCACAAATTTCCCAAACCCTTGTCAAAGAAAAATGGTGAATGCAAAGAAAACCGGAGAAACTGCCAAGCAAGGCACAAGGCGCAGTGCTCGCAACGCCGGTGACTCGTCGCAAGAAACAACGCAAACCACCCAGTCAACCCAGCCCGAGGAGCCGAAAAAAAGCTCCGAACCCGTTCTAAACCCCTCATCGATTCAGACCATTCTACCACAACACCCACCGCTCCCACCGCCGCAAGCAGAGAAGAAGAAACGAGCACCGCCGAAGGCCAAAGGCGGTGTGTCGAAGAAGAAGAAGGTTGAGACTGACAAGGGCAAAACCCAGAGCTCACCACAAGCTGGGCAAAGCCCTGACCCAACGCCCACACCTGAGAATCCACCAACGCCTGAGAAGCCGCCTACACCCCAACCCAGCGAAGAATTAAACGAGTCTGAGCCTAAGAAAGAACCAGAGAAGAACGGGGAGGACGATGGTGGACTAGAGAAAGAAGATGAGGTGGAGGAAGAAAAGAAAATGGGCAGCGGTGATGAAGAAGAAAGTGTTGATGAATCTGAAGGTGAGAGTATGGAAGAAGATGCCAAGGAGGAGGAGAAACTAGAGCAAGATCCGCAAGAGGAGAAGAAGAAAGAACCAAAACCGGAAAAAGAGAAAGAGGAATCGTGGGAGGACGACAAGGTGACCTCAGAGGGATCTACCTCTGAGAATGGCCACAACCAGTCTGAGCAATCGAAACAGGCACAACCCGATCCACCCGCAGAGAAGAAGAAGTCGAAGAAGGCAAAACCACAGGAGATTTCGAAGGAGGCACAAAGGGAACCAAGTCAAAGCAAGGGTCCTGCTGTGCCTGAAAAGGCTAAGAGCAAGTCAAAAGGAACTAAGTCAACCAGCAAAAAGTCAAAGAAGCCAGTCAGCAAGGAGTCGAAGAAACAAGAGAAGCTACCCACCAAGAGAAAGCTAGATGTGGAGCAGTCCAACAAGGAAGATGAAGAGAAGTCGGTACACAGTGAGGAAGTGGAACCGGAAATCCAAATCATCCCAGCTCCGGTTCAATCCTATGTGCCCGCAAAGGTGAAAAAGGGCACAAAGAGCAGGGTGCCAATCAGAACCCTCCCCCGCCGCTCGGTGAAGGAGGAGAAGGAGGATCCAAGCAGCTCAAGACAAGGAATTATCGAGAGACTGAACAAGAAGAAGCATCTGCCCTTGTACGTTCTTCATGATAACACGCTAAATACACTTGGAGTCATGGACCAAGTGTATGAATACTTTGCCAACTTAGGTTGGGAGCAAGTACTTGGCTGGAGGAACACGGTACGCCTCTCTTTAACCATTGAATTTCTTTCCTCATATGAGTTTAAGCCAGTGCAGGGATTCGGTCTGGAGACACCTGGAGTTGTGAAATTCTACATAGCTGGAGAGAGCTATAGCATGTCAATCTCAGGATTGAATCTGCTGTTGGATTTCATCCAACCAAAAGATGTGCATTCGAAGTGGTACAAAGAAGCAGCAACCAGTGTTGGCGACGACTGGAGTCGAAACATTCAGCAACAGTGGGAGGAAATTGGAGGCAAAGGCTTCTATCTTTCGGGCTCAAGCAAGGACAAGCACATCTCTGACCACGCCCTCCAGATTTGCCATAGATGGATGACATATAACCTTTATGGGCGCAAGGATGGCACAGGCCAAGTCATACAGCAGGAGGTGTTCCTATTATGGAACATGGTGCACAAGCGGAAGGTCAACCTCGGCTACATTCTGGCGATTCAATTGCAGGCTCAGACCAACAACACCAGAGCAACTGTTGTAGCCTTGGGCATATTCGTGGCTAGGTTGTTTGAAGGATTGAAAGGAGACGACCTCGACGACATCTTCGAGGGTTACCCAGATCTTGATGAAGCAACAAAGTATCTCGATGCCCAGAGGCTGGAGCGGATGCAGCTAGTTGGGTTTACTGAAGAGAACACCCCATACTTCCTCCCTTTTGACGAACCAACATACTTTGATAAGAGAAAGGCCCCCAAGGCACAAGAAGGATCACCCAGGGCACAAGAAGGACCGAGCAGGGCACAGAGCAGTGCAGATTCAAAGAAGCTTGAAAGAGTTGAGAAAGCCCTGCAGAGCATTTGTGCTCATCTCGGGTTAGACTACCCCTCCTCTCCTTAAATCATGTTTTATCCCTTGTAGTTTAGGATTTGTTTTTATTTTTGCTTGTGTGTTTAGTGTCTATTTTTGTTTTTGTATATTTGCATCTGTATATATAGAGTCTGTTTTGGGCATATCTAACCCACATTACTGCTTGTGCCCGCAAGGGTACTTTGCACAGCAAGTGTGTGGGAGGGATATGCCTAGGTTGTTGTGTTTGTATGTTTTGTTTTTATTTTGTGTGTGCATGATTGAGTCTATAGCATATGAGTCATAGATTGACATTGGGCATATATGGACATAAATTTATTGTTAGGCAGATAGAATTAATCAATCGCATGTGAAAGTAATATATAACTACCCAGTGAGCTTTGAGCCCAAATTAACATTTGTGACTTCTTTCTGTGTGTTTAAATTCAGCCACCTCATTTGATGCTTACTTGCTTGTGCCCTGTCAAACTTGATTTCATGTTCTCATGCATGCTTAGATGATTAAGGCATTTTCTTTCGTCGTTATTTGGCCATATTATTCACTGATAAATGCTTCCCATTGCTGCCATTATTTGAGCCTGCTTATTTGTTCATGACCTGCGTTCTGAAAATCTCTCTTTAAAGAGTATCTTATGACTGTGAATGAAACCTTTCATGCTCGTATTGATAGTATGTTTAAGCCAAATAGTGACAGGGTGCCAGAAATGGGCACAAAGAAAGAAAATAAATAAAAAAAAGGAAGAGAGAGAGAGAGAGATAGAAAAAAAATAATAAAATAAAAAGTGTATGAATAAAATGGTTTCCCAGGTTGTTATGTGGGCACAGAGCTGCCAATGCTGATTTTGCCCGAATACTATTGAAGGTAGCCAGTTCCTCAATATTTCCAACCTTGATCCGCATGCCGCATTACAACCCTCACAAGACCTTTTGATATGCATGCATGTGAATATAGTAAATTGTTTATACAGGCTGTTTGCAAGTTTGTTGATGATGATTTGGTGGAATTGTTGAGAGTAAACACTTAACCTAAACACTCGAGAAAAAGGCGAGCTGAGTGCACACTACAATAGTAGCCTGAGTTTGATTGATTCGATTTGCCTGCATCATTATGTTCAACTGTTATGCCCTTTATCAACTTATGATTCATATGCTGTATTGTCTTATTTTGAGTCATTTGAGTCTTCTGTTTGTTGTTGTTTTGAGTTAAAATTGCATTCATACTTGAGGACAAGTATAGTCCAAGTGTGTGGGTGTGATGAAGACTCAAATTCGTGCCTTTTCCTTTATCTTTTTACACCCTTTTTAAGTGCTTAGTATAGAGTCTAGTCTAGTTTTGGGGATAAAGCTGATTGCAGGAGGCTGAGGGCACAAAACCACCACAATAGGCACAGACAAGTGCTATTTATGCTGAGGGCACAAAGGACTGATTTGCCTGCTGAGGACCCAGTCAAAGTTGTTGCGAGAATTACGCAATAGAATCACGGGCCAGCTCCTATATACACGTGGAGGTGATGTGGCGGTCAGTTCCGAGTCTTGGGGAGGTCTACACACGTTGGGAAGGAAGTGGGGACATCAGGAAGTTACTGGACACACTAGGGTTTGTTGCTATCCCTCCGAAAATCAAGGAAGAACATGGAGCATGAAGTGATGAAGTGGAGGAGTGCAAGAGCCCCTACGTGGGTGAAATCTGGGCTGCTTGAAGCCTTAATTCAATTGCTATAAATACTTTTACCTGTTTTCATATGGTGGGCGAGAGGGGAGAGTCATTTTTTGCACCTCAAGATACAATTTCTTGTTTTCATACTTAGTTTATTTTCTGGATATTCTGTCTACTTGAAGTTGGCAGTTTGCCCGCAGAAAGGTAGTTCAGTTGTTTTGTTGGCAGAACTGGGGTTGGGCCCAGAAGTTAATCAAGTTATTTCCTTTCCAAGTAAGATATCTTTTATCATTTCTTTTACTTTCGTTTCTATGTTTAGTGGCTAAGTATCCACTGTTCAAGTCAAAGTAATGGTCTAAGGGTAGAATATGTGCATGAGGTAATCGGACTTTAACGCCTTAAGGGTTCACAATCTTAACTTATTTTTCACTTAGACATAGGTAAAGGGTGGTTGGAGATGAAAGCGCGCATTTCTGATTAACTGGTACTAGTGTTAGTTACGTGGGAGTGTATAGGTGACCCATGCCTCGATACCCTCATAGTAACAAGTCCGGGGATGACAGCCTTGGTAGTTGAGATTGAGTAGTATATGCAGGCACAAGACCGTGTCAAACCTACTAGAATCGGGTCGCTTTTGCCCTCAAAGCTGCTATACTTGCAAAACCTTTGTGTGATTCTCTCCTTAGGTTCCTATATAGTTAGGTCCCTAGGTGCCGATCGTATCATCTAGACGATATAATGTAAAAAGTGATTGGAGAGTGGCCGATCGTATCCATTTCCTATAACCGGTTAACCCTCAAAGTGACAATTATCCATATTTGGCCATAGGGATTCGGTTTTTGACCTTTCTGCTAGTGTGGGCACAACGGGTAGTAGTGGTAATTACATGTGTTTTGCCCAGGATTGCGCATACCTACCGAATGACTTGATGCTCTGACTTGAGCACTTTTATTACTGATATTTTCTCTTGTGATTTCCTTTTCAACATTTAGTTAGTTTAAGTTTATTAGCAAGGTTTTTAGAGTGACACTGAAGACCCAAACCAAAACTAAGAAAAGACAGAAGATTATAAACACTCCTCGTGGGATTGACATCCGTCTTCACCAGCTATACTAGCCGTTAAGGGCAGATTAAGCATTTGTGGACCATTTGCCCGCAAGTGTATTTTGCACACCAAAACGACGGGTGTGCTAATGTGTGGTGTTAGATGTAGTCTCATTTCTCACACTAGGGAGTGTTTTTATATAACCCCTTCCCTATATATATATATATATATATATATATATATATATATATATATAAAAGAAACCATTCATTTATAAACACTAGTCCAATGTGTAATTTATGGATAAATCATATCTCCATTAGATTTGTTAAATGGATGGTTAGGATAATTATATGTTAATTGCTCTTTTATAATTATTTTATTTATGTTATTTTTAAATTTCATTATGTTTAAATTGTTGTTTCGTAATGCTTTTTTTTCACATTTATGATGTTTGTAATTTAATGTGAAGAGAAGAATGTCATAATACATTGTAATATTATTTTTATATTTCAAAATAATTAATTTGTTATTTCTTAAATTTTTTTCACATAGAAGATGCTAGTAAAAAATTTTAACCTTAAGTGCATCTATAATGAAAATAATATCATTTTTCTTAATTCCCTCCGAACTAGTAATGACCATTGATCTTAACCAATTAATAGATAGCTTGGATTCATCCATAGGATTCCTAGTGTGAGAATTAAAATCACATCTTACACCATCCAATGTGCTAATTTAATGGTAGAGATTCAATACAATATGTGGTGGCAATTTTGTAAGTAACAAGGTAAAAAAAAAAAGAGGAATCAGGGTTATTTTTATCTAAATCTTTAAAAATGATGATGTCAACAATTTAAAAAAAATCTTAAAAAATTTAAACAGGCATAACTTGCTCGTTTTAAATCTAGTTAAAGAAAAAACAAATTAAAGCTCTCTTCATGCTCTTTAATTTCATTTATGATGTCGGAAGGCTATGTTTAGATGAAAAAATATGGACAAAAAATATAAAAGATAAATTTTTACGCATACTCAAGTCGTAAATGCTTTCGTTAGCTTATATTAATATTTCATCGATCAATAGTACAATTGTTGGGATTGTATATTAAAAGCATGTCTTTTATGTATATAATTACTATTTAATTATGAATGAGAATAACGTTCACATATTTTGCATTTATTTTATATAATAAATCATGCAAATCATCCTATACTTAATATTGTAGATAATATGGTGTGTGAAATGCACATAAAAGATCATATTATCGGTTCCTTATAAAGTATGAGAAGAGTTCACAACTTAGATGGAGTTAGATAAACCATCGGTATAGTTGTAGTATGATTTAGAATTAGTCTATCTTGGTTTATGGACTGATAGCACATAACAATATAAATCTCAAATACTCATAATTCTTAATCCTTGTGTAATAGTAGACATGTATATTTTAATGTATATTACTTTGACCTATCAATAGGTGAGATTCTAATTAAAGAATCAATAAGCCTGATAGATTGGGTAGTGACATTTCTATATATGATAGGTTACTATTTATAGAATGAAACTGTGTCTCGATACGCCGAGTTGATGATGTCCCCTTAGAAGCTCAAAAAGGATTATCATGCTAAATCTTGTAAGTGGATTTTTAATCCGACATGATAATAAAGGTTGAGTGGTATAACTCATGGATAAGCAATTAATTAAATTGAGTTGTCAGTATACTCGATTTAATTAATGAACATTCGATATCATAAATATGGAAAATTAATTGAGTTGAATGAGCTATATCCGTAATTATGGAATTGGGGCGGTAGTGCAATATTAATTCTTTAGTGGACTGAATTAATATTAATGGGCTTAAGTTATGTCTGGACTTGACATGGAGAACTTAAGGCCCGTTGGAGGCCCAACCCTAATTCTTCTTCTAGATCTCTGTTGTAGCCCTATATATACCTTATGAAGGGAGATGAAAAACCCTAGCTACCAAGAAGACTATTTTCAAAAATTTGGTTATCTCAAAAGCCATGGAATTTTCGGCTATAGTCTAGTTGAGTTCTTCATCTCCAAGCTTCTACAAGGTCTGGAGGATCATCGCCCACACGACGTCTGGATCGAGGTTGGGACATACAACAGAAGATCATGGAGTGGATAACATGAAGAATGGAGTGATTGCAGATTTTATATCTACATATTCTCAACTGTGTGTCTTCGATTTCAAGGTAATCCGATAATCTCAGTTTTCCGCTGCACATGAGATTTAGATTTGGTTTAAGCATGCAATGGGATGTGGGATCGTTTTGATCAAAATATTTTATTCAAACAAAACACATCCAAATGATCCTGGCTTGTTCCAACAAGTGGTATCAGAGCGAGAATTTAGCTATGTGTATTGCTGACGAATCAGTTGTCATATGCTAACTTAATTTATTCACCATACTAATGAAGTAGTGTCATAATCCTAGCGTAATACACTTATATTGATTTATTAAGGTTTATTCAATATCAATTCGAGTATATTTTATCTCAATTATTGTTTATTCCATCTAATTATGATTAATAGTTAGTTTTTAAAATTTAATTTTCTTTTTTTAATTTCTAATTGATTATTAAGGTTTATTTCATCCAATTATGATTTATAACACATGCTGATGAAGTATTGTCATATTCTAATATAGTGTATTTATATGACTGATGAAGCAATTGATCATAATGCTCACATATATAGTACATATTATTATTATTATTATTATTATTATTATTATTATTATTATTATTATTATTATTATTATTCTGGTTTATTCATTTAGGGGGTGTTTACTTTGATTGATTAGTCTGGATAGATAAAAATAGTTTAGGGTAATCTACCATTTACTTTGAAGGATGAAAAATATCGCATATCCTGAAGCTTAGGATTATATTGAAATTTTGGGATTATTTAAATGATATATATCCGGCTAGAAGCTCCTGATTGGAGAAATTCAGTTAGTGCTAAAAGACCAATCTATCCTTACCTTTCATGAAAATATTTCAAAATTTGCCCTCCCCCTACACCTAATCGAGAAACACAATTGATGAAAGAGAAAATCCTTAATCAAAGTTGCAGATGGCTTTTGTGAAGTAGAGAGATGGATACTTGAAATTTATCATCAATCGATAGTGGGCTCTCATTTTTACTATAGATCTCGTATTTTTGGAAGATATATTTCAATTTTATACAATTTCAATTTTTAAATTTGTGTTTCTTCACCCTCTTCATTTTCATGGTGATTTTATTTGTACCTCAGTTGTTCTTCTTTAATTCCAAATTATTCATTGATTTTATCTCAATTCTGTGATTTTGTGCTTAGTTTATTCACGTCCATTTTTTATCCCAGTTTATGATTTTGAGCTGTTATTCACACCTCTATGCTTCTATGATGATGTTCTTATCTTGGTTGTAATTTTTTTTATCTACGATGATGATTTTATTTGTACCTCAGTTGTTCTTCTCTAATTCCAAATTATTCGTTAATTTTATCTCAATTCTGTGATTTTGAGCTTAGTTTATTCACGCCCATTTTTTTATCTCGGTTTATGATTTTGAGCTGTTATTCAGGCCTCTGTGCTTCTGTGATGATGTTCTTATCTTGGTTGCAATTTTTTTGTTGATAGTTAGATTTGGTTTCTATTGCTAGTTAATGCGGATGAGATTGAATATATGCATAATCTTTTGACTACTTTTGTGCTTGATGGTTGTTTCATTCACTTTCTTTCACCTCTATGTTAGTTTGTACCACACGAAGCATCGTTTAGAAGATGAACAATAGATTATTGTGTTTGTTATTTTTGCTATAAAAAGAGTTTAATATATATTGTGTTTGTTAATCTTTAGTTCCCACTGAGATATTATTCACTCTCTCTTGTGTGTCTGACCACTTCTTCTTCTACTAGCTTTTGGAAAAAAATTATTGAAAAGTTAGTTTTGTTGAGAAAGTTAATATTTATCTTGTTTCATTGGTTCAAGTTCTAACAAAATCAAATTTCCATAGGATAGATGTTAATTGAGAAAACGTGTTATTATTGTGATGGTGTGAAAGATGTTGAATGACTCTACAATATTGTTTGCTATAGTGTTACAATATTTTGCCAATTGTAGACATCTAACTTCCAATAAGTTTTATCAACCGACTCGTGAACATTATAGTCTCAAACGTAAAAAATCCCAAAACAAGTAGATAATTTAAAAGAAATTATTGATGCGGATGATGTCACTTGTATTAATAACTTGAGGATGAGTAGGGATGCATTTGCACGTTTGTGTTATCTTATTCAACATTTAGGTGGCCTAGTACTAATCGAAATGTTAGTATACATAAACAAGTAGCGATGTTTCTAGCAATACTTGGGCACCATACAAAAAATAATATAGTAAAATATAACTACAAAAGATCTGGATGAACGGTTAGCAAGAATTTTCATTCGGTGTTAAATGTTGTAATAAGACTTCACCCGATGCTACTTTCAGAACCCGAACCAGTAAGTGAAGATTGCTCAAATGATAGGTGGAAATGGTTTAAGGTATGTTATGTTTGTGTCATTATGATATTTTTAGATACTTTTTCATATGTATCATTTATTTATAGTTCCATTATCAAATCATTTGTAGGAATGTTTGGGGGCTTTAGATGGAACGTATATTGAGGTCACTCCCCGTAAAGAGAATATGGCTCGCTATCATAATAGAAAAGGTCAAACCACTATTAATGTGCTAGCAGTATACAATCAAGACATGAAATTTATCTATGTGTAGAGTGGTTAGGAAGGAAGTGCTGCAGATTCAAGAGTTTTACGAGATGCTATTATACATGAAAATTGTTTGCGAGTCCCAAGGGATAATAGTATATAATTTTATTGATGTTGACCATATTATTAAATATTATTTGATTAATATTGTTAACATATGTGAATATTGTAGGAAATTATTATTTGTGTGATAATGGCTACACTAATGGTGAAGGCTTTTTGACTCCGTACAAAAGGGTGAGATAGCACTTGAATGATTGGGGTGAAGGGACATCTAACCCTCGAAATAAAAAAGAATTTTTCAATATGAAGCATTCCAGAGCTCGCAATGTGATTGAAAAATCATTTGGATTGTTGAAAGGCCGATGGGGTATCCTTAGAAGTGCTTCATTTTACCCCATCAAAGTCCACAATCATATTATATTAGCTTGTTATCTAGTTCATAACTTTATTAGGAATGTCATGAAAATAGACGCCCGATTGAAAATGAAGTTCCTATTTTTAGTGATTCTCATCAAGAAGACTATGTGATATTGTAGAAAGTAGTCAACAATGGACTTCTTGGAGAGATAGCTTAGCAACATCTATGTATGATGAATGGAGAGTATTTATGTGACATAGCTAACTAGTTTTTCTCCATATATTATCAATGTTAAGAAATATACTTTAATGGTTGTCATTTATTATGAAGTAAATTTTTATTCCAGAAATTGTGGTATGTATTAGTGAATTAAATGTACATATTAACCATTATTTTGTAGGGAGAAATGGAGGGTGCAAACTCTAGTAAGGTTTTCACAAAAAAATTGAAGACTGATAATAGGGGTTGTATACGAACATTTCAAGAGGAAGAGGCACTAATCAATGCTTTGAAAAATTTAATTGTTTTTGGATAGAAATGTGAAACTGGTTTTAGAACTGGTTACTTACTTTGCCTTGAGAAAGAACTTGTAAAAGCATTTTCTGGTACTAATCTTCGTGCAGAACCTTACGTGAACTCTAAAATACATGTTTGGAAAAAGTGTTATAGTAGTCTGTATTTCATGCTTGGATGGAGAGGCTTTGGTTGGAATAATGAAACTAAAATGTTTACTGTTGAATCAGAAAGCATTTGGAAATAGCACATTAAGGTATTTCGATTGAAACCATTCTTAATATTGTTTTGCTTTACTACTTCATTTTTTTTATTTTTCACTTTATGGAAATGCAGATTGATCCTCTTTGCACGAACTATGAGATACAAAACTTGGCCACACTATCATCATTGGTGTGAAAATTTTGGTAAAGATAGAGCAACTGATGAGAATGCCGAAGATTTTAGTGCTGCTGACAAAGATCAATTGGATACGACTGATGTTGAATTTGAGAGAATTATGAACAATGTCCCTGATGAAGAAAATGATGTCATATCAGTTTGCCAACTAGCAAGTAGTTCCATTGGGAAGAAAATAAAAACCAAGAGAAAAAGGCCAATTGATTCAACAGGTGAAAAACTTGTGGAGTTGATGGGAGCCTTTTGAATAAACAAAATCTAGCTTGAGTGATCTAACAAAGAAAATGGGTGTTGACTACGATTTGTAGACTCAAAGGAAAAGTGTTTATGATGCACTTGAGAGTATTGGACATTTATCTGTGGCTGAAAAAGTGCATGTTGCAAAGTTGTTGGTTAATAACAGCAAGGAACTTGACTTGTTCTTTAGTCTCCTAGACGAAGCTAAGATAGAGATGGTCCGTCAATTGTTGAGTGATGATATATGAGCAAAATGGCTTGGCATGTTCACTGTTGGAGATTGATGACTTGTTTTAGTTCAATTTTATGAAGTTTCTTGGCCTTTTACAATATGATGGTATTGATGGATCATGATATATTATATTTTGACGGGGGTGTTTTTCTTTATTACATTGTTATGTAATAGACTTCCATTCTCTCCATTGTAAAGGTTCGTGGTAAACATTTCTTTGCAAAAGCTATTTGCTAAATGCAACTGAAATTTAAATTAGATCAGTTGTTTTTCAACTGCTTTAAGCCTTTGCCAGGTTTATAATTTGGTTTTATTTTTTGATTTTGTGCTTAATTTTGTGTTTGGATGTGTTTGATCATTTCTTCATTTGATTTGATTGGATTCGAACTTGTTTATTCGATGTTGGATTGAGTTTGGACGTAAATATATATATATATATATTGTGAATGATATAGTTTTGAAAATAGGTTTGCATGCTATTTTCAGCTATTCATGAATTATATCTATATTTATATTGTCTTTAAGCAAAAATATGTAAAGTACAATAACTTTATAAAAATAATTTGAGCTAACATAATTACGTAACTAATTTTGTAAGGAATTAAAAAATAAAATCTAAGCTCAGCCTAAGAAATCGAAAAATATAAGTTGTACATAGGGCTGGCAAAAAATACCGTCATACCGAGATACCATACCGAAAAAATACTAAAGATACCGATATTTATGGTATACCGGTTTTTCGGTAAGGTATGATACCTTACCGGAATTTTACAATAAGGTAAAGGTATAGATTTTCAAAATTAAGGTATACCGACATATACCGTACCACGATATATACCGAAGTGAAGGTATATACTGTCATACCATACCGCGGTATATGCTGAAGTGAAGGTATATACTATACCAGTATATACCTTCACTTCGGCATATACCAAGGTACAGTATGACGGTATATATAGGCACTTCGGTACATACCATACTTTGAATTTAATATATATATATATCTATATATATATATTGCATATCTATAATACAATATTTAGTTAGTTTATCATAAAAGCTATGCTTTGATATTTAATTTAATACCTAATTTATAAATAAAAATAAACTATTTGAAATTAAAATGTAATAAATAATAATCTTCTATTTTTTTAAAAAAAGTTAAAATGAATAATCAATAAAAAGTAAAATAAAATGATGTATACCTAAATTATAAGATATAAAACTATTTCAATAGAATAAAAGATAAATTAAATTATGTAATGCATAATAATCTTTTATTCTTCTTCAACTTTTAAAATTAAAAGTTAACAAGAATGATTGAAACGATTAAAAGGAAATGAGATATATTTGTAAAAATTAATATGTAGTTTGTTCATCATAAAAGTTCAAAAACATATAATATTTAAGATAATTTAATAATTAAATTATAATTAAAAATCAAACAATGTGAAATCAAATGTAATAAATAATAATTAATTATTTTTCAATGTTTAAACTAAAAGTTATGATGAATGGTCTAAACATTTAAAAGAAAATGAGATATACTATTCAATAATATAATATTTATGCCTTAGTATGTTTATTATGGAAGTTTTGAAAATTATTATATTTCATATAATTTAATACTTAAATTATAACTACAAATTGATCAATTTGAAACCAAATGTTATTGATAATAAGGACTTAAATTTATTATGAATAGAAAAATATACTAAAATTAGATATTATATATAATATTATAATACATAATTAGTATGTTTATCATAAAAGTTTAGGAAAATATGATATTTCATATAATTTAATACAAAACTTCTACCTAAAAATTGAACAATGTGAAATCGGATGTAATAAATAATAATGTTGTATTCTTCTTTAATCGTTAGACTAAAAATTATGATGAATTATAAAAAAAACTAAAATAAAATGAAATATGCTATACAATGCTATAATACTTAGTATGTCCAACATAAACGTTTATGAAAATATTATATTTCATATAATTTAATTCAAAACTTCTAACTAAAAATTGAACAACTTGTGAAATAAGATGCAATAAATAATAATGTTATATTCTTCTTTTATCTTTAAAGTAAAAATTATGATGAATTATCAAAAAAAATTAAATTAAAATGAAATGTGTTATACAATGTTATAATACTTAGTATGTTCAGCATAAACATTTTGAAAAATATTATATTTCATATAATTTAATGCAAAACTCCTAACTAAAAATTGAACAATATGAAATCAAATGTAATATATAATAATCTTATAATCTTCTTTAATCTTTAGACTAAAAGTAATGATGAATTATAAAAAAAAATGAGATATGATATACAATGATATAATACTCATTATATGTTCATCATAAAAATTTAGGAAAATATTGTATTTCATATAATTAATACAAAACTCATAACTAAAAATTGGACAATGTGAAATCTAATGTAAAAAATAATAATCTTATATTCTTCTTTAATCTTTAGACTAAAAATTATGATGAATTATTGAGAAAATTAAAAATAAAATGAGATATGATATGATATACAATACTATAATGCTTAGTATAGCTCATCATAAACATTTAATATAACGATAATTTCGATATATCATGAAATGTCAGTATGGTATAGACCGAAATATGGTTACAATAAGGCATACCGAAGTAAGATATACCGAACTAAGATACGGTAAGGTATACCAGAATAAAGGTATGCATTATATGTCATACCGAACTTAAAGTATACCGAAGTAAGGTATACCGGAGGTAAAGATACGGTAACGGTATGATTTTTGTCATACCGTAAATTAAGGTGGGTGTAAGGTATGACAAAAAAAAAGTAAAATATGTCGTACCTTGACATCCCTAGTTGTACATTTCAGAATTTTTATAATTTGTTTGCACACAAGTTCCAAGTTTTGACAATAAAAGGGTAATTTAGTAAAGATGATTTTATCCCTATATAATCCACCATAGTAAATGGTAGATTATTCTTATCACTATTTTAATCACAATAATACTCTTTTATAGTAAACAATGGATTGATAGATTATTTTAATCATATCCCTTACATAATCTATAAATAGTTAATCATCTGTATAATCAATACCTTAAAGTAAACATCTTCGTAGGGTTTAATTATCACATATTCTAATTAATATTTATTTCATTCAATTAGGATTTCTTTTATCCAATTAGGGTTTATTCAATCAAATTAGTTTTATAATTATTTTTTAGAATATAATTTTTCGTGAATAATATGAGAACACTTTAATTAGCATCACGATAATGCTTCGTTAGCATGATAATAATACTTCATTAGCATGACGATCTTGTTATCACATACTCCACGTTTTTTTAAGAATTAACAAATTACGTTAATGATCCATCCAAAAAATTTATCAAATATTAGTATATTACAGAAATCAAATTTGAGCGCTTTTAATTTTTAATGATTATATGGTGTGAGATGTGGTTCTTATTCTCATAGATTTTCACCTAACCCCTCCTCTATATATATATATACATACATACATACATACATATATATAATCAACACATACATAATAGCTAGTTTTTATATGGAATGATACAGAAAATTGAAATATGTTACATATGTACGAGTCCATCACGTTTAGAAAAGTGCTTTAACTAGAAACAATCTCTTATATAAGTGATGTATATACACGTACGCACTTTACTAAATGCATGTGAAATTCGTATTTTCTTAAAGCTTTCAAATTCTAAAGTAAAGCCTTGGAAATTGGAATAAGTCGATGTATATATATACATGGTATATTAATATACAGACACAAATATATATATTTATTCTAAATTATAGAAAATGTAAGCCCTTGTCTAAGCATGGTGCATGTAGTGTCACTTTCGACAAGGATAAGGTTATGGATAGAGCTATGGTTGTAGTTATAATTTAAATTTGATTAGATTCCAACTAACATTAAATATTACATAGGCCTATCTGCTTTGTTGCTGGGAAAAATACAAAGGTTTTACTGTGTTTTATTTATTTATTTATTTATTTTCCACTTCCAGACAAACCACAGCATCATTTCCAGCCCCTATGACAAGGGAATATTATTGCTTTACTATAGTAGCATATACTCATTCATGTATGCGATAATGATATATCAAATGATATGACATTAATGTCATATTATATTATCAAAATCAAATTAAATAGACAACTATATTTTTGTCTCTTCCATATTTTAAATTTTAAAATTTAAATTTTAAATCTACCTTTTGAGCTTTAAGTCATATATATATATATACATATATATATATATATATATATGGGTTGGATAAAAACTACACCTTTTTCTGGTGTAGGAACTAGGAACCCATCTTATACCGTCCACCTAGATGATCTAATGGATGAGATTAAATGTTCAAGTCAAGGCAAAAAAGAAGGAGACAAGAGTATGATTGTCAAATCTCAATAAAAAAGCTCATGTCATCACTTTTTTAAAAAAATCCTAAAAACTTTGAACGATCATAACTCACTCGTTTTAAATCGGATCAACGCAAATAATATACCAAATTAAAGATCTTTTCATGCTCTTTAATTCAAGATCAGTCATGGATATGTTTGTTCAAATAAATATAGATGAAAAATACAAAATATAAATTTTTACTCGTGTCCAGCGTGAAAATGCTTTCGTTAGCTTTTAAATATGGTTCGTCAGCATTATGATAAGTTGATTACGTATGCTGACGAAGCATTTGTTATATGCTAACATATTCAATTTATTGTGCTAATGAATGATCATCATAATATTAACATACTACGCATACTTATATTATTATTATTATTATTATTATTATTATTATTATTATTATTACATTTCAATTATGACTTATAATTAATTTTTTATGATTTAATTTTTATGTTTTAGTTACTAATTGAATATTATATATTATCTATTTCATCAAATTAGAATATATTAGTTAAAGTTTTCTTCATCCATTTATGGTTTATAACTTATGCTAACAATGAATTGTCATATGCTAACATAGTTTATACGCAATGCTGATAAAAGAATATCATTATGCTAATATTTTATATTTATATTGTTATTATGATTTATTCCATCCAATTGGGATTTATAATTAATTTTTAGAATTTAATTATATTTTTAGATCATTGAAGTTTATTATATCTAAATTATGGTTTATTTCTGTCACGCCCCCAAAATTAATATCTAATTAATATGAAGTGTGACTGGCACGACTCGATCCCAAAGAAGGATGGATCAAGGCGCGAACCGGAATTAATTAAATAAAGGAACGAACTACTGTATTCCAAGAACGATATTTGCTGTGAACTCAAATTCTGGACTGATTTCAAGTACTCACAAGGGACAGAATAATAATAATAGTACTTAATTGATTATCGAGGTATTGGACCCGTCCAAAGTCAAAAGATGAAATATTAGACTTGTTATATAGCTGAGTTGCGGAAGCAAAAGAAAGATATTCAAAATTACAAGACCATCTGAGCCTTGTACAAAAGGAACTCCACTCTCAGCACTTCTCCCTTCCACACCAGCTCAACCTGCACATTTAAAAACAAACATACAGGGCTGAGTACAAGGGTACTCAGTGAACACATTGCCAAAAATATCATAATATATCTGATATTATGAACGTTTGTTAAAACTGATTTTATTATCATGCATCCGAGTAAACACACAGGGGTTTTATCTGAAAAGGCCCTATGTTTTACTAAATCATTTTCTATTTTTGAGAGCTCTTTTCTGTTGTATGATCATCCATATCCAAACTGAATGCCGATGAATAGCTCCGCTTAAGCCTTTTCCAAGGACGTTGAGGAATAGCTCCGCTAAAGCCTTTTTCATGAATACATATATGAACTAAACTCCGAGGAATAGCTCTGCTCAGCCTTTTCCACGGACGTTTAGCATCGTCGATGTCTTAGTCAGGAATAGCTCCGCTCAGCCTTTCCCTCTTCCTAATATCACCGACCTAAGTGTACACTAACCTCGATTAACATGCTAAGTTAGCACGAGGTCCGATCGATTTATGAGTTAGAAAGCCCCTTGTGAGCTAACTAAATACAGATAAGGATATCATACAAAATAAAACATTTTATGCATGACAATAATTTATTTGCATCAGAAATAAATAACTTTAGATAAGTAAAAACTCAAATCATTATTTGGACTAAGAGTCCGTTGAAAAGAAAGCCCACCTTTCACCGAGGTTTTAACACTTGAACTGCAGCAAAAGTTCCCCCTCGTACTTTATCTTGCACTGGACAGCTCGCCTTCATTGAGTTAACATAAATCTGAGTACATTGAACCAAATACGTTGTTTGGACTCAACATGAAATTGAAGGCCTATTAGGTTCTAGTATCCGTTCTAAATTTTCTCTTGCTTAAGGGTTAATCTCGACCCTAGTTCTTAACCATCTAAATACATACATCGACATCATTTAAGGTATTAAAAATACCTCAACATCCATCGCAAGTCGATTCTAAAAACAAGATCAACATTAAGCATAGATTGAACAACATTTTGCACAACGATCAACTTTGCAGAATTTTCTGTTTTGACTCGCTAGGGTGCAGGGGACAAGCCATACACCGTTGGAAAGCCAAGGAAGTCTAGTTTATGGCCAAATTTACGGTGACTCAAGATAATAACTAACAAAAAAGTTATGACCGTTTTTCTAGAAGGTGGCAGAATTGCCAGAATTTCTGAAAACAAACTCGTGACCTGACTTTGAAGATTTTTCACGATCGATTCAGGAAGAGTTACGGACTGAGCCATATACCATTAGAAATCCACGGAAGTATAGAATTTTTAAAAATTTACAGTGGCTTAAGATGATAACAAATGAAACGGATATACCCGTTTTACCAAAAGGTGGCAGAATTGCCATGACTTCCTGAAAACCAAAACATGACCCAACTTTGCCTATTTTTCATAATTTACTCAGAATGAATTAGATATTGAGACCCATACCATTGCAAATCCACTTAAGTCTAGTTTCCGGGAAACTTTACGGTGTTTCAATCCGATGTAAAACGAGAGAATTATGCTCGTTTTACCGAAGGGTGGCAAAACTGCCGAACGCGAAGTGCGCGGGCGCGCGACCTGTGCGCGCTCATGCACGTTCCCATGCTCGCGTGGCCTGTGCGCGCTCGCGCTCGTCCCCGCGGTCGCGCGGGACTGAGTCCGAGAGTCGCATGAACGACGATAGACGCCATGAAACTCGATACAAAACTTCATCACAACAAAAATACTCGATACACAAGCATTCACAACAACAAAACGCATCTCAAAACTTAACTAAACATAGTTTGAATCATAAATGAAACACATAATATGGTTTCGAAAATACCTTTCAAAATGACTCAGAAAAGCTTGAAAAGCTGTGAAAATGGCTGGAATGGATGAGTGAAGAAGAATGGTTGAAGCACTTGGAAGGAAATGGCAGCTAAATCTCTTCCTCTCTCTATGTGATGCTTGCGTGAAATGGAATGAAGATGAATGGTTGTTTGGCCCCTTTTCTTTCTCTTAAATTTTACGTAAATGAAGAAAATGGAATGAAGAAGAAGAAGAAGAAAGCAGAAGCTGCTGCTGTTTTCCTCTCTCTCTCTCTCTCTCAACTTGTTGCGTTAGAACGAAGGTGAAATGGAGAAGCTCTCTCTCTCTTTTACCTTGCTTTATTTGGGGAACAAAGGACGTGGGAAAAGCATGGAAGAGGTGAGGGAAGCCATGCCTTGGTTGACCAAACAACTACCCGATTTAAATACCGATTGTTCGACTATCGTGATATTTTCCGTCTTCGGAAAAATCCCGAACTAAACCGATATTGCTAAAATAAATCACTTATTTTAAAATAATAATTTATCTGAAATTACTTGGTTTTAAAATACCACTTCGAAATACTGATTTTAATTTCTCGACCATTAAAACATCCGAACTAGAGAATATCTAATTCTCTCGGATTTTAAATCCCCAGTTTAAATTATCTGAATTTAAACACTAATGACTGGAGAATATATGATTCTCCCAGTCCTGAAAATATTTATCAGAATGTCTAATTCACGATAAACACACACCGCAAATTTAAAAGAATAGGAATCCATTTTATTTGGAATTATGATTCCGGCTTTCTATACTGAAAAGGGAATTAAAATCCTAGTGGAAAAATTAACCCAACTATAGGAATTAATTGACCTTGAATTTCATGGAACTTAACGGATACTTTCGACCCTAATCTGACTGGAAATTATTATATTAAATAGTAATTGCAACAGTTTACTGCAATTAAGCAGTAATTAATTTACGAGGTATTACAATTTCATCATATTAGAATATATAATTACACTTTAGAATTTAATTTTTCGTTAACAATATGAGAAATTTTTTTGTTAGCATAAATATAACGCTTCATTAGCATGATGATAATACTTTGTTAGCATGATGATATGTTATCAAATATCGTCCGCAATTTTTATAAGAATTACCAAATTACGTTAATACCCCCGCGCGGATTTTTTTTTCAAATATTACAGGATTGACACCACTCCTTTTAATCAAATCTAGAGCATAGATCTTTATTGATTGTATGGTGTGAGATGAGTTCCTAGTTCCTACACTAGGTAGGGTTTGCATTGTAACCCTCCCACACACACATATATATATATATATATATATATATTATCAAAATCAAATTAAATAGACAACTATATTTTTGTCTCTTCCATATTTTAAATTTTAAATCTACCTTTTGAGGTTTAAGTCTTATATATGTGTGTGTGAGAGAGAGAGATCTACAGTGGAAAAGTTGTATTTACAGAAGAAAGTTTGTATATTATAAAAGAGAAGAAAAGAAGAGAAAGATTGTATCTTTCTGGAGTAGTGTTTGAATGCTAGAGTGCGGAAGAAAAATTTGCATTTCCCCAAGAAGAAACTTCTTTTTATAAGCACTTGATGGACTTTAAATCCGGACTTCAATTTTAATTGATAAACAATATTATGAATTATTATACGGAGTTTATCTTCGAATTTCAACAATTTTTGAAGAACAATATTCTTCATTATTGCTAACAAAACTCCACCTTTTCAGATTCCTGCTCTTTAAGGACAATTGTCGGCAACTTTAGTCAATTCTCAATGCTTTAATGTTCAAGTGGGTTCTGAGCATCTTGCATCATGACATCTGAATCACCACCAGCTGTAGATTCATCATCAATTGTGGCGGTATCATCATCTGAATCACCACCAGCTGTAGATTCATCATCAATTATGTCATAAAAAATTTATTTCAGATGATGATACCGCCACAATTGATGATGAATCTACAGCCGTTGGTGATTCAAATGTCATAATGCAAGAAGCTCAAAATCCACTTGAACATTAAAGCACTGAGAATTGACTAAAGTTGCTGACAATTGTCCTTAAAGATAAGGAATCTGAAAAGGTTGAGTTTTGTCAGCAATAATGAAGAACACTTGTTCTTCAAAAATCGTTGAAATCCGAAGATGAAATCCGCACAATAATTCATGATACTGTTTATCAATTAAAATTGAAGTCCAGATTTGGAGTCCATCAAGTGCTTATAAAAAGAAGCTTCGTCTTAGGGAAAGGCAGATTTTGCTTCCGCACTCGAACACTCTGGCAAAATTTGCATTTCCCCAAGAAGAAAGTTCTTTTTATAAGCACTTGATGGACTTTAAATTCGGACTTCAATTTTAATTGATAAACAGTATCATGAATTATTGTACGGATTTTTTCTTCGGATTTCAACAATTTTTGAAGAACAATATTCTTCATTATTGCTAACAAAACTCCACCTTTTCAGATTCCTTATCTTTAAGGACAATTGTCGGCAACTTTAGTTAATTCTTAATGCTTTAATGTTCAAGTGGGTTCTGAGCATCTTGCATCATGACATCTGAATCACCACTAGCTGTAGATTCATCATCAATTGTGGTGGTATCATCATCTGAATCACTACCAGCTGTAGATTCATCATCAATTATGTCATAAAAAATTTATTTCATTTTGATTCAAATGATGATACCACCACAATTGATGATGAATCTACAGCCAGTGGTGATTCAAATGTCATAATGCAAGAAGCTCATAATCCACTTGAACATTAAAGAACTTAGAATTGACTAAAGTTGCTGACAATTGTCCTTAAAGATAAGGAATCTGAAAAGGTTGAGTTTTGTCAGCAATAATGAAGAACACTTGTTCTTTAAAAATTGTTTAAATCCGAAGATAAAATCCGCACAATAATTCATGATACTGTTTATCAATTAAAATTGAAGTCCGGATTTGGAATCCATCAAGTGCTTATAAAAAGAAGCTTCTTCTTATGGAAAGGCAGATTTTGCTTCCGCACTCTAGCACTCGAACACTACTCCAAAAAGATACAATCTTTCTCTTCTTTTCTTCTCTTTTGTAATATACAAATCTTCTTCTGTAGATACAACTTTTCCACTATAGATCATATCCTATGTAACAGATCCTATGTAGAAAGGCCAGTTGGGGTCCCCAATTTTTAATATTATATTAAAATAAATAGTTTTTAAAAATATTTAATACAAGGACTAATAAAAAAATACATGTATCATTAATTTATTTATTTTTTGAGACATTACTATCCGAGTCTAACAATCTTCATTCTTCGAATATTATCAGTAAATTATAACCCGATAACAACACAGTATTTTGTATCATATTTAAAATAATAAAGTCTATTACATGCTTTCTTTTTATCTCAAAATTTAGGATGAAAACAACACTCAATTGATTACATTTTTTCAAAATTTTGAATAAAAACAACATCAAATTTTCTTCAAATAACACTGAAGAATTAAGTCATGGGAAATTAGGAAAGATAAGTGATAAAAGAAATGTGTCAGAAACTGAATGGGATGAAATGACTAAAAATCTAAGGGAATTAAATAGAAAAGATAATGGTATAAAACCGAAAGAAAAACGTGATAAAGTTATAAAGTTGTTAGAAAAAATGAAAAAAAAGATTAGATGAAGAAATTAGGATAAAAAATTCTCTAAAACCTTCTTCTAAACCAAATAAAACCAAGCCACCTGATAGAGTCAAAAAATTTCCTCAAAACAAATCTCTTAAAAATGAGGAACACATTCCCAAAAATTCATTCATTCCAAATACAAAATTCCTCGAAGATAACTTTTATTCAAAGAAAAATAAAGAAAAAAGAAAATGGTTTTTTGCAACAACTTTTCATGATACTGAAGAACAAATTCTAGAAAAATATAATAAATTCATACTTAATGAAAGAAAAAATATCTTTTTCTTTGATTGGTTTGAATTATATGCTTCTAGAAATTCTTTTGATTATCCTTTCAAAAATATTTCTCAAAAGGATGAAAATCCAAAAGATGAAATAATTTTGGATGAAATCAAAGAAAAAATTGTTCCAAAATCAACCATCCAAAAATGTCTTTCAAAACAAAATGATAATATTCTTGAAAAAGAAATTTTATCAAATAATGTGTTACAAAGTTTTCATGTCCAAAATGATCAAACTTTAGAAATAAAGTTTTTTCAAAAATCAAATGATGATTCACAAATGGATAAAAATCATCTAGTCATGGTTCCATGTTGGGGACAATTCATTCAAAATTCATTTGTCTCCAAAATTGAAGACAAAACAAAATGTGTCATCTCATTATTTAAAGAGTGGTTTCAAATCATTATTTTTTATAAAAAACTTAAATTCAATTTTTAAAATTAATTGTGGTCCTAAAATTGAAAAGAGTTTTAGCTTAAGTCATTTTCACAAAGTTTATGAAGATAATAAACTTGTCTTTAATAATGTTTGTCTTAAGCAAAATACTTCTTCAATAAGCACTCCAAAAATTGGAAACAAAATTGCCAAAGAAAATCATCATTTCAAGAAAGAAAAGATTGATGCTCAAATTCATTTCCGAAATAATAGTCCAAACATCATGACAAAATGTTCCATGAATTATGGAAAAAGATTTGATCAAATTTTTAAAGAAAGGTCAATGCAAAAATTTGTTGATATTCCAATTTCTAGAAATAACAACTTAGGTCATCATGAAAGGAATATTTTCAAAAAAGAGTCCCCATACTTTGTTAAAATTCATCCAAAACTTAGCAATGAAGACAATAAACCCATTTATCAAAAGAAACTAGGATTCCAAAAATGGAAACAAAAAATGTTAGGAAAAATAACAAATTCTTTCTTCAAAAAATGGTGTGATAATCAACATAAAAATTTAGGAGTCATAAAAGGAATATCAAAACATTACCAAGATTTTTATCCTAATCAAATAAAGTGTTCTAATAACATACAAACCCATCCTGATTTATTCAAAAATAAAATCAATCTTAGGATAAAAATCATGAAAGAAACTTTTGGAAAAGATTTAAATCAAGAGTGTAAAAATCAAGTCAAAATTGATTCAAAGGAACTTCATGACCCAAAGTCAACAAAACAAATCCTTAGGAGCATCAAATTTAATGCAAAAGAGAAGGATTGTGAAATAATTCATGTTTGGAAAAATGTTAAAAAATTCTTAGAAGATTTCATCTCTAGAAAATTCTTGATAACAATTAAATTTTCAAACAAATCCAAAATTAGTACCAGTGTATTTTTTGATACAAGAGAAATATTAAAAGATGTTAAGATCTGTACTAATAAAGAACCCATCTCAAAATTCAAGAATAATCCCAAAGCTAGAACCTCAATCTTCAAAGAAAACCTTCCTCTAAAAAATTCATGCGCTTCTAACAAACATGTTCTTAACGAATCATTATCTGAAAAGATCAAAATCATAACAAAAATTCTCAAAATCTCAAATCATAGTCTTATAGAAGCTTGTCCTATTTATCAAAACAAGTTGAATAATTTTCAAACAAAAATGTTACCTGAAAAAGAAATCCAAATTTCATCAAAATGGAAACTAAAAAGCAAAGTTATGATACACTTCAAATTGATAATTCTTCAACTTGTTAGTATCTTTAAGCTAATATTCAAACAGGTTAGCAATTTAAAACATCTCTGGGAAAACTTCCAAATATTCAGAAGTAAAAGTCACACATCCAAATCTGCTCAAAATTATCCAAAGTTCACAGAAAGTAAGTCTTTTAAGATTTTCTTGGGTTGCAAATGGGTCAAAGATCAAGATAAGATGTCTTTCCTCAAAAAATCTTTTCATTTTCTCAAAATAGCAAAATTAGATATCAAATCTAATTTATGTCAAAACCAAAACCCGAAGGAAGGTGGGAGGATTAATACCTTAGGTACCTCTTCTGATAAAAATGTGTGGAGTAGAATACATTTCTATTCAAAAGATCCTTCAGAGTTAAGAACCAGTCTTTCAAAATTCCAAATCATAAAAAGAGAACAAATTGAGTTTACTAAATTTCTTCAAGGTGAAGAAATAAACTGCCTCCCAAAAATTCTCATCTCAAACAAATTACCCCAGATTTATCATGTCCAGAAAACCTTAAGAGTGAATCTGAAAGTTAACCTTTACGATACTCAAATGATCCCATCATTAACAAAAAAGAACTGTTTCTTAATTCTCAAACTTTGGTTCAGATATTTTCAAAGCCAAAACAAAGTCATTATCAAACCAAAAATAAAACAAATAGTTTTGAATCAAAATTAGACAATTTCATATTAATCATGGAAATGTCATATTGTGCTTATTCAAATAAACTCCAACAAAGAAAAAATCCCTTATTCAAAATTGTTCGTAGTTCTACATCCAAACAAAACTGTCCATTTCAAAAAAACAAATTTCCACATTTTGAAAAAAGAAATCAACATGTTCATCACCCCACTAGAGAAAAGGAATGTGAGTTCAACCATTCTCAAAATGCGAAAAAAGAAAACATAATTTTCTCAGGAAAACACATGGTTCAGTGGTATCATGACTCACAAAGAGATAATTTTACATCATCATGTATATACATATTTGATAAATCTACATTTCGCATATTTAATAATTTTTCATGCATATATGCATTTTCCATATCTAATGGTTTCACATTATCATATGTATATGTATATCCATTTTTAATATTTAATAATTTTGCTTTATGCATACATAAAATTTTTATATTTAATAATTTTTCATATATGTATATATTTTCTATTGCATCATCATGCATACATACATTTTTTATATTTTTCATATTTCTGATATTTTTTATTATATTTTTATATTGTTCCAATAGGAACATGGGTGATGAAAAAAGAAAGATACAAGTCCAGACTATCCCCAGAAAAACCTTTTTCTCAGACTCCTCAAAAGACAAGCATCCTTATACCAAAATTCATCAGAACCCGAAAGTTCCTCCTCTAGGACAATTCACAGAAAGACCTATCAACAAAACTCTGTCTCATTATCCAAAAACACTCATCCAGAAAAAGAAGTAGCCAAAAGATGCAATACTCCTGTAACGAGAGAAAAATATTTTCAAAACAAAGAAGGAGTACTTCCTTTAAGTATCCTTCACAAACAAATGGTTTCATCAGAAAACATTTCGAATGATCAAAGTTACCTATTAGGTAACATCATTGAAGCTTTTTATTCCCAAAAAGAAGAAAGTTTTTCAAAAAATCTTCATGGAATTGTCCAAATACTTTCCAAAATAAATCAAAAGAATGAGCATTTTGAAATCTTTTCTGAAGAAAACAAAGAGCATTCTAAATTGCCTCATGAAGAAAACAAAAAAGAAAACAAGGTTTTTGAAAACAAAATCATAAAATTTTCTGTCAAAATTGCACCTTTCATCAACAGGTTTCAAAGACAAATTGCTCTCAAAGTAAATGAGTTGCCAGAAGATCTTATTCAGACAATCAATAAGCCACCAAAATTTATTGATGGCTTAAGGCAAAGGGTGTTACAATATCTGAGCAATGAAAAACATTACACCGTGATATTGGAAGATCATAAACTTCATATCCAACTCATCATCGGAGAAACAATTGAAAAATTTACTGAAGAAGATCGGGTAAACCTTGAATGTGGATTACTGGAAGGTTTCAAAGTTAATAGAAAGACTGATCTTAGCACTCTTCCCAAACCGCTAAAAGAAATATACACAGAATTGCTTCGTATGGTCAAAGAGGTACAGGTTCGCATTCAATCAATACCACCCGAGTGGATCAACTTAGAATACGGCATTCTTGAAGAATACCAGTATGCGATACACTTAATCAAGTGTACGACACAGGGAATGGCTTATGGGCCAATTGTTTTTGAAGATGATAAAAGAATCATGACTGATGAAATTATCAAAATTGAAGCAAGGACTTATCTCCAACATACTCGGGCCAAAGCAATCATCAAAACAAAAGATCATTTTGACCAGTTAAAAAAGAATCTGTATTCTAACTGGTATTTCTACAGAAACATTAACAATTGCATAATCTTTGTAAGTGATTATCTAGGTCTGGAAGACGGAATGCTCTACCAAAAAGTTCTTAACCCAGAAATCTACCTTCCAATGAGTAGAGAGACTAGAAACAAAACAGTAATTACTTCTAGAAAAGATGAAAATCCTACTGGATGGTATGACTATTCTTACTACAAGACTCGGAAATGGTAGAATAATCAGTGTGAAATTTGATTGATAGTAGTATATATATTTGTTTGTAAAATAGAAGTATTTACTAGTAAGGATAGTCTACTATTAATCTGTAATATGTAATCTTGTACATATTTATTCAGTTTGTAATAGTTTCCTAGCAAGGATAGTTTGCTAGTAATCTGTAATATGTAATCTTGTACATATTTAAAAAAAAAAAGAGAAAAAGATAAAAACAGGTACCCGGGAATCAAGGAAGCCCACTCCAAGATACAAACAAAGAAAGCAGACGTGACACCACTTACCAACTTTCAAGAATTAAAAGAAGACCATCGAAGATTCTCAAAATTGCAAAAATGACCCCATGAATGTCTATAAAAGGAGGAGAGATCACATACATCACATAGAATAGAACACATCATATATCTCTCACATCTCATCTCTTAGAACACCTCACCTCTCAAACCTCTCTTCAATTTCTCTCCAAACACTTGTAAGAACACACACATTCACATTGAGGTTCTTAGCTTTTCAAAGGCTTCGGCCTTCACATACCTTGAGTGTTGAGCGTATGTAGTGAGGTAGATCTTCGTAGAAAGATTGCAAAAAGCCCATATAGACATCCTCTCACCTTGGTTCAAACCCCTCAAACCCATATGAGCTTGTAGATCAAACTTGTATCATCATCATCACTTCGAATCTTATGATTTGAAGATTTGTATATTAAGGTACTATTTTCAAAACTTTCTTATGAAATATATCTAAGTATTATTTCATTTGAATTTAATATCATCATCATCATCAAACTGCATTCGGTCGGCTCTGCAGCCTAAATCATTCATCATCATATGCATATGGCGTGCTCTGCCGCCTAACAACAATCATATTTAAATTCTTGTAATTTATTTATGATTTGTGGACTCCAATTGAAGTCTCACATCCTTGTTATTTAATTCATGTTCTTTATTTTCCAGTAATTTAATTTATGATTTGTGGACTCCATTTGAGGTCTCACAATCTCGTTCTTTACATTTCTGCAAACTAACTTATGATTCGTGGACTCTCTTTGAGGTCACACAATCAGCTGACTCTTTTCATTTCTGTTATTTAAATTTTTGTAACTAAATTTCATGATCTGTGGATCCACTCTGTGGTCTTGATCAACTAACTCTTTTATTTTTTTTTCTGTAAGTTTTATTTCATGTGCTTGTTTATTTAATTTCTTTGTATTTTTATTTGTTTCACTCACTTCTGTTCTTGATACTTTCCTGCTGTCACCTTCTCCTTCCCCATCTCTCCCGTTGTCTTGTCCTCTTCTGGTGTCCTCTAGTCCCCCTGAGATCCTCGGGCTGTTCCTGGTATCAAAGCCACAGGTTGTAAAAGTACCAGTTTTCAGAAAGATTGTTTGCTTGTCGTCTGGTGTTAGCAATAGTCCAGGCTCTGGTTGTTGACAAATATGTGGATGGGTATTTTGGCAATATTTTGCTTATCATGTTTCTTCTTTCTTCTTCATTGAGGGTTTCTATCATGAAGTTAGTGTTTTCTGTGTCGAATTGAACTAGATGTATGGAATGTTGATATTCTTGATATGGTCCCCCTTCATGTCTAATCCATTCTGGAGAAATGGATTTGATCTTTACTTGGACCAAGCTTTTGTCTTCAAGAAGTTATAGACAAATCTTTTGGAGTGGTTTTGGCATTAGTGCTAGATCTGCTTCACTTTGAACGTCGAACTCAGCAAGTAATCCCCATTCTATATTAATGCAATCTTCTTCTGTGAATTGTTTGAGAATTTCTCTTCTGACAAGTCTGATATGGGCTTCATGATCTCCTGGGATTACAAAGTAAGGTCCAGGTTGTTCAAGATATTGGAGTACTCTTCTTTTGAATTCTTCTATCTGTTTATGTTCTAGATCTAGTTTTTCGAACAAGTGTTTGGGAAGGATATCCTGAGCTCTTTTGGTGATTTCTTGCTGATAATTTTTGACGAAAGGTGCAATTTTTTAGTGTGATTTTTTAGTATCTTTCGCTTCATCTTCATTTATTTTTTTTAAGTTGAACTTCAAGTTCTTTTATTCTTTTATTTGCTTTTGAAAACTCTTCTGAAATAAGATGGAGATTTTTTACAATATATTTTTTGCTTTGAAAATTGAAAGCTTGCAATGAATCATCAAGTATCATTTTTTGATGTGCAAAAAGTTTTCTCTTGGTTTGAAAATTATTTTTGTCTTGAGAATAATCTAAAGGAGATATATCCTCATTGTTTGAAACTTGCCTTCCTCTTTCTACGGGAGGATTAGATCGTGTATTCCTATTAAAGGACTCAGTAAAGAAGGTCATCTGAGATAGTATTTGTGGAGATGGTTTTTGAGAGAATGAGACAGAGTTTTAGTGATAGGTCTTTCTGTGATTTGTCATTGAGGAGGGGCCTTCTGGTTTTGAAGAGTTTTGGTATGAGGATGCTTTGTCTTTTGAGGAATTTAAGAAGAAGGTTTTTCTGGGGACAGTCTGGACTTGTATCTTTATTTTTTCATCACCCATGTTCCTATTGGAACAATATAAAAATATAATAAAAAATATTAGAAATATGAAAAATATAAAAAATGTATGTATGCATGATGATGCAATAGAAAATATATACATATATGAAAAATTATTAAATATAAAAATTAAATGTATGCATAAAGAAAAATTATTAAATATTAAAAATGGATATACATATACATATGATAATGTGAAATCATTAGATATGGAAAATGCATATGTGCATGAAAAATTATTAAATATGCAAAATGTAGATTTATCAAATATGTATATACATGATGATGTAAAATTATCTCTTTGTGAGTCATGATACCACTGAACCATGTGTTTTCCTGAGAAAATTATGTTTTCTTTTTTCGCATTTTGAGAATGGTTGAACTCACATTCCTTTTCTCTAGTGAGGTGATGAACATGTTGATTTCTTTTTTCGAAATGTGGAAATTTGTTGTTTTGAAATGGATAGTTTTGTTTGGATGTAGAACTATGAACAATTTTGAAAAGAGTCAGCTGATTGTGTGAACAGAAATGAAAAGTACAGAAATGAAAAGAGTCAGCTGATTGTGTGACCTCAAAGAGAGTCCACGAATCATAAGTTAGTTTGCAGAAATGTAAAGAACGAGATTGTGAGATCTCAAATGGAGTCCACAAATCATAAATTAAATTACTGAAAAATAAAGAACATTAATTAAATAACAAGGATGTGAGACCTCAATTGGAGTCCACAAATCATAAATAAATTATAAGAATTTAAATATGAATGTTGTAGGCGGCAGAGCACGCCATATGCATATGATGATGAATGATTTAGGCGGCAGAGCCGACCGAATGCAGTTTCATGATGATGATGATAATAAATTCAAATGAAATAATACTTAGATATATTTCATAAGAAAGTTTTAAAAATAGTACTTTAATATACAAATCTTCAAATCATAAGATTCGAAATGATGATGATGATACAAGCTTGATCTACAAGCTCATATGGGTTTGAGGGGTTTGAACCAAGGTGATAGGATGTCTATGTGGACTTTTTACAATCTTTCTACGAAGATATACTTCACTACATACGCTCAACACTCAAGGTATGTGAAGGCCGAAGCCTTTGAAGAGCTAAGAACCTCAATGTGAATGTGTGTGTTCTTACAAGTGTTTGGAGAGACATGAAGAGACGTTTGAGAGGTGAAGTATTCTAAGAGATGAGATGTGAGAGATATGTGATATGTTCTATTCTATGAGATGTATGTGATCTCTCCTCCTTTTATAGACATTCCTGAGGTCATTTTTGCAATTTTGAGAATCTTCGAGGGTCTTCTTTTAATTCTTGAAAGTTGGTAAGTGGTGTCACGTCTGCTTCCTTTGTTTGTATCTTGGGGTGGGCTTCCTTGATTTCTGGGTACCTGTTTTTATCATTTTCTCTTTTTTTTTTTTATAAATATGTACAAGATTACATATTACAGATTACTAGCAAACTATCCTTGCTAGGAAACTATTACAAACTGAATAAATATGTACAAGACTACATATTACAGATTAATAGTAGACTATCCTTACTATTAAATACTAAACAAATATATACTACTATCAATCGAATTTCACACTAGTTAACCACTTCTGTTTTTGGGTTATATATATATATTTAAAATCCACTATTGCCAAAAGTGAAGGAGTCTTTCTTGAGATCAACAATTGGCTCAATATCTTCTTTATCTTCTTTGCTGAAATTACTTTGTCTTGATGATGAGACCGGGTTGAATTTATCAATGATCTTTTGCATTTCTTCTATGCTATTAGCTTTTTCAAGTAGGGCTACCATTTGTGATTTTTGTGTTTGGAAATCTGCTTGGTTTTTGAGTAAAGACTTTTTTGTATTTTCTTGATTTTTGGCGATCCATTTTGCCATCTTTTCAGGTTTAAGTTCTTCTGTTACAATGAATGAATTCCACCATTTTACCTTGAATCTTCTAATAATGGATGGTATATCTTCTGTGGCAGATTCTAATGTTCAGAACAATACCCATGGTAAATAGAACTTAGAATGGAAAACACATAATGGAGTAAATTTCTTTTCTTCTTCAGTTGGCTGATATCGTCCTTTAAAAAGGTTAAAGGAGGAATGAACTTCTGGCAAGAAAATAAAGGATGAGGATCCAAAATATTCCCACCAATAACTCCACCAATTTGGGAAGTTGGAAATATCACAACCTCTGTTAAAGAAAAAGAGCCATGTGTGTGACTTGTGTGTATTTTGTATCATGAATGCATTTTGCCAGGCACTTTGATATTCTCAATAATTGAATGGAGTATCATAGAATGGTTCGTCTTTGTGGGTTTCTGAGAAAAAGATTGGTTCAGAAAGATTATGTCCCCAATCACAGGGAGGAACAACTTTTAAGATCTTGCATGTTGAATATCCAATTTCAGAAGAGTTTTCTATGTTGTGATGTTTGACAGAGATTGATTTTGTTTCTTCAAGAATGGCTAGGTAGTAAGAATAGGTTTTGGAAGGATCAAAGGGTTTGAAAAATTGTCCCTGTCCAAAAAAGCTTTGAATGGAAGTGAAAGGATTATCATCTGAGTAGCTATTCTCAAGAGTAGTGATATTTTGGACTTGTGGTTTGAGAAAGTAGGTTGATTTTAATTTAAAGAAGTTTTGTGTCGGTTGTTCACAAGATACTGAGGATGATTTTTGGGTAATTGAGCGAGATGTATTTTGAGAGAACGTTTGGGGAAGTTTTCTTCTGGAAGATTCTTCAAGGTTTTGATTTTGATAAGGAACAATTTTGGATTGGGCAGTATCTTGATGTTATTCCTCTAAAACCTTGTCATACTAAGATTTAGAAGCAGTATTTTTTTGGGAATTTTGAGAAGATGGTCTAGGAACTAGAGCCCTTGATGGCTTTTGAGGCATCATTTTTGTTCTGCAGATATTCACGAGTTAGAAAATCAGGAATAGAGTTTGTATCACCCCGAATATATTCAATATCAAAATAAAAAATACTTAATATAGCTTGCCATCTGGCGAAAATCTGTTTTGTTGCAAGATTTTGAACATCTTTTTGTAAAACTTCTTTAGCACTTTTGCAGTCTATCCTGAGTAAGAATTTTTGGTTTAACAAATCATTTTGGAATTTTTGAATGCAAATGACTATGCTCAGAATTTCTTTTTTAATAGTGGAATAAATTTTCTATGTCTCATTCTAATGAGATGAGGTATATTGAACAATATACTCTTTCCCTCCTGTGGTTTGTTTCAGAATACCACCATAACCCAGATCAGATGCATCTGTTTCAACAACCTTTTGTAAATTAGGATCAGCAATATGAAGACAAGGAATTTCAAGAACTTTCTATTTTATCTTTTGGACAACTATGGTATGTTCATCTGTCCGAGGAACAAGGTTTTTCTTTAGTCGATCATGAAGGGGTTTTGCAAGTCTATTGAGATTTGGGCAGAAATCAAGGACATAATTAAGACTCCCTAAAAATCTTTGCTATTGATTTTTATCAAGAATTTTATCAGGAAATTTATTTGCAAACTGTAAAGATCTTTCAATAGGAGTTATGGTTCATTAGGTAATGTGATGTCCTAAGAATCTGATTTTAGTTTGAAAAAGACTTATCTTTGATTTTGAGACAACCAATCCATTTTGTTTTGTTATGTGAAGAAAAGTTTTCAAATGTTTAAAATGTTCTTCAATGGTATTTGAAAAAATTTAAAACATCATCAATGTAGAGAATGCAATACTTAGAATGCTCATTGAAGATTTCATTCATTATTCTTTGAAATTCTGATGGAGCATTTTTCAAATCGAAAGGCATGACATTCCATTCATACTGTCCAAATGGAACAGTAAAAGCAGTTTTGTACCTGTCTTTCTCAGAGATTTGAATTTGCCAACATCCAGACTTCATATCAAATTTTGAAAATATGGATGCAGAGTGTAGTCTTTGAAGGAGATCTTTTTTATTTGGAATTGGATACCTTATCCATTGAAGTGCAGCATTTAGAGGTTTATAATTTATGACTAACCTGGGAGTCCCTCTCTCTATTTCAGAGTTTTTGTTAACATAGAAGGCTGCACAACTGCAAGGAGACCTGGATTTTGAAATTAAACCTTTGTTTTCTAGATCATGGATCTCTTTTTTGCAATGTTGTTCGAGTTCTAAGTTCATTTGAATGGGTCGAGCTTTTGTGGGTATTTGTCTTTCATTAAAAGTATTTTTATAAGGAAGATCAACAACATGTTGTTTTCTATTCCAAAAGGCATTTGGCAAATCAGAACATATTTTCTTTTCAACTAATTTTTTGAAAGATGAGATTTTGTTTTGTATTGACAAAGTATCAAGTTGAGTTTGAATTCTTTTGAGAGAAATGGCTTCTTTGAGATTTTTTAAATGGAAATTTTTCCCTTGAATAATATTATTCAGGGTGTTTTGATAAACGAAGCATGCTTTTATGATGTTAAGTTCCCTAGTTTTGGGTTTTTCGAGGAATTTGAACTCCAGAGTTTTTCCATTAATTTTAGAAACAATAGATTCACTCTTTACCACATAAGGTGTGATTAAGCTAATGAATGATGTTCCTAAAATAACAGTATGATGAAAATCTTTAACAAGGATAAATGATGTTTTGAGAGGAACATAATTATTAATGATTGTACCATTTGTTTTAGAATTCACAGCGAGATTTGAATTATTAGCAGCAGCAAGTTTTTCATTTGTTGAGATTTGGAATTTTTCAGGCACCACACCAGTTTTTATGCAATTTAAGTCAGCACCAGTATCAAATAGAGCAACTGTACTTATTTTGAATGTTTTTGAAAATTCAATCGTGATATTGAAAACATATTTTCTTGAATTGATTTCATTTAAAACAAAGATGAACTCTTGGGGTAGGTTTCGAACTTCATTTGTTTTTTCATTCTCAAAAGTTTGTTTAATATTTTTAGAGTCTTGAATTTTTTCTTTCAGTTCTGTAAGCTCAATTTTGATTTGTTTTGCCTCTTTTTGAAGTTCTTTGATATTTGGTTCTCTTCTGGTTCTTTTGAAAAGATCTTCTCTTCTTTTGAAAGTTTGTAGGATTTTTCCAATTTCAGGATCATGAATACAATCTGGAATACATTTATGTTCTCTTCTTAACATGTTTAAATGTTTTGGAAGAACATTCTTATGTTTAACCAGACAAGTTTTGGGCAAAGAGTCTTTTAGAGTTTTTGAAATTCTTTTTATTATTTTTAACCCCTTTTGTTTCCATTTTTGAAACCCTTTGATGAAAATTTGATCAAACATTTTTTTATAATCTAGTCCACATTGTATCATGAGATTTTGACTATCATTTTGAGCACTCATTATTTCTTTATTGAAATGATTATCTTCTTTGACCATTATGCTCCTAATTTTTGGAGGGTTCATTAAAGAAGTATCTTGCTTAAGAAAAACATTATTAAAGACAAGTTTATTATCTTCATAAAGTTTGTGAAAATGACTTAAGCTAAAAACCTTTTTAATGTTAGGACCACAATTGATTTTGAAACATGAATTTGTGTTTTTTGTGAAAAGAATAATTTGGAACCACTCTTTAGATAATGAAATGGAACATTTTATTTTGTCTTCAAATTTGGAGACAAATGCATTATGAGTGACATTTCCAAATATGGAACCATGACAAGATGATTTTTACCCATTTTTGAATCATGATGTGATTTTTGAAAAAGCTTTATTTCTAAAGTTTGATTATTTTGGCTATGAAAACTTTGTAACACATTATTTGATAAAATTTATTTTTCAAGAATATTATCATCTTGTTTTGAAAGACAATTTTGGATGGTTGTTTTTGGAACAATTTCTTCTTTGATTTCATCCAAAATTATTTCATCTTTTGGATTTTCATCGTTTTGAGAAATTTTGAAAGAATAATCAAAAGAATTTCTAGAAGCATATAATTCAAACCAATCAAAGAAAAAGATATTTTTTCTTTCATTAAGTATGAATTTATTATATTTTTCTAGAATTTGTTCTTCAGTATCATGAAAAGTTGTGGCAAAAAACCATTTTCTTTTTTCTTTATTTTTCTTTGAATAAAAGTTATCTTCAAGAAATTTTGTATTTGGAATGAATGAATTTTTGGGAATGTGTTCCTTATTTTGAAGAGATTTGTTTTGAGGAGATTTTTTTGACTCTATCAGGTGGCTTGGTTTTATCTGGTTTAGAAGAAGTTTTTAGAGAATTTTTTATCCTAATTTCTTCATCTAATCTTTTTTTCATTTTTTCTAACAACTCTATAACTTTATCATGTTTTTCTTTCAGTTTCATCCCATTATCTTTTCTATTTAATTCCCTTATATTTTTAGTCATTTCATCACATTCAGTTTCTGACACTTTTCTTTTATCATTTATCTTTCCTAATTTCCCATGACTTAATTCTTCAATGTTAACAATCTTCCTATTATCCAGATATGTACTAGCAGCGAAGACAGAAGAAGTAGATCTAGAGAAAACAGATTCCATAACTGTAAGCCGGTTGAATAAACTCCTAGGAACTGGTAGCCAATCCCAATGGCTTTGATATTTTTTGACAAAAGGTGCAGTTTTTAAAAGTGATTTTTGAATGTCTTTTGCACCATTTTCCTTCATTTCTTGAAGTTGAGCTTCAAGTTCTTTGATTTTTTCATTTGCTTTCGAAAACTCTTTCGAAATGAATTGAAGATTTTTCGCAAGATGTCATTTATTTTGAAAGTTGAAAGCTTGCAAGGAATCATCGAGTATCATTTTTTGATTGGTAAAATTTTTCTCTTTTGTTTGAAAGTTGTTTTTGTCTTGAGAATATTCTAAATGAGATATATCCTCATTGTTTGAAATTTGTCTTCCTCTTTCTACGGGAGGATTAGACCGTAAATTCCCATTAACAGAATCAGTAAAGGAGGTCATTTGAGAGAGTAATTTTGAGGGAGGTTTTTGAGAGAATGTTTTTCTGGGGAAAGGGATTTTCCCTAAAAGATTTTTTGAGGAAAGACATTTTATCTTGATCTTTGACCCATTTGCAACCCAAGGAAATCTTAAAAGATTTACTTTCTGTGAACTTTGGATAATTTTGAACAGATTTGGATATGTGACTTTTACTTCTGAATATTTGGAAGTTTTCCCAGAGATGCTTTAAACTGCTGACCTGTTTGAATATTAGCTTAAAGATACTAACAAGTTGAAGAATTATCAATTTGAAGTGTATCATAACTTTGCTTTTTAGTTTCCATTTTGATGAAATTTGGATTTCTTTTTCAGGTAACATTTTTGTGAAAAGATCAAAATCATAACAAAAATTCTCAAAATCTCAAATCATAGTCTTATAGAAGCTTGTCCTATTCATCAAAACAAGTTGGATAATTTTCAAACAAAAATGTTACCTGAAAAAGAAATCCAAATTTCATCAAAATGGAAACTAAAAAGCAAAGTTATGATACACTTCAAATTGATAATTCTTCAACTTGTTAGTATCTTTAAGCTAATATTCAAACAGGTCAGCAGTTTAAAGCATCTCTGGGAAAACTTCCAAATATTCAGAAGTAAAAGTCACATATCCAAATCTGTTCAAAATTATCCAAAGTTCACAGAAAGTAAGTCTTTTAAGATTTCCTTGGGTTGCAAATGGGTCAAAGATCAAGATAAAATGTCTTTCCTCAAAAAATCTTTTAGGGAAAATCCCTTTCCCTAGAAAAACATTCTCTCAAAAACCTCCCTCAAAATTACTCTCTCAAATGACCTCCTTTACTGATTCTGTTAATGGGAATTTACGGTCTAATCCTCCCGTAGAAAGAGGAAGACAAATTTCAAACAATGAGGATATATCTCATTTAGAATATTCTCAAGACAAAAACAATTTTCAAACAAAAGAGAAAAATTTTACCAATCAAAAAATGATACTCGATGATTCCTTGCAAGCTTTCAACTTTCAAAATAAATGACATCTTGCGAAAAATCTTCAATTCATTTCGAAAGAGTTTTCGAAAGCAAATGAAAAAATCAAAGAACTTGAAGCTCAACTTCAAGAAATGAAGGAAAATGGTGCAAAAGACATTCAAAAATCACTTTTAAAAACTGCACCTTTTGTCAAAAAATATCAAAGCCATTGGGATTGGCTACCAGTTCCTAGGAGTTTATTCATCCGGCTTACAGTTATGGAATCTGTTTTCTCTAGATCTACTTCTTCTGTGTTCGCTGCTAGTACATCTCTGGATAATAGGAAGATTGTTAACACTGAAGAATTAAGTCATGGGAAATTAGGAAAGATAAGTGATAAAAGAAAAGTGTCAGAAACTGAATGGGATGAAATGACTAAAAATCTAAGGGAATTAAATAGAAAAGATAATGGGATGAAACCGAAAGAAAAACGTGATAAAGTTATAGAGTTGTTAGAAAAAATGAAAAAAAGATTAGATGAAGAAATTAGGATAAAAAATTCTCTAAAAACTTCTTCTAAACCAGATAAAACCAAGCCACCTGATAGAGTCAAAAAATCTCCTCAAAACAAATCTCTTCAAAATGAGGAACACGTTCCCAAAAATTCATTCATTCCAAATACAAAATTTCTTGAAGATAACTTTTATTCAAAGAAAAATAAAGAAAAAAGAAAATGGGTTTTTGCAACAACTTTTCATGATGTTGAAGAACAAATTCTAGAAAAATATAATAAATTCATACTTAATGAAAGAAAAAAAATCTTCAATTCATTTCGAAAGAGTTTTCGAAAGCAAATGAAAAAATCAAAGAACTTGAAGCTCAACTTCAAGAAATGAAGGAAAATGGTGCAAAAGACATTCAAAAATCACTTTTAAAAACTGCACCTTTTGTCAAAAAATATCAAAGCCATTGGGATTGGCTACCAGTTCCTAGGAGTTTATTCAACCGGCTTACAGTTATGGAATCTGTTTTCTCTAGATCTACTTCTTCTGTGTTCGCTGCTAGTACATCTCTGGATAATAGGAAGATTGTTAACACTGAAGAATTAAGTCATGGGAAATTAGGAAAGATAAGTGATAAAAGAAAAGTGTCAGAAACTGAATGGGATGAAATGACTAAAAATCTAAGGGAATTAAATAGAAAAGATAATGGGATGAAACCGAAAGAAAAACGTGATAAAGTTATAGAGTTGTTAGAAAAAATGAAAAAAAGATTAGATGAAGAAATTAGGATAAAAAATTCTCTAAAAACTTCTTCTAAACCAGATAAAACCAAGTCACCTGATAGAGTCAAAAAATCTCCTCAAAACAAATCTCTTCAAAATGAGGAACACGTTCCCAAAAATTCATTTATTCCAAATACAAAATTTCTTGAAGATAACTTTTATTCAAAGAAAAATAAAGAAAAAAGAAAATGGTTTTTTGCCACAACTTTTCATGATACTGAAGAACAAATTCTAGAAAAATATAATAAATTCATACTTAATGAAAGAAAAAATATCTTTTTCTTTGATTGGTTTGAATTATATGCTTCTAGAAATTCTTTTGATTATCCTTTCAAAAATATTTCTCAAAAGGATGAAAATCCAAAAGATGAAATAGTTTTGGATGAAATCAAAGAAGAAATTGTTCCAAAAACAACCATCCAAAATTGTCTTTCAAAACAAGATGATAATATTCTTGAAAAATAAATTTTATCAAATAATGTGTTACAAAGTTTTCATAGCCAAAATAATCAAACTTTAGAAATAAAGCTTTTTCAAAAATCACATCATGATTCACAAATGGGTAAAAATCATCTTGTCATGGTTCCATATTTGGAAAATGTCACTCATAATTCATTTGTCTCCAAATTTGAAGACAAAACAAAATGTTCCATTTCATTATCTAAAGAGTGGTTTCAAATCATTCTTTTCACAAAAAACACAAATTCATGTTTCAAAATCAATTGTGGTCCTAACATTAAAAAGGTTTTTAGCTTAAGTCATTTTAACAAACTTTATGAAGATAATAAACTTGTCTTTAATAATGTTTTTCTTAAGCAAGATACTTCTTTAATGAACACTCCAAAAATTAGGAGCATAATGGTCAAAGAAGATAATCATTTCAATAAAGAAATAATGAGTGCTCAAAATGATAGTCAAAACCCCATGATACAATGTGGACTAGGTTATAAAAATATGTTTGATTAAATTTTCATCAAAAGGTTTCAAAAATGGAAACAAAAGGGTTAAAAATAATAAAAAGAATTTTAAAAAATCTAAAAGACTCTTTGCCCAAAACTTGTCTGGTTAAACATAAGAATGTTCTTCCAAAATATTTAAACATGTTAACAAGAGAGCATAAATGTATTCCAGATTGTATTCATGATCCTGAAATTGGAAAAATCCTACAAACTTTCAAAAGAAGAGAAGATCTTTTCAAAAGAACCGGGAGAGAACCAAATATCAAAGAACTTCAAAAAGAGGCAAAACAAATCAAAATTGAGCTTAGAGAACTGAAAGAAAAAATTCAAGACTCTAAAAATATTAAACAAACTTTTGAGAATGAAAAAACAAATGAAGTTCGAAACCTACCCCAAGAGTTCATCTTTGTTTTAAATGAAATCACTTCAAGAAAATATGTTTTCAATATCACGATTGAATTTTCAAAAACATTCAAAATAAGTACAGTTGCTCTATTTGATACTGGTGCTGACTTAAATTGCATAAAAACTGGTGTGGTGCCTGAAAAATTCCAAATCTCAACAAATGAAAAACTTGCTGCTGCTAATAATTCAAATCTCGCTGTGAATTCTAAAACAAATGGTACAATCATTAATAATTGTGTTCCTCTCAAAACATCATTTATCCTTGTTAAAGATTTTCATCATACTGTTATTTTAGGAACATCATTCATTAGCTTAATCACACCTTATGTGGTAAAGAGTGAATCTATTATTTCTAAAATTAATGGAAAAACTCTGGAGTTCAAATTCCTCGGAAAACCCAAAACTAGGGAACTTAACATCATAAAAGCATGCTTCGTTTATCAAAACACCCTGAATAATATTATTCAAGGGAAAAATTTCCATTTAAAAAATCTCAAAGAAGCCATTTCTCTCAAAAGAATTCAAACTCAACTTGATACTTTGTCAATACAAAACAAAATCTCATCTTTCAAAAAATTAGTTGAAAAGCAAATATGTTCTGATTTGCCAAATGCCTTTTGGAATAGAAAACAACATGTTGTTGATCTTCCTTATGAAAATACTTTTAATGAAAGACAAATACCCACAAAAGCTCGACCCATTCAAATGAACTTAGAACTCGAACAGCATTGCAAAAAAGAGATCCATGATCTAGAAAACAAAGGTTTAATTTCAAAATCCAGGTCTCCTTGGAGTTGTGCAGCCTTCTATGTTAACAAAAACTCTGAAATAGAGAGAGGGACTCCCAGGTTAGTCATAAATTATAAACCTCTAAATGTTGCACTTCAATGGATAAGATATCCAATTCCAAATAAAAAATGATCTCCTCCAAAGACTAAAATCTGCATCCATATTTTTAAAATTTGATATGAAGTCTGGATTTTGGCAAATTCAAATCTCTGAGAAAGACAGGTACAAAACTGCTTTTATTGTTCCATTTGGGCAGTATGAATGGAATGTCATGCCTTTCGGTCTGAAAAATGCTCCATCAGAATTTCAAAGAATAATGAATGAAATCTTCAATGAGTATTCTAAGTTTTGCATTGTCTACATTGATGATGTTTTAATTTTTTCAAATACCATTGAAGAACATTTTAAACATTTGAAAACTTTTCTTCACATAACAAAACAAAATGGATTGGTTGTCTCAAAATCAAAGATAAGTCTTTTCCAAACTAAAATCAGATTCTTAGGACATCACATTACCCAAGGAACCATAACTCATATTGAAAGATCTTTACAGTTTGCAAACAAATTTCCTGATAAAATTCTTGATAAAAATCAATTGCAAAGATTTTTAGGGAGTCTTAATTATGTCCTTGATTTCTGCCCAAATCTCAATAGACTTGCAAAACCCCTTCATGATCGACTAAAGAAAAACCTTGTTCCTCGGACAGATAAACATACCATAGTTGTCCAAAAGATAAAACAGAAAGTTCTTGAAATTCCTTGTCTTCATATTGCTGATCCTAATTTACAAAAGGTTGTTGAAACAGATGTATCTGATCTAGGTTATGGTGGTATTCTGAAACAAACCACAGGAGGGAAAGAGTATATTGTTCAATATACCTCATCTCATTGGAATGAGACACAGAAAAATTATTCCACTATTAAAAAAGAAATTCTAAGCATAGTCATTTGCATTCAAAAATTCCAAAGTGATTTGTTAAAACAAAAATTCTTACTCAGGATAGACTGCAAAAGTGCTAAAGAAGTTTTACAAAAAGATGTTCAAAATCTTGCATCAAAACAGATTTTCGCCAGATGGCAAGCTATATTAAGTATTTTTTATTTTGATATTGAATATATTCGGGGTGATACAAACTCTATTCCTGATTTTCTAACCCGTGAATTTCTGCAGAACAAAAATGATGCCTCAAAAGCCATCAAGGGCTCTAGTTCCTAGACCATCTTCTCAAAATTCCCCAAAAAATACTACTTCTAAATCTTTGTATGACAAGGTTTTAGAGGAAGAACATCAAGATACTGCCCAATCCAAAATTGTTCCTTATCAAAATCAAAACCTTGAAGAATCTTCCAGAAGAAAACTTCCCCAAACGTTCTCTCAAAATACATCTCGCTCAATTACCCAAAAATCATCCTCAGTATCTTGTGAACAACCGACACAAAACTTCTTTAAATCAAAATCAACCTACTTTCTCAAACCACAAGTCCAAAATATCACTACCCTTGAGAATAGCTACTCAGATGATAATCCTTTCACTTCCATTCAAAGCCTTTTTGGACAGGGACAGTTTTTCAAACCCTTTGATCCTTCCAAAACCTATTCTTACTACCTAGCCATTCTTGAAGAAACAAAATCAATCTCTGTCAAACATCACAACATAGAAAACTCTTCTGAAATTGGATATTCAACATGCAAGATCTTAAAAGTTGTTCCTCCCTGTGATTGGGGACATAATCTTTCTGAACCAATCTTTTTCCCAGAAACCCACAAAGACGAACCATTCTATGATACTCCATTCAATTATTGAGAATATCAAAGTGCCTGGCAAAATGCATTCATGATACAAAATACAAACAAGTCACACACATGGCTCTTTTTCTTTAACAGAGGTTGTGATATTTCCAACTTCCCAAATTGGTGGAGTTATTGGTGGGAATATTTTGGATCCTCATCCTTTATTTTCTTGCCAGAAGTTCATTCCTCCTTTAACCTTTTTAAAGGACGATATCAGCCAACTGAAGAAGAAAAGAAATTTACTCCATTATGTGTTTTCCATTCTAAGTTCTATTTACCATGGGTATTGTTCTGAACATTAGAATCTGCCACAGAAGATATACCATCCATTATTAGAAGATTCAAGGTAAAATGGTGGAATTCATTCATTGTAACAGAAGAACTTAAACCTGAAAAGATGGCAAAATAGATCGCCAAAAATCAAGAAAATACAAAAAAGTCTTTACTAAAAAACCAAGTAGATTTCCAAACACAAAAATCACAAATGGCAGCCCTACTTGCGAAAGCTGATAGCATGGAAGAAATGCAAAAGATCATTGATAAATTCAACCCGGTCTCATCATCAAGACAAAGTAATTCCAGCAAAGAAGATGAAGAAGATATTGAGCCAATTGTTGATCTCAAGAAAGACTCATTTACTTTTGGCAATAGTGGATTTTAAATATATATATATAACCCAAAAACAGAAGTGGTTAACTAGTGTGAAATTCGATTGATAGTAGTATATATTTTTTTAGTATTTACTAGTAAGGATAGTCTACTATTAATCTGTAATATGTAGTCTTGTACATATTTATTCAGTTTGTAATAGTTTCCTAGCAAGGATAGTTTGCTAGTAATCTGTAATATGTAATCTTGTACATATTTATAAAAAAAAAAGAGAAAAAGATAAAAACAGGTACCCGAGAATCAAGGAAGCCCACTCCAAGATACAAACAAAGGAAGCAGACGTGACACCACTTACCAACTTTCAAGAATTAAAAGAAGACCCTCTAAGATTCTCAAAATTGCAAACATGACCCCAGGAATGTCTATAAAAGGAGGAGAGATCACATATATCTCATAGAATAGAACATATCACATATCTCTCACATCTCATCTCTTAGAACACTTCACCTCTCAAACCTCTCTTCATTTCTCTCCAAACACTTGTGAGAACACACACATTCACATTGAGGTTCTTAGTTCTTCAAAGGCTTCGGCCTTCACATACCTTGAGTGTTGAGCGTATGTAGTGAGATAGATCTTCGTAGAAAGATTGCAAAAAGCCCATATAGACATTCTCTCACCTTGGTTCAAACCCCTCAAACCCATATGAGCTTGTAGATCATGCTTGTATCATCATCATCACTTCGAATCTTATGATTTGAAGATTTGTATATTAAGGTACTATTTTCAAAACTTTCTTATGAAATATATCTAAGTATTATTTCATTTGAATTTATTATCATCATCATCAAACTGCATTCGGCCGGCTCTGCCGCCTAAATCATTCATCATCATATGCATATGGCGTGCTCTGCCGCCTACAACAATCATATTTAAATTCTTGTAATTTATTTATGATTTGTGGACTCCAATTGAGGTCTCACATCCTTGTTATTTAATTCATGTTCTTTATTTTCCAGTAATTTAATTTATGATTTGTGGACTCCATTTGAGGTCTCACAATCTCATTCTTTACATTTCTGCAAACTAACTTATGATCCGTGGACTCTCTTTGAGGTCACACAATCAGCTGACTCTTTTCATTTCTGTACACTTCGTTTCTATTATTTAAATTTAATTTATGATTTGTGGACTCCATTTTTGCTTATATATATATATATATAGGGTTAGGTTCTAGTGAAAAAGAAGTCCCAGGTGAGAAATAAGAATAAATCTGATCCATCTATTATGGATTGATCAATGGCTCATATTTAACTTAGGGATGGTGGGTAAATTTGGTGAGATATTACATTTCAGGAATCTAGCATAATTTAAAGGGTTTTTATTTTTACTCACACACCCCACATGTGGTATTGAGAAGATTCGAACCCGTGACCTTTGGTCTTCAAACAACCTCACCCCACACCACTAGACCATCCCCACTAGGACGCATAATTTAAAGGGTTATAATTGGAAAACTCCTATAACATCATTATAGAACGATATTATTACATTCATTAAACCTGAATACGTTACATCTTAATTATAGGAATAGTATCCGCAGAACCAAGATTATTCCAAATCTCTCAAAATTTCTTTTGCATTATTGAAAAGACGAATTTCACTACTAGTGGATTTAATTGCAAGTTCGACAAGAAATCGAGCTACTCGCGAATAACTCGAAAAAATTTAGCAACGGTGGCTTCCAAATCTGAAGGTAATTAATTATTATTTCTCTTAAATGAAATAGAAAACCCTAAATCAATAGTTATTATAAGCATCGCTGAGTGGAAGCTTCCGACGAAATATTATTTCTTCTAGTACGTAGTTGAAGTTTAATAAATTGGTTTAATTTTCTGAAGAATTTCATAGTGTACGTGTTGTCTACTTGTTTTCACATGCATTACATTGCTTATGTGATGTTGATGTTTTGTATTTGATATATTATTGCTAAACTATCAATATTAATATTTTTAATAATAGTAATTTTAATTGTATGCTATAATTTTAAATGTACTATAGACTAAAGAGAAGCAATGAATATAACTGAAATAAGTAACGAATTAACACATATTAAGCAATAAATTTTAATTCTTATTTGTGAATGCAGATGGTTGATACCACAAATGATGAGCGGGGGACAAAATGAAGTGAAGAAAACCGATGCATTCTTGCTTTGAAGGACGTGGACATGACACATAAATTAAAGAGTTGTACTTATGGATTATGCACAATGAAACAAATCATTAATTTTTTTATAATGTGAGTTGTGTGCTCATTTTCACTGCGTTGCTTATGTAATTTTAATACTATATATTTGATATATTATTGCTAAATTATAAGTAATTTTAATAATATTAATTTTAATTGTTTGCTATATAATTTTAAATGTATTATAAAGAAGCAATGAATATAACTCAAAATAAGCATCGAATTAGTATATCTTAAGCAATAAATATAACAAAAGTAATCAACAAATTATTACACATTAAGCAATAAATTAATATACATTAAGCTACACAACTATTATATCTTAATGCATATTAAGCATTAATGAATATAATGTAATTAAGCAACATAATATGTATGGGAAAAAAATACACGAGCTACACTAAACTACTATACCTTGAGCAATGAAAATAACCCAAAACAAGAAACAAAATACAATAAATTAAGCAATAAAGATAACACATGTAAGCAACGACAAACAACTATATAAAGCAACAATTTACTATGCATTAAGCAATGAATGGAATGCAAATAAGTAATATAATATGTATGAAAACAAAAACATATACAAAAATGCAAAGAAGCAACAAATAAATATAAATTAAGCAACAAAATACTGCACAATTAAGCAATGAAAAAATGCATCTAAACAAATGTCATAATTTTCTAATATTAATTTTTTCTACTTGATTTGAAAAAATTCGAATAAAAGGAATAAAGAAAAGGAAACTTGAAAATAGTGATCGAAGAATCCTCCCAAATTAAATGAAGAATAGAGATTGAGGGAAGAAAATAAAGAATAGAAACGAAGAAGAAATGAAAAAAAAATAACGCAAATAAAATAATCATATCATATTATTTAAGATATATATGGAATAACATATTTTAAGGAATTCAATTTGAAAAAATTACTACCATGACCTCAGCTACCAAACAAGAGAATGTGAGGAGCGAAAATAAAGATTATATAGCAAATTAATCTGAACCGTTAATTATGTTAGATCCAACGTCAACTATTTATTCTCATTTCTCACACCAGTATATTTTTCTCACCTGAACCAAAACCTATATATATATATATATATATATAGGGGTTGGATCAAAAATACACCTTTTTCTGGTGTAGGAACTAGGAACTCATCTTATACCGTCCACCTAGATGATCTAATGGCTGAGATTAAATGTCCAAGTCAAGGAAAAAAAGAAGGAGGCAAGGGTATGATTGTCAAACCTCAATAAAAAAAGTTGATGTCATCACTTTTTGAAAAAAAATTCTAAAAACTTTGATTGACTATAACTCACTCGTTTCAAATCGGATCAACGCAAATAATATACCAAATTAAAGATCTTTTCATGCTCTTTAATTCAAGATCAGTCATGGATATGTTTGTTCAAATAAATATAGACAAAAAATACAAAATATAAATTTTTACTCGTGTCCAGCGTGAAAATGCTTTCGTTAGCTTTTAAATAATGATTCGTCAGCATTATGATAAGTTGATTTCGTATGCTGACGAAACATTTGTTATATGCTAACATATTACATTTGTTGTGCTAATGAATGATCATAATGTTAACGTATTACGCATACTTATATTATTATTATGATTTATTACATTTCAATTATGACTTATAATTATTTTTTATGATTTAATTTTTATGTTTTAGTTACTAATTGAATATTATATATTATTTATTTCATCAAATTAGAATATATTAGTTAGAGTTTTCTTCATCCATTTATAGTAACTTATGCTAAAGATGAATTGTCATATGCTAACATAGTTTATTCAAAATGTTGATAAAATAATATCATTATGTTAATGTGTTATATTTATATTGTTATTATGATTTATTCCATCCAATTGGAGTTTATAATTAATTTTTAAAATTTAATTCTATTTTTAGATCATTGAAGTTTATTATATCTGAATTATGGTTTATTTCATCTTATTAGAATTTATAATTACACTTTAGAATTTAATTTTTCGTTAATAATATGAGAAAAAAATTTATTAGCATAAATATAACACTTCGTTAGCATGATGATAATACTTCATTAGCATGACGATATGTTATCAAATATCCTCCGCGATTTTTATAAAAATTACCAAATTACGTTAATACCCCCGCGTGATTTTTTTTTCAAATATTACAAGATTGCCACTACTCCTTTTAATCAAATATGGACCATAGATCTTTATTGATTGTATGATGTGAGATGGGTTCCTAGTTGCTACACTAGGTAGGGTTTGCATTGTAACCCTCCCCTATATACATATATATATATATATATATATGAAGACCCCTTTTTTTTGCCATGGGCCCCGGCGGGCCCTATATATATAGATGAATTAGCATCCGAAGATGTTCAATATATATATAAATATAATTCACCTTTTTCTAAATTATTTCCAATTTAATACCTTACACCCTATTCCGCACAAGTTACAGTATAGGATCAGTTTACACGAGGATAAAAGCATATTAGTAAATGTATCCATCAAGAACCGTGTGTTTGGTAGCCATTGCTCATTCACGCGAGGCCCGGAGTGTAATTTACAGATTCGGCTGGACAATATATCCGATGCCCCCCGGTTACAGTTTCTGGACAGTGTATCCGACGCCCCCCTCAGTCTACCAAATAAAACAATGTACCAAATAGATGTGTGAAACAATCTTAGTATATTTATCTTAATAACCAAACACACAATTAAAATAGCTAATACGCAATTATCTTTCAAAGCAATCCAGATTTTATTAACGTGGGTATATCCGTACCAGTATGTCAAACATTAGTGTATTGCAAATTTCTCATTAAAATAGATAAATAATTTCGCTTACTAAAAAAACATGTCATAAATAATAGTTCTAGTTGATTGTATATTATAAAGTGCAACCTAACTTTTATATCAAATAATTAGATTAGATTTAATTTGTCACTTTGCTAGCTATAGTAACGTTGACATAGAATTCTCTACTTTATTTTGGTACATATAATCAAGGAATTATACCTGTAGAATTTAAAATGACTATATATAATATATTATTTAAGAAATGTTTTTTCTACTTCATTTCTAAGGATAAAATTAAGAGTTCATTTGGTTAGTAAGAAAATAAAGTTATCTGGAAATATGATTTTTAAGAATATGATTATGAGAAAAAGATGAATGCAACAAATTATTTATCCAGTGTTTGGAACATAACAAGAAATTTGTAAGGATTCTCATTTTAGTTTTTTTTTTAGTTCAAATTAATCATGTATATTTGTTAATATAAATTAACAATGTTGTAGTCTAGGGGCATTCTTCACCCATTTTATGGTGAGAGACCGAAATTCGATCATCATTCTTCTCCCTCAGTAAAAAAAAAATAACAATAAAGAAAATATGTAAATAAATAAAGATAAATTAATAATTTAATATATAAATATAAGTAAAAATTGTATAAATACAAACGTACAAAAAAAATGATTATAAGAAAATTACATTAATTTACAAAAGTGTATTTATATAAATTTTTTGTCGACGTCATTCAAAGACAAATTGCTACTTATTTCGAATTTTGTGGTTTATTCTAAAATTGAGTTATTCATTATTTTGCGTTTGTCATTACTCTATCACCAATTGTCAAAATAATTACTATGATAATCAAATTTTAGTATGATTTTTGTTTTTTCAATTTTTCATTTTTTTGCTGGAAATCAAAACTTAATAATAAAAAATAACAATAATAAAAAAAATTAAGATAAAAAGAATATTTTCAAAATTTTCAAATTTTTATAGAAAAAATTATAAATACAATTTTTATTATAAATAATTAAAATAATTGATGAAAAATCGAATAATGAAATGGTCTAACACAACATTGCTAGAAATAAGTAATTATAATACCTACTCCTACTAGGTATTCAGAATCCATGTTATATTAATTTTTTGACAAAAACTTATATGAGACTTTCTAATGGGTCGCTTACATTAGACGGTCATATAAAATCCAAACTCGTCCCAAACCCACTCAAAACCGCCCCCAAGCCCATTTTCGCGCGTAGGCACGTGTCTTACCCGCGCCCCCACGCACAACCATTGGAGTATCACTATGTATAAAGTAAATTATCACTATGTGTGAAGTATCACTAACTGTGAAGTGAAGTATCATTAACTATGAAGAGAAGTATCATTAGATATAAATTTGGTGAAATATTATTAACTATTAAGTGAAGTATCATTAGATATTAGATATAAATTTGGCAAAATATCATTAACTATTAAGTGAACTATCATTAGATATATATCTGGTGAGTATCATTAACTGTCTGTGAAGTATCATTAACTCGGAAGTGGAGTATAATATGATATTATTGATGATTAAACATTAATTATCAAATCCAGAATAGATAAATGTCATTAATTATGAGTGGAGTATCATTAACTCAGGTATCATTATTTATAGGCGAAGTATCATTAACTCACATGTGAGTATCATTATATGAAGTGAAGTTTCATTACTATGGAAAAAAGTATCAATAATTACAAAAGAAAGTATCACTAATTAGAAAGAAAAGTGTCAGTTTAAACATAATCTCAAATTGAGAATAGGGTCTATGAATACAATATTTTTTTTTTCATTATCATTAAGAAAAATATCATTGATTACAAATTAAAGTATCTGTAGCGCCCCGGTCCTGAAAGACCGTGGAAATGGACTCCACGGGGGTGGGAATTAAGAAGCGGGAAAGAAATGGGGTAATTTAATTAACGACGGGGTGTTAATCCAAAAGGATTAATGTTTGGAATAAAATTTAACAACCGAGTATGCCAAAAATAGGTTATGCCTTCCGGAAAATTAGACAGCATAACCTCTGTAACTAGAGCGAATCCCCGTTTATAACGGCTTATAAGAGAAGAATGGAAGCTGTAACAATTCAATAAGCACTTTCATAGGCCAAACGGAAGCAAATAACCAGATACCAACAATCAATAGACTCATTCATAGGTCGACAAAAGAAACAGACACCAATATACTGAACAAATGAAGCCCTTCCATAGGCCAAAATGAATGATCAAATAGACATAACGAAAGACGGGCTTCCTCTCCTTGAAATAACTATATAGCTAAACATATGATACATGTTAACTAGGAAGTCAACAAATGTTCAGAATCAGATAAGCAGAATCATATCAATAAAATACCAAGATCAGAGTTCTTAGCATTTAGCAAAAGAATACGAAAAGTACGAAAGCTCAATTCTTAACACAATACTAACAAAAAGGGACAGCGGAAAAATATATAAATTATAATAGCCCATATCTCAGCCTAGTCACCTCCACGCTCCAGCCTACTTATCTGAAAATGTTTGAAAAGATTTGGGTTGAGTACTAATGCACTCAGTGAGCAAGTTTTACAATTCAAGTTATGCAAATCATTTTGTTAAAGTAATCTATCTGTGTTCATGCAGGTAGTGAAACTTAGGAGGTTTAAAAGTTGGAAGCAACCTAAGTTCACCAAAACATTTTATCGTGAAGCGCTTAAGAGTATAACCCGTCACTGCCCGCAACCCAAACTACATCACCAGCGCATAACGTTGAGTATGGCCATAGTATACCCAAAGAGTATAACCAATAAGTGTTTCATTTTAGTCTCACCGACAAGGAGTAGGGCAGGACAAACAATGCATGCATACTGTAGCTACTCACATTGACACAGCGCTGGTTTATGAGACTCCGACAACATACAGTAGCATGTAAATATTTAACACAGATAGTCACATGTGCAATTTTAACAAAGCAGAGCTTAATAGCTCGAAAGATACAATTTGCAAAAATATAATAGCCCACCTTTTTCGGGATTCTGAAAAGCTAACTTCTGAAGAATCAACCCTGATACTCTTTCTCTAGCTCAGCTGGTACTACAGAAGGTAAACTTCAACTCAGGATAATCGCTATATTTTCGGGAATTAATCTACTATAAACGGAACTATTATTAATTCTATTCTATTCTAAAATAGATTGCGCAACTCTAGAGACCTTGAATAATTTCGACGAAGAAGGAAATAAATTCCAAAACGTTATTCTTGCTTTATTGGGATCAACTGATTTGACAGGGGTCTCTTTCCAAAACTTGTCATTTATCCAAATTTTACTAGATCTACACCACAACACTTTTTAACCGCTCGAAAATTACGAAAATATTTAGGGAAGATACTATGCATGCCAAGACTAAAGAATGAGAAATTTAGAATTCTTCGATAACACATGCTCTCGGAAATAAAATAACTGCTTATATTAAATAGTCGATATTATTCAAAACTCATCCGAAAATTACGAAATTCGACGGGAGCATAGGAAATATTATTTCGAGCAACTTTCGAGAAGAAACTTTTTCGATTTGACGACCCAAAATGGGTGAAACGGGAGTTTCGGTAAGAATATTCACAGATTTTAGCTGAGAATGTATCGGTCTCGATCAAGCTCGATACTCGTTGGAGTTTTGCTCAAAAGTACAATTTTTGATAGTGCAGAAAATAAGAAATTTAATGGTGTAATCAGATCAAAGATCGGACAGCTAGAACATAAATTCGAACTGGAAAGATTTATAATATAATATTCGGATCCGGATTTCAAACGACGAGAAATCAAAAATCTATTCCGATTAACTACAAGATCCAAATGATCAAAGACTATTTATAAAAAGAAGATTTCTAATACGACTATCTAGGAAGAGTAGATCTGAGCTTTACATAAAATGAAAATGGGGGAAAATACTGAAAACTCACAACATCAAAAATTGGAATCGGTAGAATTAAAGATAATCGAAATATAAGCATATTTAGAACTTGAAATTTCTAAATTCATCGGTCCGAATGACCAGAATCGGAGAAAGTATCTTCTCCGAGGAATTGTCGGCGGTCACGATGATTTTCCATCATGATCATCCTTCGTGTCATCATTTCAATCATGTATTCGTGATCTACACGTTGACACCTTCAAAATGACTATTTCAGAATTGAAATAAGAAACTAGAGCCGTACATTCTCTGGAAGCTGCTCGACGTTTCGATTTTGAAAATGAATGAAAAATGAAATCTTAAGCTCCTATTTATAGAGGAAAAATAAATATGATAATAACGAATAAAAAAAAGAGGATAATGATGGAAAAAGAATAGGATAATTACGAATAAGATAATATTTTGAAAAAGAAATTGGATAATGACGGATGTGCCTTTTCTATTAAATTTATATTTTCCAACTTAAAGTTGTGCCAAGAGTTCATTTGAACTCGAAATTTGAAATTTCAAAGGTTGGCACGATTCTTGAAACATTTTCTATCAACCCGAGAAAAATATCATAACATATTTTTAAGGCAATTTTTTACCAAATTATATTTAACAGATTTCCCTGGCTGCGATTTTCCTTTATTTGAGTCCTTTAAGGACCCAACTTATTTTCTAACTTACCAGAGGGTAACATAAGTTGAATAAAATCTTCTAAAATATTTCGGGGTATTACATTCTACCCCCCTTAAATAAATTTCATCCCGAAATTTCCATATCTTGAGAAGAAGTATCAAAGTACATCCTCAGGGTTCAAAACCTCAATTTTTGTACTTGCAGCCTAGAACCGATATGGGTCTCCTATTCTTTAGGTTGATTCTCAACCTTTATCCCTGTTTCCACTTTCTTCTTGGTCAAATACTTCTTTGAAGAGTCTATACTCGCTCTTCTTTTCCACGCAAATTTATCTTTCCGAAAGCCTAAACGTTCGCCATCTTTCTCTATCCTTTATGAGAGCTATAACGATGCACCAACTTCATATAATCTCCCCATGATTCGAATGAGCACGCCCTTGGACGGTTGGATTACAAATTCTATCAGGTTCGAACTGTGTTTTATCTCTTTCCTTAAAATCTTGAGATTCAACGTTCACGTCTTCTTGAAGCATGCTTGAATCGTACTTCCGATGCAACTTCATCTTATTTTCATCATTATACTCTTCTCTTTTCTTTAAAGTGGTAATCCGACTGTCTGGTTCCCGCTAGTGATCACCTTCACTTGCATGCATAATAAGAATAGCATGTCTAGACTTTAACTGTAAGCTCGAAACTTGCTTGTTCACATCCATTGATCATCTTAAATGTTACGAACTGAGAAATTACTTTAGAAATGTACTTTTAACTTTGGAGAACACTAACTGATACTGTTTCGGTTCCATTCGTCATTATGGAATACTATCATTCGTTCTCCTGACAATATACTTAAATGAATACTTCTATAAGCTCTCTCTTCTATTTGAAAACTCACACTTAAGTTCTATGAGTGAGATTAAAATAAATCAAACACCTCTGAGTGAGAACTTTATCTGATCAACAAAAGCTGAAAGAGAGGTACCACTAGGTTATTTATACCAAAAATATTACCTTTTTAGAGGATTTATAACTCAAAGGGTTCTCACATTTTACAAAGATATATGAGAATAACAAAAGAAAATCAATGCTTAAGAGCTGATAACCGTGCTGAAATATTTTCATAAAGGCGTCAGCATAGCCTAACAAGTAAATGCCATTGCTAATTCTTGATGATCAAAGAAGTATCATCCAAAAGATATCAAATTATCCAAGAGGATAAAATCAACGAATCCCAAGTGGTATAAATACAGAATTTCAAATGATATGAAGCTGTTGAAGGGAAATTGATTCAATTAATAAGCGAATAAATCGATTTCAAAAGAGAATGAATAAATCGATTCTATCGACACGAGAATGAATAAATAGACTCATCAAAACTTCCTATCATAATGAAACTCTTAATCTAGCGAACACTAGGTCTATCTTCTTAACGATCTTCTTCGGGTTCTCCTTTCTTCTTTCTTGAGCTTCACCCATCTTTTTTTTACGAGGTTGCTACGATAAAGCACGAGTCAGCTAGACTTTGCACTGGCTGGAAAAGCGACGTCTTGGGAATCATTTTCTACCCATCGGAAGGATACGAGAGAACGGCTTGATCTATGATACCTCCTAGACTCAAAATAGTTTGACTTAACTTCTCTTGGAAGCTGAGTAGAACACAGACAAACATATCTTAAATTAATTCGGTAGCAATCATGACGACCACCTTTACGCTCATTCTAAAAATTGATCTAAAACAAGCTATAAATCTTGGGAATGAAACACGCCAGGGCCTCGATTAGCCATCCACTGAGGTGAAGAGCTTTCTCTTGGAGGAACGAATCTTTATTCCCTGTAATCGCAACAGGATCGTTAAACATGACTCTTAAGTTGAAAGCTTGCGTAGGGATTTCTTGAACATGTAATAGATCTACAATCTGATAACTGGTCTATAAATCGATTACTCGTTTCTTTTGCTTCTAGTTCAAAGTTAAAGCTTTATAACCTCATCTCCACATGGAGCTATAAAAGACGGTGATCGGTCTACCTCAATATTTCACTCAGGTGACAATTCTGATGTTGAACCTTGTTTGTAGCAGCCATCATCGTCTAACATATCTACCCACAAAAATTCACAGTCTCCACATAGATCGTTGACTTATGTTTTTGTTTTCAAAATATTTTATTCTTTAATGTGTCCATCTTCCTAGTAACAACGCAAATTCTTGGTCAACTTTAACACAGCTCAATCTGAAAGACTTTTTCTAACCAGATGTTGACCTCCATAGAGTAGGTTATTTTCCTAACGAACTCAAACACCGAATCGATCTCTTTCTTGGTATACGTACAAAATCTCATAATCCGCTCATCGTGATATACATGTGGCAGTTCTTCTGAGCCATAAATTTTTGTTCAGGCATCCAAAATGAAACATTTCCTCAGTCAAACTATGTTCTTAGCAATCTCATATGTGTTTACAAGTTCAGCCTAAGTTCAGCAACTATAGGCTAAGTTAATCTTACATTCTCCCACTTTCAGGTTCTTGTACTCATCCAAGAGTATGAACAATAAACACATTCCGGCTATCAAGGTTTACAGTATGCATTTCGCACGTTCCCAACATCACAAGTATGCACAAGGCATATATAAACAAGTTCCTACATATATGTAATCAACATAGTTTTTCAACAGAAACCAGTATGCTCACAGACATATTTCAAAACCAGTATGCTATCACCATAGCAACAGAGTACGCAATCAGCGCAGTTAATTAGAGTATGCTATCCGCATAATAATCAATCTTTCGAGGAATTCCCGTCACACGGCGAATCCTAATCTTTCATTTTTAGACAGACTTAACATTTCAAAAAATAATGTAAACTTTTAAAAACTAAAATTTGCATAAAAACATGCGTACCTTTTAAGCTGTTGCGTGAGTGACGAGCTGAGGGCTTATATAATATCACACGGAATTTCAATGAAAGATGAAATAAGACCCAGCAGGTCTGCAGAGTTGCAAATCTGGATCTGATACCAATTTGTAGCACCCCGGTCCCGAAAGACCATGAAAATGGACGCCACAGGGGTGGAAATTAAGAAGCGGGAAAGAAATGGGGTAATTTAATTAACGACGGGGTGTTAATCCAAAAGGATTAATGTTTGGAATAAAATTTAACAACCGAGTATGCCAAAGATAGGTTATGCTTTCCGGAAAATTAGACAGCATAACCTCTGTAACTAGAGCGAATCCCCATTTATAACGGCTTATAAGAGAAGAATGGAAGCTGTAACAATTCAATAAGCTCTTTCATAGGCCAAACGGAAGCAAATAACCAGATACCAACAATCAATAGACCCATTCATAGGTCGACAAAAGAAACAGACACCAATATACTGAACAAATGAAGCCCTTTCATAGGCCAAAATGAATGATAAAATAGACATAACGAAAGACGGGCTTCATCTCCTTGAAATAACTATATAGCTAAACATATGATACATGTTAACTAGGAAGTCAACAAATGTTCAGAATCAGATAAGCAGAATCATATCAATAAAATACCAAGATCAGAGATCTTAGCATTTAGCAAAAGAATACGAAAAGTACGAAAGCTCAATTCTTAATACAATACCAACAAAAAGGGACAGCGGAAAAATATATAAATTATAATAGCCCATATCTCAGCCTCGTCACCTCCACGCTCCAGTCTACTTATCTGAAAATGTTTGAAAAGATTTGGGTTGAGTACTAATGCACTCAGTGAGCAAGTTTTACAATTCAAGTTATGCAAATCATTTTGTTAAAGTAATCTATCTGTGTTCATGCAGATAGTGAAACTTAGGAGGTTTAAAAGTTGGAAGCAACCTAAGTTCACCAAAACATTTTATCGTGAAGCGCTTAAGAGTATAACCCGTCACTGCCCGCAACCCAAACTACATCACCAGCGCATAACGTTGAGTATGGCCATAGTATACCCAAAGAGTATAACCAATAAGTGTTTCATTTTAGTCTCACCGACAAGGAGTAGGGCAGGACAAACAATGCATGCATACTGTAGCTACTCACATTGACACAGCGCTGGTTTATGAGACTCCGACAACATACAGTAGCATGTAAATATTAAACACAGATAGTCACATGTGCAATTTTAACAAAGCAGAGCTTAATAGCTCGAAAGATACAATTTGCAAAAATATAATAGCCCACCTTTTTCGGGATTCTGAAAAGCTAACTTCTGAAGAATCAACCCTAATACTCTTTCTCTAGCTCAGCTGGTACTACAGAAGGTAAACTTCAACTCAGGATAATCGCTATATTTTCGGGAATTAATCTACTATAAACGGAACTATTATTAATTCTATTCTATTCTAAAATAGATTGCGCAACTCTAGAGACCTTGAATAATTTCGACGAAGAAGGAAATAAATTCCAAAACGTTATTCTTGCTTTACTGGGATCAACTGATTTGACAGATGTCTCTTTCCAAAACTTGTCATTTATCCAAATTTTACTAGATCTACACCACAACACTTTTTAACCGCTCGAAAATTACGAAAATATTCAGGGTAGATACTATGCATGCCAAGAGTAAAGAATGAGAAATTTAGAATTTTTCGATAACACATTCTCTCGGAAATAAAATAACTGCTTATATTAAATAGTCGATATTATTCAAAACTCATCCGAAAATTACGAAATTCGACGGGAGCATAGGAAATATTATTTCGAGCAACTTTCGAGAAGAAACTTTTTTGATTTGACGACCCAAAATGGTTGAAACGGGAGTTTCGGTAAGAATATCACAGATTTTAGCTGAGAATGTATCAGTCTCGATCGAGCTCAAAAGTACAATTTTTGATAGTGCAGAAAATAAGAAATTTAATGGTGTAATCAGATCAAAGATCGGACGGCTAGAATATAAATTCGAACTGGAAAGATTTATAATATAATACTCGGATCCGGATTTCAAACGACGAGAAATCAAAAATCTATTCCGATTAACTACAAGATCCAAATGATCAAAGACTATTTATAAAAAGAAGATTTCTAATACGACTATCTAGGAAGAGTAGATCTGAGATTTACATAAAATGAAAATGGGGGAAAATACTGAAAACTCACAACATCAAAAATCGGAATCGGTAGAATTAAAGATAATCGAAATATAAGCATATTTAGAACTTGAAATTTCTAAATTCATCGGTCCGAATGACCAGAATCGGAGAAAGTACCTTCTCCGAGGAATTGTCGGCGGTCACGATGATTTTCCATCATGATCATCCTTCGTGTCATCATTTCAATCATGTATTCGTGATCTACGCGTTGACACCTTCAAAATGACTATTTCAGAATTGAAATAAGAAACTAGAGCCGTACATTCTCTAGAAGCTGCTCGACGTTTCGATTTTGAAAATGAATGAAAAATGAAATCTTAAGCTCCTATTTATAGAGGAAAAATAAATATGATAATAACGAATAAAAGAAAGAGGATAATGATGGAAAAAGAATAGGATAATTACGAATAAGATAATATTTTGAAAAAGAAATTGGATAATGACGGATATGTCTTTTCTATTAAATTTATATTTTCCAACTTAAAGTTGTGCCAAGAGTTCATTTGAATTCGAAATTTGAAATTTCAAAGGTTGGCATGATTCTTGAAACATTTTCTATCAACCCGAGAAAAATATCATAACATATTTTTAAGGCAATTTTTGACCAAATTAGATTTAACAGATTTCCCTGGCTGTGATTTTCCTTTATTTGAGTCCTTTAAGGACCCAACTTATTTTCTAACTTACCAGAGGATAACATAAGTTGAATAAAATCTTCTAAAATATTCCGGGGTATTACAGTATCACTAATTATAAGAGAAAGTAACACTAATTACAAATAAAAGTATCACTAAAAATCTTCAACAATATCTCGATCTTCTACAAACACCCAGACCCTAACCAATAGATCCAAACCCAAAACAAACACTATTATGTTGATTAGTACAAAACAGAAACGATGACATTTTAACGGTTGTATGGCTGTGAGTTGTGAATTGGGATTTAGGTTTTGGCTTCAATTTGGCCATAGGCTAGTACTAATTTGCCCTGCGCTCTGAATTCGATGCTTTCAGCGCCCTGCGCTCTGAATTCGATGCTTTCAACCAAAACCCCGAACTCGTCTATTATTTTCTAAAATTGTATAGAAATTCAGCTGCGATGAACAAATTGAGGTGGATGTGTGTGGATGTCCGAGGGAAATAGAAAGGAAAAAATGAAAAAATGGATTTGAAAGTGAGAAAAAAAAAACTATAGATGAGATCAAAATTGATCAATGGATTGAAGATGTTTTCGATGATGGAAGAAGAGAATAATTATTTTTCGGAAATTTTCAAAGGGGCTGGAATGATGAATTCCTAAATTCTCTACTTCAAATGCGTTGTCGGTTGACGCAATATTATTGTGGCAAGATTCCATGAATGATTGACTATTTATAAATTATGTGAGGGATATGATTAAAACGCTGGAAAAAAATAAATGAACCCTATTTAAAATTAGTGAACCCTATCTAAAATTAAAGTGAATTAATTTAAACACTAATTAGGAATAAGAAACCCTAATTTGTAATAATAAACACCTAATTGGGAATAAGAAACCCCAATTTACACATTTTAAATCACAATTCAGATGTATTTAACTTCTATAATTAAACTAGCAGGATGATACTTTTTAGACTATGACTGATATTTTTTTAGTGGAATAAATGATACTATATTGTGTCGCAATTTTTTTTTCCGTAAACGCGATCCAATCATGTGATAGTGGATGTATGGGCCTGATGGGAGAATTGGTGTTATTACATATATAATCGGCCGGAAGTTGTATATTGATTTTTTTTTGTTTTTCAGAGAAACACTAGCTAATTAATCTATAAGAATTTATAAAATTTGAAAGCAAATCAATATTGTTTTATGAGTCCTGTGAATTAGTTAGGGAATAAATAAGAGTGAAAAAGCGGGGAAAGCCCAAAAGAGAATAGTGACTGAATATCTGACTTTGCGATAAGGAGGCATCACATTTTGTTTTTGCTTCAAATCTACGCATGCAAGAATATATCCAGATATTATATAAATTAAATGTCATGACTTTTATTTTAGCTATATTATTACAAGCCCAATTTTCTCTCTCTTTTCTTGTTACCCTATTTTTGCTAGTATACATATTTTAATTATTTGGTGAGTGAGAGTTTATTTTCTGTCATTTCTCTGAAGAAACGTCTGTTAATGAAAACATACATATTACATATATTAATTTCTTGATGCTTAATTGATTGTACATGTATAGGTTTCGCAATAATGGAGTCGAGAAGCGTGTTAAATGTTGATCATAATGTGAAAGTTAGTCATGGCTTGGGAAATTTATCAAAGGTCATTTTAACCTCGATTCATGGAAGGTACGTACGTACGTACATTGATATATATATATATATATATGTACACACATATAGTTATTTCACATTAAAATTTAGATTAAAGGAAAATGTAATGTAGACATACATATGGTGTTACAATATTGCATTATACAGCATATATATTGCTAATAAACTGTAATCAATTAATTAATTAGTTGAGGTAGATATATTATATTGTGTTGTTTAATTGTGTTTGCAGTGAGGCAGAGATATATCTATATGGAGGCTGTGTTACATCCTGGACAGTAGACGGCAAAGATCTTCTTTATGTTCGCCCCGACGCTCTATTTACTGCTCATAAGCCAATTAGGTATATATATATATATATATATACACATATATAATTATTTGACCACATCTAAAAAATATATAATACACACACAGACATTATGGGGACTGAATTTTCAAATTAATTTCTTCTTGTTTTACTGTACTGGAATTACACATCTCTTTCTATATTGATCCATCGATCAGGTGGTTTTCAGCTTTCACATGCTGCTCTAAATCTAGTTCATGTCGGAGATGTGATTCTTGAACTTAGTTTGTACTACAAATTAAGCTTATTTAATTTGTGTGTATGCCTCAAATCTCAATTAGCTGACTCCTAATTTGTTTTCCTTGGAAATAGTGGAGGAATACCACATTGTTTTCCACAGTTTGGACCCGGTCCAATGCAGCAGGTAATTAATGAAACACTAAAGTATATTGATCAAAAGCTCAAACCACACACACACACACACATATTGATAATGATCTGACACATGCAGCATGGATTTGCAAGGAACATGAAGTGGTCTATTGCTAGTCTTGAAAATATGCAAGAAAATCCTAGTGTAACTCTAGAGCTAAAAGATGGTCCCTACAGCCGTACTATGTGGGATTTCGGTTTTCATGCTTTATACAAGGTAACTATATATCTATATATGATGTTCACGATTAAGTTTCAATTTCTTTGTGTTTTAATTTATTGGTGTATTAATTTCACAGGTGACTCTAGACAGAGACACTCTCTCCACTGAGTTAAAAGTGACAAATACTGATCAAACCCCATTTTCATTTACTACTGCCTTGCACACATACTTTAGAGTAACTACTGTTCCTAGCTTAATTACTTGGAGGAATTCAATTTAATAATGTCAATGTCACATTAATTCTTTCTAATTAATGCAGGCTTCAGCAGCAGATGCCTCTGTTAGATACTTAAAAGGTTGCAAAACATTGAACAAAGACCCTGATCCCAAGAATCCAGTGGAGGGTAAGGAGGAAAGGTCCGTACATATATATATATATATATATATATATATATATATATATATCATTTTATTTAATGTTTGGTGCTCGCAACGTAACTCACTAGAAATTAAACAATGTTTTCATCCTCGTATTTTATTTTATCGATCCATCCAGGGATGTTGTCACATTTCCGGGATTTGTAGATTGCATCTATCTTGATGCTCCTGACCAACTGCACCTGGATAACGGATTGGGTGATTCCATTACCATTAGGAACACCAAGTAATTAAGACTATGTTTTATATTTCTCGATCCGATCACTCTTTGATGCATTGTCCCAACCCATCTTCTCTCTCAGTCTATATATATATCCTTTTTTTCAGTTGGTCTGATGTTGTTTTGTGGAATCCCCATCTGACGATGGAATCATGCTGCAAAGATTTTGTGTGCGTCGAAAATGCTAAGGTATGTTTTTTCTTTCTTTAATAAGTGCCATTTTCTTTGCATTGATCATTTGTCAAACCACTCCCACTGTCTGATTTTCGCATTAGTTTTATTCATTTATTATCTGGTGGTTTAGATTGGACAAATTGAGCTACAACCTAACCAATCATGGACTGCTGTGCAACATTTCATCAAGACCTGAAATGCAACCGTCAGAATGCCTCCTTTTCGATCCATTTTTTCTATCACCAGTAATCAAATACACCATGTGAAATTTCTTAATCTGAATAAGGATCGAGTTCTTTGCGTTTTTTTATCCCCTTTTTGAGCGAGTCTTTGCATATACGTATGTATCTGTTGTATCCAAAGATGAAAATATCGCGAAATATCGTGGATATATCGAAAATATATCGCCGATATTGACATTGCGATACGGATATTGAGGAAAATATCTTTTTTTCCGAGTATCGACGAGAAATCACAATATATCACAATATATCGTGATTTTTTTAATATTTCTATAATATATTTTGATTTTTATTTAATACTATATATTTTTGTGAACTTTTTTAGGTCTTCAATGTAATTATTTGAGTTCCAATATTCTTTGTTTTATAAAGACATTTCACTTTGCAAAAAAAATATAAGAGAAAGAAGATCGGGAAATCAACGGATGTCTGAGAAAGAATAGTGAGATTCATCCAATATAATCAAGGATCATAAGTATATATATGGTTTGCTAAAGGATGTGGTGCTGGAGGTTGGTTCTAAGAATGTTGTACAGATTGTTACTGATAATAGTTCCGCTTTTTTAAAAACATGAAAAAAACTCATGAGTAAGTATGATCTGTATTGGACACCATGTGCTGCTCACTGTATCGACTTAATATTTGAAGATATTGGAAAAAAAGAGACTGTTGCAGAGGTAATTGCAAAGGCTAGACAATTAACCAATTACATTTATAACCATGGTTGGCTACTTGCACTCATGCGGGAGATGTGTCGAGGAGATATTGTACGCCCAGGAGCTACACGTTTTGCAACAAATTATAAGGTTGCAGAGCAAGAATATCTAGATCTGGTAGATATAACAGATGATGAAAATGATGAAAAAGGAAATCCACTTTTTTAATGGGTTCGCCCTGCACACTTAGATGATAATGAGGGAAATCCTGATCCAAAAATAGCTGCTATGACTCGTGATTATGGCATTAATGTGAATCAAGTATTACAAAAAGAAGTGGGTAATACTTTTCGTGATTCAAAAACAGATAGATCAACAGAGGATGTGGGAAATAGTGATGGAGGAAATTATGGAAGTGGTAGAAATGATGATGGTGGTGGATATGGTGGGAAAAATCAAGACGATTATAGTTTAAACCATACGTTATTGAGTCCATTTAGTTGTAAGGCCAACTTCACTCATGCAACACAAGATATGGACCACGGAAGTAGAGGTAGAGGTTCTGGAATAGGTGCAATAGAAAAGGAATACATAAGGAGACATGTATGGACTCAAGAAGAAAGTCCACGGACTGATATTGAAGAACTTTCTGTCAATCTTGATTCTACGAATATGGGTAGCACTGATCATAGTGATATATCCCAAGATTCATATGCTTCTTACACATATGGGAGTTCACAAATTGATTGGACTACTCAACATGTGTATTAACAAAATAATTGGGTCAATGGACACTATCCAATTTATGGTGAAGCTGTTGGAATAAATCAAGAAACATATCAAGCGCATGTGCATAATTATATCCATAATTACTCGAACATGATAAGTTGATACCAATATTGTTTAGAACAAGATGGCATTCCATCTACTATATTTGAACCTCATAGATCTCATTTTGGTATTAATTGTACTTTATAATGTTTATTTAGTCATTTTATGTTGTATTATGTATTATTTTGTCAAATGTATTGTCTCAGACGGTATTTATATAATGTATTATTCATATACTTGCTTTCAAAATACAATTCTATCAAAAAAATTAGTGAAATATGTGCATAATAATATCTCATAATAGTTCCTAAAATTTCATGCTAAATTTTCAAGATTTTAATATGATTTCCGTCATTTTTTTCAATTTTCTGCGATATCGATATATCCGTAAAATTGAAGTTGCGATATATGTTGCGATTTGGTTGTATCTGAATAAATACGCTGTTTCAGAATAGCTTTATGGGGTGCAGAGTCTAGCAAAAACGATTCATAACTAGAATAAAACTAGACATTTCTCTGAGTTGATTAAACCGTCCAAAATTGGGGAAAGAGTGAACAAAATAAATGGATGAATTATATAATATAACTACAAAAAGCGCATCAGGCTTATTAGTTATTACAAACCCAAAAGAGACAGATGACTGCACAATTCCAAACTTATCTCAGGATCAAAACAAGTGTAAATGCTAGGAACATTCACAGCCACCTGCCTATTGCTTTAAATTCTCTCGTTTTTTACCCTGTTTTTTTGTGATTAAGTCTCAGTTTCTAGAAAGCCTATTTATGCTGGTACAACATTGCTCATCAGCTATTATATTTTCTTCAATTCAAGACCTAGGCACCATCTTATGAGCGGGCTGCTTCATTAATTAGCAAGAAATCCACACAGATAAAAAGAATCAAATCATGCGCTTGGTGTCACGAGCTGAGGCCATATGATCCTACAAAAGCAACACAAGTTTATGAAATACTTCCATATCAATTCTCAGCATCGTGCAAATCAGTTAACTTCCAGAACAGCCTACTTGAAGCAATATGCAATGCGTACGAAGCTAAGACTTGAAACATTAATAGTGAAGTATACAAGAATTGTGGTCACGCAGTCTTTCACACGAGAGAAGGAGAAAGTGAGATTTTATCTTTATTTATTTATTTACAGCAGGGTTAGCTTATAAGCTAAATCAAATCAAAATTAAACCAAAATGCTATACTAAATATTAAGGTGAAGTGAATAGCATAGGGTACCACCGTTTGGACCTGAGTTTGGTTCATTTAGAACAAACAAAAAAGAAAAGAAAAGTCCTATGAGATTCTAGACAAATCCTTGATCTAAGACCTACTCAATTACAAAGTTTCAGTGTGTGTGCATGTGTGTATTATACTCCTAAAAATATTATGCAAATACCATCTGCACTAGCTGATACTTAAAAATTGCCGGAAGCAAAATAATACTCTCCAGCTAGTAGGACCAAAAAGGTCATCACCATAAAAATAAATTCCATAAGACTAAGCTGTAATGATAAGACTTAACTGAAGGAGTTGTCCAAGTTCTGAAGCCTCCTAATGGAAAGCAGTGTAACAATATGCATCCCAATATACAGAAAAGACGGCAACAACAAAAACTTACCATTATAAAATCAAATGCTTTTGTATCCTCTCTTTTTGATCCATTCATCAATGAAGTTGGAGGTTGGGTAGCTATGCCAGGATTAAAAATATCTGGAAAGGGCGAAGAATTCCCTCCATCGGGTCCAGGAACATTAATACCAGTATTGGATTGTAGATTCCCTAATTGATGGAAGTTGGACATTGTAGCAAGGAACTGCTGTTGGCCAAAATGACTCCCCATGGCACTATAGTTCATTGGCTGAGAAGCAAATGCAGAATTGAACATGAAGTCAGATGGGAAATTATACGCCATAGCACCCAGAGGGAATATGGGATTTGCATTCACCTCAGCAGCTTGAGAAGGAAATTCACTATTTAAAACATTAGGACTTCTATTATCTGCAGTGGATACTGAACCCAAAATTTTGCTACCCATGTCATCATTACTTGCATTCATCTTTCCAGAAGGATCATTTCCATTCACAGACAGACCATCCATCAAGTTGGTAGCATATTCATTAGAATTTCCTTGCTCATTGAAGACCTCAGAACTAGAATTTAGAAGGTCGAATGGCTCAGATTCAGTTTTATGAGCTGCTACATGGGCCTCTGTGGCTCCTGGCTTATCAAGAGCCATCCCGGAAAACAGATCAGCAACACGGTCCTTATCTTGACTTATATGAAAGGAGACATCTGCAAAAGGGTCATCATCAACGTTCAGCTTTTTGTTGCTCTCACCACCATCAAAATGGTCACCAAGTAATTCATCGATCAGTGGAGCAACAGAAGGTGCTGCATTTGTTATTTTTGGCTCCCTCTCTGCTTTTTCTGAATCTTCCATGCCAAGAAGATCATCTGCATCACCAGTGTTTATCAAATCTGGCATCACTGAAGGCTGAGTTGATCGCTTGACATAGTTGGTTCTGCTGCCATTTTGTTCCTCATCCAGAAGAGTTAAAACCTGACATGACAAAATTACTCATTTCTAATTCTAAATTTGAAACTCTGAAATGAAGTTAAGCCAAAATTACTAATTTCTGCTGTGTCATGCAGTATGTAATTCTTTAAATAGTAGAGTTATATGCAAGTTAGTGTTACATCGACCTAAGAGCAGTAGGAGGCCTGAACACCATTCATAATCAACACTTATATACTTCATCGAGATGGATGAATCTTAGGTTTAAGAGAATATTGGAAAAGTAAGAGTGGTGGTTGCCATCTCATCCTGATCTTGTATCTTCTCTACTTCTCTTTAACAGTTAGCAATACACCAACAATTTTATGTGATCTTTGTTATTTCATCAAATTAAAAATTCAAAGAAAATTAAAAAGAGGGAAAAAAGAATCTGTGATGAATTATTTCACTCAAAAACTTCATTCACTTAAGTTTCTCTATAGGTAGAACTAGAAGGCACCTAAATGGAAATAAAATCTCACCTTAGTTGCTTTTTCCCTCAAAGATGCTTGGGGGGATTCAGAGCATTGCACCAAAACATCTATGTTGTTGCAAAAGAAAGAAGCAATAACTGAAAAATTCCCGTCATTTTTCTTCCTCAATGCTGCCTCAAGGACACAGATGGCTTTCATGCGGACCTAAATAAATGAGCATTTTATGGAAACCCCAGTAAACAAAAATATCAGACATAATTATATTAGAACTAGTACAGCAGAGATTTGAGGAAGCATCTACAACACTGATGATCATCATATTCTTGTTATAATGCAAACCACGAAAATGACACAAAGCACACACCTGCCACATAGGAGACCCCAGTTTCATTTCAATGGCATGCGCTAATGATAAAGCATCTAATTTTGAGGCCTCCACTAGGAAAACATGAAGTGCATCACGAGTAGGCTGTAGACGCACACCACTAGATGTCACGATGGTCTCTAACAACTTCTCTTCACGAGTTTTTTGACCATAAGTCAAACCAGGGTCTCCACTACTAGTTTCTGGCAGGCTTGAGGAAATATCTTGATCCAAGCTCCTTGTACCAGCATTTTTTGAGATGCGAGAAGAGCTGTAATTTTCAGCATGCGACCCAATCCCTTCATACCGATCAGAATAATCATTTTCTCTACTCAAAGATCGTTCAAGATTTGGGCTTTTGTAACTTCCTGGGTCATTACTTTTCCTCATGGATGGAGAATGTTTCAAACTATTCAGTCCCTGTCTAATTGTAGCACTTCCAATGTCAACAACCTCAGTAATGAAAGATTTTCTATCTTCTGATGGCATTTCATAGTTGGTATTCCCAAATCCTTGTATCCAACTACGAAGACTACTTTCTGTAGGCGCAGCTGTGTTATCATCTGATGAAAATAAAACAGATAATGCTTCCTGTGCTGTTTCTCGGACAGCCTTGTTCAACGCATCACCCTTCAGAGGATCTGGCTGGCCCTTGTAGTGAATTAACTGCCGTACTGCAACAGAATTTCTTTGCATCTCCCTTTTAAACTCTGAACCTGACTTTCCGACAGCATATTTGATGACCCTTAATGCCTGAAGAAAACATTAAATAAAACAACAATCCAGATTGTCTTGGAACGAAAAGGATTAGAGTCCTTAAATAAGCTAGAGGTTCCCCGTTAAGTCAGGTGACAGAGAGATTAATATAACAGTTTTCGATTGTGCTGAAAATCCGAACATAGGTAGAGATAACCATTTGCGTCGAGCAATCATATTAATCCATAAAAAAAGAAAAAGAAAAGGTGAATATACAGAAAATATAATCAAAACATCAAAAGCGAACAGTTAAGCAAATTAACAACCAACAGCATAATTGAAGAACCTTCTGCTTAACAATCGGAGATTTGTGCTCGAGCCGTCTGAGAATGAACTGGGAGACTTCTTTAACAATGGTGATATGTGAAGACCTCAGCAAATCGCAGATTTCCTCCAATTTGTAAACCGGAGTGACCTTATCCTCGTCGGAAGTCGCACCGTCGATCAGTTTGGATCTCCAGTACGCCTCCACTGCTCTCCTGCTCTGCTCCATTCGTCGCCAATTTCACTTTTACACTCCACCAAAATCGAAAATCGATCGATCAACGAATCCGCTCACTCGAAATTGAAGGGACAGTGAATTGGGATTTGGGGGGGGGGGGGGGGGGGGTGCTTTATTTCGTGAAAAGAAATTGTTACTCTCTCTCTCTCTTAAATGAAAGTCTGGTACTACTGTGTAACTAATTTTCTCACCAATTTTCCTCCAATTCTGTGCCCTGTCTTGTATGATTCTAAATTTTTAAGTATGATTCTCCATTCAGCTTTATAGTCTATATCAATTTAATGCCATCCACACTTTATTTATTCATACTTTGTGTTTGTAATAGCTTAAAAAATATGATTTATTAACCTCTTGTCAAATTTAAATAGGTAATGTCTGATGTTGATATATAGATCTAATTTAACATCCACATTTAGAAGAGAGAGAGTTTAATTTGATTAAAACTTGTACAAGTATCCAGGAATACTTATAATAGGTGGTAGTAAGCAAAATGTGTAATTTAATTAGAGCGGTGATGCAATGGAGCTTCTTCCAGAAACCATTATAATAGGTGGTAGTAAGCAAAATGTGTAATTTAATTAGAGCGGTGATGCAATGGAGCTTCTTCCAGAAACCATCATCTTGTGAAGCTCATTAATGAGTAGTTCCATGGGTTTTGGCGGTAAGCATATCGGAACCAATATCCCATCTTCCCCCTTGTCATTCTTATGGGGAAGGAAATAACTCACTGCCCGCGGAAACGAATCGACGCCGGCTCTCGCCACCCCGCCGTATGCTGCCTTCCCCCACCCAACATCCACTTCATCGAAACCCTTGGCATAAGACACCAAATAAGTTCGCACTCCCGTCAGATCTGGCCGCCCTCTCACCACCATCAAATCCACTACTGATTTCACATATTCCTCCGTTGCTTCGTGTTTCGCCTTCTTCACCAGCTCTACTGCATACTGTAATGGATTTTTCAATAAGTTGTCAGTACTGGTGACCGCTGCCGGGTAAACAATAGCATTGCCGTAGTACCCCTCCGGGAGTGGCGGGTTGAGTCGCTTCCGAATATTCACAACGCATAGCAATCTGACCTCCTCTTCCTTAGCCTCAGTAGAGGTAGCACTTGTCCGGCAACGCGACATGCAGGCTGTCACCAGTTCAAATCTGGAGCAACTATGTTGGAGGTGTGGAGGTAAGCTCTGGCGGAGGGCTGAGATTTCAGCGGAACCGAAGAACAAGTGCCGTACCACTCGATCATGCGCGATGAGGGTTTCCTTGGGGTCAATTACGACATCATACTCAGGGTGCCTCAACGTCACGCATGGTGGGTAGCGAGCACAGAGGATGTGTCTTGTTGTCTCGTTTTACACCTCACTGGAATTACAATGGAAGTACAGAAAGGTAGAAGAGTAGAATAATAATAATTACAATATTTAACTGAATTAAACAAAGCAAGAAGACAGGAACCGATGTGCAGATTCCGGCAAGCCGAGTCGAGTGGACCTCTCTCCGCAAGACAAATACGCCCCGGCTAGTGCTCACGGTTTAGCGGTTGTCTTTCAAAGATGAAACGGCTTTGTCCTTCCGACAGTAGCACCACAAATCCGGCAAGGTTCCGGCGAACTAGACAATGTCGAGAACTGGAAGCTTTGACCCGAAATGATTCGTATGCAACAATATGATGTGTGATCGTTTATGCAGAAAATGGCATTTGGATCCATGCAGGATGTCCTATTTATAGGCACATCTCCACTGCAGGGGACAGCTAGGGTTTGAGGGCATTCAAACCTGGTGTTGTAACCCCCCTGGAGTTATAGCTCTGCCATTAAGCCTTCTAGGAGTTACCTTCTGCACATCCCGACAGGTGTCCAAGGGCAGTTGCAGATTTTGACTCCCGACAGGAGTTACTCCCGACCCGGATAGCTGATCCGCCGACCCGCTCCACGCCCCGACCGTTTCTGTACCGTAAAACTGATACGGCCAAGCCCCGGAAGCCCATGTACGCCCAAAGTCCGGATAGCCGATCCGCCGACCTGCTCCACACCCCGACCGTTTCTGTACCGTAAAACTGATACGACTAAGCCCCGGAAGCCCACGTACACCCAAAGTCCAATTGCCAAGATCCAAGTCCGAGGACGAGGACGAGACGAGACGAGCCGAGCAAGGGCACGGGCGCACGCGCGCGTGTGTGCGCATGTGGGCTCATGGCCCACATCTTTGTGCACTTAATTACCTCACTTAAGTGTTAATACACTTTAATACACTTCTTAATTTGATTAAGAAATCAATGTGGGATTATTTAATGTGTCTTAAACACATTATCCCACACACCATAAATGTCCAATCGTGTGACCAACTTTAACCATTTATTTCTCACTCACCAAAAATCGGATTTGAGCAAATAAAAATACTACGATTATCTACTCACGGCATAGAACAATCGTACGGTATTTAATTCCTCCAAAATTAAATATCCCGGTCACGAAAAATCGGATAAAATGAGTCACACTCACTTTATTAAATCCTATTTTCCAATAATCCCTCACATGAGTGGAAATAGTGCATGCATGTATGCAGACAAGCAGCCCAATTCTCTTAGAAACACAACTGCACCAGGATAGGTAGCTTGTGACTTTGAACCTTCCATATTCCAACACTATCAAGTATACCGGTTATTTAGTGGACATGATGCCTTGAACTATACATCTTTAGTGTATACCGAGACAATAGTATTGAAAATAGTTGTATATCAAACATTATCTGTTCTCACGTTTGTGTCCTTTTCACGCCATGGACAACCTCTTTGAGTTCATAAGTATCTTTTTAGAAGCGGCCCCACTTCTCACTTATATAGGTGATCTCCTCTTCCGAGTATCCTGCCATACTCAACCTCATTAGGTTTAGGAATCATTAAAAGTCATAGGACTTATCCTCACCACATTGACAGGTGTGCACTTGGTTTGCTCACAGGGAAAGGTACACTTATAATTTTCCAAGTGCTACCAAACCGAATGTTTGTAGCTTAGTTTTCCCATTGAACCAAGTCCTTGGGATCTCCAATCATCATGGTTGGGTTACCACTACAAGCACTCTTAGAGTGTGGATTTCAAACCCATTCCCTCTAGCAACTTAGCCATTTGATCTCGGTTTAATCCTTTGGTTAGCGGATCCGCTAGATTATCTATTGACTTCACATAGTCCACTGAGATAATCCTACTTGAGATCATATGCCTCACAGTATTATGCCTCCGACGTATGTGTCGAGACTTACCATTGTACATAGCATTGTGTGCCCTTCCGATAGCCGCTTGACTATCACAGTGAATCATCACTGACGACACTGGTTTTTTCCAGCATGGAATGTCTTCTAGAAAGTTGCGAAGCTATTCTGCTTTTTCACACGCTTTATCCAAAGCGATAAACTCAGATTCCATGGTAGAACGGGCTATACAAGTCTGTTTCATGGATTTCCACGACACTGCTCCAACTCCGATAGTGAAAACAAATCCACTAGTCGAAAATGAGTCTTTTGTGTCTGATATCCAATTCGCATCACTGTACCCTTCAAGTACAGGAGGAAACCTTGTATAATGCATCCCGAAGTTCAAAGTATACTTCAAGTATCTTAGAACTCGTACTAGAGCTTTCCAATGTTCTTTGCTTGGATTGCTCGTGTACCGACTCAACTTGTTCACAGAACATGCAAGATCAGGTCTAGTGCAGTTAGTGATGTACATCAAACTCCCAATGACCCTTGCATACTCTTCTTGAGCTACCGGTTCTCCTCGGTTTTTGCTCAAGTGTACATTGAGTTCCAACGGGGTCTTAGCCGGCGGACTATTAAAAGCGTTGAATTTCTTAAGCACTTTCTCTACGTAATGAGATTGTGTTAAGACAATTCCACCACTTGTCCGTACTATCTTGATCCCTAGAATCACATCGGCTAAGCCCATATCTTTTATGTTGAAATTTCGTTTCAACATTTGTTTCATTTCAACAATCACTTGGTGTCCATTGCCCATGATTAACATGTCGTCTACATAAAGACAGACTATGACATAGCCATTAGAACTTCTCTTTATATACACACATTTATCACACTCATTGATTTTGAAACCATTTGATAACATCATGTTATCAAACTTCAGGTGCCACTGAATAGGTGCTTGTTTCAGACCGTACAACGATCTAACAAGTTTACACACATTTCGTTCTTGCCCTGGTGCAACAAACCCTTCAGGTTGTTCCATGTATATTTCATCCTCCAACTCACCATTCAGAAACGCAGTCTTTACATCCATCTGATGAATTTCAAGATTGTGCAAGGCAGCAATCGCTAAAAGCACCTGAATAGATGTAATCTTTGTTACTGGTGAGTAGGTATCGAAGAAATCATACCCCTCTTTTTGTCTAAAGCCTTTGACAACCAAACGAGCTTTATACTTGTCAACAGAACCATCTGCCTTATATTTTCTTTTTAGGATCCATTTGCATTCTAACGGCTTACACCCACTTGGGAGATCTGTCAACTCACAAGTGTGATTTTGCATGATGGAATCAATTTCACTGTTGATAGCTTCTTTCCAGAACGCAGCATCTGGACTAGATAGAGCTTCTTTCAAAGACTTTGGCTCATCATCTAGCATATAGGTGATGAAATCCGGACCAAAGGTCTTAGCCGTCCTAGCTCGCTTGCTACGTCTCGGTTCTTCATCCACAGGATCAGAACTAGTAGTAGCTTCAGAAGTTCGTTTCTCAGAACTACCTTCTGTCATATCCTTATTCTTACAAGGATAGACATTCTCGAAGAATATAGCATTCCTCGATTCCATCATCGTTCCTTCAGTCAACTCGGGAATCTCCGATTTATGAATAAGAAAATGATATGCACTACTGTTAAGTGCATACCCAACAAAGATACAATCAACCGTTTTAGGCCCGATTCTAACTTGTTTAGGAAGTGGCACTTCAACCTTAGCCAAACACCCCCACACTTTGAGATATTTATAAAACGGCGTGCGTCCTTTCCACAACTCGTAAGGCGTCACATCCTTACCTTTGAGTGGAATTTTGTTCAGGATATAGTTGGCTGTCAACACAGCTTCCCCCCACAAGTTCTGTGGTAATCCTGAACTTATCAACAAAGCATTCATCATCTCCTTAAGAGTTTGGTTTTTGCGTTCAGCAACACCATTAGACTGTGGTGAATAGGGAGCCATAGTTTGATGAATTATACCCGCCTCTGCGCATAACTCTTCAAACAGGGCAACATACTCTCCACCTCTATCACTTCGAATTGCTTTAATTCGACAGCTTAGTTGATTTTCAGCTTCATTTTTGAAGTTCTTAAAAGCTTCAATCGCCTCATCTTTACTTCTTAAAAAATAAAGATAACAATATTTTGTGCAATCATCAATAAAAGTAATAAAGTACTTTTTACCGCCTCTAGTTTGCACAAACTTTAAGTCACGCACGTCTGTGTGAATTAAATCTAGAGGTTTAGTGCTCCGTTCAACCGATTGAAATGGTAACATGGCCAATTTAGCTTCGACACAAACTTCACATTTGTTTTGTGTATTAAGTTGGTTCACTTTTAGCAAATCTAAATTTACTAAGCGTTTTATAGCATTTAGATTAACGTGTCCTAATCTACAATGCCATAAATCCGAGCACTCAACAAGCAAGTAAACAGAAGAATCAACTTTATTAGCATTTTCTTTTGCAACACGACGCATAGCCATTACATTTATTTTGAAAAGTCTATTGACGAGATAGCCCCAACCAAAGAACCTTCCGTACTTGCTCAAAATAAACTTTTCAGACTCAAACACTAGTCTAAAACCATGATTGACTAACAGTGAGCCTGAAACTAGATTCTTGCGGATGTCCGGAACATGCAGCACATCCTTCAAAGTCAGCTCTTGGCCTGAAGTCAGCTTCAAAACCACATTGCCCACACCAACCACTTCAGACGAGGCTTGGTTCCCCATGTGCAACTTTGTACCTTCAACAGCTTTGTAGGTAGCAAACGAGCTCTTTTCCGAGCAAACATGACAAGTAGCCCCGGTGTCGACGAACCACTCTCTCGGGTTGTCCACGTGATTGGCTTCAAACACAACAGCAGCCAAATCATCGTCATCCCAATCATCTTGACGGGCTTTTCCTTTGCCTTTATTGTTATGTTCCGCCAAATGCGCACCATAGTTAGTACGTTTCTTCTTTGGAGCCGTGCAATGTTTGGACATGTGCACCGGCTTGTCACAATTGAAGCAATTGCCGTTGAACTTTGTCATTGGCTTCTTCTCTTTGTCAACTTGACCCGGGCGCTTCCTTTTGTTGCTATTTGATGGTCCACCACGTTCCATCAAGTTAGCCTTGGCCTCGATCGGGACTCGTGGTCTCGGATCCGCCTTTCGGTTATCGGCTTCAATTCGAAGCTTAACCACAAGATCTTCAAGAGTCATCTCCTTTCGTTTGTGTTTGAGATAGCTCTTGAAATCCTTCCAACACGGTGGCAACTTCTCAATCACCACAGCAACGGTGAAAGAATCGGGAAGGACCATCCCTTCAGCATGAACGTCGTGCACAATGAGTTGAAGCTCTTGCACTTGATCCATTACTGACCGGGTGTCCATCATTTTATAGTCGAGGAACTTTGCCACCACGAACTTCTTAGTTCCGGCATCCTCAGTTTTGTACTTCTGTTCTAGAGCTTCCCACAGTTTCTTAGCACTAGTTACATTTCCGTATACAGAATATAAACTATCTACTAAGCCATTAAGAATATAATTTTTACAAAGAAAATCGCCATTGATCCACTGATCGTACGCCGTTCGTTTGTTGACGTCCGGCTCATTTTCTTCGACCACAGGAGCCTCCTCTTTGATATATCCAGCAACTCCGAGCGTAGTCCACCCAAAGTCCAATTGCTAAGATCCAAGTCCGAGGACGAAGACGAGACGAGACGAGCTGAGCAAGGGCAAGGGCAAAGGAACGGGCACTGGCACGGGCACCGGGCAACGGGCACGGGCACAGGCTCGGACACGGGCGGGCGCGCGCGTGTGTGCGCGTGTGGGCTCATGGCCCACATCCTTGTGCACTTAATTACTTCACTTAAGTGTTAATACACTTAAATACACTTCTTAATTTGATTAAGAAATCAATGTGGGATTATTTAATGTGTCTTAAACACATTATCCCACACACCATAAATGCCCAATCGTGTGACCAACTTTAACCATTTATTTCTCACTCACCGAAAATCGGATTTGAGCAAATAAAAATACTATGATTATCTACTCACGACATAGAACAATCGTACGGTATTTAATTCCTCCAAAATTAAATATACCGGTCACAAAAAATTGGATAAAATGAGTCACACTCACTTTATTAAATCCTTTTTTCCAACATGTCTTTCCCAAACTGGTGGAACAGAGAGGCATCCAGCGCCGCGAGTGAGTTCGCCAACGGCTGTCAAAAATTGGAGAATCCCCGTCGCATCACTCATTGTGTGACTGTAGCAAAAGGCGAAGATGAATCCACCACATATTAAGCGAGTAACCTGTGGAGTAGAGGCAAATGTGTGACTGAAAAATCGATATTATATTTGAACACTAACTAAACATTGAAGAATACATAAATCAACATAAAAAGGTAACTATTAATTCATTGGAGAATTGAAAATAGACCTGAATAAGCATCAAAGGAGAATTGATCACTCCAGCCATGCCAGGGACATCATGCAGCAGATCCTGCAGATTTGGAATCGATGGTACAAAGGTGCCAAGCTGCTGCAGGGAGACATCGGCATCAGCCTCCACGAACACCACCCCCTCTTTGGTGCACTCCACCACCAGTTTCCCGGTGGCGCATTTCCTCAGCCCCCCGGCAAAAGGGTAGTAGAAGACCAATGCCTTGGCGACAGCATCGCGAATAGTCTTAACAAGGTCTTTCCCTCTCATGGAGGGATTATTCCGGTATATTTCTATCAATGGCATTTGGAAATGAAGACCGTATTGATCGTCGATATCGGAGATGAATCTCAATTCATGGGGTGTGGGCTTTGCCGGAGGGATCAGCACAGGACTTTTCCTAGTTACTTTGAAGGTTAAACTGTCGGTTGACGCCATCTTTGACTAAATAGATTGGATTTCTCGATTAGTCGATTAACCCAATTAGCTTTTTCCCTTCTCTGAATTTTGCGGATGCCCTAAACAACAAAAAAATCATCAAATCTTTTTGCTTCTAATTTCCAAAATTCAATTCTTTACAGTTACAGAAACTCGGTTCAATCTTCAGAATCATTCCACATATTACAATCTCTCTCTCTCTCTCTCTCTCTCTCTCTCTCTCTTGGAGCACCACATAGCACAATCTCAAATTTTTATCAATCATCAAATGAAAGTTCCAAATAACATTTCAATTTCTACAAAATTAAACGCGTAGAAAGCATACAAAGTGAACAACCGGGAGTTGAGAATATGATGAAGAAAGAGAGAGAGAGAGAGAGAGAGAGAGAGAGAGAGATGACGGTGGACGGCGAACCTGGTGGTTGGTACTTCGACGGCTGAAGCGTGGAAAGCAACCCACCCATGCTCTGCTTCTTCAGACTGTCGGTGTAGAATAAAATGAAAGTTTATCATAGTCTAATGACGTACAATAATGGGTAGAAATTTCTCCAAACACTTTTTCGTGTTTCAACTATATTTTTGAAACGTCAAAAATGATTTTAATAATTTTATTATAAATAAAATTTAAATATAACATAAATAATCATAGTTACAATGGTAATTTTTCATCACCCCCATTGTGCTGATCAAGAAAATTAAATTATCAAATTTATGATTTTAATAATATTTATTATAAAATAAAAATTAAATATAACATAAATAATCATAGTTACAGTGGTATTTTTTTATCAGTCCATTGCGCTGATCAAGAAAATTGAACGTAGTTCAACTAGTTTTCAAACAGATGACTGTTCAAATTGAAATTTGAATTAACGTTGACAATTCCGTTTTATCCGGAAGGATTGACGGTTCAAAGGAGTCAATTCACTCTTCGACCGCTCTCGCAATTCATGTGAACACTATCCGCTACCTCCGTCTATAAAAAGAGACGACTACGCAAACATACCCACAAGTTTACATTCCTCCCTAGATCACACTAAGTATCGTATTTTTCCAGTTCAATCCCTCACTGGCGATCTAAACGCACGGCAAAGCTCTTGTTGGTTTTGTATACTAGAAGACTTGTCTTTGGTATACTTTATTGATAATGGTTTTATGATGATATAGAATGAATACAATTGCAGTCACTATTTGCATTTAAATTGTTATATTTATATGCATGTTCACTATACTTACATTGTAGATGATATGGTGTGGGTAAACACATGGTTAGATCATATCATCGGTTCCTTGTAATGTATTAAAAGACTCACAGTTTAGATGGTACTGAACCTGCTATCGGTACGCCGTAGAATAATCTGATAGTTAGTTTGTCTTGACTAACTAATTATTCTAATACACGGTCAAGTGTATTGAGGAGGATCTACTTAGGATTCTATTCTCTATTCTGACCTTAAATGAGAGAATAAGAATCCACAGAGTTCGGGTTCTTAACCCCTATGTGTTGGCAGACATATACGTGTAGTGTTTGCAGCTTTGATTTATCAAAGGATGAGATTCTTTCATAAGGATCAATAATCTCGATATCTTGGGTTGTGACATTTACACTTATGATGGGTTGTACAATATGTAGGGGCACCGTGTCCTGGTACGCCAATTTGATGGTGTGCCCTTGAGGAAATGCAAGTTCATGCTAAAACCCTGCTGGTGGAATTTATTATGTGCATGAGTAAAGCTTGTGTGGTACTACTCAAGGATAAGATATTAATTAATTATAGCTGTCAGAAGCTTACATAATTAATTAATGGGCATTATATCTTAAACGCGGTGAATGGCTGGACTAAAGGAGAAAGCATATTCAGAAATATGTATTAAATTGGTAGGTCAGTATTATTTCTTTAGTGGAATAAAAATAATACTTAATTTATTTAATAATATCCTAAGTTTATTGGATATTGGAAATTAAATAAATTAGCAGGCCAATTTAATATTCTTCTAGATCCCTGTTGTAGCCCAATATGACTTTAATGGACTGGAGATAGAAAAATGGATAGAGGCCCAAACCTAGTAGGGTTGGGACACTGAAATTTCGACCACCTCCCCTATAAATAGGGAGGTGGGGGACGAAATTTTGAGAGTAATAATCAGCTCCTCTTGTGTTCTCTTTATTCCACAGATTCCATACCGATCTAGTAGATTTCAGCCCAACCTGAAACTAGATTCAGTTCGGGAATACAACAGAAGATCAAGGAGTGGAATATCACTGTGGGGCGCCAATAATCATCATACACATCAACAAGATTAGACCTTTAATCTTGTCCTCTACCCGTCGTTTAATTTGTAAGTCGTTTTTCGATTCTATGTTTCCGCTTTAGTAGAATCGTTTAAACCGGATTTGCATGTTAATTAAACTCGGTTAATTAAAACATATGAGATGCATGAATTTATTATTTACATGACATTAGGATTAATGAACATCCAATTAGATCATGCGGTGGTTCAATTCGAAAAAACCCCAACAACTGGTATCAGAGCCAGGTTTTGGCATTGTTCTAGATTTAATCCTAGGATATTTTCGAAATTCATGTATAAATTTGTAGATGAATTTTATGTCTTTAAAATTTTCAGATTTATTTGATCATGAATTTCATGTTTAATAGATTCAAATTCGAATGTAATTTTGATGTATATTACATCAAAATTCAAATTTGTAGAAATCTATGTAATTTTCGGCCATGGTATTATTAGATTTGGAATATAATTTTGATGTATCAAAATTTCCAGATTTAATAAGGTGAGTGTTCAAAAATTTGAGCATCAAAATTTTCGAAAATTTGATGTCTCAAGTTCCCTAATTTTTGTGTTGAATTTTCGACCACTATGAATTAGATTTGGATGGATTATTGATCAAGATCAAAATTTCCAGATTTGTTTTGAGTGTGGTTCGAAAATTTGGTGTATTAGAATTGGATTTGGTGATTTTTTATGTATATCAAAAGTTACAAAATTCTAATCTAGATAAGTTTGAAAATATAATTTTAAATTTGGTAATTTTTGAAGTGGATCAAAATTTCCAGATTTATTATTCTAGGTATTTTCGAAACTTAGGTTATATATTTGGAATAGTTTTTTGATTAATGTCAAAATTTCCAAATATGTTATTTTATGTAATTTTCGGTTTTATTAAATTAAATTTGGAGGAAATTTTAATGAAAATTAAATTTCCAAATTTATTTAATGATGTGGATCGAAATTTATGTATATTGGATTTAGATTTGTTGTTATTTGATGTATATCTTGATTTACCTAATATTAATCTAGATAGATTTGAAAATAGAATTTTAAATTTGGAAGAATTTGAAATGGATCAAATCTCCAATTTATTATTTGGATAATTTCGAAATCTATGGGATTAAATATTGGATAAGGTGATTTTGGATATATACAAATAATTATCAAAATCCAATTGTGATAAGATTTTAAATTTGGATAAGTTTTGGAAGATTTTGGATTGGAATCAAATCTCCAAACTTTATCCTTGAAGATTTAGATTCTTATGGATAATATTTGGATTAGATTTTTGATTTATATCAATATATGCAATTATTATTTAATTAGGGTGGCTAGAAAATATTAAATAAATTTGGTGGATAATTTTAAATAATTTCCAGATTTATTTTAGTAATATTTTCGAAAAATACAAGTTATAAATTGGTGGATAATTATTTTAATTTCCAATTTTTATCTTGTGGATAATATCGAATTAATTAATTTTATTAATTGAAAAATTCGAATATTATTTAATATGTCATGTTTGGATATCATATGTTATTTTATGCTAATCATGTAATTGTGATTGTTGGAATTGTAGACTGACTTGTTTGCAGGTTACCGACTATCATGGCTCCTTAATTATGTGATGTATGTTTTAATTTATGTTGGATGTATGATGGGCCGTATGCCGGTTTGGCTACGTGATTTTAATCCATGAGAAAATCCATGGATTAGGTCTAGGTTTTATTTTATGTTGTTTTAATGTAATAGAAATAAAACTGTTAGACCAAGTCATTGAGTTGTAATTTTATTCTAGATATATTAGTTTTTTCCTTTAAGGAATAGATATTCTATATTGAATAAAGTTTGAAGATCAACTCAAAGAAGGAGAATAATACAGCTTAAGAATGGAAGGTTCACCGGTTCACGTCCCGAAAACCCTAAATGGAGCTAGGATTTTCGACGAGGCGCGGTGAAGGGGGCGGCGGCCAAGCCTGTTTCTGGAGCTGACTTTTCAATTTTATCTCATTCAGCAACATGAGATATAAGTCATGATAGTTGGTTTTTATTATTATTGTTTATTATGTTGTTTGAAGCTATTATGTTGTTTGAAGCATGCAATGGTGTTTTATCATTTTATGTGATGTTTGCATGTTTTACAATGGGATAAAATGAAACATCAATCTTAAATAACTAAGTGGGAGAGATTCATACCAAAGTATATAGAAATCTCAAACGGTCTCCATTAATCTGGTTTAATTGAGATGTGATAGACATGCGAGTTGACAATAGGTCTTCCTCCATAACGGATGTGTTATATCACTGTTATCTCTAGAAATTAAACTTCTTTATCAAGATAGCTGTAGAACACTACTAGAACAAACTGACTCCTCCAACTGGAGCAGGGAATTCGAAATAGTGGACTTGGTGCTAAGATGATGGTGTTCACACTTAGGTGTAATTTATTAATAAACGTCCACACTAACGTGGCTTATTAATTAGAAGGTTACACGACCGTGGTTATTTCTGACTATTAATTTACTTGTCATAAGGAAATTTGACTGGAGGTAAATTAAAGGTGGTTTTACCTGTTTGAGGATGAATTTTATAAACGTCCACACTAACGTGGCTTATAAGAAACATTTTTAAAATGTCGATGGATTACATTTTTTTTTTTTGAAGTATACGATTATATGTGAGTATCCTAAAGTTTGTGACTGTACTGCATGTTTACTTTTCAGTTATTCTATATCATCATGGCACTCTCCAACCTGTCCACTATTCTCAAAGAAAATAAGTTAATCGGTGAAAATTACAATGACTGGATTCGAAACCTTAATCTTGTTCTCACTGCGGAAGGACACAAATTCGTACTTGAAGAAGTATGTCCTCAGAAGCCAGATGAGGGTTCTGACGAAGCCCAAAAGGTTGCATATGATAAGTGGGTTAGGTCCAATGAGATTGCGCGCTGTTACATTCTGGCATCCATGTCGAATGTGTTGCAACCTCAGCATGAACCTATGAAAACTGCTTATAATATCATGTACAACCTTAGGCAGCTCTTCGGTCATCAGAACCGCTCAGCACGCCATTTGGCAATGAAGAAGCTAATGAATACGAGAATGTCTGACTCCACACCTGTTAGGGATCACGTTCTCACGATGATGGGGTATCTGGCTGAGATCGAGACCTTGGGTGGAGAGCTGGATGGCGATTCTCAAATCGACATTGTTCTTCATAGCCTGTCCTCGAGGTTTGAGCAGTTCAGGCTGAACTTTAACATGATTAAAAGGGATGTTAGCCTGACTGAACTGCTCATGGATCTTCAGGCGGCTGAGTTACTTCAAAAAGGAAATCCAGAGTCACACCCAGCTGAAAATAGGGCGTCTTCTTCCGGTACTAAAAGGAAGAAGAAGAAGAAGAAGAAGAAGAAGAAGAAGAAGAAGAAGAAGAAGAAGAAGAAAAAGAACGCACCCAAGAAAGCTGTAGATGGGGCGCCTAAGGTGAAGAAGTCTAAGACTAAGATTACTCCCGAGGAATTTAAGTCAAAGACAAAGTGTTTCAAGTGCGGCCAGCCAGGTCACTGGAAGGCGGATTTTCCTAACAAGAAGAAGAAAAAGGGTACGTCTCAATCTCTCATCGTTGAAACATGTTTAGCTACTTGTTCTACTCAGTCATGGGTAGTAGATACTGGAGCTACTGATCATGTTTGCATGTCTTTACAGGGGTTCTTGGCAAAAAGACAGCTGAGTGATGGAGAGATTTCAGTCTACATGGGCAATGCTACGAAAGTGGCGGCAGTTGCAGTGGGAGACGTAACCTTATCTTTTAGTAGTGATAGGATTTTAGTTTTAAAGGATTGTCTTTATGTGCCTGGTTTTAGGCGAAACTTGATTTCAGTTTCTAAACTTTTTATGGATGGATATTCTGTTTCTTTTGATAACAAGGTTGTTATCTTTAGTGATAAACGTTTTATCTATTCTGGCACATTGGATGGACATCTTTATTTACTTAATCCTATGCAAAACACTACGCAAATGCATTTACTAAATACATCGGTCATAAACCCTAACAAATGAAAAGAACCTTCGGAAATGAATCAAACCTATCTTTGGCATCTTAGGCTCGGCCATATTAACCTTAAACGGATACAAAGACTAGTAAATGATGGACCCTTGTCTTCATTGGTCCTAGAATCGTTCCCTTTGTGTGAATCCTGTTTGGAAGGTAAAATGACCAAGCGACCCTTTAAGGATAAAGAGAATAGATCTGAAAAGGTACTAGATTTGATTCACTCTGACTTATGTGGCCCTATGTCAGTTCAGGCTCGAGGAGGGTACGAGTATTTCATAACGTTCATTGATGATTACTCAAGGTATGGATACATATACCTGTTACGCCGCAAGTCAGAATCCTTTGAGACTTTCAAAGAATTCAGAGCAGAAGTGGAAAAACGTACAGGTAAAAGTATCAAATCACTACGGTCTGATCGTGGTGGTGAGTACCTCTCGAATGAATTTAGGGACTACTTAGCAGAAAATGGGATTACATCCCAGTTGACTACGCCGAGAACACCACAGCAGAACGGCGTGGCGGAGAGAAGGAACAGAACATTGTTAGAGATGGTTAGATCGATGATGAGCTATTCAGATCTGCCTATTTCATTCTGGGGATATGCCCTGGAAATGGCAGCCTATATTCTAAATGTGGTTCCATCAAAATCAGTCCCATCTACGCCCACAGAACTTTGGACTGGACGAAAGCCCAGTCTTTGACATTTTCGGATTTGGGGTAGTCCAGCACATGTGCTGGATAAGGAAGCTGATGAGCTGGCACCACGTACGGATGTTAGACTGTTTGTTGGATATCCCAAAGGAACGAAAGGTGGTTTATTTTATAGTCCTAAGGATCAGAAGATCATTGTGAGTACCAATGCTCGATTCTTAGAGGAAGACTATGTAATAAATCACAAGCCAAGAAGTGAGATAGTACTCGAGGAACTACGAGGGGAAAATTCGAATCTGACACCAATAGTACAAGAAGAGGAACCACAAATTACTGCACAACGTGTCACAGAAGTACATGAATTGCCTCGTCGCAGTGGGAGGGTTGTACGCCAACCTGACAAATTCATTGGTTTGGATGAATCTTCGGATTTCCCTGAAGGACTAAATGAATTGGATCCCAGGACCTACGACGAAGCAATCCAAGACAAAGATGCAGACTTTTGGAAAATTGCAATGGAGTCTGAGATTGGATCTATGGATCACAATCAAGTCTGGGAGCTTGTAGAAACCACAAGATGGGATAAAACCCATTGGGTGTAAGTGGGTTTACAAACGCAAGAGAGGAGTTGACGGGAAGGTTGAAACCTTCAAGGCAAGATTGGTGGTGAAAGGGTACACTCAGAAAGAAGGGATCGATTATGAGGAAACCTTTTCACCGGTAGCCATGCTTAAGTCAATCCGGATTCTCTTGTCTATTGTCGCTCATTTGGATTATGAGATTTGGCAGATGGATGTCAAGACAGCTTTCCTGAATGGAAGTCTTGAGGAAAACATCCACATGAAGCAACCAGAAGGAGCACTTAGTGTGCAAGCTTAAGAGATCCATTTATGGACTTAAGCAGGTGTCAAGGTCTTGGAACATCCGGTTTGACGAGGTTATCCAGTCATATGGATTTGTGCAATGTCCGAATGAGAGCTGTGTGTACAAGAAGAGTGATGGAAAGGTGGTGGCTTTCCTCGTGCTATATGTTGATGATATCTTACTTATTGAAAACAGTAAGAAAGTATTATCTAACATAAGGGTGTGGTTGTCCAAGCAGTTCGATATGAAAGATCTAGGAGAAGCCGGACACGTCCTTGGCATCAAGATAATTCGAGATCGCCAGAAAAGGATGTTGTGCTTATCTCAGGCAACATATATCGACACAGTGCTAGCTAGGTTTAACATGCAGGATTCCAAGAAAGGTTTTATACCTTTCAGGCATGGAATTCATCTATCCAAGGATATGTGTCCCCACACACAGGCTGAGATAGATGAGATGAAGGGCGTTCCATATGCTTCGGCTGTGGGAAGTCTTATGTATGCTATGCTATGCACTAGACCTGATATATGCTATGCAGTCGGCATGGTAAGCAGATATCAGTCTAACCCTGGACAAGGTCACTGGACTGCGGTTAAGAATATACTCAAGTACCTAAAAAGGACTCGAGATTATATGCTGGTATACCGCTCTGATAGTCTAGTGCCTTTGGGTTACACGGACTCAGATTTTCAATCCGATAAAGATTAGAGTAAATCTACCTCAGGCTATGTGTTTACCTTGGGAGGTGGAGCCATTGCATGGAGGAGCATAAAGCAGAAATGCATTGCGGATTCCACCATGGAGACCGAATATGTAGCTGCCTCTAAGGCTGCAAAAGAGGCCGTCTGGCTCAAGAGCTTCTTGTTGGACTTGAGCGTGGTTCCTGATTTGCCTAAAAGTATCATAGTATATTGTGATAGCTCGGGTGCAGTGACAAATTCGAAGGAACCCAGAGCCCATAAGGCAGGTAAACACATAGAGAGAAAGTACCATCTTATACGAGAAATCGTTAAGAGAGGAGATGTGGCAGTGGTCAAGATTGCATCGGTGGACAATTTAGCTGATCCATTCACGAAGAGCCTTCCGGCTAAGACCTTCTACGGTCATGTGGAGAAAATGGGAGTGAAATGCAGACCCGGGGTTGCCGTTTGAGATTTTAGTTAGAGTTGGAGAGTTTAGCCAGTTTGTTTTATATTTGAAAGACATGCTTCAAGTATAAGTGGGAGATTGTTGGTTTTGTATACTAGAAGACTTGCCTTTTGTATACTTTATTGATAATGGTTTTATGATGATATAGAATGAATACAATTGCAGTCACTATTTGCATTTAAATTGTTATATTTATATGCATGTTCACTATACTTGCATTGTAGATGATATGGTGTGGGTAAACACATGGTTCGATCATATCATCGGTTCTTTGTAATGTATTAAAAGACTCACAGTTTAGATGGTACTGAACCTGTTATTGGTACGCCGTAGAATAATCTGATAGTTAGTTTGTCTTGACTAACTAATTATTCTAATACACGGTCAAGTGTATTGAGGAGGATCTACTTAGGATTCTATTCTCTATTCTGACCTTAAATGAGAGAATAAGAATCCACAGAGTTCGGGTTCTTAACCCCTATGTATTGGCAGACATATACGTGTAGTGTTTGCAGCTTTGATTTATCAAAAGGTGAGATTCTTTCATAAGGATCAATAATCTCGATATCTTGGGTTGTGACATTTACACTTATGATGGGTTGTGCAATATGTAGGGGCACTGTGTCCTGGTGCGCCAGTTTGATGGTGTCCCCTTGAGGAAATGCAAGTTCATGCTGAAACCCTGCTGGTGGAATTTATTCTGTGCATGAGTAAAGCTTGTGTGGTACTACTCAAGGATAAGATATTAATTAATTATAGCTGTCAGAAGCTTACATAATTAATTAATGGGCATTATATCTTAAACGCGGTGAATGGCTGGACTAAAGAAAGCATATTAAGAAATATGTATTAAATTGGTAGGTAGTATTATTTCTTTAGTGGAATAAAAATAATACTTAATTTATTTAATAATATCCTAAGTTTATTGGATATTGGAAATTAAATAAATTAGCAGGCCAATTTAATATTCTTCTAGATCCCTGTTGTAGCCCAATATGACTTTAATGTACTGGAGATAGAAAAAGGGATAGAGGCCCAAACCCAGTAGGGTTGGGACACTGAAATTTCGACCACCTCCCCTATAAATAGGGAGGTGGGGGACGAAATTTTGAGAGTAATAATCAGCTCCTCTTGTGTTCTCTTTATCTCCACAGATTCCATACCGATCTAGTAGATTTCAGCCCACCCTGAAACTAGATTCAGTTCGGGAATACAACAGAAGATCAAGGAGTGGAATATCACTGTGGGGCGCCAATCATCATCATACACAACAACAAGATTAGACCTTTAATCTTGTCCTCCACCCGTCGTTTAATTTGTAAGTCGTTTTTCGATTCTATGTTTCCGCTTTAGTAGAATCATTTAAACCAGATTTGCATGTTAATTAAACTCGGTTAATTAAAACATATGAGATGCATGAATTTATGATTTACATGACATTAGGATTAATGAACTTCCAATTAGATCCTACGGTGGTTCAATTCGAAAAAACCCCAACAACTCTTACGTTCTGATGTGATTAAACGATGCTCTACAAGATATCTAGTCACGTTCTAACTAGAGATCACCGTTTCAAAAAAATTTAATTATTCTTTTATTTCATGTTTTATCACATTCTACTTTCATTCTTTTTCTGACTTGATCGTCGGACGCCAACGACTGTCACACCCCCTATGGTTCGTGGCAACGACTGTCACACCCTGATGAGTGCATAAATTGCACTCAATTGCACTATATTTTGAGTACAATTGCACTTGTTTAGTATGTAAATATGTTGTAAATATTATAAATATTGTTTTAATCTTATGTTTTGTGTAATGTGGCCAATATAAGGAATTTTTGGGTTAAACAATGCAAAATAAGTCAAGTTAGTGAATTGGATCAAAAAGGTGGCACAAAGATGAACAAAGGACAAGAAAACCAAGTCACAAGCTGAAACATGACCCCAAAGCCCTAGCAACTGGGGTCGCGTTTCAAATGCACAGCAAAGCCCGACCAAAAAGCCCTACTCATGGGTCGCACTGTAAAGCACTTCAGAGATGAGTTTTTCTTTGTTGAAAGCCCGGCCTAAAAGCCCTAGCAACTAGGGTCGCGTTTCAAATACACAGCAAAGCCCGACCAAAAAGCCCTACTCATGGGTCGCACTGTAGAGCACTTCATAGATGAGTTTTTCTTTGTTGAAAGCCCGACCCAAAAGCCCTAGCAACTGGGGTCGCGTTTCAAATACACAGCAAAGCCCGACCCCAAAGCCCTAGCACCTAGGGTCGGGTTTCAATACAAAGCAAAGCCCGACCCCAAAGTCCTACCACCTGAGGTCGCATTTCGGACTGACGGAATTGAAACTTGACTTTTGGCATCCAATTATTGGTCCATTACTTTATATATCTATTGGGGATTTCAAAGGACGAATCTAACACTCCTCCCACTCAAAATACACTTGAAGAAACACTACATTTAGGGATTTTTGAAGATCGAGAAGAAGAAGGAAGATCCATCCATCCATTTGAGGATTCAAGCCAAGGAATTGAAGGAGATTGTTCAACATTGGGTTTTATCTTCTCCTTCCCTCTTTTACTCTTGTACTTAGAATGGATTTTGATTCTTTCTTTTGTATTCTTGATTTTGTTGTAAACATGGTTGGCTAGAGCCTTAGGGCTCTAGGATGTGGAGAAACAGTGTGAATCTTGTTCTTGACTAGAGTTTAATCTATGGGTGTGTTTTGTCAAGATTTCAATCTTTGATAGTTCTTGTATGATGTTGTTTGAAGTGGCATTCATTTAACATCAAATGTTTGAATCACATGCATCTAGTCAATCTTATGATCATAAGCATGTATGGATTGAATCTATGTATTTGTACTCTTCGTTGAATGTCGAATATGTGGAAGGAAATGTGACCCCTTAGAACCTTTGGTAGGTGCGACCTTGGAATGTGTTAGAGATAGTCATCCTTGTCGCATTCGTAATTAAGGAGATATTCGAGAGATGCTCCTTCTATATTCGTGGTCTTTCTATCTATGAACTTAGCATAATTGTGTGTTTAACCCTTGTTGTTTGATCAAGAGGAATGTTATGAATATATATCCTAGAGTCTTGCCTAAATTTATCTTCAAATCTCTCTCCTTTGTTGGTATTGTTTCTTGCATCTTATTTAGATTGATTATTGTTGTTGTTTGGTATTCACTTGTTTATTTCTTATGTTTTGGTTTTGTTGTGACAATCAACCCTCATCCTAATTCATAGTCTAAATATTTCGCTCGTCTATTGTCGTGGTACTTGTATTTTCAAGTTATAATTCATTTTCCCTGTGGATCGATCTCGTTTCATCATATCTACAATTATATGCTTGTATACTTGTAAGCATGACTCGAGTTTATAAATATTGAAACCATTTTAGAGGAGAGAAAAATCTCTCTATCACACCCCCTATGGTTCGTGGCTCTTATGGTGTTTTTTTTGTTTCTGTTTCACAGATAGACCGCTGCTCCGGACTAAATCGATAATTGCAAATTTCTGGATCTACAATAATCAATAGTCAACATTTATAAAAAAATGAATTACAAAAATATAAAACATAATTTTGAAAAAATCAACCATAATAATAAATTATTAATTGAAAATCAAAATTGAAATATTAAAAAATAATTATAAATCCTAATTGGGTGGAGCGAATCATAAAAACAATCATTAAATTAAGTGAATCCTAAAAATAATCATAAAATTAAACTAAATAACAAAAAAAAATGAAGAAAATATAAAAACTTGTAATTTAAAAGTATAACACAAAATATAACACAAAGTGTGTAACAAAAAATTTCATGTGTACAATAATACGAAAGGGTCTTGCAAGTTACACGACTATTTTTTCAATATACATTATATTTACTATATACATCATCACTATATTTTTTCAGTATTTTTTTAAATACACCATATTTTTTCTTTCTATTTTTTTCTTCTCCAATACTCGTCGTCTTCTACCGCCACTGGTGATAATGCTACTGCTTATGTGACTGCCGGAGGCTTGTTTAGCGGTGGAGGGGAGGTAGTGGAGTCGCCGGCATCAGTTTTCTCTGATCCCAACTGTTTCTTCGCCAAACAATCTGGTGGGGATAAATTTTCAAGTAGAGACAAGAATTTGGCTTCGAGTTGTGAGATGCGGGAGAGGAGGAGAGGGGAGGCAGAAGAAGATGACTGCATATTTTTTTATTTGTATAATTTATATCAATTATTTTTAATTTTATTTAGTAAGAATATTAAAGTAATTTTATAAATAATTATTTTTGAATCATTTTATTTTGTGGTGTAGAAAAAAAAGATGGTGGTGCATGTAGAAACATTGGATATGAAATGAATAAAAAATAAGAGAGGAAAATCAAAGAAGTCAAAACCAAATAGATTTTTTTTTTTTTACTTTTTTTTTGTTTCTAGTAAAGTTTTATTATTTCAATTTTTTTATTAAAACAGTGTAGATCAGTTGACAATCGTAAAATTAATGAGTTAGATTTCATAATTTTCGGGTACAATTTGAGATGGCAGATAAAAATATGTACCCGATTAGAGGTTGTCAAGTGAATGCATACCTAATTACAATTTATATGGTCGATGTATACACTACTTTATTATTGTTAGTTATTAATTGATTATTTGAAAACACAAATGCTAAAAAATTATAATAAATTCTAATTGAATAAATTAACTAATAAATATAAAATTAAATTAAAAAAAAAAGAAATTGATATTAAAAAAATTGGATAAAAATTTAAAAATTAATCGGGAATAGAGAATAATATAACATGAATTGTTACAAAAGATCTCTTCTACCACTGCACCAATCATTAACAAACTATTTAAAAATTAATTGAATTGTATGTGATGGATAATAAAAAAATAATTTAAAATTAATAAAATTATATTTAATAAAAAATAAAAAAATTATTAAAATATATTAGTAATCGGGTAGGTGGGCAACGGACAGGTAGAATTTCATCTTCTACCATATGTCATATATAGGACAACGGCACTTTTTCGAAGGTGGGCTCCACTTGTGGAATTTTTGATAGCCGCCTCCACCAAAAATGGTTTAGACTTCCTCCCTCTCCTCTCGTAGTCCCCTACCAATTTGTTTTATATCTTCTTTTGTTTTTTCCCCCAATGGAGCAATTTGTCAAATCCACATATTTATGGAGCAATTTGTCAAATCCACATATTTATGGAATTTGTTAAGGTGTTATTATGGTAACTAATATTTTAAAAAGTTTGTGGGTTCCAAGTTATGTGCATGATATGATTTCTACAAGAAAATGTTTAAAATTTCAGTGTTCAATCTCTCCCTTCGAATTCACCCAGACGCCTCCTCAATTAGAATATTTTTCTATTTTTTTTAATTCATAATTTTATTAGATCTACTCAAGATTTTATAAAGATCTACCCAATTTTTTTTTATATCAAGTTTAATAATGGGTGTAATTTCTAGCATTCTGTAGATCCTTTTTATTTGTATTTCCCCCCTTTGGCTTTACCATTGAGTTTGTTGTTGATTTAGCTAGAGTTTATTCAAATTTTCGTTTTACTCTTTGAATTGAATCGATCACTTTAAAAATTTCATTTCAATTAATTTGTTTCGTTATTATATTTATAACTAGTTTTGCGCCCGTGCGGTGCACGGTAATCATTGAGCTTGATAAAATAATTCAAGATAATTTTATATTATAAATTTATATGATAAACAAATAAGTCAAATAAAAAAAATGTAGAATATAAGTGAAATAAAAAATTATAGAATATTATGGGAGAAATTTTCATTTTAAAATAATAATTTACACTTTTCGTAAAAAAATTAATAACAATTGTTATTAATTTTAGAATTATATTTTATATAACATTTGTTATTAAATTAATAATAATATCATTGTCATCACATATAATATATTTGAAATTATAAACAAATTTAACCCTCGAAAAATATATATATATATTTGACCACGTCTGAAAATTTTATAATAAATTCGAGTACCGATTAAAGTTGAACGTGAGGTTCAGTTTTGCAAACTTTTGGGAGAATGACAAATTGATTAGTTCAAGTATATTTTGAATGAAATTTTTCAAAAGTAGTAATCCAATCTACTGAATATTTAAAATGAAAAGAAAAAAAAAGGAAAATTAAGAAATGATTACATGCAATGTATTAAAAGCATTAAAAAATATAAGATAAAATAAATCTAGCAGCACCAAAGCACATAGGAGGTGACAACTGACAAATATAAGGATGCTAGCCTAGCGACTTAATTTCGATTTTGATCTCATAGGATATTGGGTATTCTGATTTTGGTCCTGATATTATTATTTTTGGTCATTTTTCAAAAAAATCGTCCAAGTTTAGTCCCATAGGTTTAAGAATATCATTTTTTGTCCCATGATTTTAAGGCAAAAAAGGGACCAAAATCGATACTAACTTTGTTTGAGACCAAAAATTATAGTTTCGGGACCAAAATCGGAATATCCGATGTTCTATGGGACCAAAATCAATATTTTCTCCTAGCCTAGCATATGAGTTTGAGCTATGCGCTGCTAACTAAAAACACAAATATGCAAAAATAAGCTATAGATGGAAAAAAAAAAAAAATTCCACTTTATTTAAGCTAACAATGTGTCATCATATACTCATATATGTATTAAAATGTTTAGTACTTAAAAAAATGGAGGAATTTAGAAAAAACTTTAACCTGATGTTGTATGGTAATATGTTCATCAACAATTGCAATGGATAAAATTGGAATGCACGGTAAACAAATTTTATAAAGTAAAAAAGAAAATTTGACATCAAATAGACGATCTATTATAATTTTGAAGATCCTTTTTATACATAATATTTATACTTCTACTACTGTCATGTGATATAATAAGTACATGAAAATAGACTTCGATTCATGTGTGCGTGTGTATATATATAACATAACATTATAAATTACAGTTAATTTAAAAATATAACCGAAGAAAAATAAATCATTGTTTCTATTTAATACAATAAACACTACTATCAACATGAGAGCCCAAATTCTATGTGATCAAATATGGGTCACATATCATCCTAATTTGTTACCCTGAATATTTGACGTGATCTTTAAACATAGCCTACTTGTCAGCTGAAGACTCCCTCTCCAAAGCCAAATCATATAACTCTCCAGTCTTCACCCTGTTAAATCCATGATAATTAATCTAATATTAGAATATTTATAGACATAATTTTACACGTAAATGAATTTTTAAAAATTGGAAAAAGATATATAAGTCTTCACCCTGTTAAATCCATGATGATTAATCTAATATTAAAATATTTATAGACATAATTTTACTCGAAAACAATTTTTTAAAAATTGGAAATATATATATATATATATATATATATATATATATATTATATTTGCATATATTACATTTGCTCAGGGATAATCAAACAATTTGATAATACTCGTTTCTTTGAATATGAGCATTTTATGCTTGCATGTTGTCTTATATTTCATTATGTTTAAATCAATAATGAAATTCATGATATCATAAACTTTTCCCATTTCAAGAATAGATATGAACTTTGACTGAGTACTTTTTTGAAATGTAGCATGTATATGATTTCCTTGGAATGTAAATAAAATTTATTTTGTGACATACCGTTTTGTCATGAAATATGCATTCATGACTATAAACTTTGTCTTTGTTCTTGAATTCTGGCTGATCATAACTCCGAACCAAACAAAGTTGAAGTGCAATTTTGCTTTTCCCTTGCTGGAATTGAGATATGAGTCCAAACAATAGGACCATTTTTCATATATACATGAGGAAAGCTTTGGTTTGTTGAATAAATGAATTATGATATGGTCCAACAAATTATTTATATGTACTTCCAATTTTCTGAATTATTATCTTTTTTGAAATTTGAAATGTTAACCGTGATACACATGTTTTGCGATAATTTAGTTGTCTTGAATTAAAACCGCCGAAAAAAATCTGTGCATGCAATCCATTGTGTGAAATATTTAATTCTTTGATATTTTTTTTTTTAGCAAATTCTTTGATATTTTAAATCTATCAATAACCAGTAACTTTTTTGAGGCACCAATACACAATATTGATTGTCTAAACTGCATAATTTTTTTTATATAATACTTTATTGGATAATTAATCAATAATATATTTTTTATATAATACTTTATTGGATAATTAATCAATAATATATTTTTAGGGAATTCTAACAAAATGAAACAATAAATAAAATTGGGCTCTGACAAATGAAAATACATTTTCCCAAATGATTAATGGCTTTTAAATGAAGCCAAAATCTATTATAGATTAAAAAAAGCTTTTAAGTAACATCAATCACAATGGTCGATTCTCTCTGTTGTTTTGAACTATTAAAATCATCACAACACCTATTGAAGCTACACAAGTGGCGACATGCACAAATTTGCATATATGAAAAATGATATTATTAGGTTAGTGCTTATACTTATTGAAACTGAAAACACACACACACACACGATTACCAACGAGAAAATATGCATGAAATTCTTTCAAAAAATATAAAAAGTTGCGAGAGAACTTATCTTTGAATAACCGTATCTACACTTAATCTCTTTATATAAGAATGGACAACAATCCTTTGTAGGTTCAAAATTCAATTTTTGATGTCTCTTTGGAGATGGCCTAGTGGTGGAGTGGTGTTATATATCTTGAGGATAAAGGTCTCAAGTTTGAATTTCACCACCAACACCATTAGATGTGAGTCTGTCACACCTGGCTTGTCAGGTGTAGTTAACCTCCCCTGTGTGGTTTGCAGACTATTACACAGGGACGGAGGTTTACCCAGTACACACTTCTGTAGCAGCTGCGGTTACCCTTGACAAAAAATAAAAATAAAAATTTGGCATGAGCCGCGGTTGATCGGGTCTTTAATAATGCATTGATGTGGTTGATTGAAATTATTAAATATTTCGTTGAATAATTTTAATTTAATATATATTAATGTATATATACAAAATCTATCTATATCTATATATATAAACTATCACAGATACATAAGTATTATGCATATTATATATTAATATATACAAAGAAACTTATATTATATTACGTGTATATATGTATGTGTATAATATATCGGTTTTAAAAAATTATTAAATTATTTACCATTTCCTTAATAGATTAGATGTATAATGATATATCATATATTGTAATATTGATATAAATTACTCCATCCGTCCCAATATCAAGGTTTACCTTTTTATTATTTACTCTCTTTATTTTAAAATTGGACCTTGCAAACGGGACGGAAGGAGTATTATATTATATTATAATATATGTACACATATATAATTGTGATTACCGCAATTAAATCTCATCACCATAATATCACGATTCCCCATAATTAGTTATAATTTAATCACAGGTATTATATCACCATAATCTAATGATCACCGAAATTATTTGGCAAGTACAAATAATATAGTATAGGGTAGATTTATATTTTTATTAGTTTTAATTTTTTAGTTAAAATTATAAATTAGGATCTTCTTTTAGTTAGAGTATCATTAGTTTTAGTTTCATTTGTAGATAGATAGTTTTTTTTTTTATCAGGGTTGAATATTTTATATTGTGATTTATATATATATATATTATTTTAAATTATTAATTAATATATTTTTAGGATTAAATTTTAAAGTTTATATCATTACTATATTTTTTTCATATTTAAATCTAGAAAATGATACTATGAAAAAAATAAGAAAAACAATTGATAACGAAATAAATAAATAAATAAATAAATATATATATATAAATTTAATTAATTAAAACTTAATGGATTTATAATATCTAAAGCCAATATACAGAATAATATTAAGTATGATAAATATAAATTATATAATAGACTTGCTAAATCTAGAAGGTACGTTTTGACGGGAAATAAGAGAGTTTCTATTCCATTGCGCTTTCTAGGACCATTATGATATTATATATATATATATATATAATTATAATTTTTTAAATATAACTTAGTTGGGGAAAGATAACCGTGAATATAAATAATAAATTGAAAAAATTACACAAAGAAGTAAATATGTAAGAGAGTATGGCATAGAAGATTTGAAGCCATCCAAGGTCCACCCCTCCTCCTCGCATCTTACCCCAGTTCCTCTTCATCCAAGTTTTCTATTGCACTTTTTAGTATTTCACTCATTATTTTATTATTAAATTTATAATTTTAATAATATTTAGTATAAAATAAAATTTAATTATAACATAAATAATCATAATCAATATTTATCAATAAAAAATAAATTAAAAAAAGAAAAATTTAATTATGAATAATCAATCATAATAGTGAATTATTAATTGAAAACTAAAAATTAAATACTAAGAAATGATTATAAATTCTCGTTGGGTGGGGTAAACTCTAATAAATAATTATAAAATTTAACTTAATCATAAAAAAATGAAATTGGAGAAAAAAAAACTTAATAATTCAAAAGTGTAACACAGAGAGTACTGTAACTGGGAATTTCATGTGTGTTCTTCTAACCAATGACGGAACGAGGCTGGGGGGCTTTTTTTTTTTACTAGTAGTGTAACTTTTTTTCCAGTGATAGCCCCCGTAGTAATTGCCGGCTAAAATAACGATGGAGCTGGAAGAAGAAGAAGAAGAAGAAGAAGAAGAAGAAGAAGAAGAAGGAGGAGGAGGAGGAGGAGGAGGAGACTATGGCAGCCGTCACAGATATGTGAAGAAGAAGAAGTTGCAAACATTAAGTGAGAAGAATTACTACAGCTGTACATATATATAATATATTGATATAGCCATATAAGGTCTATTAATAAAAGTGTGTTTTTGAAACACACTTTTAGAGAAAAAAAGGAACGTATGTACGTAAGTTAGCCTAATTTTCAACTTTTAAGTAATTGAAGTTAAAAAAAATCAAGGCAGCCTCACGAGACAAGAACACAATTATATTGATTATTGGGTGAGTTAGTCTTAAAGATTTAGAAGCTCTTTTATTTCTCTCAATTTTCTTGGCAATGGCAGATAACAAATAAATTTGAGGTAATTTTTCTGAAATTTTCTTTTTAAATACTAAATATTTGGGTTAATCTTGTATGTTTCTTTCCTTTTTTTTTTTTTTTTTTGCAATTATGTTTCAAGACTTTTGGTTTCTTTCTTTGATATTATTTGAGGTTAGTTGTTAAAAATGGTCAAATGACCACTTCTATCACATCACCCTGTGTAAATTTTTAGATTAGCTATAATACATGAAATATTTAAACATTTGTATTGATATTAAAATTGTGTTTTTTATGTCACAATGTTTTGTATTTAAATATATATATATATATATTTATTTGATTGCGTGAAAAAACAAATTTATACTACAAATAAAATAGCCCTCCTAGAAAAAATTACTGGTTCAACCATTGCTTCTTACTCTCGGGCTTTCCGCATGAGATTTCATATTACACTCTTTGTGTTATACTTCGTGTTACAATTTCAAATTATTAGTTTTTTTTTTTTTTGCATTATTTTCTTCAATTTTAATTTTTTGTGATTTAGTTTATTTTATGATTGTTTTTAAGGTTTACCCAACCCAATTAGAATTTATAATTATTTTTTAATATTTAAATTTAAATTTTCAATTAATAATTCATTATTATGGTTGATTATTTTAAAATTTAATTTATAATGTTTAAATTCATTTTTTATTGATAAATATTGACTATAATTATTTGTGTCATATATTAATTTTTATTTTACAATAAATATTATTAAAATTATAAATTTGATAGTAAACATTAAAAAATGTAATAAGAAATATGAAACCCAGCTTTCAGTCTTCTCCATGACAAAAATAAAAATACTAGTAAAATCGATATCCTTTTTTTTTTCTTTTTTAACAGTCAAAAGAGCGGTTTGTTTCACTAACAATTGTCAACTTTGTTTAAAAATACCATTTTTTTTTGCACGCAGTAAAAAGAAAAATATAGCTAAAAAAATGACATATTACAATATCAAATATTGCAATCGTAATATATATCCATAAAAATGTATAAATATTTAATACATAAACTACTCTAAATACAGTAAATTTGATTTAAAAATTGACGCGCTTCTTTAAGGATGTAGTGACAAATGGTAAAAAAAATTTATGAGTGGTCTAACGGTTCATAATTCATTAGAAGTGTACGAGTCCGTACATTAATGTTGGATGAATGCGTCACGCGTGCCGCCGTCGATTCTAGTTTAAAATATATATTTTTGAATATAAAACAAATACAAAAGCACAAAATAAAAATAGAAAATGAAAAAAAAAAAGACAAAATGGCGGGGCAGTCTCACCCACAAGAGACTTGCCCAAAAGATAATATGTAGAAAAATGAAAAAAAAAAGGTTATAAAACTAAAAATAAATATTATTTTCCTAAAAATGACGAATGGTGCAAACTCAACCATTACTATATTTATATGGAGCAATTAATTTGTTACAATTTTATTTGGGAGTTGAAAGCACAAATCTTATGTAATTTTGGGATGATAAATTTCAATTACCCATTTAAAATAGGTGTGTTTGGATTGGATGATTAGATTAGATTGATTATTTTATCCAAATTTGTCAATTGTTTGGTTTGAGTGATTTGGGCCCTTGATTGATTATGGACCCCTGTTTATATCACTCAATTAGGTATAACTCATCAACCCATTTTTGGGTTGATTACTTATCATTTTCCTCATTCCACTAGCAAAATTATAAAATTACCCCACCAATTATTGTTGTTGTTGTTTAATGACGTAGAATAAAGATGCATCATCTCTCTAAAATTTTAACATGAATGTTTATTGATTATTTTAATAAATTATTTCATATTTTTTAATAAAAATTAATTACAATTTTATTGCAATTATTAATAAAGATTTTGATTAAAAAATAATTGCAACATAAAAATCCTGTAAATAAAAATCTTGTGCGGGGCAATTTGAGTATTTTCCTAGGCAAAATCTCATGTGCATCAGGTGCATGGGTCGGCCCATAAGACGGACCCGACCCGCGCCCACGACCCGGATAATAAATATCTTGACAGACCCAGTTTTCCCTCATTTCCCCCCCATTTCACCCATTGCGATTCGAAGCTAACCCTAGCCGCCTCCCACCGTGATACTTCCGCCTCATCTCCTCCGCTACTCTTCACCGCCGATCGCCAACCCGAAAACCTAGACGGCTCATCTCCACCGCGATTCTTCACCCCCGATTGCAAACCCTAGCTCGCTCACGGTGTCTCTCTCCCCAAAGTTCGGTGTTTAGCATCTGTCGTTGCGCCTTTGTCTCCCGGAGATTGGTAGTTCGTGTCTTCTGTTCCCGGCGTCTCTCTCTCTCCCGGCCCGGTGAAATTACTCTTGGTATTATTTTCTTTCTCTTCTAAGAATGTTAGAATGGAGTAAAAGAGCTCGAATTTCTATGAATCACTAGTAGTTTTGCTTCAAGTTATTATGACCTTTGTTAGTTATAGAAATCATTTTTACTCCCTTGTCTGTATTCTGTGACGAATCAGATCGTGAGATTTTTGTTGGATCATTGATTTTTTTGGCTACAATACCTGCAGATTGTGGCTCGGGGATTGGGAGGATCACCAAGAATCTTCTTATAAGATATTTTAATGAGGTACTTTTTTTTCTCACTTTGCGCCTTTCGTATATCACATTTTTGGTAACCGAAGGGATTGTCAAAAGAATCCAACTTGTTACTGGCAATGGTATCTAAAATATCTGATCATTGACATTATTGTGAAAATGCTTGGAATTCTTTTATTTAATTACAATTTCATGTTACAATCTACAATTCTTGTATAGATTGGGCATTTTATTGAATATGTTCATGTATCTGAAAAAATGAATTGACAATAACAGAAGTGGTGTATAAAGTATCAATTTGCATGCTCCTTAGTACCAAATGAGATGTATACAAGTATCAGTTATGTTCTATGTTTTATATTTTGTATGTGTGTGCAATTTCTATTTTTTTTTTCAAAATTTTCATGATGATTAGTACCAAATGAGATGCCTATAAGTATCGGAGTGATTTTGTTTTATGTTTTATTTGTGTGTTTTTTTTATAGAGTATCAATATTGATGTTGATTAGTACCAAATCATATGCTTACAAGTATCAGATTTTATTTTATGTTTTATCTGTGTGCAATTTACAATTTTTTTGTATGGAGTATCAATCTTAAAACAGAATTGTACTATTTGAGTTGACTGTATGTATCAAAATTTGAAGTATTGTGTTGTATAGTATGTTGTGCTTTTTATATGTGCATGAATGGGTTCAATTTTTATATGCATTTTGGTTTAGTTAGTGTTATTGGTTTATATGTCTATATTTTTATCATCGTGTGGTGTAGTATCACTCTGTATGCTTATTAGTACCATTTTATATGCATAGTAGTATCAAACTATTTCATACAGTAATTATGTAATCTATATTTTTCATAGTTTGTGTGTTTTAATATTTGGTTTCATTAACTTATATCAGGTTTCAATGAAGAAAAAGGTGTCCAAGAAGCAAAAAGCTTCCAAGGGTGTGAATGTCACCGCGAAGTGTTTGATGTTTTATGTTTTGGTTTTTTTTTATCGTGAAGTCTGTTGGTCGAAGGAAGGCCCTGTACTGTCCTTGCATTGCCCTTGTTGGAACAAATGATTTAAGATTCGAAGTGTATAAGATGGTGCTTGCATTCATGAATAGGAAGAAGAAGTGAGTGAGAACCTTATATGTATTTTTTGGATATTTGTGGTGTTACGCTAGATATTTGATCAAAACTTATGAATATTTTGATGTGGTGCTTTGGATTTGTTAGATGTGTTGGATTTGGTGGTTTGGGTTTGTTTACATGAAGTTGGTTATAATGTTGGAGATGGGTTGAAATACTGTTCTTGTTTTATTTTTGTGAGATGTATGTTGGTGAATGGATATTTTTGTATTATTTATTTTGATTGAATGGAATGGTGGTTTTGTATGTAGTTTACAGGTTGATGTTGAATTTTGTCCTTTTAATAACTAACATAACCTGTATTAAACAAGACCTATATTTATTCACACATACAATCGCAGTACCAATTGTTAATCTATATAGTATCAAATCTTCAATAAAAAAGCAACTGTTGATTCCATGTTAAGGTGTAATTTTGATATACGTATATTGATTTTAAGGAAAGTCAAATTTGTTTTCAGAAATGATATTAGTATCATTCGTGTATTTATAAAGCATCATATTTTAAAAAAAAGTAACAATACATCCTGAAAAGTATCATTTATTTAGCGTAAAGGTATCAATTGTAAAACAAAAACGTATCATTTTTAGAAACAAATGTAATATCAGTTTAAGGAGGATCTTAAAATCACAGACAGAGAAAGAGTGTCTTGTATCTTTTTTGCTTCACAATATATCAAGTTTAAAGAACTCCCTTTTCAATTCATACATATAGAATGTGCAAAACAAAGCAAGCTAGAATCAATCACCTAACACCATTGCAACCTAACTACACAGGAGTGCAAAAAAGGACAAAACACAAATAAATGCAACTGCTACTAGCTAATGCATCCATTGTAGCTTTAGTTTCTACTACATGTGGAGAAGTGCCTTTTCTTCTTAAACTTCACAAGAGTAATCAATATTTTTTATTCAAATTGAACTCTTAAAACATCCCAAGATAAATTTAAAAAAATGAGCAATCTTCAATCCAGTAATCTGCAAAATAAATTTAACAAGTGAGTCAGTCAGATAGAACATGTACCATTTAATAAGCATGAAATTATCAATTGTGCTGAAGACAGGTACCAACCTGATATCGATCTAAAAACAAACGAGGATTGGGAGTCTTGGAGCCAAACTCACTCAACTAATTTGAGCTTCCTCTAACATTGCTCTTCTTCTTTCAACAATTTGGTTCGTAACCGAGCTTGAAGCAGCAGCCCAAAACAGCGAACCCAAAGTCCACTCGATTCAGAAGGCAATAGCAAGAAATTTGACAATGATATGGCAGAGCACATGCAAGAAATCAGCTAATAGGGTGGATCTCAACTGGATAAGCCTAAGAATAACAGAATTATCAAGTTTCTTTTGAATCATTATGTCCATTAACATGATCATAAACAATTAATAGCTTAGTATATAAGGTTGTAATGAAAAAAGATGAGTAGTTCGACATCCTCCAAAGAAGGAAAAATATAACAGTACTGCCAAGACTCACTTGCAATGCATTCTTTATCTGAGAAGCCTCGGGAAACAATCTTAAAGCCACTCCATTAACTTTAAGGTCAAAAACCTGAAACCATCACTTTCTATTACTCATGGGAATAATTAATCAAAGATTGAATGGATACACAAAAGAAATCATTCAAGTTCATATAATTCGCAGTGACATTAACAAGAATATATTCAGTTAAAAGCTTATTCCATCTAATAACTATGCCACAATAGTTTTGCGCAAAAAAAAAAGAAGAAGAAGAAGAAGAAGAAGAAGAAGAAAAAAACTATAATTATTTAGTAAGGGCATAAACACAACCTCCAAAGAACAAGGTACTCAAATGAGCAATGCTATTATTCTGCCATCACTGTATGGGGGTAAGGTTTGATTCCCAATCCTCAACTCCAGGAAGAACAAAAAAAGAAACACGCACACAACGCCTCTCTGCTGTTTTTTAGCAGCACCAGTCACAACTTCAAACACAGTAGGTAGATCATTGATCATGCAGAAGAGCCGCTTCCTGCACCAAGAAGAGAAGTCTATCACATACATATAAACTTGGACAAAGCTTCAAACATGTACAGTGACATAGATGCTCGATATTTTAAAGTCATGGAGGCAATGATAGGTAAATGACAGTGCCTCCTCCACTAATTAAGAATAATCTGCACCCAAGTCCAATCAATATTTGAATATCATTTTTATGCTGACCAATCTTATACCAGACCAAGAAATACGACACAATCAATACTTTCCCATAATCATGGTTTTCTATAGAACACTGAAGAAATATAGATCTATAATATAATCAAAATAATTGGTAGTTCCCCCAATTATTTCTACCAGATTTCAACTCATAACTATCAACAAAACCACCACTAAATCTCCAAAAATTCCCTCAAAATATATCAATTAGGGTAAAAACAGAAACAACAATTCATCAATTTTAACAGCAAAACGAACATAAATCACAACAATGCAATAATTGTTAGAATATACAAAATTAATCTCACAACTACAATCCACACAATTGAATAGATTTGATTGAATTCTAGTGACTCACCTTCAAATTATCGAGCTGCAGAAAAAATGGAATGAAAATCGGATTTCTTCAATGTCGAAGTTAATCTCTCCGTCGTAGCTTCCGACGCGGTGGTCCTGGCCTTCTGGCGGCGGTGTTGATGGTGGCGGCGGTCGCGAGAGGTTGCCGATCCCCTCTCGCCGTCGTGTGGGTCGCCTTTTCCGCTCTCTCCATTCTCTCTCAGCTTCGCGTATGTTTTCTGTATTTTTTTTTTAGGTTAGGCATGGGCTGGATCCGAGTTGATGGGCCGACCCGTTTCATGGGCCGGCCCATGCACCTTATGCACAGGAGACCAGCCCATTTTCCTATATTCTAATTATAATTCTTCCATCTATCTTAAATCATAAAATTTACAATCAAAGAATCCAAACATTTGACTATGAATCCATGAACAATGCAATCCTATCTAGTCCAATTAATCATATTTATCCTATCATCCAAACCAAATCAAGTAAAATGAGAGATATCAATTTAATTGTGAGTGGGCCCCACCAATTCCTTTCATTTTTCTCCCAAACCCATATGGAACGAGATCCTTTGTGTCCTTCTATATTACATATCCTGTGTCATCACTAGTTTTTTTATTGTAATTTTTTTTAAATATACCATGCATAGTCGGAGAAGGATGGATCCTAAATATTACTAATAAATTAAAAAAATTGATTCAAGGATGCAAATATGTAATAGAGTATGGCATAAGAGATTTCAAGCCATCCAGGGTCCACACCTCCTTGCATCTCACCCCAGTTCTTCTTCGTTCAAGTTTTCTATTGTACTTCTTCGTGTTTCACTCATTGTTTCATTATCAAATTTTTATTTTTAATAATATTTATTACAAAATAAAATTCAATTATAACATAAATAATTATAGTGAGCATTTATCAACAAAAAATAAACTAAAAATTTAATTATGAAATAATCAACTATAATAGTGAATTATTAATTGAAAACTAAAAATTAAATATAAAAAATAATTATAAGTCCTCATTGGATGGGGTGAACTCTAATAAATAATTGTAAAATTTAACTTAAATCACCCAAAAAAAAAGAAATTGATCAAAAAAATACAAGAAAAACTAATAATTCAAAAGTGTAACATAGAGAGAATTGCGGGAAATTTCACGCGTGTTCTTCTAACTCTCCAGCTTTCCATATGATATTTCATATTGCACTCTTTTTGTTACAGTTCGTGCTGCACTTTTAATTATGATTTTTTTTTGAATTATTTTTTTCAATTTTATTTTTTTTGTGATTTAATTTAATTTTACGATTATTTTTTAAGGTTCATCCCACCCAATTAGGATTTATAATTATAATTATTTTTAATATTTAATTTTTAAATTTTAATTAATAATTTATTATTATGGTTGATTATTTCAAAATTAAATTTTGTAATTTTTTTTGTTGATAAATATTGACTATGATTATTTATGTTATAATCAATCTTTATTTTACAATAAATATTATTCAAATTATAAATATGAAAAAATGCAAAAGAAAATTTGAACCCTAGCTTTCAGCATTCTAAATGAGATGTATAAATGAAAGAAAAAGAACCCAAACCTAAAAGTCCCACAAATAACAGACCGATAATTTGAGGGACCGGAGCCTCATCAAAACCCAAATGAAAACCCCAAAAAGGGAAAAACCATTTGGGAAATAGAGTACCCATGAGTCTTCAGTCTTCTGCACAACAAAAATAAAAATACTAGTACAGTTGATATCATTTTTTTTTCTTTTTTAACAGTCAAAAGAGCCACTTGAGATCCTCTAGTCCAAACTTATGTGTACCAAATCTCAAAATTATTATCTTTTGATCTTTTCTTTCATTTTTTGCTTCAATTTTACTTTCTTTAGGTTTAGCATAATTTTACAATTTTATTTAAGGTTTATTCCACCCCAATTATGATTTATAATTATTTTTTAATATTTAATTTTCACTTTTTAGTTAATATAATTGATTTTTAGGGTGAATTATTCCAAACTTAAGGTATATAATTTTTTAAAATCTCATTTTTTAGTAATAAATATTAATTATGATTAGTTATAATATACTATTGACACATGATTATTACACAAAGTTAGAACCAGATAATCTCTACTCCAAAAAGCCGTCTCCAACTTTGTTTCACAAACAATAGTCAATATTCATTTATGTCATTCTTAATTATATTTGCATTCATTCATTTAGCCCAAGCCATCCTCTCATTGTGCGTAAAGTGGAGGTGGGATGTGCACTCTGGAGAGACGCGGCGACGTTTTCATCCTCACAATCACCGGCGGCAATGAGCACCGCCTCAACCCAGAACTCATCGACTCCATCCGGGCCGCACTCGCCCGGGCCAAGTCCGAGTCAACGCGCTCCACCGCCCTCATCACCACTGCTCAGGGCAAGTTCTTCTCCAACGGGTACGACCTCTCGTGGGCACTATCCGACCCGGATCCAGCCCGACTCCGATCCAAGACTATGTCCAAGAAACTCCGCCTCTTGGTGGAGGAACTCATCTCCCTCCCCATGCCCACAATCGCCGCCGTCACCGGCCACGCCTCCGCCGCCGGCTTCATCCTCGCCCTCAGCCACGACTACCTCCTCATGCGGAAGGACAGGGGGTATCTCTACATGAGCGAGCTCGACATCAATTACGACATTCCCCGATGGTTTGTGCAAGTCGTGAAGAACAAGATTGGGTCTCCCAAGATTTGGAGGACTCTTGTTTTGACGGCGGCGAAGATCACGGCAGCGGTGGGGGTGGATTGGGGGATTGTGGACTCTGCCCACGGCAGCGCTGAGGAGACTGTGGATGCGGCGGTGAAGCTGGGGATGGATTTAGTGAGGAGGAAGTGGGATGGGAAAGTGTACGCCGCCAACCGGAGAGCAGTGCTTGCTGACGTGTTGGCAGCGCTCGGCTCCGACGAGACCGTGGGGGATTCCGGTGATGATGATGCTAATCAGAGTAAGGTGGTATCAAGATTGTGAATTGTGATCCATTTTCGATCAGGTTGTTGAGTAATCGTAGTAGTAAAATTTGAGTGATCGATCATCTCTACATTGCCTTTAATGCCTTTAATCCATTTTGATGGAGCTATTGTTATTCATATTGCCATTATATACTTATCTGGCTGAATGTGCTCTGCCTCTGCGATTGGAAATTGTTTAATTAATTCGTGTGTATTCAGAATTAAGTGAATTAATAGCAAATTATAATGTTTGTGACTTATTTGGTTCTCAGATACTCAAAGCAAATGGAAGTTCTGTTTCCTTCAAAAATTATGACTGCGGTTATTTTGGCTTTTGGATTCCTCATCTATATATAAGCTTTTGCTTCTGAGGTCAATGCTGAACTTAATGTCTCACTCATCTTTTTTGGCTGCTTGTCCTGCTCCTGCATGCATCCATCACTTTATCTGATTTTCTTGACTAATTGTTAGATAACCGTGATGCTGGTACACATTTTATTTCTTACCCCTTATCGATATGAATGATCCTAAACTAAAGAAAACATATCAGAAAATTTTCGTATACTATATTTCAATGGTAATCATAAGTTGGTTCAACCAGGAACTGGTGCGCCTGGGGACAATGGAAAATCTCCTGCTTGCTGTGGCAATATTATATGGAGCCAACTTTTTTTTAAGTCATGTGAAACTTTAAAAAAATTTACTTCAACTATTTATTTTTTTAACATATTTATCTTAGCTGCTTTGTACCAAAATATCATCACCATAAAAAAAAAAAAAAGGGGAATATAAATAAAAATAAAAAATTATCCATTTCTCTCTCTCCTTTCTCATTTTTCTGAAAAATAACATTTCTGACAAGTGAGCACCACCAACGTGGTTTTCTATATGGTGCATTGGGATGCACTGCATCCCTGTGTCCTTTTTGGACACATGTCCCACTTTCTTCATTAAATATTAAAAAAAAAAATACGTTACTTTTACTATTCAGAAATACAGATGCACTGTATATACACCCAATTCAACCTATTGAGATACATATCTAATACATTGGATCTACAGTGCTCTCTTGGAAACTGGAACGACTCATTCGGATTTCCAATTCTAGTATGCCCAAATTGAAAATCAAATGAAACCAATCTCTTCTCCCTCTTCTTGTCCGACGAATCACCGGTGCCGATTAATGAAAGCAAAAAGAATCGCTAATTTGTCCTCTCTTCTCCTTCTTCTTCTCCGGCGGCCTGACGACTGGGTCCCTTTTCAGGTGTCCCTACTTTTCAAATTAATTATTTTACAACTAATTTGTTTTTAGGGTTTTCGGAGTTTCGAAACACAATTCTTCCCAATTCACAAAATAATATATATACAACATTATATATTTTATATATATATGTATGTATATATATATGCACACACACACACACAGAAGCAGCACACAACCAAATTTTTTCTTGTAAAATCCGAAAATCTTAGGAGAAATACAAAGTCTAGACGGGTTTACCGAAGACTATTTTTTGCCTAAATATTTGACAAATTCTTTGTTCTTCTTTCCTAGCCCACTGCCTTTTGCTTGATTGCTGCAAGTTTTGATATTTTAGATCAGTTTTGGTTTTCATGATTGCTGCAAGTTTTGATTGTGTGCTTCCTTTTATATTTGGCAAGTTATTATTAGAATTAACTCATTAAGAAGAGATCATGGCTGTTGTGGGGGATTTAGCTCTTAAGTTTGGTGGGATGATCAACAAAGAGGGGGGTGCTGATTTGAAGAACGGTGTATTTGGTGTCCCGATTAGGAGGGACGGTAAGAATTTGTGTGCACTTAATCCTTGGAAGTTCAGAACTGGTGGTGGAGTTCAGGCAGTTATGCAAGTGGGAGTGGAGAGTGCAGGGGTTTATCAAGATTCAAAGAGTTTGGAAGGGGCTCTGGGGTTTGATGTGGTTACAGAAGTGGAGTTGAGGGAGAAGGGGTTCTTGGGGTTGAGGAAGACGAAGCTCGTGTGCACGATAGGGCCCGCGTGCTGCTCATTGGAAGATTTGGAGAAGCTGGCAATGGGAGGGATGAATGTGGCTAGGCTTAATATGTGTCACAACACTAGGGAGTGGCATCAGGATTTGATTAGGAAGATTAAGAAGTTGAATGATGATGATTGATACTGAAGGCAGTCAGATTCATGTGGTTGATCATGGTGCTCCTTCCTCTGTTAAAGCAGAGGTATTAATTTTAATCAACAATTTATGTCACAAATGTTCTTTACTGAACTGATTCTAGAAAAAGAGTGGATTTTTTTTTTGTTATTAATTTTTTTTTTTGGTGTTCTGATGGTTTTTATGTGTTTGTTGGATTGTTAGGATGGCTCAATCTGGTTCTTTACTAACGAAAAATTTGAGGGCTCACGTCCATTTACAATTCAAGCAAATTATGAAGGTTTTGCTGAGGGTATGTAGTAAATGAAAGTGGATTAGTAAATATTACTAGTAGCAGGAAAAAGGTGCCTATTTTTGTCTTTGCTTTTGACTATTTTTGTACTCTACAGGTATCGAAGTGGGCGATGAAATCATTTTTGATGGAGGAATGGCAACCTTCGAAGTGGTAGAAAAGATTGGGAATGATTTGCGTTGTAAGTGCACGGACCCTGGCTTGCCCTTGCCACGAGCTAAACTTAGCTTTTGGAGAGATGGAATGCTTGTGGAGAGAAATTATGAGCTTCCAACTCTGTCAACTAAGGTGAAGCAAAATCCACTTATTTGGATGCACATGTAATTATAATCTTTTTAGGCAGCTGGGGCATATATTGCAATGATATAAACTGTAATAATAAGTAAAGAAACTGATGCTAACACAACACTTTCTGAGATATTAATGTTGATGATTAGTATCTTGATAGTCAGCTCTAGTGATATCAGAAACATGTTCTTATGCAAACTTCAAATGGCGAAAAAGAGTTGATAAACAAACTAAAAGTGAAATTCCATATCAGCATTAACAATTCGTTCATTGAATTGCTTGAATGGAGGTTTATAGAAGTATCTTGTCTGAGATATATCTGTTTCCTTTATCAGGATTGGTCCGACATAGAATTTGGAATTTCTGAAGATGTTGATTTTATCGCTATGTCATTTGTGAATGATGCTGATGCTGTCACGCATCTGAAGAATTACATTGCCACCAGGTCCTCCAAGTAAGTAGTCCTTTCTGGATTTTATCGGATCACAAAATTTGAATAAGCATCATCTTTAACTCTCACTACTTCTCGTGTCCATTAATATTGTAAGTATAAAATCACACGTCTAGCATATATATGGTTTAATGATTCAAATTATCCAATTGTTGCTGTGAGAATTATGAATGTGCATCAGCATCAACCGGAGGTTACCAGTCATTTGCTTATTTAGGTGTCAGTGTCACTTATTTACTTTTTTTAGAATATGATGGAAAATTTACTGATCACAGATCAATAAAAGTATTGGCAAAGATAGAGAGTATGGAGGCTCTTCATAAATTAGAAGAAATCGTTGCAGCTTCTGATGGAATCATGATAGCAAGAGGAGACCTTGGTGTCGAAATCCCGCTAGAACAAATTCCAACAGTGCAGGAGGAGATTACTTATGTATGCAGGCAACTTAATAAGCCAGTAGTGGTTGCTTCTCAGCTTTTGGAGTCGATGTTTGAATATCCTACCCCGACAAGGGCTGAGGTAGCTAATTCTTTTTCTCGTTGAATCTAAAAAAAAAACAATTTCTAAATTCAACATTGCAGTTTAAGCAAAATGTGAAAAAAAAAAATTGACACTGCTGTTTGCTGCTCTCCTGCTGCTATAGGTTGTTGATGTTTCAGAAGCCGTTCGCCAATATGCTGATGCACTGATGCTTTCCGGAGAGTCAGCTATTGGGCCATTTGGACAGAAAGCTCTTTCTGTGCTGCGGATGACCAGTAGTCGGATGGAGCTATGGAGTCGTGACGAGAACAGGCAAAATGTTCTGTTACAGCATAGCCTCGGATCATCTTTGCCGGACCAAATTGCTGAGCAAATCTGCAGCTCTGCTGCAGGAATGGGTATGTATGCAGTCATTATCCCAATCTCTCACTACCAAATTCATTCCCTTTGCTAAATGAAGATATCTGATATTCTGATATGATCAATATCTGAATTTGCAAAGTGAAATCATTTCATTCTAAAAGTGCATGTTTGCATGCTTATGCTGTATCCCTTGTGATTGCAGTAAACAACTTAGGCCTGGATGCGATATTTGTGTACACGAGGCATGGCTGCAATGCATCTCTGATCTCACGCAACTGTCCAAATCCTCCCATATTTACCTTCACAAACGACAGCAATACCAGGATGGCTCGAACTTTACAATGGGGAGTCACTCCACTTCTGGTTGATCTTTCAGATGATATGGAAGCTAACATTGCCAAATCTATCGATCTTTTAAAGACGAAAGGACTGATTAAGAATGGAGATACAGTGTTAGTCGTCTCAGACATCATTCCAACCACGACAACGCAGACTGTGTTTCAGTCGATTCAGGTGAAAACTATTGTGTAGCTGTGCTAATGATCTCAAAGGCAGATGCAGGTCTGCTTGGATTTTAGATACTGAAGTTTGTTTCTTTTTTTTTTTCCTTTTTTTTTCTTCTATAGACATGGTTATATACTTACATATATCAAGTTGATTTAACGTACCTATAGTTGGAATTCTTGAATCTCTCTCTCTCTCTCTCTCTCTCTCTCTCCAAAAAGGCTGCCTTTGATTAAGGCCTCAATCATGTAATGCCAATTTTCTATAATATCAACAAAAATATTTACAATGTCGTGAGAGTGGGTCCGACGGGTCATCTTCACACCATTATCTCTTTCAATTTTCAGGGCTTGATGACTCCAATAATAAGAAATTTATTTATTTATTTATTTGAAAAAATTAATTCAAAAATATTTAATTAATAAATATATAATAATTTTTATAAGTTAATAAAAATATTTTTACTTCATAGAAAATTATTTTAACATTTCAATTTTTCATTTGAATATATTAAATAGTGTCAAATATATAAATATTTTATATTGTATTATAATATATTTTTATGATATATTTATTTTGGTATCACTTTCATTTTTCTTCAACAAAGCTATAAAAGTTATCAAAATTTGATTTTAACATATATTTTTAAATAATATTTTGAAAATAATAAAATAATAATAAATTATTTAATTTTATTTTTTATTTATTTTTCTAAATATTATAAAATAGTATTATAAAACATGATTATATATAAATGTATCATATATTAATTTTTTTGATCATTAAAAATAACTAATTCTATGGGGTGGGTGGAATGACCATTCCACTCCCTTTGGGAATAGGGATTTCATTTTCATCAATACAAGAAAATAATGCACCTTTTCTAGATTTTGATTATTTAGACTGTGTGGATCCATTTGGTTAACATAGAATATGACCTGGAAAAGTAATTTGATTTCTTAGTTTTAAATTCTTAGTTTGTCAAATTTTAAATTTTAAACTTTTCGCTCTTTTTTTCCGCTACTTTAGACCCTTTTTCCCTTTTTTTTTTTTTAAATTTTATCATGAAGTATTTTTATAAAAAAAAAGGTTGTAAGTGTAGCATGTTCTTTTGAACTCACATGTTTTATCAAAATTTTCTTTTTTTTTTTATTTTAACATTTAGTGTTTTGAAAAAAAAAAAAGCGTGATACATTCAAATTTAATTTAATAAAAATGAATGCGTCACTTGTGTTCAGGTTGACTTGTTTCAATTTTAATTTATTAGGTTTCATCATTTTTTTTAATACATAAATGAAAAATTAAAAATGAAAAAGCGTTATTGTTCTCCTTAATTTTAAAATTGAAGTTAAATTGAAGTTGATTATCATGGTTTATCTATGGTGCTTAGTGGGGATGAGGGTTACTCATAATTCATAAATTGAAGAATGGTTCAATGATCGATGAGTTAGAGTTTCAAATTTTGAAGACGTTCCCGATCAACATCATTGGTCGCTAAAAGGCATCGGTTGAAGGTTTACGTATAAATTTTGAGAATATATATAAGGATTCCAAACCTATTATTGTCTGACTAGAAGATGTATTTATTGAATTTTTGGAGATAAACTATCATATCACCTGTGCAATGCACGTATATGATATACATATTAATTTTTTTATTAAAATAGTATATTTAGAATTTTTAAATAACTAAGCTATTATTTAAATAATTAAAAATTTAACACTATGTTTGTTCTCTTAAATAATATATCAAATATAGAAGTAGAAGGACTTACAGTAAAAAAAATGGTACAAAGTCAAATCCAAACAAAACACAAAAGTAAATAGATCTTAGAAAGTTTAATCATCTAAGTAAAATGAACTATATTTATTTGCATATGATATAATTTAAATTGATATCAACAAGTACATAAGTATTTACAAATAATAATGTGTCTATTATTAGTATGTATTAATCGTCACAATAGCGTAAAAGATAACGTAAAAATATAGTCTTGATTTACACACCATATATATGGCCAGGCCCAGCCCTAGCCCTGAGGGGTGGTCAGGTGGGCCACAGCCCCAAGGCCCCTATTTTGTTGGAAGCCCCAAATTTAATTATTATTTTAATACTATATTTACAAAAATAATTTTTTAAATATTTAATACAAGGTCTAATAAAAATATATGTATCATCATTCTAAAAATATTTTCGATACCTTATTATCCAAGTCTAACAATTTTCGTGCTTCAAATATCATCAGCAAAATATGGACCGATAACAACAAAATATTGTATATTATATTTCAAATAATAAAGTCTATTTATAAGTTGTCCTTTTATATCATATTTTATAGGGCGAGTGAAAATTTGATCAAATAATGGATAAATAACTACATATCTTTTCACTGATTTGTATATTTGGGGTTGGGGGATGTGGAGATTGTGATTCATACTCAAGACTCTCATTTACTCTTACGGATGAGAGGAATACGAACTAATATGTATATTTTTGGTTCCAATCGACATTCTTATGTTTCGAATTTAATTTCGCGACGGTTATTGTCCCAAATGGTATATGTTTTGACATTTAGTCCCAAAATTTAACGGCCCTTAAGTACCTGCTTAATTTTAGGACCAAAACTGTCAAAACATATCATTTGAGACAAAAAAAAAATATCGACAAAATTATTTTGAGATCGAAAAAGTAACAATTAATTGAGACTAAGAGTATTTAGACCTTATTCTAATTGGACCAAAAGTGAAATTTACTCTAATTTTAATGTAGGAGCACATATGCGACACATATTTTGGACTAGATGATCTCATATGTTATTTTCGAATAGTTCAAAGTATTTTTTTACTAGATATCCAATTTTTTCCCGAAAATATCGCTAAGGGGTCACCACCTAGACCACCTTTTGAAAATGCAATTGAAATCTTTTATTGCATATTTGGTGTTGCATTTCCTATCGCGCACTCATTTTTTTAAATTAGTTAGCGAAAAGTAAAGTTATTTAGAAATATGATTTATAACAATGTGATTTTGAGAAAAATAAATACTAGTAGATTCTTTATCCAGTGTTTTTGCAAATGAATGCAATTTTCTTTTATAATCATTGGTTTGTGTTAGTATTTGCATTCCAAAACACTAGATATAGAATCTACTAGTATTTATTTATCTCAAAATCACAATGTTATAAATCATATTTCTAAATAATTTTACTTTTTGCTAACTAATTAAAAAAAAAATTGAGTGTGCAATAGAGAATGCAACAACAAATATGCAATAGAAGATTTCAATTGCGTTTTCAAAGGGTGGTCTAGTTGGTGAAGACTTGGTGATATTTTCAGGAAAAAATTGGATATCTAGAAAAAAAAAAAATTGAACTATTCGAAAACAGCATATGAGATCCTCTAGTCCAAAATATATGTCGCATATGTGCCCCTACATTAAAATTAGAGTAAATTTCATTTTTGGTCCAATTAGAATCAAAATATTTTTAGTCTTAATTGTTACTTTTTCGATCTCAAAAGGATTTTGTCGATATTTTTTATATCAAATGATATGTTTTGACTTTTTAGTCCCAAAACTAACCAGATACTTAACGGTCGTTAAATTTTGGGACTATGTCAAAACATATATCATTTGGGACTAAAACCGTCGCGAAATTAAATTCGGAACCTAAGAATTTATGATTGGAACCAAAAATATATATTTCATTTTTTTTTAATTTTTTCTTCGATTTCAATTTCTTGTAATTATTTTAATTCATACATGTTATTTAAGATTCATTCTACCTAATTAATATTTCATTATAAATTTTTATTATTTATTTTACAAATAATCAATTAATTTTTCAAAATATATCAAATATAATATTTAAAAATAAAAATTAAGGGGAATTTTAGTGGAGTGGCTAAATTAAATTTTCAAGTCATCAATTAATAAGTAAAAACTGATAATAAATTAGGTTAAAAAATACAACAAATCCTAATTTAGCAGGATGAACTTTAATATAATAACTGAACTACGTTCAAAATTCATGAAATAGACTTGTGGTTTACAATGTTTAGTATTCACGCGTGTTTGCAATTAATTTGTAAAAATAAATTGAACTTCACAGATTATGTGAATGTTTCTAGTGATATGCATATGATCATGAAAGTTTATTATGCCCATTAGTAGAACGCTATAAAATATTCTTTTTAGCGAATAAAATTCTAATATTCTTAAAAATGTATCACAATGTTCGAATCTTTAATGAACTCTAAAATTTAAAACTCAACACTAAGACTAGAAATAAATATATTACACAAAATAAGAGTAACTACTAATATATATGGAATTAAGGTCGATTTATAGTAAAGTAGAATTGAAAACAAAAATGAAAGGGGGTTTACCGATTTTGTCGATATAATATTATATCAAATATTATATTTAAAAATAAAAATTAAGGGGAATCTTAGTAGAGTGGCTTGATTAATTTTTCAAGTAATCAATTAATAAGTAAAAACTAATAATAAATTAGGCTAAAAAAATAAAACAAATCCTAATTTAGCGGGATGAACGTTAATATAACAACTGAACTATGTTCAAAATCCATGAAACAAAGTTGTGGTTTACAATGTTTAGAAAAATGTATAAAATTTTACAAACACTTCCATGCACCTGTTGCAAATAGCACTATATGAGACGGGTCGGGTTAACCCGAGCTTTGATCCAGTCAATGCGGTCAAATCCCCCCTTTGACCCGGTCAACGCGGTCAAACCTGCCCTTTGGCCAAGTTTTTTTAGAGTATTTTTGGTGTTTTTAGAGTTTTTTTTTGGGGGGGGGGAGGTTAGTGGTTTATTTTGTATTTTTTAGGTTTTTTTTGGGGTGTTTTTTTAAGAGTTTTTTTGTGTTTTTTTAGGATTTTTAGGGGTAAAATCGAATAAAAAAATGAAAAAAAAGTAAAAAAACTGTCAGAAAAAATAAAAATAAAAAATAGACGTGCGCGTGGACCGCGCTTGTGGCCCCATGCGCCGTCTCATTTAGTCTCATATAAAACCTGCTACAGGGAAGTGCAACTCATAAAATTTTATTAATCCTACCTACAACAATTGTTTTTCCTCTAGTAGGATTTTCAAAATTGGAATATGACCATGAAATATTATGCCCGTTCAACAATTTGTTAATATTATATTTGAATTTAAATTAATTATTTGAATGATTATGTAGGTCCAAAAAGTGGGAGACATTCCACTATACATGTAATTTTATTCACCACGTTCTTCTTTCCTCCTATTCAAGAAAAATATATATAAATCTAAAATATATTATTTGAATCTCATGAAAGAGCATTAAATTAAATAAATTATTCATGTAATTCATCCAAGTCAATGAAGGCAGGATATTAGCCTTAGTAAATTTAAGAGTTTATCCTTATAAGAATTACGATTCGTTAAGAATCTATAATTAGGATAGTTTAATCATTACGATAATTAATTTACATTAAATATGATAATTGATAATATGAGTTAAAATCAAAGGAAAATATCAAGAAAAGCATTTTCTTGGAGTTTAGTTACATAAATTCTCAGATCTCCAAATTTTTTGGAGACAGCCCTGATCATGAATGATACGAGATACGACACACACACGCAATATAAGACTAGTTATAACAAGAAGCAATAACTTCTGTTTCTGAACAAAATTTGAAATAAATTGAAGATCAAGAAACCAATAAATTGAAATGCGGGTGAAAGGATTCACCTGTATTTTCACCTGTGAAAAGATTTAGTGATATTTTTGAGAAAAAATTGGATATCAAAGAAAAAAAAAAACTTTGAACTATTCGAAAATAGCATATGAGATCCCTAGTCCAAAATATGTGTCGCATATGTGACCCTACATTAAGATTAGAGTAAATTTCACTTTTGATCCAATCAGAATAAGGTCAAAATACTTTTAGTCTCAATTACTTTTTCTATCTCAAAAGAATTTTGTCGATATTTTTTTATCTCAAATGATATATTTTTGGCGTTTTTGGCCCCAAAACTAACAAGATACTTAACGACCGTTAAATTTTGGGACTAAATTTCAAAACATATATCATTTGGGACTAAGAACGTCGCGAAATTAAATTCAGAACTTAAGAATATTTGTTAAGAACCAAAAATGTATATTTCATTTTTTTAATTCTTTCTTCTATTTCAATTTCTTGCAATTATTTTAGTTCATACATGTTATTTAAGATTCATTCTACCCAATTAATGATTCATTATAAATTTTTATTATTTATTTATCAAATAATCAATTATTTTTTCAAAATATATCAAAATTAATATTAAAAAAAAATTAAGGGGAATTTTAGTAGAGTGGCTAAATTAATTTTTCAAGTCATTAATTAATAAGTAAAAAATAATAATAAATTAGGCTAAAAAAATACAACAAATCCTAATTTAGCAGGATGATCGTTAATATAACAACTGAACTATGATCAAAATCCATGAAACAGACTTGTGGTTTACAATGTTTATATTCACGTGGGTTTGCGTTCAATTTGTAAAAATAAATTGAACTTCACAGATTATGGGAATGTTTCTAGTGATATGATCCTGGAAGTTTATTATACCCATTTTTTTTATTCGTAACTGTGTACAAAATTAGGAATTTTAATATTATATTTAAATTTAAATTAATTATTTGAATGATTATATAGGTCCAAAAGGTGGGAGACATTCCACTATACACGTAATTTTATTCACCACGTTCTTCTTGCCTCCAATTCAAGAAAAATATATATAAATCTAAAATATATTGTTTGAATCTCATGAAAGAGCATTAAATTAAACAAATTATTCATATAATTCATCCAAGTCAATGAAGGCTCCTGATATTAGCCTTAGTAAATTTAAGAGTTTATCCTTATAAGAATTACGATTCGTTAAGAATCTATAATTAGGATAGTTTAACCATTACGATAATTAAATATGATGATTGATAATATGGGTTAAAATCAAAGGAAAATATCAAGAAAAGCATTTTCTTGGAGTTTAGTTACATAAATTCTCAGATCTCCAAATTTTTTGGAGACAGCCCTGATCATGAATGATACGAGACACGACACACACACACACGTAATATAAGACTAGTTATAACAAGAAGCAATAACTTCTGTTTCTGAACAAAATTTGAAATAAATTGAAGATCAAGAAACCAATAAATTGAAATGCGGATGAAAGGATTCACCTGTATTTTCTTCTTCTTCTTCTTCTTCAAAGTATTAATTCTTTTGCAGTTGATTGCAAACTCGATCTGTATAATGTGAAAGAAAAAAGCAGAAAATTGGTGTTGATAGTAACATATCCATTTGCTAGCTACTGCACTTCAGTTTTCTCTTTTTCCTTTTTTCTTTTTCTATTTTGTTTAGAAAAAGCAGCCATATAGATCACATGAACCATTTTTTTTTTATATTATAATAATTGGTTTTGTGATTTATAATAATTGGTTTCGTGATTTTTTTGAGATAAATATTTAGAAGTCTAAGATCCTGTTGAAATAAATAAAAGTTTAAAGATTTATTGACACTAATAATAGCCTGGGCTAAAGTCCGAAGGACTAAGAAAAATAATATTTAAAGCAAATACATCATCATTTCTTTTAATATTATAAAATAAAAACTGAGTAGGATTCTTGAACAGAGGAAACAACAAGCACAACTCAAATCCACATCTTGATCAAAATCCATTCTGTTCTGCAGAAAGTTGTGATTTTCACTCGGCTCCTGAGTGATAAGCTAGTAGGTTCGTCTTCCACAGACCTCGGGTTGATTCGTTTCTGAGCAAGGGATATCTACGAAGGGAGAATAAGAAGATGAATGATAAGTAAACAAACTTATCTAAGATCACAGAGACAATGAGCACAATTCCTCGATATCTACCTGTTTATCCCGATCGGTCGTGCAAGTCATGATAGCAAGTATCGAAGTTTGGACACCAATTCTGATTATCATCCCCATCCAGACACCCTACGAAACATGTTTGATCATACATAGGTTGTAGGGGCAAGCAAGGAACAAACAAGAAACCTTTTTTGCAAGTAATTAACAAGATTCATCCGGGACTACCGTGTTTGAGGCGAGAAAATTAACCTGAACTTGTAGTTTGAACACATAACCAAATAGGACTCCCAAAGGTATTCCTACCAAGTAATACGAACCAAGATTCACATACGTGACAATGCCTTGTTGTCCAGCTCCATTAGCAACACCTGCATGCATACACAAAATGCTTTAATTTTCTTTAATTTCTGATGCAGATTTTTCTGATTTTTTTCTTTTTGAACCGTATGGTTAGCAGATGATGCAGGCTCACCTGTAAGAACTGGTTGAATGCTGTTCAAAAGTAAAGAAAACGCGAGAAGAGGTGACATTTTTCTTGAACAAGTAGGCTGCATTTTTCTTAAACATCAGGAAAAGCACCAACAGCACCAATCCAATGGAGAATGATGTAAGAACTGCTATCAAAATCGAGAACTTTGCAGCTCTAGCATCCCTCTTCCCCAGCTCGTTTGAGTCGCGAATACTGGAATAAGTGAAGAAGGATAAATGGTAAAGACAAAAAAAACACGAATCTTGGAAACAATGAGTACTTCAGGCATGGTGGCTATACAATTAGATAACTATTAGAGTACCTTACTGAAGCCAAGAAACCGGAAGATACGACCATAGTCCAAATGCTTATGATAAGGCTGCAGGAACAACAAATCCGAAGAGTCAATTGAAGAAATGCGGTGAAGAAGTTAACAAAGAGAGACGAAGAAATCATATCAGATAGAAAGAGCATCAATTGCGATCTCTGCATTTTCCATGTTTCCAGTCAAAACAATCAGTATCATGTTGTAACAGAATTCAAGGCTACCAATGCAAAATAAAGCAAGAAAACCAATGAGCAAGTAAGACTCAAGGATAGAACAAGCAAATCCTAATAATTACCTTTGATTTCCCAGACCTTGCTGCAGAAACTAATGATGGAACAAGCAACTTATCACCAGGGCCAAAAATACTGCTAGGGCGAATACAGCAGGTTAGAAGCCCATTTGAACCATTTGACTTCATCACTAGGGCTCCGCCTTCAGCTAGTAAAGGACATGCTAGGTGGGTTTGGGAAAACTGGGGCAAGAGTTCTCAATGGACTCACATCTAAAACCCTAGACTTATCAATTGGCCCATGATGAGAATTTGAATTAGAATTCAAACCTTGCTCCATTTAACTACAAACAAACACTCCTAAATACAGACCTTTCAATTTACTCAACAATGGCTGTCTAAATTATTTACGGAAGTTCACAACAACTAGGGACCTAATTATTCTCAATAACCACAAATTATTTCCATCACTACACATAATAGTAGTAAGAATATATTAATCTAAATAATACTTCTACACATCCTATCTGCGTCTAGCATCTGCATCAAGAAGTCAATAGCAACAAACTTGGATATGGTTCAAAAACAAGAAAATTTGATAAATATATTATCAATTTGAAACTAAAGCCAAGTGCCATGAACCAGGATATCAACATTTTCAACCAACCAATAACACTCCAAGCTACACAACACGTGATATTAAGAAATGTATTGTGATTCAATATGTAATAAGCAGAAAGCCATCAAGTTTTTAGCAACCAGAATCAGTTTCTGAATGCAATAGATATTTCCATAGAACCTACAAAGAGATTAAAAGCCTCCACTTTCCAAGACATCAACACAAAAGACATGAAGTTTTGTCCCAATTAATAATACAACCACAGATACTCTCTACTAGGATATTATCAAAACACAAGTAACCTTTTTTTATCAATTACCTTCACTATAATTCAAATACAAGCATATTTTCTGAAAAAACACCATTACATTGAAATTCCTAATCACACGTCCAATTAAGATTCCAGCAGCCAAATATCCAAGAACAGGGCTTCCTACAATTGCAGCAGAGAAGCTTTAAGTTAGGCGTCGTTGGTCGGTCTCTAGTCGGCGGCGGATAGTACGCCCGAAGAAGAAGAACCACAAATTAGGGTTTTCTTCTTTCGCAATTTGGGATTTCGATGAAATTTTAATTTGGCGCTTGAAATTAAAGTGATAATGCGATGGAATTTCAATAAGAACTGAAATAAAATAAATTTACCGGGAGTTAGGTTTCGATCGAGAGGCGGATGAGCAACAACTTCAGTTTGCAGTGGCAAAGCGAGTCGCGCGGGGTTCGTGTCTTGGATTGGAGTCGAGGAGAGGGCCGACTTCGGTTGTCGTCGGGGCTGGCTGAAGGGGTGTTGGACTGTGTCGGCGACGGTGAGTACACCGAAGACGAAGAAGAAACGCAGGTCAATTTTTCAATATGGAATCTCCTTTTCTGTTAATTGTATTTTGATCATGAAAATAATTATCTAGGTAATGGTAATTACATAAAAATTGTAAACGCAATATTATTTTAATATAAACCGTTGGGCTTCCCGAGAAATCTAATGTTTTAGATAAGTGCCTCAACAGAATTAAGGAGTTGTATCCACAGTGAATCGTATTTCTAAACAGTAAATTAATGTATTTTTAATTTTTTTAATATAATGAAAAGGTGGGACACTTGTCCAAAAAGGACAAGGGGATGCAATGCATCCCAAGGGGATGCTGTCAATTCTTTTTTTCTTTCCTTGTTCGTTTTTGTGATTTTTTTTTTGTGTTCTTTCATGTGCACTGGACTGCGCACACGCAGATAAGACCATCTCTAACAGTTTGCACTATAACACAATATTACTATCATTAAAATGCAGCAGATTCTTAATTTCTTCTCCAATATTTTGCACTATGATTCTACACCAAAAGAGAATATTACATAATATTCATTTTTTTTCATTTATAATTATTATTTTATAATTGATAAGATATAATGATTTATGAAATTTCATTTAATAGATATCTATACTTAAATTAAAAATTTCATAATAATTATTAAAATATTTTTATGTGCATTATATTTTTATTTCATGTACTTCTATCTATTATAGTATTTTTATATAGTTTTATTGTTGGTGTAATTTTATTCATTTTAGTATGTTTATTTATTTGTCTAATTTTTATTTAATTTAATTTTATGTTTCACCATTTGTATTTAATTAAATTTATCATATATAATAAATTTTAATATTAATTACAACACATTATTTAAAATACAAAATATATAATAATTAATATACACAAAATACAAAACAAAATACTAAACAAAATAAAACATAAAAAGAAAATGAAAAAAAAAAAATTATGCTGTCAATGGAGAGAGGTCGGTATATTTACCGCCCATCTCTCCTTAACCCCAAAATGGCGTGCCAAATGCGGTGCCCCTTGGAGTTGATTTCAACGGCAAATTACCGATTCAGCGTCTCCAAAGGAGACGCCCTAAGAACACCAAATATCAATTTGCGCGATGAGACTTGCGTACTAGGGAGCCACGTGCGTTGGGGTTGGCTAGCGTGAGGCCATGTGCGCATCAAGGTTGCGCGCGCCCAAGAACAGCGAGCGTCGGGGCCTGCACGTCCGGGGCTGCCCGAGCGTCGGGGCTTGCACGCTCGGGGACAACTAGCGCGCAAAAGTTTTCACACTCGGGGACTGTCGCATGTCGGGGCTTGCGTTCTCGAGGGTTGCGCGTCGATGTTCTTCCCTGCGCACAAGGAAGAACTTCAATTTTTTAGATTTTGCAGAATTTCTTAAATCCAATTTCTTAAAATTTTTTAAATATGAAACTCCATTATATATGATTTAGAGATATCTCTAACGAAATTCACATTTGTTATACCTATTAACTTCATCAAAACTTTAACTTGCCATTTTTTTCACATCAAATTTCAAAAATCAAACCACACCAAACAATACACATTGTTTAGAATGAGATCGAAAAAGAGAATTGAAGATATATTAACCCATGACAACTACAAAAATAAATTGACCCAAACATTCTAGTATAATGAATGACGAATAGGGGAATAACCAAAAAATTCATGACAATGGAAAATGTTCACGTTTTTGCTGGAGTCGCTTTGACAACTAAAAAAATAAATTAACTTATACTCTTTATTAAATAGTTTCATAGATATTTTATAATAATAATAATAATAATAATAATAGACACGTCCAGAACACACACACACACACACTCACGACAATTACACACACACACACATAACAATTCCATGTTCTTTTCATCTCATCAACTTACCATTTAACCTCTAAAGTGTTCAAGAATACCAAGAACACCATATATAAAATTAAGAATATATTTTTTAAATCAAGAATCCAAAACAGTCCGTAAATCACAATATATATACTAAAAGCGAAAATAAAGTTGAAATATAAAAAAAGAAATGAGGTATTGAAAGGTTAGGGATTAACTAATTCTTAGATTCGAAAATCAGAAGCCTAAACCTCAAAATCTCTTAAAATAATTAAAGAATAAGTAAGAGGAGAAGAAGGGGAGGGGGTCTAAAAACATAATTGCATGTAAAAAAAAAGATTGCTGGGAAATTTTCTGACCGGCGACGGAGAGGATGAGAGGCAAGAGAGAGAGAGAGAGAAGAAAGGGGGTTGGGGGCTGACATAAAGGAGGGATCCTCAAAAAATGACCTATCTAATGAGTTAAATGAGTGTTTATAAATCTACCATACTTAAAAGAATTTCGTCCTGAAATTCAAGTACCTGGTAATGTTAGGTTTGGATATTGTCTTTTGATCTCTTCTTCGATTTTCCACGTGGCTTCGTCCATTTTGTGTCTGCTTCACTGCACTTTCACTAACACTGTCTCTTTATTTCATAAATTTTGAACCTTGCAGTCGAGAATAGCTATTGGAACCTCTTGGTAGGTAAGGCCAAGATCTACCTCCACATTTTCATCGTGTACAGTTTTGACTTCGGTCAAAAATATATTTGCGTAGCATTGACACATGAAATACGTCATGTACTCCCCTAGTTTGGGTGATAAAGCAAGCCTATAAACGACTTCTCCTACTCGATCGATAATTTCATAAGGGCCAATGAAACGTGGTCTCAACTTCCCTCTTTTTTCAAAATATATTATTTCTTTAACCGGGGATATTTTAAGGAAGACTTTATCACCTACTTCAAAGTGCAAATCTCTTCTACGCTTGTTCGCACATAACTTCTATCTATCTTGAGCTTCTTTAATTCTGGTTCGTATTTTTTTGGCTGCTTTCTTTGTGGCTTGCACCAATTCGGGGCCCAGAATTTTCTTCTCTCCAACCCCATCCCAATAGAGTGGTGATCTACACCTTCGGTTGTACAAAGCCTCATACAGTGTCATTCCAGTGGTTGTCTGATAACTATTATTGTATGCATATTCCAGTAAGGGTAAGTAGTCTTCCCAATTTCCACCCTGATCCAAAATTACAATCTTTAACATATCTTTATAAGTTTGTATGGTTCTTTATGATTGACTATCAGTTTGGGGATAAAAGACAGTACTAAAATTCAATTTGGTTCTCATAACATCTTGCAAACTCCTCCAAAATTTTGAGGTGAAACGTGTATCTCAATTTGAGGTAATAGACACGAGAACACCATGCAAACGAATAATCTCTTTGATGTAGATTTGAGCTAGCTCATCTAATCCCAACCTATGTCTTATTGACAAGAAGTGTGCTGATTTGGTCAATCTATCAACAATAACCTAGATCATTTTGTTGCTGTATACTGTTTTTGTTAACCCAATAACAAAGTCCATTGTAATGTGTTCCCATGTCCATTCAAGGACTTCAAGTGAGTTTAAAAGTCTAGCGAGTCATTGATGTTTCACTTTTACTTGCTAGCAAACCAAACAGTGTCCTACAAAGCTTGCAATATCCCTCTTCATGCCTTTCTACCAAAAAGTTTCTTTTAGATCTCGATACATTTTCGTTCCTCCAAGATGAGCAGTGTATGGAGTGTTGTGAGCTTCTACTAGTAACTCATGTTTTAGCTCATCATCTTGTGGTACACACAATCAACTCCAAAAAGTAAGTGCTCGATCATCAGGTTACAATAAATCTTTGATAACTGTGTATTTTACATAATTTTTAGATATGAATTTATGATTTATATCATACTAAGTTGTGTATCTATTTTAAATCCAAACCTAAATTTTCAAAAATTATAGATCAAAATTAGGGAATTAATTGACCGTCAAATTTTTAAAAATAAAAAATAAATATAAGTGTATTTTGATAATTTGGCTAAAAAAATATATTTAAACTTTAGTGGCTAAAATAATTTTTTTAAAAGTTTAAATGGTTATTTTGGCCCATTCGCCCTATCATATTTTCATCCTTCATTTATTTTATTTGAAATATTAATTTTGTGTTGAAATCATCAACTCACGTTTCAACTCTCCTCCTCACCTATTTTACCTAATACATAAATATAGGACGCCATGAAAGTTATTTCATAGTTTTTCAATATATATTGTAGAGGCCTTTTTTCGCTTAAGACCCAAAACTAAGGCCCATAAAGAGGTCAAAGGTTTAAGAGCCAAAATCAAGAGGTCCAGAGGCCTCTAGGCCGACGTCTCGAGGTCCAGAGGCCTCGAGGTCGAGTTTGAACAAGACTCTGAAAGAAGACCAAGTCAAACATGTCCGTTGAAGATAAGTGAGACCTCGTCAAAACCCTAAAAGGGATAGAAAGGATCTCTTGAAAAGAGGAAATGGGTTAAACCTTCCTCTATATATACGTCCCTTTTATAATGAGAGAAAAATAATAATCATCTATTATAAAAACACTACGCAATCATTCAACTTTATGGCTTTATTCCTCTACCTTACTTACTGCTTTATTCATTTATTTTTCCTAGTCTCGATTCTGACTTGAGCGTCGGAGTCCGTTCGATCGTCAATCCCCCGACGGTCATTCGACTTCACAATTCTTTGTGCCCTTGTTTTGTAGATCGACGGAGCCCGAATCCATACGAAATTAATTGCAGAATTTTTGGTTCTACAATTTGGCGCCCACCGTGGGGCTCCGATCGATAACACAAGGCAATGATGAATCATGTCGATAGCTAAAAGGATAAAAGTCAGTCTAGGGTTTTTCAGTTCGTTAGTGGTAGCGCCGGTGTTTAAACTTCTTGGGTAATTGGCCTTGTATCTTCAAGGTCACGAGAGTCGTATTCATCCTAAAACCCAATATCTCTGACCCAGAACCCGTCTATGGATACTCGTGCTTCATTTGGCGGCGCAAGCATTTAGACTCAATAACTATTCCGGCGACTATTGTCACAAGCTTAGGGTTACGATAGCATTCCCAACACAGAAAATGAGCTCTTTGTTGATGGCAGTGACTAGGGTTTCATAAATCACTCATGGCGATCTGCTTTGTTAGGAAAAACTATGAAGGAACCTCCAGATTAGGTTTTGATGAGATGTCAAAATTATTTATAAAAAACTGACTAAAATTTAAGTTGTAGATCTGAGCTGACCAATCCAGAGCATCAAGAAGGAACTCAAGTAAAGCCAAAGTCAACCAATTTGGAGTATGGTCTACAAGCTGGAAGGATATGTCATCCAGTCAGAATTCAACTCAACTGAGGAGTCAAAAAGTCGAACAAGTCAAAACAAACTGACAGCTAAGTCAGCCGAGCTGAGGGAGAAAAGAGTCAACTAGACTGAAGGAACTGATAAGAGATCAGTTTAAACTAAAGACTGGAAGTATCCAACTGATGGCCAAACTGAAGTAAATAGACAGATCAGCTAAAGGCCAGAACTGAAGTTAGCCAGCTTGTGATTAGTCAAAGCTGACACAAGAACTTAAGAATGATTAGTCAAACTGAGAAGCTCAAAACTGCCAACTGGAGCAACGGCCAAACTAAGCTGAGAAGCTCAAAACTGCCAACTGGAGCAACGGCCAAACTGAGCTGACAAGCTCAAAAATGCCAATTCGAGCAATGACCGAACTGAACAGACAAGTTCAGAACTGCCAACTGGAACTCAAAGTTACTAAAAATTGAAGCCAGAGAACCCTGGAGTTATTGCTCAACCAGCGAATCTTGGAGTAAATACTTCAACGAAGATCCTGGAATTAAATATTCAATGGAGATCGATTGACAAAGCAACGGCTACTTCAATCAAAAGCTCCAGCGATCAATAAAGACCATCTGCCATTGATGAGCCAATAGAGCCACCGATCAATGGAACTCAACGGTCATAAAATCACTCCTCTATAAAAAATGAGTGAATCAGAGTTTTTTAAAAAAACTTCACCTCCACGACTTTTGCAAATACATTCTTGATATACTCAAGTAGAGCTTTCTTTCTCCCCCTCCCACTTAGCTCAAGTTCAGCATTTGATAAAAACTGCAAGAGTCCAACCGAGAAGAATAATTCAAAGAGTCAAGATATTAAGCCAGCTGTTGATCATCCAGCCAGGGCAACCTTCTCAGTTTCAGCAATACTGTTGGTCCCGGGCGAGTCGATATCAGTTTAGAGGGGGGGTGAATAAACTGATTGAAAACTTTTTACTTCAAATGCGGAATAATAGGGCCCTTTGACTTGCTTAGAGAAACTTATCTATGCACAAACTGGTTGATCAGTTATGACTGATTGGTGCAGATTGTGTGAACTTGTGTACAGTTTAAAGATATGCAATAATCAAAACAATACAACACACAAGTGATTTATAGAGGTTCGAAGTCTCAAACTTCTACGTCCTCTCTTCCTTCCGCAGAAGGGCAACTTCACTATATAACTTGAGTTTCTTTACAAATTACACAATGAAGGACAGTTGGCTGAACCTGGTAACTGCTCGTTACCTCAGCGGGTCGACGGCTCATATTTAAAGTCCCTAACTGCTTGCTGGGAAGGTAGGTGCTATTGTCATCTTTACAAGGTTTTATATCTCTTTCGATCTTCAAGAGGTTAGTCTTGAACAGAAGGTATCGACTGATGTGCTCCTTCAATTGAGCTGGGTAGTTGATCGTTGTATAGCTGAAACTGAGAAGGCTGCCCTGGCTGGATCGTCAACAGCTGGCTGAATATCTTGACTCTTTGAAATCTTCTTCTCAGTTGGACTATCGTAGTTTTTATCAGATGCTAAACTTGAGCTAAGTGGGAGGGAGAAAGAAAAGCTCTTGCTTGAATATTTCAAGAATGTATATGCGAAAGTTGTGGAGGTGAAGAGTGTTTAAAACTCTGATTCACTCGTCTTTTATAGAGGAGTGATTTTATGACCGTTGAGTTCTATTGATTGGTGGCTCTATTGGCTCATCAATGGCAGATGGTCTTTATTGATCGCTGGAGCTTTTGGTTGAAATAGCCGCTACTTTGCCAATCGATCTTCATTGAATATTTAATTCCAGGATCTTCGTTGAAGCATTTATTCCAAGATTCGCCGGTTTGAGTAATAACTCCAGGGTTCTCTGCCTTCAGTTTTTAGCAGTTTTGAGTTCCAGTTAGCAGTTCTGAACTTGTCTGTTCAGTTCGGCCATTACTCCAGTTGGTAGTTTTGAGCTTGTCAGCTCAGTTTGGCCATTGCTCCAGTTGGCAGTTTTGAGCTTGTCAGCTCAATTTGGCCATACTCCAGATTGGTTCAACTTTTGACTCCTCAGTTGAGTTGAATTCTGACTGGATGACGTATCCTTCAGCTTGCAGACCATACTCCAGATTGGTTAACTTTGGCTTTACTTGAGTTCCTTTTTGATGCTCTGGATTGGTCAGCTCAGATCTACAACTTGAATTTTAGTCAGTTTTTCATACATAATTTTGACATCTCATCAAAACCTAATCTAGAGGTTCTTTGATAGTTTTTCCTAACAATTTCCCCCTTTTTGATGAAGTCAAAACTTTGTCGATGATGATGGAAAAACTGCAAATGTACGTTTGATATACATACTTTAGTTTGCTTAAGCAGATTCTTAAAATCCGAGCAAATTTGATTCATGATATTCACTCAAGTATCAAAGCATTCAAGGTATGCATGAAATTCAAGTATTATAGCATTTTAGACCTCAAATTTCAGAGCATTTTTTCATTTTGGGCATGCTTTCATTTAAGTATAGAGCATTCAAACTTCAAGTATCAGAGCATTATAAACATAATCAAGACTTGATTTGAGACATGATATTTGAAGTATGTATTATATATTCACTTAAAGCATATTATATCCAGGCTTTCAATTTTCAAGAGTAAGAGTAGTTAAAACTACTAATTTACTTCCTGAAACTGCTCCTTTTCTTTCTGCTCGATTCTCCTCTTTCTTGGACTCCTTGTGTTCTCCATGCTCCCCCCTGAAGCTGATCTTCTCCCTCATGATGAATTTCTCTTTGAATCTGATCCCAAAGAGTCAAGCATCCATCATCATACTGTCCATCTTCCCCCTTTTTGGCATCATCCAAAAGCTGGGATGGATCGCATGATGGTATTGACAAGTTTGGCAAGAAGGTGAAGGCAGTTGCCAAATTGTCATCATGGACTGAGGGAATTGAAGGAATTGGCATAGGTGAGGAGAGCCATGCATAGGCTTCTTCAGTTGTCATGAACTGACCTTGATCAGAGGTGAGGGAGACTTCTTGCTCTCTGAAGTTCATCGAGGCCAAGTTGGTGAAGATCTCATCAGTTAAAGCGATGGGTAGATCTCTAAAAAATGGTGTGCATGATGAGTTGGCCGGTTCATTGTCGAGAAGAGGAGCATCGGATGGTATATTGAGCTGGATTCGCTTGATCATCGAATCCATTATCTCTGAGAGTGTTGGTGGCGAGGAGAGTGGATGATTCATCCAATTTCTACTCCATGTTCCTTCGGTTATCCAGAAAGTGGATCCATGGGTGCGGATGAGGTGGAACATTGTTGTCTCATCCAGTTGGAATCGCCATATGTGGTACTGGAGATACCGTCTCAGTTACACGAATAGATAGGGATCGGTGCCCTCAATGAGACCGAAGCAGCTGCTGAGCTGATGATCTAAAACTGCTTCAAACTGAACCTCAATGGAGTCGTGATTGACTAGGGTTAGAGTTTGGGAGCTGGCTGATATTGTAGGCTGATCACTCAGTCTTGAGAGAGGCTCGCTCTCAATCAGCAGCTGTCTTTCGTCAGATGAGCTGACGGGTGCTTCCAAAGGTGCCTTTCCATGACCTGAATCGGAAGGTCCTTGTTGACGTAATCACTTTGGGATCTGATGACAGTAGATAGTTGGGAGCATATCCCTTCTTCCGATTTGCTCGCCAGTTGGGATGACCTCATCAAGCTGGCTTAGAATGATGTGGCTTATGCGACCCATAAACCCGACCTTCTCTCGAAATGAGCTAGTTGAGGGACCATATTCCGCTCGCTCTACATTTGCTCGCAGTTGAGTAAGAATGAAAGAGGCCCAGTCGGCTTTACATCCGAAATATAGAGCGGCCGTGAGATGTGCTTTGAGCTCAGAGAACTGGACCGTCTCAAAGTTGCCATGTAGGATATGACCGGTGATATCCAAGAGTTGGATGATCTTACTGGGCATGCTCTCCTTTAGCCTGTGTGAACAGTCATGATGGTGCACGTGAGGATGCTTCCAAATACCCCACAGTGCGTATTTGCATGGCAGATTCAGTTCTATTACGTCTGGGCCGTCGCCGGAGAGGTGAAGGGTAGACATCATCGTATCTTTTGTCACCGTGATCACTTGATTCTAGACGGTGGAGATGATGTTGTTGCCGGAGATGGTTGCGTTGTAGTAGAACTCTGCAACTTGAGTAGGTATGTTCATGACTGGCATTAATGTCAAGAATCGCAGCAACCCGATTTTCTCCAATGGCCGATAAATTCTTTGAAAGCTGTTTGCGCCTAGACGTGCATTAAGAAGCTCTAAATTTAGAGTCTTATCCTTTTTCTTCTTGCGCTCTAGCAATTTGACATTTACCATCTGAAATGGGGGCTTCATATCTGCAAAGAGATGTTGTTCTTGTTTAGATATGCAAGTGAGTTGATAGGAGAGAGAGGGCTTGCAGGTGATCAAAGCTAGAGTGAGAAAGAGTTTTGCGGATGATCGGAGCCTTCATCTCCTTGTACATATTTATTTCAGCTTTGCATGCAGGAATCGAGGACACTCGATTGCTTTTCTTAGCTGATCAGCTATCCGATTTGATGGATGATTAGCTGAATTAATGAGGCATGCATTCCAGCCATTCGATCGTGTGGTAACTTTATGATCTTGTGGCTGAGAAGAAGCAATTTTGAAAATGGGGTAGTTGCCATAAATAGCAAAATATTTTCTGCAGATCTTGCTATTTATATCTCATTAGAAAATTATATTTTCCTTTTCGTCTTTGAAGAATTGATTTAATATCAAGGCAGAGATATTAATGGCAACTTGTGAGATAGAGCCCTATTTTCAAATTGTAGTCGTTGAATATAATATAAGAAATTTCATAATCTCAACGGTAACAATTTAATTATGATAAGCTTTAAAAAATTAAAAAAAAACTTATCCGGATTCAGTTGGGATACAGTCCAACTGATTGAATGCTTAGCGGTTGGATGATCAGTTGAGTCTTGGTTCTCAGTTGTTGCTGATGAGCTGGCTGAAGTTGAAGCTGAAACTGAACTGAATTGATCAGTTGGCTTGATCAGTTGCTTAGCTTTCAGTAGACAGTTTCCGCTTCTTGAAGGGCCTAGCTGGACTGGCTGCACTGCTTTCTTTAGAGGTAGTTTTGTTCTTTGGCAGTTCAGGCCTTGCTGTTTTTCTGGCTTGGCGAAGGTGAAGCTGCATGGCAACTGACGAGTTTTTCATCCTTTGACTAAGGGATTGTGAAGTTCCCTTTGATGATGATCGAAACTGATCATTTTTCATAGGCAATTGCACGCCTTTTGAGCTAGATGTGAGCAGTGGAGTGACATGGCTCTTGGATAGTAGACTTGGTGATGTGGCAGTGTCTTCATCATCACTATCGTTCTCATCAGCATGCCTTTGATTCTTCTGAGAAGCCACGGCTTCAGTAAGTGAAAGATGTGGTTCTTTCCTTTTGGTGACAGGTAGAGTTTGTCGTGATGGCTCAGCTGATTGACTTGATAAATTATCAAAGTTCAGTTTTCGACAAAGCGAGCCAGTTGGGCAGTTGACTGATTAATTTGCAATCCCAACTCCTTGAGGTATGATGCTGGTCTTGAATTCTACTAATAAGGTGGTTGCTGGAATCTTGTTGACAAGCCAGTGATTTATAATGTGCTGGATTTGCACAATAGTTGGAGGAAATGGATTTGACGATCCTATCCATTTAATGCTCCAAGTTTCTTCACGTTGCCAGTAGCTCATGCCATGAAAGGCAGTTAGCAAAAAGTGAGACTGGATGGACATAGAATGTCTCCAGTTGTACCAATAGAAGTACCGGTGGAGTTATTTGAACAACTCTTGGTCACGTTGTACAACAAAGGCAAAGTGAGTGAGAAAGAGATTGATCACTTCCTTTTGTGCACCTTTGACTGCATATTCACCACTATAGAAAGTGCGAATATTTTCTTCAGTTAGCTGGAAAAGAGGGCATGTGCTTCTGAAGTAGTCCGCTCCATAGTTTGGATGAGGAATTCAAATAAATGGAATAAGCTCATCTGGATCAGAGCAAACTTGAAAATCAACTGGCGATCCATTCTTTGATCTTGGAGAGTGAACGACGTTGGCAGTTGAGTTCCTCGAAGTGTTGTTGCTTGACTTTGCCTTGGCTTTTCTCTTCTTTCTTAGTGACTGAAGATGAGCAGTTCCCTTCTTGGGAATCCAATCAGAGATAAAGACTGGTAGTGATTCATCATTTGGAAGTTTAAGCAAGTCTTCAATCATCTTGCTCATTCTTAGAACAAGTCCTACCTTGGACTCAAATTTGCCAGATTTCTTTGAGTCAGAGGCCTTGATGACTTGATGCTTGAATTGTTGAAAGACAAAGTCTGCCCAGTTTGTTTGTCGCCCTTCAGTAAGGTGAATCATGACCTTGTATCTCTCTTGGGTGAGTTGACTTAGGCTTCCGATGGCCTCTAACATCATCTTGTTCGTTATGTCAAGTAGAACACCATAGTCGGGCTTCAGATCAGTTTTAGTTGTCATAAAACTGAATTGCTTGTTGTAGGTTGAAGCTTTCCATTCTCTCCAGTATGACTCTGCAGATTTCTTTAGTTCTTGAACTAACGAACCTTCTTGTGGAAGCTCGAACACTTCTGCAATTGTTCTCTCAGTGATTTGTAGTAGCTGTCCTTGAATCACTGATGATATTAGCTTTCCATCTGCAGATAATTTTGCTTGAAGCAAAAATTCACTCACCAAATTTTATCTAAAGAATTTTGGTGGTGTTTCCAGGTAGTGAAGAATTCATGTCTTGTGAAGATTTAACAGAAGGGTTGGATTGTTTGATTTATTTAGAATCAATTGAAATTTCTTCCTATCAAGGAATTTATCTCTCACAAGTTGCTCTTTGAAGGAATTTAGAGATTTGGATAATTCAGCCATCTTTGGGGTTGGCTGGAATTTTGGGAAATTTCAAGAGCTTTTGAGAGAGAGAAACTTTTAGAGCGAAGGAGGAGTATTTTTAGGAGGCTTGAGGGAGAGTGCTTTTTATGAGGGTTTGGACAGGCTCATAGATTTGATGGTTGAAATGGTACTAGCCTCTGGCCTCTTTTGGTCGTTGGCATTTAATGACTTTGATACGTGTCATTATCTTGCAACGGTCAAAATTTTCAAAAATAAATATGAAGCTCGACATTTATTTGAGATCAAAAAGATAATCTTTATATATATATATATATCACTAAATAATTACAAACTGAATAACATAAAGTAAACTTAGGGCTTTCTAATTAGTCTCAACTTGATCAGCCACTTAGTCTTTCTTGTGATCAGTTTTCCTCCTTTTGGCAAACGGTTCTGTGATGTCTTCTTCCTCATCCTCATCGTTGCTTGATGACTCAGTGTTAGCTGACTGGAGTCTTGGATGAGCTTGCAACCGCTGGATCTGCTCAGTGTGCAGTTTAACCTGTTGCTGTAGGGTGTGGATCAGTTCTTCATAATAAGGAGGGAGCTGGACTATAGAGCTGCTTGGCTGAGCATCGAACTGAATTGCTCTTGAGTCAGCTTCCTTTCCTGCTTCAGTTCTAATTAGTTTCTCGCAAGGAACTGTGTGGGATATTTCTTCCGTCTCCATACTGATTTGGTAGGCAATTTGATCATCTTTTTGTGCTGATTGATCAGTTGACTGGTTAGTCTCATCTGGCTTTGGGTCAGCTAGAGGAATAGATGAGGTGGCTCCTTTCCCAGCAGTTGGCTCTTGTGAAGGGGCTGTTTGGGGCTCAGCTGCCTTATCAAACTGATGAGTCTTATCAGCTGATTCTTCTGACTCTTCGACAATGATGTTGAATTCAGCTTCAGCTTCGTGAGGAGATTTCTCAGAGTGAATTTCTCTTATCACTTCATCAATGAGATCATCTACTGGGGTGAATGTTTGATCTCTCACTGCAGTTGATGGCTGTCCAGACTGATGGCTTTGTGATTTCTTCATTAACTCATTGAATAGCCATTTGTGTTGAACATGGGTGTGTGTCCATCTTTCTCATTCCCTTTCTGTAGTGATGACTAGCAGTTTTAAGCCTTGAAGTTTGCATAGTTCATCAAACACATCTTTCATCGACCCTTCAGATGTGTTTGAGCATTCTTTCCTCAGCTGTTGTTGCCTCATAAGATGTTTGCCCTTAGTGATCACGGCATTCTCACTGTCCGTCCACCATAGACTTCATTCTTCTTCTCGCCTCCAGAAGCTCATTCCATGGAATGCGAGTAATGAGAGGAAGGGCTCTGACGGATATACATATCCCCACAAAAACCAGTAGATGTACCTGGTCAAGGTGTGGAAGAGCTCCTCATGGCCAGTTAGTTCCTGGGCATAGTGTTGAGCCATATGTTTTTGTGTGGTTTCATCAGCCCATTTCTTCACGGACTCTCCTTGTGAGTAGGCTCTTATATTTCCTTCAACTTGAGCCATTGGAGGGCACGTCATTTGGAAGTAATCTGCTCCAGCTCCATTGTGAGGAATCCCTCTTGCAGGGATGATATCTTCTGGATTCTCGCACGGAGCCATATCCTCAATAGTTAGATTTGGTGGAATTGTTGGATCTTGCATGGGACTTGATTCATTTCTCTTCTTGGATTGAGGAAGTAAGATCCTTTTCCTATTTGTTTGACTAGCTTGCCTCTTCTTTGAAGCTGATCTGACAGCTGCTTGTCTAGCTGATTGTCCAATGATGTCAGCTCTGGTGGTAACTGAGCTTTGTTGCCTGATTCTCTAGGCTATAGGGATGTCATCATTAGAGTCATCCTGATATATGTCAGTAACTTGCTTCTTTCCCTTGTCTTCAGCTGCAGGCTTCTTTCTTATTGGCTGGTCAGTTTGGTCAGGATCAATTTCCACAATTTTGAGCGGTTTTGAAATAAAGTCATTGCTCACTATGGTTTTGAACTCTGTTTCCTCAGTCATCCAGGAAAAATGTTTCTCCAAAATAATGCTCACTCGACTGATGTATCCAATTCTCTGAGGGAATTTCTTATCATCCTAGCCTCTCTCAATGATGTCAACATATCTCTTCAATTGATCAAAGAAATATTGTGCCCAGTTGATCTCCATTCGGTTGTAGATGGCGGCGCAAATCTTGTACTTTGTTTTTGACATTTCAGATTGACTGCCAGTTGTCCCAACTATAATTTTTGAGGCGATGGCAACAAGCACCTGATATTCATCTTGAAACTTTGAGCTGAGGTGATTGCTTTTATAAGGTTGAGCTTCACTTTCCTTTTTCCAGAAATCATAAGCTTCCTAGAAATTGATTTGAACTTCTTCCAGCTTGAGTCCGTTGCTGGGTAGATCGAACATGTTGCTTAGTGATTCAGCTGTCACGATGATCTCATATCCTCTCACTTCAGATCTGATCTCTTTGGGATTTGAAAAGCCATTTGAATTTAAGAAAAATTCAGCAACTGGTTCTGGGTAAATACGTTCTGGAAATACCTCCAGGAACGTCTTCAGCTTGGCCTAAGAAAGCTTTTCTATGATCATTCCACTTAGAGAAGAAGCTTTGCAGGCTTGAAGGAATCCAGCTGGGTTGAAAAACTTATCTCTGTCGAGCTTTTCACAAAAAGCTTTAGGGTTTTCTCTAGACTGACGGAAATTGAATCTTCTGCGAGTTGGGTTTTGAGCCATAATATTTTGATGAGAGATTAATTTGTAAGGCTGACGAATTGATCTTTGAGGGCTGTAGAATTTTGCTTTTGATCAGAGATGAGAGATAGGTAGAAAGGGATAAGTCGGCAGTAAAAATGAGAAACTTATCTCGAGCATTCATCCGCCTTATTTATATAGTGAGATAAGGCTCATCCAACGGTTGAGACGTTTCGTATGCCTTGATTTCAACGGTCGGATTAATTCAATTGACCCGTCAATTGGCCTTTCATTTCTATCCGTTGGGGATAAATGAGGAGAGAGAGAAAGTTCAACGGTAATATTTGAGTGACACATGTTTTTACCGTTTCCACTATTGAAATTTTTGAACTTATCCTTTCTCTCTAGCAGTTTCTTCTTGGCTTGAAATTGATTATGTCATCAGTTGGATTCGACTATAACTGATGATCTTTTCTGTTGATCAGCTTCAACTGAGATGTCTTCTCATCAGTTCATGACTGGTCTTGACTGCTTGGACCTTCATTCAGCTGTTTCTCAGTTCAGCTGTTTTCCTTCAGCTGGTTCTTAAACTGATATCTCCTATTTTGAGTTGATTCCAGCTCTTATGATTTCTTCATCAGTTTGATCAATTTGCAGCTGGTATGTTCTGCATAACTGACTGGATCATCAGTTTGAGCAAATGAACTGATGATTTAGTTGAGCTGATGGGGTAAACTGATCAGCTCCAGTTTACTTTCTTTCCACAACTTCTTGCTTTACTTCAAATTGATGGCTTATATGTCCAACTGATCAGTTCAACGACTTTTTCAGTTATGAACTACTCATGAGGAGTTTGAAGCCTTTTGGTTCAGTTCCTCTCTTCAGCTGGAATGGATTCTTGGCTTTTTTTTTTCTTCCAGTTGATCATCTTCATCCTGTGATGCTAGCTCAAGTAGTCCCAATTGTATGCATAGCTCCATAAACCTTGCTTCAGGCAATGGTTTAGTGAAGATGTCAGCTATCTGCCTCTCAGTGTTGACATATTTGATGCATATGTCATTCTTCTTGATGTGATCTCTGATGAAGTGATGTCTTATGTCAATGTGCTTAGTTCTTGAATGCAGAACTGGATTTTGAGATATTTCAATGGCACTATTGTTGTCACAGTAGATAGGTACTTCTTCAGTTTCGACTTTGTAGTCCTTCAACTGTTGCTTCATCCAGAGTATCTGAGCACAGCAGCTTCTAGCAGCTACATATTCTGCTTCAGTTGTTGATGTGGCAACTGAGTGCTGCTTCTTGCTAAACTAGGATATCAGTTTACTTCCAAGAAACTGACATGTTCCACTGGTGCTTTTTCTGTCGATCTTGCATCCACCAAAGTCTGAATCTGAATAACCAATTAGACTCAAACTGTCATCTCTGGGATACCATAGTCCTAGATTTATGGTTTCTTTGAGATATTTGATAATCCTCTTTGCTGCTTCAAGATGACTTTTCTTTGGGTTAGCTTGAAACCTTGCGTATAGACCGGCTGAATAGAAGATGTCCGGTCAGCTGGCTGTTAGGTAAAGTAGTGACCCAATGATTCCTCTGTAATATGTTTGGCTAACTGATTCTCCTTCTTCATCGAGAGTTAGCTGAACTGATGTATTCATAGAAATCTTGAGAGTTTTTCCTTTACTAACGCCAAACTTCTTGACTAGCTCTTTAGTGTACTTGGCCTGGCTGATAAAGATCCCATCTTTCAGCTGCTTTACTTGGAGTCCTAGGAAGAATGTCATTTCTCCCATCATGCTCATCTCAAATTCGCTTTGCATCAGTTGAGCGAATCGTGTGCATAGATCTTTACTTTTTGATCTAAAAATGATGCCATCCACATAAATTTGAACCATTAAGATCTTAGTTGATCGTTCTATTCGGAATAGAGTTTGATCAATGACTCATTTTTGAAACCCATTTTTCAGCAAAAATGTTGTGAGAGTTTCATACCACGCTCTAGGAGCTTGTTTCAATCCGTAGATAACCTTCTTCAGTTTGAAGACTTGATCACCAATTTCAAAGCCTGGCAGTTGCTCGACATACACGTCCTCCTTGAGCATTCCTTGAAGGAAATCACTCTTGACATCCATTTGGTAGACTGTGAAATTGAAGTGAGCTACATAGGTTAGGAATAGTTTGATGGCTTCCAATCTTGCAACTGGTGCGAATGTCTCATCAAAGTCAATCCCTTCACTTTGTGAGTATCCTTTGGCTACCAGTCTTGCCTTGTTCCTTGTGATCACACCTTGTTCATCCAGTTTGTTGTGAAAAATCCATTTTGTACCAATGATCTTCTGGGTTTTTGGTCTATCGACAAGAAACCATACGTTATTTTTAGTGAACTGATTTAGTTCTTCTTGCATGGCCATGATCCAGTCTGAATCTTCTAAGGCTTCTTTGATGTTTGCTGGTTCAGTTTGAGATATGAAGCATGTGAACAAAGCATGCTCAGTTGAACTTCTGGTTTGAACTCAATTTCTTGGATCACTAACTATCTTGTCAGTTGGGTGGCTTCAGAGCGATTTAGGCAGGATAGCTTCAGCTGGTTCTTCTGTAGTGACGTCATGAGTCGCCCTTTCATTAGTTGGTTCGACATTTTCATCAGTTCTTCCCCCTGTTTCAGTTGTGGGGTTTATGGTCTCAGCACGATTTGTGTCTTCATTGACCAAGTTGTTCTCAACTGGTTTAGTACCAGTTTGATTGCCTTCTTCTAGTGAAACTTCAAGCCGCTCTGGAATAATGTGACCACATAGTCCTGCGAGTTCTCAGTTTCACTAGGTAGTACTTGAACTGATGTGTCTATTCTTTCTTTGTTCCTGTACTCATTAGCAAATTCATCAAATACTATATAACATGTTATTTCCACAACAAGAGTTCATTTATTGAACACTCTGTAAGCTTTTGCATGAGGAGAGTTATACCCAAGAAATATTCACTCATCAACTTTAGCATTAAAGGCTTTCAATTGAGTCTTGCCATTGTTGTGAATATAACATTTACAGCCAAATATTTTAAAATATGAGATAGAAGGCTTACGACCCTTATACAACTCATATGGTGTTTTATCATGTGCGGCTACAATGGCACTTTAATTTTGAGTATGGCAAGCTGTGTTGACTGCTTCAGCCCAGTAACCTTCAGCTATGTTGGCATCAACTATTATTGCTCGAGCTGTTTCTTTGAGTGTCCGGTTACGCCGTTCGACTACACCGTTTTGTTGTGGAGTTCTTGCAGCTGAGTGTTCATGAGTGATTCCAAGCTGGTTGAGAAAGCTAATCATTTGCTGATTTACAAATTCAGTTCCATTGTCGGAGCGAATCCTTTGAACTGATCTTTCTTTTTCAGTTTGTAGCCTTCTGATCAGCACCGTTAGCTTGTCATAAGTTTCATCTTTGCTCCTCAAGAATTCCACCCATGTATATCTTGAGAAATCATCAACTACTACAAGAGTGAATCTTTTACCTTTTGGGGTTTGTGGTCGAACTGGACCAATCAAATCCATATGTAGCAGTTGGAGGCAATCAATTGTTCTTGGTAGATGACTCTTATTCTTGAAGGATGACTTCACCTGCTTCCCTTTTTGACATGGTCCACATACACATGTTTTCTTGTATATTTCCTTAGGATGTCCCTCAACTAGTTCTTTATTGACTAGGTAATTGATTGTTTTGAAGTTGAGGTGGTTCAGTCGTCGATGCCATAGCCAGCTTGCTTCAGTTGATCCTTTTGAAAGAAAGAAAGCTTCTGAGTAGCCGGTTGACCAGTCAACAATGTACATGTTGCCTCTTCTTATGCTAGTGAGAACGATTACTCCAGTTGACTTGTCTCTTATGCTGCAGGAGTTTTTGGTGAAGTCAACTGAGTAGCCATTGTCGCACAGCTGGCTGATGCTGAGTAGTTTGTGTTTTAGTCCATCCACGTGGGAGACTCCATTTACTACAACTTTTCCCTTGACTACGAACCCTTCTCCAATGGTTCGACTTTTGGAGTTGTCTCCAAATGTGACAAGTGGACCTTTGACTTTTTCATAACCGTCGAGATCTTCTCTGTCTCCGGTCATGTGCTTGGAGCACCCGCTATCTAGATACCAAATGTCTTTGGATTTCTTCATAGATAGGATGCTCTTGTCCTGCAAAAACAAGGATTAGCATTTAGGGACCCGTTTCATATCGGGTCCTTGTTGATACATCAAGTTCTTTGGAATCCAAACTTGCCAAACTTTTGGCTTTTTATCACTTAGAGAATCAATTGATTTGGATCGCTTGACCAGTTTTGACTTTCTTTCAACTCTTCTATTTTGAGTTGAAACAGTTGAATGCTACCTGCATTGAAAGTTAGTAGGATAAAATAATTCAACTAAAATGCTGTTATCCCGAGATCTTTGAGTTCTATCAGGCTAATGCCTTGTGTGTTTTCAGTTTGCTGGATTGAACCCTTTTGGGTCAGCTCTAGGTTCATTTCTGGAATCCAGGTACTCATTATAGTGATGATAGGGTTGAAATGAGTTTCTTTGATCTCTCCTATAAATGTTTTGATTGAACTGCTTGACAGGGTAGGCTAGAGATCTAAACTGGTCTTTCTTTTTAAAATAGACTGATCTATTAGTTTGCCTTGGCGGCATTCTGTACTGAGCTAGTGGTCTTTGTTGAACTGGAGGCTTTGAACGAGTAGATTGACTTGATTGAACTGATGGTCTTAGCTGAAAGTTGGGCTTCAGTTGGCCTGGTTTTTTGTTTGGTAGAACTGACCAAATTGTTTGGCTTGAGTTTGAGGATTTTTCAATATTCCTTTGCCTTTGGTTGGCTCAGCTAGCTGATCATGAGATCTAGTGAATCCTTTTAGGATTCCTTTATCACTGGGTTGAGCAACTGCTTTTCCTTTCTCTAGGGCAGTGAACTTGCTATATCCTAGCCCTGAGCTGCTAGTTCCAGTTCTTTGATGATTTAATATTTCATCTAGAGTTTGAGATCCCCTTTTGAACTTCAGAGTTACGTTTTCTCTCTCATGGATCTCTTGCTTGAGTTTTTGATTTTCAGCTTCTAGATCAGCAGTTCTCAACTTCAATTTTTCAAATTCTATAAACTGAGACTCAAGATAATTCAATCTTTCATGATCAATGCTCAGTTTTCTAACTTTATTTCTCAGTTCATCATTTTCATCTTTCAGTTCAATATGCAAGCAGGATATTGAAGCTAATTGATCTTCTAGCATCATAAGTTTCATGTCAAGTTCATTGCTAGAAACAGTTGCTTCATTAATATGATAGAAGGAGGTTTGAGAATTAGTTGTACTAACCTCTTCATCATTGTCAGCCATGAGGCAAAATAGTGCTAAATCATCTGAGTTATAGCCGTTAGAATCAATTCCAGATGGATAGTCTGAATCATCCAGCACGGCATTCTCGTAATTTGCAACCATTGCTTTCCTTTTGAAGAAGCTTCTCCTCACTTTGGCTTTCTTGTCTTCAGGGAGTTCTGGACATTCATATCTGTAATGTCCTTATTTGTGGCAGTGAAAACACTCTCCTTGATTTCGGTTGCCACCCCTGAATGGTTCAGCTGATCGTTCAGTTGGTTGATGAGTTTTCTCATCTTTTGGGATTTCATCAGTTTGAGGTGGAACTGATTGTTTATCCCGAACTCTCTTCAACTTTTCTAACAACCTGGTAACTGATTGGATTTGATCATTGATGTCATCAGTTAGATTCTCCTTCTTTTCAGTTGTTTCTCTTTTACGTTCGAATGAAGATCCGCCTTGATTTTCTCTAGCTGGTGAGTTCCTAGGTCGGAAGTTGTTCCTTCCCCGAGTATCTCTAAACCGGTTTCTTTCACCATAGAAGGCTGCATCTTAAGCTGACAATGTTGATGCTTCCTTCTTTCGGTTTAGACTGTACTCATGAGCTTTGAGAGAGCCAAACAGTTCCCTTGGAGTGATGCTATTGAGATTTCTTGATTCATTTGTAGCTATCACTTTTATGCCCCATTCTTCAGTGAGATTATCCAATATTTTGGAATTCATCTCAGAATTGGGATAACTTTTCCCGAGGTTGGTCATCTCACTGATGATGCTTAGAAATCTAGTTTCAAAGCTTGAGATGGACTCTTCTGGCTGAATTTTGAAGGATTCATATCTGTCGACTGCCAGTTGGAGCTTGTTTCCTTTGATGGCTTCGGACTCTTTGCATAGGTCTGCTAGTAGGTCCCATATCTCCTTGGTAGTTGTGCAGTTCTTTGTGTCCTTCATTCTGTCCTCATCTAGAGTTTAGAATAATGCAGCTTGAGCAACGGACTCTAGATTCTTCAACTTCTTCTCTTCACTGGTGAGAAGATTAGTTGGCTTTGGGATCCTTACTGGTTGATTTATATCAACTATGTGAGCATCATTGTCCATCATGATAATGATTGGACCATCTTCAATGACTTTCCACATATTCTCATGAATCGAGCAGAGATGCACCATCATTCTCCTGCTCCAGTTATCATAATTCTCAACTGAAAACAAAGGTAGCTTATGGTTTCCCATAGCTGGAATATTAACACAGATAAGTAGATCTGATTCAGTTGATCTGCAGAAATGGCTGATCCTTAGAATCAACTGCTCTGATACCACTTATTGGTCCCGGACGAGTCGATATCAGTTTAGAGGGGAGGTGAATAAACTGATTGAAAACTTTTTACTTCAAATGTGGAATAATAGGGCCCTTTGACTCGCTTAGAGAAACTTATCTATGCACAAACTGGTTGATCAATTATGACTGATTGGTGCAGATTGTGTGAACTTGTGTACAGTTTAAAGATATGCAATAATCAAAACAATTCAGCACACAAGTGATTTATAGAGGTTCGAAGTCTCAAACTTCTACGTCCTCTCTTCCTTCCGCAGAAGGGCAACTTCACTATATAACTTGAGTTTCTTTACAAATTACACAATGAAGGACAGTTGGCTGAACCTGGTAACTACTCACTACCTCAGCGGGTCGACGGCTCACACTTGAAGTTCCTAACTGCTTGCTGGGAAGGTAGGTGCTATTGTCGTCTTTACAAGGTTTTAGATCTCTTTCGATCTTCAAGAGGTTAGTCTTGAACAGAGGGTATCAACTGATGTGCTCCTTCAATTGAGCTGGGTAGTTGATCATTGTATAGCTGAAACTGAGAAGGCTGCCCTGGCTGGATCGTCAACTGCTGGCTGAATATCTTGACTCTTTGAAATCTTCTTCTCAGTTGGACTCTCGCAGTTTTTATCAGATGCTAAACTTGAGCTGAGTGGGAGTGAGAAAGAAAAGCTCTTGCTTGAATATTTCAAGAATGTATATGCGAAAGTTGTGGAGGCGAAGAGTGTTTAAAACTCTGATTCACTCGTCTTTTATAGAGGAGTGATTTTCTGACCATTGAGTTCCATTGATTGATGGCTCTGTTGGCTCATCAATGGCAGATGGTCTTTATTGATTGCTGGAGCTTTTGGTTAAAATAGCCGTTACTTTGCCAATCGATCTTCATTGAATATTTAATTCCAGGATCTTCGTTGAAGTATTTATTCCAAGATTCGCCGGTTTGAGCAATAACTCCAGGGTTCTCTGCCTTCAGTTTTTAGCAGTTTTGAGTTCCAGTTAGTAGTTCTGAACTTGTTTGTTCAGTTCGGCCATTACTCCAGTTGGCCATTGCTTCAGTTGGCAGTTTTGAGCTTGTCAGCTCAGTTTGGCCATTGCTCTAGTTGGCAGTTTTGAGCTTTGGTTCTCCAGTTCGACTGATCTCAAGTTCTTGGCTAGCTTGTCAGCTTGACTAATCATAAGCTGGCTGACTTCAGTTCTGGATTTTAGCTGATCTGTCTTGTTTACTTCAGTTTGGCCATCAGTTGGATACTTCCAGTTTAAACTGATCTCTTATCAGTTCCTTCAGTCTTAGTCGACTCTTTTCTCCCTCAGCTCAGCGGACTTAGTTGTCAGTTTGTTTCTACTTGTTCAACTTTTGACTCCTCAGTTGAGTTGAATTCTGACTGGATAACGTATCCTTCAGCTTGCAGACCATACTCCAGATTAGTTGACTTTGGCTTTACTTAAGTTCCTTTTTGATGCTTTGGATTGGTTAGCTCAGATCTACAACTTGAATTTTAGTCATTTTTTCATACATAATTTTGACCTCTCATCAAAACCTAATCTAGAGGTTCCTTGATAGTTTTTCCTAACCAATACAATGATCAACTACCAATCTTAATTGAAGGAGCACATCAGTTGATACCCCTTGTTCAAGACTAACCTCTTGAAGATCGAAAGAGATCTAAAACCTTGTAAAGATGACAATAGCACCTACCTTTCTAGCGAGCAGTTAGGGACTTCAAGTATGAGCCGTCGACCTGCTGAGGTAGCAAGCAATTACCAGGTTCAGCCAATTGTCCTTCATTGTGTAATTTGTAAAGAAACTCAAGTTATATAGTGAAGTTGCCCTTCTGCGGAAGAAAGAGAGGACGTAGAAGTTTGAGACTTCAAACCTCTATAAATCACTTGTGTGTTGTACTGTTTTGATTATTGTATATCTTTCAACTGTACACAAGCTCACACAATCTGCACTCAAGCTGTCATAACTGATCAACCAGTTTGTGCATAGATAAGTTTCTCTAAGCGAGTCAAAGGGCCCTTATTATTCCGCATTTGAAGTGAAAGTTTTTAATCAGTTTATTCACCCCCCTCTAAACTGATATCGACTCGCCCGGGACCAACAAGTGGTATCAGAGCGGTTGATTCTAAGGATCAGCCGTTTCTACAGATCAACTGAATCAGATCTAATTATCTGTGCTAACATTCCAGCTATGGAAAACCATAAGCTACCTTTGTTTTCAGTTGAGAATTATGATAATTAGAGCAGGAGAATGAAGGCCCATCTCTGCTCGATTCATGAGAATATGTGGGAAGTCATTGAAGATGGTCCAATCATCATCATGATGGACAATGATGCTCACATAATTGATATCAATCAACCAGCGAGGATCCCAAAGACAACTAATCTTCTCACCAGTGAAGAGAAGAAGTTGAAGAATCTAGAGTTCGTTGCTCAAGCTACATTATTTCAAACTCTAGATGAGGACAGAATGAAGAGCACAAAGAACTGCACAACTGCCAAGGAGATATGAGACTTACTAGCAGACCTATGCCAAGAGTCCGAAGCCATCAAAGGAAACAAGCTCCAACTGGCTGTCGATAGATATGAATCCTTCAAAATGCAGCCAGAAGAGTCCATCTCAAGCCTTGAAACCAGATTTCTAGGCATCATCAGTGAGATGACCAACCTCGGGAGAAGTTATCCCAATTCTGAGATAAATTCCAAGGTTTTGGATAATCTTACCGAAGAATGGGACATGAAAGTGATAGCTACAAAAGAATCAAGAAATCTAAACAGCATTACTCCAAAGGAACTGTTTGGCTCTCTCAAAGCTCATGAGTACAGTCTAAACCGAAAGAAGACAACATCAACATCATCAGCTCAAGATGCAGCCTTCTATGGTGAAAGGAACCGATTTAGAGATACTCGGGGAAGGAACAACTTCCGACCTAGGAGCTGACCAGCCAGAGAAAATCAAGGCGGATCTTCATCCTAACGGAAAAGAGAAACAACTGAAAAGAAGGAGAACCTGACTGAAGACATCAATGATAAAATCCAATCAGTTACCAGGCTGTTAGAGAAGTTGAAGAGGGTTCGGGATAAATAATCAGTTCCACCTCAAACTAATGAAATTCCAAAAGATGTGAGAACTCATCAACCAACTGAACGATCAGCTGAACCGTTCAGGGGTGGCAACCGAAATCTAGGAGAATGTTTTCACTGCCACAAACAAGGACATTACAGATATGAATGTCCAGAACTCCCTGAAGACAAGAAAGCTAAAGTGAGGAGAAGCTTCTTCAAAAGGAAAGCAATGGTTGCAAATTACGAGAATGCCATGCTAGACGATTCAGACTATCCATCTGGAATTGATTCTGACGGCTACAACTCAGATGATGAAGCGCTATTCTGCCTCATGGCTAACAATGATGAAGAGGTTAGTACAGCTGATTCTCAAACCTCTTTCTGTCATATTAATGAAGCAACTGTCTCTAGTAATGAACTTGATATGAAACTTATGATGCTAGAAGATCAATTGGCATCAATATCCTGCTTGCATGTTGAACTGAAAGATGAAAATGATGAACTGAGAAATAGAGTTAGAAAACTGAGCATTGATCATGAACGATTGAATTTTCTAGAATCTCAGTTTGTGGAATTTGAAAAGTTGAAACTAAGAAATGCAGATCTAGAAGCTGAGAATCAAAAACTCAAGCAAGAGATCTATGAGAGAGAAAAAGTATCTCTGAAGTTCAAAAAGGGATCCCAAACTCTAGATGAGATTTTAAATCATCAACGAACTGGAACCAGTAGCTCAGGGCTAGGATATAGCAAGTTCACTGTCTTAGAAAAAGGAAAAGCAGATGCTCAACCCAGTGATAAAGGAATCCTAAAAGGATTCACTAGATCTCATGATCAGCTAGCTGAGTCAACCAAAGGCAAAAGAATATTGAGAAATCCTCAAACTCAGCCCAAATAATTTGGTCAGTTCCACCAATCAAAAACACCAGGCCAACTGAAGCCCCAGTTCCAGCCAATACCATCAGTTCACTCTAATCAAGCCATTCGTTCAAAGCTTACAGTTCAACAAAGACGACCAGCTCAGTACAGAATGCCTCCAAGGCAAACTGATAGATCGGTCCACTTTAAAAAGAAAGACCAGTTTAGATAACAAGCCTATCCTGCCAAGCAGTTCAATCAAAACACTGATAGGAGAGATCAAAGAAACTCATTTCAACTCTATCATCACTATAATGAGTACCTGGATTCCAGAAATGAACCTAGAGCTAATCCAAAAGGGTTCAATCCAGTAAACTGAAAACACACAAGGCATTGGCCTGATAGAAGAGAGCTCAAAGATCTCGAGATAACATCATTCTAGTTGAATTGTTTTATCCTACTAACTTTCAACGCAGGTACCATTCAACTGATTCAACTCAAAATAGAAGAGTTGGAAGAAAATCTAAGCTGATCAAGCGATCCAAATCAGTTGATTCTCTGAGTGATAAAAAGCCAAAAGTTTGGCAAGTTTGGATACCAAAGAACTTGATGTATCAATAAGGACCCGATATGAAACGGGTCCCTAAATGCTAATCCTTCTTTTTGCAGGATAAGAGCATCCTATCTATGAAGAAAACCAAAGATATTTGGTATCTAGGTAGTGGATGCTCCAAGCACATGACTGGAGACAGAGAAGATCTCAACGGTTATGAAGAAGTCAAATGTCCATTTATCACATTTGGAGATAACTCCAAAAGCCTAACCATTGGAGAAGGGTTCGTGGTCAAGGGAAAAGTTATGGTAAATGGAGTCTCCCACGTGGATGGACTAAAACACAAACTACTCAGTATTAGCCAACTGCGCGACAATAGCTTTTCAGTTGACTTCACCAAAAACTCCTGCAACATAAGAGACAAGTCAACTGGAGTAATTCTTCTCACTAGCATAAGGAGAGGCAACATATATATTGTTGACTGGTCAACCGGCTACTCAGAAGCTTTCTTTCTTTTAAAGGCTCAACTGAAGCAAGCTGACTATGGCATCGATCACTGAACTACCTCAACTTCAAAAAAATCAACTACCTAGCCAAGAAAGAGCTAGTTGAGGGGCTTCCCAAGGAGATATATAAGAAAACAGGTATGTGCGGACCATGCCAAAAAGGAAAGCAAATAAAGTCATCCTTCAAGAATAGGAGTCACCCACCAGGAACAACTGATTGCCTCCAACTGCTACATATGGATCTGTTTGGTCCGGTCAGACCACAGACTCTAAAAGGCAAAAGATTCACTCTTGTAGTAGTTGATGATTTCTCAAGATATACGTGGGTGGAATTCTTGAGAAGCAAAGATGAAACTTACGACAAGCTAACGGCGCTGATCAGAAGGCTACAAACTGAAAAAGAGAGATCAGTTCAAAGGATTCGCTCCGACAATGGAACTGAATTTGTGAATAGGCAAATGATCAGCTTTCTCAACTAGCTTGAAATCACTCATGAACACTCAGCTGCAAGAACTCCACAACAAAACGGTGTTGCTGAACGGTGCAACCGAACACTCAAAGAAGCAACTCGAGCAATGATAGCTGATGCCAACATAGCTGAAGGTTACTGGGCTGAAGCAGTCAACACAACTTGCCATACTCAAAATCGAAGTGCCATCGTAGCCATATATGACAAAACACCCTATGAGCTATATAAGGGTCGTAAGCCTTCCATTTCATATTTTAAAATATTTGGCTGTAAATGTTATATTCACAACAATGGCAAGACTCAACTGAAAGCCTTCAGTGCTAAAGCTGATGAGGGAATATTTCTTGGTTATAATTCTCCTCATGCACAAGCTTACAGAGTGTTCAATAAACGAAATCTTGTTGTGGAAATAACATGTCATGTGGTATTTGATGAATTTGCTAATGAGTACAGGAACAAAGAAAGAATAGACACATCAGTTCAAGTACTACCTAGTGAAACTAAGAACTTGCAGGACTATGTGAATCACATTGTTCCAGAGCAGCTTGAAGTTTCACTAGAAGAAGGCAATGAAACTGGTACTAAACCAGTTGAGAACAATACAGTCAATGAAGACACAAATCGTGCTAAGACCATAAACCCCGCAACTGAAATAGGGAAAAGAACTGATGAAGATGTCGAACCAACTAATGAAAGGGTAACTGATGATGTCACCACAGTAGAACCAGCTGAAGCTATCTTGTTCAAATGGCTTCGAAGCCATCCAACTGACAAGATAGCTGGTGATCCAAGAAGTCGAGTCCAAACTAGAAGTTCAACTGAGCATGCATTATTCACATGCTTCATATCTCAAACTGAACCAGTAAACGTCAAAGAAGCCTTAGAAGATTCAGACTGGATCATGGCCATGCAAGAAGAACTGAATCAGTTCACAAGAAATGACGTATGGTTTCTTGTCGATAGACCAAAAACCCAGAAGGTCATTGATACAAAATGGGTTTTTCGCAACAAACTGGATGAACAAGGTATGATCACAAGGAACAAGGCGAGACTGGTAGCCAAAGGATACTCACAAAGTGAAGGGATCGACTTTGATGAGACATTCACACCAGTTGCAAGATTGGAAGCGACTGTTCCTAGCCTATGCAGCTCACTTCAATTTCATAGTCTACCAAATAGATGTCAAGAGTGCTTTTCTTCAAGGAATGCTCAAGGAGGACATGTATGTCGAGCAACCGCCAGGCTTTGAAATTGGTGATCAAGTCTTCAAACTGAAGAAGGCCCTGTACGAACTGAAACAAGCTCCTAGAGCGTGCTATGAAACTTTCACAACATTTTTGCTGAAAAATGGGTTTCAAAAGGGAGTTATTGATCGAACTCTATTCCGAATAGAATGATCAACTGAGATCTTAATGGTTCAAATTTATGTGGATGACATAATTTTTGGATCAAAAGGCAAAGATCTATGCACACGATTCGCTCAAGTGATGCAAAGTGAATTTGAGATGAGCATGATGGGAGAAATGACATTCTTCCTAGGACTCCAAGTGAAGCAGTTGAAAGATGGGATCTTTATTAGTCAGGCCAAGTACACTAAAGAGCTAGTCAAGAATTTTGGAGTTAGTAGAGGAAAAACTCTCTAGATTCCTATAAATACATCAGTTCAGCTAACTCTTGATGAAGAAGGAGAATCAGTTAGCCATACATAGTACAAAGGAATCATTGGGTCGCTACTTTACTTAACAGCTAGCCGACCAGACATCTCCTATTCAGTCGGTCTATGCGCACGGTTTCAAGCTAACCCAAAGAAAAGTCATCTTGAAGCAGCAAAGAGGATTATTAAATATCTCAAAGGAACCATAAATCTTGGACTATAGTATCCCAGAGATGACAGTTTGAGTCTAATTGGTTATTCAGATTCAAACTTCGGTGGATGCAAGATCGACAGAAAAAGCACCAGTGGAACATGTCAGTTTTTTGGAAGTAAACTGATATCCTGGTTTAGCAAGAAGCAGCATTCAGTTGCCACGTCAACAACTGAAGCAGAATATGTAGCTGCTGGAAGCTGTTGTGCTCAAATACTCTGGATGAAGCAACAGTTGAAGGACTACAAAGTCGAAACTGAAGAAGTACCTATCTACTGTGACAACAATAGTGCAATTGCAATATCTCAGAATCCAGTTCTGCATTCAAGAACTAATCACATTGACATAAGATATCACTTCATCAGAGATCACATCGAGAAGAAAGACATATGTATCAAATATGTCAACACTGAAAAACAGATACCAGACATCTTCACCAAACCATTGCCTGAAGCAAGGTTTATGGAGCTATGTATATAATTGGGACTACTTGAGCTAGCATCAAAAGATGAAGATGATCAACTGGAAGAAAAAGGCCAAGGAATCACTCCAGCTAAAGAGAGGAATTGAACTGAAAAGCTTCAACTCATCAGAATGAGCAGTTCATAACTGAAAAAGTCGTGGAACTGATCAGTTGGATATATAAGCTATCAGTTTGAAATGAAGTAAGAAGCTGTGGAGAGAAAGTAAACTGGAGCTGATCAGTTTACCTCATCAGCTCAACTAAATCATCAGTTCATTTGTTCAAACTGATGATCCAGTCAGTTATGCAGAACATACCAGCTGCAAAAAGATCAAACTGATGAAGAAATCATAGGAACTGGAACCAACTCAAAATGAGATATCAGTTCAAAAACCATCTGAAGGAAAGCAGCAGACTTAATGAACAGCTGAACTGAGAAACAGCTGAATGAAGTCCCAAGCAGTCAAGACCAGTCATGAACTGATGAGAAGACATCTCAGTTGAAGCTGATCAACAAAAAAGATCATCAGTTACAGTCGAAGCCAACTGATGACGTAATCAATTTCAAGCCAAGAAGAAACTGCTAGAGAGAAAGGATAAGTTCAAAAATTTCAATAGTGGAAACGGTAAAAACACGTGTCACTCAAATATTACCGTTGAACTTTTTTTTTCTCTCTCTCTCTCCTCATTTATCCCCAACGGATAGAAATGAAAGGCCAATTGACGGGTCAATTGAATTAATCTGACCGTTGAACTTGGGCATACGAAATGACACATCCATTGGATGAACCTCATCATCTATTATAAAAGGGATGGCTGAATTCTCATTTTCACTTTTACCGATTCAAAGCTCAGTAAAGAATTAAAGCCTGTCTCTTTCCTCATTTCTTGAAACAGTTCTGCAAAATTACGAAAGTAAAGAATCTAGTTCCAAAATCCAGCCAAAACCAAATTATCCCTTCCGAACCATTCATCAAACATCTCAAAAACTCCATGGCTGATAGACGCTCACCAACTGTTCGACGAAAGTTCGATTTTAAGAGAACTGGTGAATCTTCACAAAGATTCCAAACGAATCTCTACAGAGACAAATTCCTAGATCCAGTTGCTTATAGAGAAAAGTGCTCAGATTCTTCTCTATGCAACTCATTGATCTCGAAGATAGAGCAAACTCGATTGAAAGTTTCACGAAAGTTTATCCATCAAAGATCTAACCTGAAGCCGTAGTTGAGTTCTACCTGAACTCAAAAGGATACGATGACAGGATAATAACTGAAGTTCGTGGAGTTGAACTGGTAATAACTCCAGAACTGCTTGGAAGACTATTCCAACTTCCCACCACTGGAACAAGATTACAAGATGTAGAAGTTGATCAAGAGGAAGCCTACCGTCTCTGGAAGCGAGGGGACTGCGCAGATCCTTATAAAAGCAGTACACGCATGTCCTGCTTCCAAGAAGAATACAGAGTTCTAGCATCAGTTGCAGCTAGAATGATTACTAGGACAACTGGAAGTCATTCAGAGATGTCGGAGCACAAATTTAAAGTTTGTGCAGCAATCATCAGAAGCATCAACGTATACTGGGCTCAGTACTTCTTTGAGCAAATCAAGAAGTATGTCGATATTATTGAAAAACATTGGACAGAAACTGAGTTCCATCAGAAGATGTGCTACCCCTACAGGATCAATATCATATTGGAGAGCACTCTTAACTCCATGTCAGAAGAAACTGACACGTTGATGATCGATAAGCTGGATCTTATACCCGCAACTAGCAGAAGGCAACCAGCTTCAAAATCCATAAACATAAAAAACAGTCAGCCAACTGTTGCCTTCTCAAAGAAAGCAGAGGAGCCTGCAAAAAGAAAAGGCAAAGACATTACTACCGAGATACCTCAAGAGGACTCCAACTCAGACGAAAATGTCCCAATAAGCCAAATGTTGGGAACCACAATCAAAGCCAAGCCTCTGCGACAAGTTCGATGTGGATCAACGATTGATTCACCTGAAGAGGAAATTTCTACCAGGCCAGTTCAAGCCAAGGAAGGAACTGGCAGATCAAAGAAGAAGCCTGTGGCTTCTCAACCAAAAGGGAAGAAGAAGAAATCAGGACCTCCACCCCCTCCAAAACTGCCTCCTCACAACATCAAGGTGTTTGATGTGGCAGCAGTCAAAGGAGATGACATTGTGCTTCTCAGGGGAGTTCCACCACGGGGCACATGAGCTGACTTCTTTAGAACTGCGTGCCCCCCGATGGGAGAGACTGAAGATAATATAAGAGCTCTATCAAAAGCTGAAATCATCAAGAACTGGGCTGATGAACAAGTGCAGAAGTTCATAGCTAAAAACTTTGTTGAAGATGTGATTGGCACGGCTACTCTGTATGCAGCTCTATCAAGGTACATCTACTGGTACCTTTGGAGACATTGCTTCAACTCTGAAGCCCATTTTCTCATAACTGCTCTTCACGGGATGAGCTTCTGGAGAAGAGAAGAAAGGTGGAGCATGCAATGGGCTGGGCAGGAGACCCCTGAGCAAAATCCAGTCATTACCTTGAAGAGAATGCTTGCCATTCGAAGGAACCACCCTCACCCAGAACAACAAACATTATTGGACGTGATGAATGATTTGCTCATCTGGGCCAACATCAGACTGCCACCTCTTCAAACTGAAGCTGAATAGCAACACTGGAGAAATCCTCAAGTTCAACAACACTGGTTGCTCAAGGAACTGCCTATCCTCAGGAAGCAACAGCTTCAGCAGGGGCATAATCTATTCAACAGAGAAGCCCAGAGTAGTCAACAAGGTGCTGAAACTGCAGAAGTTTACAGCACAAGGCAAACTGCCATAGCATCGGTTGCTAGGCAGTTAACTTTTGAAGAATCTCCTCAACCAGATGACATCATCATCGATCTCCTTAATGATTCTCCTGAGGTGCAAGCTGTTGATGAGCAAACTGCCAGTGATCTGGAGTTTGAAGAAATGCTCAAATCTCCAATTCTATCAGATCTTCCAACCCTTCTGTCAAATCTTCACAAGACAGGAATTATTCACTACCTGGAAACACTACCAAAATTCTTTAGACAAAATTTGGTGAGTGAATTTTTGCTTCAAGCAAAATTATCTGCAGATGGAAAGATAATATCATCAGTGATTCAAGGACGGCTACTACAAATCACTGAGAGAACAATTGCAGAAGTGTTCGAGCTTCCACAAGAAGGTTCATTAGTTCAAGAACTAAAGGAATCTGCAGAGTCATACTGGAGAGAATGGAAAGCTTCAACCTGCAACAAGCAATTCAGTTTTACGATAGCTAAAACTGATCTGAAGCCCGAGTATGGTGTTCTACTTGACATAATGAACAAGATGATGTTTGGGGCCATTGGAAGCCTGAGTCAACTCACCCAAGAGAGATACTAGGTTATGATTCACCTGGCTGAAGGGCGACAAACAAACTGGGCAGAATTTGTCTTTCAACAATTCAATCATCAAGTGATCAAGGCCTCTGACTCAAAGAAATCTGGCAAATTTGAGTCCAAGGTAGGACTTGTTCTAAGAATGAGCAAGATGATTGAAGACTTGCTTAAACTTCCAAATGATGAATCACTACTAGTCTTTATCTCTGACTGGATTTCCAAGAAGGGAACTGCTCATCTTCAGTCACTAAGAAATAAGAGAAAAGCCAAGGCCAAGACAAGCAACAACACTTTGAGCAACTCAACTGCTAACACCGTTCACTCTCCAAGATCAAAGAACGGATCGCCAGTTCATTTCCTAGTTTGCTTTGATCCAGATGAGCTTATTCTATTTATCAGAATCCCTCATCCAAACTATGGAGAGGACTACTTCAGAAGCACATGCCCTCCTCTCCAACTAACTGAAGAAAATATTCGCACTTTCTATAGTGGTGAATATGCAGTCAAAGGTGCACAAAAGGAAGTGACCAATCTCCTTCTCACTCACTTTGCTTTTGTTGCACAACGTGACCAAGAGCTATTCAAACAACTCCACCAGTACTTCTATTGGTATAACTGGAGACATTCTATGTCCATTCAGTCTCACTTTTTGCTAACTACCTTTCATGGCATGAGCTACTGGCAACGTGAAGAAACTTGGAGCATTAAATGGATAGGACCGTCAAATCCATTTCCTCCAACCATTGTGCAAGTCCAGCACATCATGAATCACCGGCTTGTCAACAAGATTCCAGCAACCGCCTTGTTAGCTGAATTCAAAACCGGTATCATGCCTCAAGGAGTTGGGATTGCAAATCTATCAGTCAACTGCCCAACTGGCTCGCTTTGCCGAAAACTGAACTTTGATAATTTATCAAGTCAGTCAATTGAGCCATCACGACAAACTCCAACTACCACTGAAAGGATAGAACCACATCTATCACATACTGAAGCCGTGGCCACTCAGATGAATCTAAGGCATGCTTATGAAAGAGACAGTGTTGATGAAGATACTGCCACATTACCAAGTCTTTTATCCAAGAGCTATGTCACTCCTCCACTCACATCTAGCTCAAAAGGAGTGCAGTTGATTATGAACAATGATCAGTTTTGATCATCACCAACGGAAACTTCACAATCCCGTAGTCAAAGGATGAAAAAATCATCCGTTGCCATTCAGCTTCACCTTCACCAAGCCATGAGGACAGCCAGGCCCGAACTGCCAAAGAACAAAACTGGGCTTGTTTCAACTACAAATCGATAAAACTGCTCGAAAGGAAGCAGTGCAACCAGTCCAACTCGGCCCTTCAAGAAGAGAAAAATGTTTCAAGAGAAGTCAAGCAACTGATCAATTCAGTTCAGTTAAAAAGCTTCAACTTCAGCTAGCTCATCAGTGGCAACTAAGAACCAAGGCTAAACTGATCATCCAACCCCTGATCCTCCAATCAGTTAGACTGTATCCCAACTGAATCAGGATAAGATTTTCCTTAATCTTCAAAGCTTATCATAATTAAATTGTTACTGTTGTGATTATGAAATTTCTTATATTATATTCAATGGCTACAATTTGAAAATAGGGCTCTCTCTCTCAAAGTTGCCATTAATATCTCTGCATTGACATTAAATCAACTCTTCGAAGACGAAAAGGAAAATATAGTTTTCTAATGAGATATAAATAGCAAGATCTGTAGAAAATATTTTGCTATTTATGGAAACTACCCCATTTTCAAAATTGCTACTTCTCAACCACAAGATCATAAAGTTACCTCACGATCGAACGGTTGGAATGCATGCATCATTAAATCAGCTAATCATCCATCAAATCGCATAGCTGATCAGCTAAGAGAAGCAATCGAGTGTCCTCGATTCCTGCATGCAAAGCTGAATAAATATATGCAAGGAGATGAAGGCTCTGATCATCTTCAACCTCTCTCTCATCCTTGCTTTGATCACTTGCAACTCTCTCTCTCTCTCTCTCAACACACTTGCATATCTAACAACACCATCTCTTTGCAGAAATGAAGCCCTCATTTCGGATGGTAGATGTCAAATCACTCGAGCGCAAGCTGAAAAAGGATAAGACTCTAAATCTAGAGCTCCTTAGTGCACGTCTAGGCTCAGATAACTTTCAAAGAATTTATCGACCATTGGAGGAAACCGGGTTACTGCCATTCTTGACACTCATGCCAGTCAAGAACATACCTACTCATGTTGCAGAGTTCTACCACAACGCAACTATCTCCAGCAACAAAATCATCTCCACCGTCCAGAATAAGGTGATCACGGTGACAAAAGATACGATGATGTCTACACTTCACCTCCCCGGTGACGGCCCAGACGTGATGGAACTGGAACTGCCGTGCAAATACACACTGTGGGGTATTTGGAAACATCCTCACGTACACCACCATGATTGCTCTCACAGACTGAAGGAGAGCTTGCCGAGTGAGATCATCCAACTCTTGGATATCACCGGCCATATCTTGCATGGAAACTTTGAGATGGTACAGTTCTCCGAGCTCAAAGCACATCTCACGACTGCTCTATACTTCGGGTGTAAAGCCAACTGGGCCTCCTTCATTGTTGCTCAACTGCGAGCAAATATCGAGCGAGTGGAATATGATCCATCAATTGGCTCGTTCCGTGAGAAGGTTGGGTTTATGGGTCGCATAAGCCACATCATTCTAAGCCAGTTTGATGACGTCATCCCAACTGGCGAGCCAATCGGACGAAGGGACATGCTCCCGACAATCTACTGCCATCAGATTCCGAAGAAATCACGTCAACCAGGACCTTCCAACTCAAGTCGTGGTAAAGGACCTTTAGAAGCACCCGCCAACTCATCCGACGAAAAACAACTGCTAATTGAGAGTGAGCCTCTCTCAAGACTGAGTGATCAGCCTACAATATCAGCCAGCTCACAACCTCACACCTCCGTCCATCGCGACCCGATTGAGGATGAGTTTGAAGCAGTTTTAGACCATCAGCTCAGCAGCTGCTTCGGTCTCATTGAGGGCACCAATCCCTCTCTATTCGTGTAACTGAGACGGTACCTCCAGTACCACATATGGCGATTCCAACTGGATAAGACAACAATGTTCCACCTCATCCGCACCCGTGGATCCACCTTCCGGATCAACGAAGGAACATGGAGTAGAAATTGGATTCATCCACTCTCCTCGCCACCAACACTCTCGGAGATAATGGATTCGATGATTAAACGAATCCAGCTCTGTATACCAGCCGACGCTCCTCTTCCCGACAACAAACCGGCCAACTCCTCATGCACACCTTTCCTTGAAGATCCACCCATCGTATCAACCGATGAGATCTTTACCAACTTGGCCTCGATGAACTTCAGAGAGCAATCAGCCTCTCTCACAACTGATCCTGGCCAGTTCATGACAACTGAAGAAGCCTATGCATGATTCTCCTCGCCCATGCCAATTCCTTCAGTTCCCTCAGTCCATGATGACAATTTTGCAACTGTCTTCACCTTCTTGCCAAACATGTCAATACCATCATGCAATCCACCCCAGCTTTTGGATGATGCCAAAAAGGGGGAAGATGGACAGTATGATGATGGATGTTTAACTCTTTGGGATCAGATCCAAAGAGAAATACATCATGAGGGGGAAGATCAGCTTCAGGGGGAAGCTTGGAAAGCACAAGGAGTCCAAGAAAGAGGAGCATCAAGTAGGAAGAAAAAGAGCAGCTTCAGGAAGTAACTTAGTAGTTCTAACTACTATTGAAAATCGAAAGCCTGGATATAATATGTTTTTGATTGAATATATAATACATACTTCAATTCTTCAAAATATCATGCTTTGATCATGCTTATAAACATTCACTGATACTCTGCTAATCATGTCCATAAGCTTTACCTGATATTTGGGATAATGCTCTTATATTTGGGATAATCATGTTCTAATAAAATGAAAGCATGCCAAAAAAGAATGCTCTGATACTTGAAGTCTGAATGCAAAATGAAAGAATGCTCTGAAATTTGAAGTCTGAATGCTCTAATACTTGAATTTCATGCATACCTTGATTGCTCTGATACTTGAATGAATTTCATGAACTAAATTTGCTCTGATTTCAAGAATTTGGTTAAGCAAAAATTTGCTTAAGCAAACTACAGCATGTCTATCAAACGAACATTTGCAATTTTTCCATCATCATTGACAAAGTTTTGACATCATCAAAACGGGGGAAATTGTTAGGAAAAACTATCAAGGAACCTCTAAATTAGGTTTTGATGAGATGTCAAAATTATTTATGAAAAACTGACTAAAATTCAAGTTGTAGATCTGAGCTGACCAATCCAGAGCATCAAGAAGGAACTCAAGTAAAGCCAAAGTCAACCAATCTGGAGTATGGTCTACAACCTGGAAGGATACGTCATCCATTCAGAATTCAACTCAACTGAGGAGTCAAAAAGTCGAACAAGTCAAAACAAACTGACAGTTAAGTCAGCCGAGCTGAGGGAGAAAAGAGTCGACTAGACCGAAGGAACTGATAAGAGATTAGTTTAAACTAAAGACTGAAAGTATCTAACTGATGGCCAAACTGAAGTAAACAGAAAGATCAGCTAAAGGCCAGAACTGAAGTCAGCCAGCTTGTGATTAGTCAAAGCTGACACAAGAACTTAAGAATGATTAGTCAAACTGACAAGCTCAAAACTGCCAACTGGAGCAACGGCCAAACTGAGCTAACAAGCTCAAAACTACCAACTGGAGCAACGACCAAACTGAGCTGACAAGCTCAAAACTGCCAACTGGAGCAATGACCGAACTGAACAGACAAGTTCAGAACTGCCAACTGGAACTCAAAGTTACTAAAAACTGAAGCCAGAGAACCCTGGAGTTATTGCTCAACCAGCGAATCTTGGAGTAAATGCTTCAACGAAGATCCTGGAATTAAATATTCAATGGAGATCGATTGGCAAAGTAACGGCTACTTCAATCAAAAGCTCCAGCGATCAATAAAGACCATCTGCCATTGATGAGCCAACAGAGCCACCGATCAATGGAACTCAACGGTCATTAAATCACCCCTCTATAAAAGACGAGTGAATCAGAGTTTTTAAAAAAAACTTCGCCTCCACGACTTTTGCAAATACATTCTTGATATACTTAAGCAGAGCTTTCTTTCTCCCCCTCCCACTTAGCTCAAGTTCAGCATTTGATAAAAACTGCAAGAGTCCAACTGAGAAGAAGAATTTAAAGAGTCAAGATATTTAGCCAGCTGTTGATCATCCAGCCAGGGCAGTCTTTTCAGTTTCAACAATACAATGATCAACTACTCAGCTCAATTGAAGGAGCACATTAGTTGATACCCCTTGTTCAAGACTAACCTCTTGAAGATCGAAAGAGATTTAAAACCTTGTACAGACGACAATAGCACCTACCTTCCTAGCGAGCAGTTAGGGACTTCAAGTGTGAGTCGTGGACCTGTTGAGGTAGCGAGCAATTACCAGGTTCAGCGAACTGTCCTTCATTGTGTAATTTATAAAGAAACTCAAGTTATATAGTGAAGTTGCCCTTCTGCGGAAGGAAGAGAGGACGTAGAAGTTTGAGACTTCAAACCTCTATAAATCACTTGTGTGCTGTACTGTTTTGATTATTGTATATCTTTCAACTGTACACAAGCTCACACAATCTGCACTCAAGCTGTCATAACTGATCAACCAGTTTGTGCATAGATAAGTTTCTCTAAGCGAGTCAAAGGGCCCTTATTATTCCGCATTTGAAGTGAAAGTTTTTAATCAATTTATTCACCCCCCTCTAACTGATATCGACTCACCCGAGACCAACATGCTTTGTCAGACTGGAGCTTCAATGGAGGCTCGCAAGGCTGTACTGGGCTCACGACTTTATCTAGGATTGTCGGAAATCATGGGCGGCGCCTACAGTCCGTCTCGCCGGAGCAGCCCAACACTATTCGTGACCTGCTTGCACCAGATTTCATTTGTGTAAATTCTCTCTGCCCTCAAATTGTAAAAAAAAATATGATTGGACATTTCAACATTAAAGCCGCTAGGGTTAGGCTTCTAATGTCTGTTGGCGACCCGTGAAGCCTGACTGAGTCTCTCAATCACCACACGCCAAAGATTAAGCCAATTCCCAGAGCTCAAGAATCGGCGAAACATGCTATCATACGCGACTGAAAGTGTTAAAACTTTCAAGGTATGTTCCTCCTAATTTCGGATTTGTTTACTTGATTTAAATATATTAAAATAAGTCAAGAATTGTAAGAGTACCCTGATGTTTATCGGAAAAAAGAAGTCGGCTACTTATCTCAGCTATGCTACCTCGCTCTCCTATTTTGCAAGTTTTGCTTGAAAATGTATGGGTTATATAACCATGTTCCCAACGCTATCTTTAAGCGGGCTTCTTATGTCTGCAAGTGTTAACTCAGTTGAAACTAACTGGTTTTGAGAGACCAATTGCATTAAAATTTATAGCACTACTGTAACTTACTGTTGATTGGCACCTAAGCATGCTAAAATGACATGAGATCCTACAGATATTACTATATACTTGCTCCATTGGAACTATGGTAAAAAAGGCTTAATCTGCTAAATTTGTCGTTGCTTGATGCATGTCTCCTTGTTTTCAGTTATGCTTAGGTAAGGCAGCCCTGCTGTTACTCAAAGGGTGAGTGTTTATAATTGATTGCAGGCCTAAGATCTGTAACATGATTAGACATGTGCTCAGTAATGTCTTTATGTGTTAATCCATACAATTTGTCAAAATGTTTAGACATTATGCTGCGTGATATGCTTACCGTTGGTCTGTGTTCTTAATAATCAAGTATGATCTGCAGTTCTTAACTTGCTTCTCCTAAAGCAAGTTAATCTGTTTGACTTTCCACTTAGATCCATGCTGGGTTTTACCCTAAAACGAGTCTGGTTATGGTTGCTATAAAGCCTTTTTGAGGTTACTATCCATCTACATCAGTAACTAAAAAAAAAAGAGGGTTGCAATAAAGCTGCTACACTGGGCATTATAATCCTTTTGAAAATTAATATATGGCTCAATCTGTCTCATCTCTTAATCCTAGTTATTAGCATGCTACCTACCTACTCTACTATACACATGCTAACTTGCTCTTCATTGTCTAAATCTCATTTTCTAATGAAGTGGGTTGTTTCTACGACTGAATGCCTAAAACCTATAAAAAAATGTATGGACATTTGCTTTGAAATAAATCTTGTTTATTATCAGAGTTGGTATATGCCCGTATGCTTAATTCTCTTTGTGCCTAAAAACCTAAGCATCTCACATAATTTGAGACATCTTTAGTTGTTTCTTTAATTTTTTGTAATTATGGAGGGTTGCTATTGATATTTGTGCACCAAGTGTATTTAAAAAAAGAAAAGAAAAGAAAAGAATAGAGAGTTAGGATAAAAGGTAGAGGCATGAGATGGAGAGCTTCCATTGTATCACTGTTTATGTTCATTTATGTTCGAATACTCTAGATTGTTGTTTCTCTGTATACTGTACGCTTGTGTGATTCATAATTTCTCTTGTTCGCTCTACGAACTATAATTCTAAATTTTCGACATTGCACTTGAATTTACCGTCATCAGTCAGATAGTCTTAATGTATTAGTTTTCTCATGTATTCTTTACTCTACCACTAGTACAAGTCTAGATAGCATTATTACATTTTTTTATGCAATTCTTTGTTTCTATTTGAGTTATAAATCGTGATCAATTGGCATGTAAAAGTATTCTTTCTAGATAGTGAAACTTATCTACTAAATTTTGTTTTGTTTCACGTTATTATTACTTTGAATTTGTTTAAGATTTTAAGGTCTTATTTTTTGGAACTCATGTGTTAGAATCTGCATGTTGCTATGTAATCATTGTTGTTTGCTGCTTTGAATTAAGAATCATTGCTCTGTTTGTTGAAATGGGAAGATGTTGGAAGCTCTTTACTTTAAGGTGATTCATATGACTGCATAAGAAACTTCTAACCACCAATTAAAGTTATATTTGATATTTTTTACAATATAATTGTTGTGTTCTTTTACTACTCATGTTATTTAGGCTAGAAGTCACTTTTGCTTCTCCCCTTGTGCAACTAATTCTTCTGAAGTGTGTTGCTAATGTACCTCAAAAGGCATATTAGTTGGGTAAAAATCCAGACATCAATCGACTTCTAAGGCACAGAACCATAAGAAAGAATAAGAGATTTACAAATATTATGCTCGGGACTCTGAGTAAATGTCTTCGTATTAAATCCTCTTCAATACGTTTAATCACGGGCTATTAGGTCAGACTTCATGAGCTTCGGATGTGTTAACCAACTCTTCATATGATTTCAATCTTCTTCTTATATCTGAAGCTTTGAACTCCTTAAAAGCATGCTTTTAAGGCTTTAAGTTCTTTACATGTTTGCTTTCAAGGCTTCAACTTACTTACATGCCTGCTCTCAAGGCTTTGAGCTCTTACAGACCCGCTCTCACGATCTGGAGCTCCCCGAGGCTTGCTCTCAGAGCCTCAAGCTCCCCCAGGACCTGCCTTCAAGTCTGGAGCTCCATGAGGTTTGCTCTCAGAGCCTCGAGCTCCCCCAGACTCACCTTCGAGTCTGGAGCCCTCCAGAGGCTTGCTCTCAAAGCCTCGAGCTCCCCCAGGACCTGTCTTCAGGTCTGGAGCTCCACGAGGTCTGCTCTTATGACCTCAAAAGCTCCCCAGGACCTGCCTTCAGGTCTGGAGCTCTACGAGGTCTGCTCTCACGACCTCAGAAGCTCCCCCTGGACTTGCCTTCAGGTCTGGAGCTCCACGATGTCTGCTTTCACGACCTCGGTAAGTTCGCCCAAAAACCCATGCCCAATTTGGAGTACGCTTCCGAGACTATCCTAGAGTCTGTATTTAAGCCTAGGATTGTACGAGGGTAACGATCGGTGATACCGACATTCATTACCCGATCCTTGAAATTCAAGAATCAAGTAATGATGAGCTAATTGTAGAGGCCTTTTTTCGCTTAAGACCCAAAACTAAGGCCCATAAAGAGGTCAAAGGCTTAAGAGCCGAAATCAAGAGGTCCAGAGGCCTTGAGGCCGACGTCTCGAGGTTCAAAGGTCCAGAGGCCTCGAGGTCGAGTTTGAACAAGACTCTTAAAGAAGACCGAGTCAAACATGTCCGTTGAAGATAAGTGAGACCTCGTGAAAACCCTAAAAGAGATAGAAAGGATTCCTTGAAAAGGGAAAATGGGTTAAACCTTCCTCTATATATACGTCCCTTTTATAATGAGAGAAAAAAAAATCATCTATTATAAAAACACTACGCAATCATTCAACTTTATGGCTTTATTCCTCTACCTTACTTACTGTTTTATTCATTTATTTTTCCTAGTCTCGATTCTGACTTGAGCGTCTGAGTCCGTTCGATCGTCAACCCCCGACGGTCTTTCGGCTTCACAATTCATTGTGCCCTTGTTTTGTAGATCGACAGAGCCCGGATCCAGATGAAATTAATTGCAGAATTTTTGGTTCTACATATATATAATATATATAGATTTCTTCAATATTCTTCAATCAATACTGCTACAAACGCACCTTTTGTACTCAACATAAATATTGAGTAAATAATAATTAATAATAATCTAAGAATACATATTAAAATTGAAAAGAAAATTTGAATTGACTGGTAGCTTGTTAAATTTAGTTATGTTATTAAAATTTTAATTAGTTATATATATATATATATATATTATCAAATAACAGTACAAAAATTAATTTGTACGATCAATAATTTTTTAGAATTTTATTAAGGTTGAAAAAACCTATATTTAACTAAATTTGACTATTTGAGAGAGCTTAATCTTTCGGATGAGATCCTCTATTCCAAATTTGATGTTTCAACCTAAGTGTGAGCAAAATCGAATCGGGACCGAAAAACCGAACCGAACTGTCGTGTTCGGTTTGGTTCAGTTCAGTTTGATAATTTTCAGTCTCGGTTCAGTTCGATTTCAATTTTCAACACCAATTTTTTATTGGTTTGGTTTCGGTTTGGTTGCTCCAAAACTAAAGAGCACTGAACCAAACCGATAAAAATGAATAATATTAAAATTGAGCCCCATTCAGCCCATCACATTAAATAATGGTAATAGTCCATTTGGGAATTGAGGCCCAATACACTTATCTAAATTAAAACTTAAAATAATGGGAATTGAGTTCTAAAAAATGGAAACCTAATTGTCTAATTCTAATTTCTAAAATCCTGAATAGATGTCGTCTCCCAAGCCACAAATAATCAAATATCGTCACCTCCCAAGCTGTAAACATCTTCCATCGTCGCCTACTCGCCTTCCAAGCTGTAAGCATCTTCCATTAGATAATTAGAAACTAATTATGTGGGATTTAGGAATTGAGTTATATGTGGAGTCTGTTTTTCCTTTTCAATATTGTTTTTTCGTTAGCCTCCCTCATATTTCCAATGCCAGAAAATGATAAAGAAGAATCTAGAATGGTTCAAAATTTTGGTGAATGGATTTTCATAAGTAACCTTGAATTGAAGTGAATTGGAGATCTATCTTGATAATAATGATGTTATTAAGGAAAAGACAAATTTCAATATCTTGTTGTGGTGAAAGGTTAACCAACCTCGGTTGCCCATTCTTTCTCATCTTGCTCGAGATATCTTGTCAGTGCGGTTTCTACCATTGCATCGGAATCGGCCTTTAGCACAAGCAAAAGAGTTCTTGATCCATATAGGAGTTCTTTAACTCCTAAAATAGTTGAGTGTCTTGTGTGTGCCCAAGATTGGTTGACGAGGACAAAAAAATACATGACAATTGAAGAAGACTTGGAAAATATTCAAAAATATGAAGAAGGTAATATGATAGTTGTTTACTTTATTATTCTCTCTATTATTAAATAATTGTTTACTTTATTATTCTCTTTTTTTTTTGTAGGCATGACAAATGTTGGTGGCACAAGTGAAACTTAAGAGGATTTGGATTTTGGACTTTGGAGTTACTTTGTTTTGAACATTTGCCATTTGGAGTTTGGACTTTGTTTATTTAATTATTTGATGACATTGTTTTTATTTGTTTACCATGTAATTTAATTTTAAGACTTGATTTGATGCATGTTGAGTTGAATTATTGAAGCAAAAAAAATGCACATTTTATCGGTTTGGACCGCAATCGATCGAACCGAACCGGTCTAATTGGTTTCAGTTTCGGTTCGATCGAAATAGTTAGTTGGTTCGGTTCGGTTCGATCCAGACCGTTTGCTTAGGTCTATTTCAACTTGTGTTCCATGATCAAATTTATGAATTTTCTTCTTTTTTCATCAATTTTAATATATTACGTTCTAGTTTAATTTTATGATTATTTTTAGGGTTCACCCCACTCAAACAGGGTTTATAATTATTTTTTAATATTTAATTTTCAAATAAATGATTATTATGGTTGATTATTTTACAAATATGATTTGTAATCTTTTAAATTTCAATCTTTTGTTGATAAATTTGACTAGGTTGATTATGATAATTAATTTTTATTTTTGTAATATCTATTATTGAACTTATGAATTCAATCGTGGAATATGAGTTGAAACATCAAATTCGGAATGAGGATTCCATCCCTTAATCTTTTATATTTAATTGTGGGACCACACCTTCTTTACTTTTGCCTACCCTAATTTCCCAAACAACTTTCACCTCTTTGTTCTCCAATCTCCTCATAATCGACGACCACTTCTATTATGGTTCGCAGCACCCCTACTATGTGTAATAAAAAAAAATTCAAGTTGGGCGGGGGAGGGAGGGCACGACCCCCCTTATATGCAAGGGGTATATGTGGTTGAAGCTAATAAATACTTTCACATAATTAGTAACAAGGGAAAATATTTCAATAATTTTACTTTGCGATATTGGGATATGAATTCATCGTATCCTATATAAAATTTTGCAAATACACTAATTAATTAGGATAGTTTGGTTACTCCTAATGATATACATATCGATCGGGTGTAGTGATGATCACTATATTTTTACCTGCCAATTTCATCATAAAATGATCATTGTGGTGTACAATTACACTGTATCTGGATTTACAATAATCTGAAGTAAAAGAACAAAAGAACCGAACAGAAAGCAACAACAATAATAAACTGAATAAAGCAGCTAAACAAACTGGAATGTCGAATCTGCAGAATTCTAAAAATCCGAGTCGAAGGGACCTCTCTCCGCAAGATAAATACGCCTCAGCTAGTGCTCACGATTTAACATTCGGTCTCTTAAAGACGAAACGGCTTCGTCCTTCTGGCAATAGCACCACAACACCGGCAAGGCTCTTGCGAACTAGGTAATGTCAGGATTGGGAGTAGACACGAATGAAGAACAATGCAATGCAAGATGATGATTATGTAGAATGTCGCAACTTCTGCATGTTGGAATGTCCTATTTATAGGCACCACTCCACCTAGGGGACAACTAGGGTTTGGGGCATTCAATCCGGGGTGGTGTAACCTCCAGGGGTTACAGCTTTGCATCAATCTATTCAGGAGTTACAACCTCCAGCTCCTGCAGATCCCAACAGGTATCCTGGTGTCCCAACGGATTCCGACACATGTTCAAGGACAACTGTAGATCCTTGGCTCCCTCAAGAGTTACATTCGGTTACACTCCAGTCCACTAACTCCACCAGCTCCAGGTGGAAGTTACAGATTTCAAACCCATTAACTCCACCAGCTCCAACTCTAAGTGAGAGTTACATAATTCAAGGTTGGATGTGAACCATCAATTGCACCCGCGGACCGAGCATCCGACCCGCTCCACAACCCTTCTATTTTTGAACCATAAAACCTTATCGTTGCCGACCCGCTCCACAACCCATCCATTTATGAACCGTAAAATCATAACGGCCAGGCCCTAGAAGCCCATTTACACCCAAAGTCCAATTACCAAGATCCAAGTCCAAGTCCAAGGCTGAGGATGAGACGAGCAGGGCACGGGCCGTCACGCGCGTGTGCGCTCATGACCCACATCCCTGTGCATTTTAGATATTATACTTAAATGTCAATACACTTAAATACACTTCTTAACTAGGTTAAGAAATTAACGCTGGATCATTAAATGTGTCTTAAGCACATTTTTCCACATACCATAAATGTCCAATCATGTGACCGATTTCAACTATTAATTTCTCACTCACCGAAAATCAAATTTGAGTAAATAAAAATACTATGATTATCTAATACAAATATAGAACAATCATACGCTATTTAATTTCACCAAAATTAAATAACCCGGTCACCAAAAATCAGATAAAATGAGTCACGGCTCAATTTATTACATCCAATTTTCCAACAATCCCCCACATGAGTGGAAATAGTGCATGCATGAATGCAGACAAGCAACACAGTCCTCTAAAGACACAGCTGCAATAGGATATGTAGCTTATGTCTTTGAACCTTCTATCTTTCAACACTATCGGGTATACCAGCTGATTAGTGGACGCGATACCCTGAACTATTCATCCTTAGTGTATACCAAGACAATATGATTGACATAGCAATATCTCAAACATTATCTTTTCTCACGTTTGTGTCCGTTTCAGGCCATGGACAACCTCTTTGAATTCATAAGTATCTTTAAAAGCGGTCCACAGTTCTCACTTATATAGGTGATCTCATTTTCCCAAGTATCCTGCCATACTCCACCTTACTTAGGCTTAGGAATCATTAGAAGTCATAAGACTTAGCCTTACCACAGTGATAGGTGCACACTTGGTTTGCTCACGAGGGAAAGATTAAGATATAACATTCCAAGTGCTACCAATCAAACATTTGTAGCTTAGTTTTCCCATTGAACCAAGTTCTTGGGATCTCTAGTCATCATGGTTGGGTTACCATTACAAGCATTCTCAGATTGTGGATTTTAAACCCATTCCATCTAGCAATTTATTCACCTGATCTTGGTTTAACCCTTTGGTTAGCAAATCCACTAGATTGTCTACTGACTTCACATAGTGAACTAAGACAACTCCACTTGAGATCATATGTCTCACGGTATTATGTCTCCGACATATGTGTCGAGATTTACCATTATACATCGCGTTACATGCCCTTCCAATAGCTGCTTGGCTATCACAATGAATCATCACTTACGACACCGACTTTTTCCAGTATGAAATATTCTCTATAAAGTTACGAAGCCATTCAGCTTCTTCACAAGCTTTATCCAAAGCGATAAACTCAGATTACATGGTGGACCGGGCTATACAGGCCTGTTTCGTGGATTTCCACGACATTACTCCACCGCCGATAGTGAAAACAAATCCACTAGTCAAGAATGAGTCTTTTGTGTCTGATATCCAATTTTCATCAATGTACCCTTCAAGTACAGAAGGAAACCTCGTATAATGCAACCCAAAGTTCACAATATACTTCAAGTATCTTAGAACTTGTACTAGAGCTTTCAAATGCTCTTTGCTTGGATTGCTCGTGTACTGGCTGAACTTATTCACAGAATACGCAAGATCAGGTCGAGTGCAGTTAGTGATATACATCAAACTCCTGATTACCCTTGCATACTCTTCTTGAGCTACTGGTTCTCCCTGATTTTTACTCAAGTGCACGTTGAGTTCCAACAGAGTCTTAGCCGATGGACTACCAAAATTATTAAATTTCTTAAACACTTTCTCAACATAATGAGATTATGTTAAGACAATTCCATCACTAGTCCGAACTATCTTGATTTCAAGAATCACATCAGCTAAGCCCATATCTTTCACGTCAAAATTCTATTTTAACATCTGTTTCATTTCAACAATAACTTGGTGGTTACTGCTCATGATCAACATATCGCCTACATAAAGACAAACTATGACATAGCCATTAGAACTGCTCTTTATGTACACACATTTATCACACTCATTAATTTTGAAATCATTTGATAATATCGTGTTATCAAACTGCAAGTGCCACTGTATCGGTGCTTGTTTCAGACGATAAAATGATCTAACAAGTTTACACACCCTCCGTCCTTGTCCCGATGCAACAAACCTTTCATATTGTTCTATGTATATTTCATCTTCTAGCGCACCATTTAGAAATGCAGTCTTCATATCCGTTTGGTGAATTTCAAGATTGTGCAAAGCAGCAATCGCTAAAAGCACTCGAATAGATGTAATCTTTGTTACTGATGAGCAGGTATCGAAGAACTTATACCCCTCTTTTTGTCTAAAGCCTTTGGCAACCAAACGAGCTTTATACTTATCAACAGTACCATCTGCTTTATACTTTCTTTTTAGGATCCATTTGCATCATAACAGCTTACACCCACTCAGGAGATCCGTCAACTCCCACATGTGATTTTGCATGATGGAATCAATTTCACTATTGATAGCTTCTTTTCAGAATGAAGCATCTGGACTAGATAGAGCTTTTTCAAGGACTTTGGCTCATCATCTAGCATATAGGTGATGAAATTCGGACCAAAGGTCTTTGATGTACTAGCTCGCTTGCTACGTCTTGGTTCTTCATCCCTAGGATCAGAACTAGTAGCAACCTCATAAGTTCATTTCTCAGAACTCCTTTCTATCACACCCTCGGTTCTATAAGGATACATTCTCAAACAATATAACATTCGTCGATTCCATTATCCTTCTTTCAGTCATCTGGGGAATTTTTGATTTATGAATAAGAAAATGATGCGCTACTGTTAAGTGCATACCCAACAAAGATACAATCCACCATTTTAGGGTTGATTTTAACTTGTTTAGGAAGTGACAATTTAACCTTACCTAAATACCTCCACACTTTGAGGTATTTAAAAGACGTTGTGCGTCCTTTTCCATAACTCGTAAAGTGTTACATCCTTACCCTTAAGTGGAATCTTGTTCGGGATATAGTTGGCTATCAACACAACTTCTTCCCACAAGTTCTATGGTAGTCCCGAACTTATCAACAAAGTATTTATCATCTCTTTAAGAGTTCGATTTTTATGTTGAGTAACGCCATTAGACTGTGGTGAATATGGAGCCGTAGTTTGATGAATTATACCTGCCTCTGCGCATAATTCTTCAAACAGAACAACATAATCCCTATCTCTATCACTTTAAATTGTTTTAATTCGACCGCTTAGTTGATTTTCGGCTTCATTTTTGAAGTTCTAAAAGGCTTCAATCGCCTCATATTTAATTCTTAAAAGATAAAGATAATAGTACTTTGTGCAATCGTTAATAAAAATTATAAAGTACTTCTTACCGCATCTAGTTTGCACAAACTTTAAGTCACACACATCTGTGTGAATTAGGTCTAGAGGTTTAGTGCTCTGTTCTATCGAATGAAATGATAACTTAGCCAATTTAGCTTCAACACAAACTTCACACTTGTTTTGTGTATTAAATTGGTTTACTTTTAACAAATCTAAGTTTACTAAACATTTTATTACATTTAGATTAACATGTCCTAATCTACAATGCCATAAATCCGAGCACTCAACAAGCAAGTAAGCAGAAAAATTAACTTTACTAGCACTTTCTTTTACAACACGGCGCATAGCCATTACATTCACTTTGAAAAGCCCATTGGCGAGATAGCCTCGACCAAGGAACCTTCCATACTTGCTCAAAATAAACTTTTCAGACTCAAACACTAGTCTAAAACCATAATTGACTAACAGTGAGCCCGAAACCAGAATTTAACGGATGTCCAGAACATGTAGCACATCCTTCAGAGTAAACTCCTGGCTTGAAGTAAGCTTCAAGATCATGTTGCCCACACCATCCACTTCAGGCGAGGCTTGGTTATCCATATGCAACTTTCTACCTTCAACAACTTTGTAGGTAGCAAACGAGACTTTGTCGGAGCAGACATGACAAGTGGCCCCGATGTCGATGAACCACTCTCTCAGGTTGTCCACATGGTTGGATTCAAACACAATTGCAGCTAAATCATCATCTTAATCGTCTTGAAGGCCTTTGCCTTTGTTGTTGTGTTCAGCCATGTGCGCACCATAATTCGTATGCTTCTTCTTTAGAGCCGAGTAATGTTTGGACATGTGTCCCGGCTTGTCATAATTGAAGCAATTGTCGTTGAACTTCATCATTGGCTTCTTATCTTTGTCGACTTGACCTGGGCGCTTCCTCTTTTTGCTATTTTATGGTCTACCACGTTTCATAAAGTTAGGTTTAGCCTCGATTGGGACTCGTGGTCTCAGATCTACCTTTCGGTTATCAGCTTCAATTTGAAGCTTAACCACAAGGTCTTCAAGAGTAATCTCCTTTCGTTTGTGCTTGAGATAGCTCTTGAAGTTCTTCCAACACGATGGCAACTTCTCAATCATTGCAATAATAGTGAAAACATCTGGAAGAACCATCCCTTCAGTATGAACATCATGCACAATGAGCTGAAGCTCTTGCACTTGATCCATCATTGACCGAGTGTCTACCTTTTGTAATCAAGGAACTTTACCACGATGAACTTTTTAGTTCCGCCACCCTCTATTTTGTATTTCTTTTCTAATACTTCTCATAGTTCTTTTGCACTAGTTACATTTGCATATACAGAATATAAGCTATCAACTAAGCCATTCAGAATGTAATTTTTACAAAGAAAATCTATGTTGATCCATTGAATATACGTCGTTCATTTGTTGATGTCCGGCTCGTTCTCAGCAATGACTGAAGTGTCTTCTTTGACATGAGCTGCAACTGCTAAGGTGATCAGGTAGAAAAGTATCTTCTGCTACCACCTCTTGAAATCCAGACCATAAAACTTATCCGGCTTCTCAGTTTGGCCATGGGGAATGGTCCTCGTGAGGGGTGCAACTGCAGTTGATGAAGATGTCATTCCAAAGCGAATGTAATTGTTTTTTTGTATTTGTCTTGCGATTGTAGTATATAATTACACTGCTTCTGGATTTACAATAATCTAAAGTACAAGAACAAGAGAACTGAACAGAAAACAACAATAATAAATTGAATAAAGCAGCTAAACAAATTAGAATGTCGAATCTGTAGAATTTTGACAAGCCAAGTCGAGGGGACCTATCTCTGCAAGATAAATATGCCCCAGCTAGTGCTCACGGTTTGGCATTCTGTCTCTCAAAAATGAAACGGCTTCGTCCTTCCGGTAGTAGCACTACAACACCGGCAAGGCTCCGGCGAACTATGTAATATCAAGATTAGGAGCAGACACAAGTGAAGAACAATGCAATGCAAGATGATGATTGTGTAGAATGTCGCAACTTTTGCATGCTGGAATGTCCTATTTATAGGTACCATCCATTCTACCTAGGGAATAGTTAAGGTTTGAGGCATTCAATCACAAGTAGTGTAACCTCCAGGGGTTACAGCTCCCGGAAGCCCATGTACGCCCAAAGTCCACCCAAAGTCCAATTGCTAAGATTCAAGTCCGAGGATGAGACGAGATGAGCCGAGCACCGGTATGAGCACGGGCACAGGCGGAGGTGGGCGCGCGCTCGTGTGCATGTGTGGGCTCATGTCCCATATCTTTGTGGACTTTAGATATTAAACTTAAGTATTAATACACTTAAATACACTTCTTAACTAGGTTAAGAAATCATTGTAGGATCATTAAATGTGCCTTAAACACATTTTCCCACACACCATAAATGCCCAATCATGTGAGCCATTTCAGTCATTAATTTCTCACTTATCGAAAATCGGATTTGAGTAAATCAAAATACTACGATTATCTACTACAAATATAGAACAATCGTAAGCTATTTAATTCCTCCAAAATTATATAACTCGGTCACCAAAAACCGAATAAAATGAGTCAACTCAATTTATTACATCCAATTTTCAAACAATCATACATGGTCGAATCTGTATCTCATAAGACCCTAAGAGAGACCTTAAAAATGAGCCCTTATATTGAAAATAATTATTAAAAACATCTAAATAAAAATAAGAAAGTACAAATTAATATATGGACAATAGGCAAAATATTTTTTCATCTAATTAAATATAACACGTCTCTCAGTTTTAGAGATAAAAATTGTAATCATGATTTTGTAATCTAATTGATTAATTATTTTTTTCTTTCAATTGATAATATAGTCAATCCAATAATGTGTGCATGCCCATTGTACAAGTTACTCGAAATATATACAAGATTTAACTTCAATAAATTATCATATGGATTTGTGTTTAACTTTTCCACTTTGATCATAAATTTAAAATTTGTTTCATATTTTTTAAATTGCTCAATCTATTCTTGAAATGAAAATCATGCTTGATCAACTATGTAGAGAAAACTATCAACTATATATATGAATGACTCTTTCTCTCTTCTTCTTCTTCTTCTTCTTCTTCTTCTTCTTTATATTTTAATTGTAGGCCATATCTATACATGTCTAGTAAAAAATAATGAGCCCCTAAAATTTTGAGGCCCTAAGCACGTGAATATTGAGCCTACTATCAGGACCGGCCTCGTCACCATATAGCCATGAAATTAATTTAATTTGTATGTTATTTTCGGATTCATCCAATTCAAAATTTTCTCAAAGATTAAATTTGACAACACATGCATCAATTAATGTTATACGTATAACATTACTCCATTCCATAACACAATATTGTGTATGACCTTGTCCATTACATGGCAAACAAGATTTAGTCTTTCCGGGTCTCAATATATTCATGTAATCCAAATATATATACAACTTAATTTTCAGAAATGGCTACGTCATTAATTAGGCTACGTATGATCACGAGTTTCTTGTATTAATCTTTCGCAGACCAAGACATGCATATTCACATCAAATTAATCGGATATATAGTAGTACTATTTCAATTCATGAAATCAACTTTGAAGCATGTCCATCTTATATAATATTCGAGAAGCCAATAATATTTAGCCAAATTTCTACTTGTTAGTTAATTAATTCTCCACATATGAAATTAGTTATAAACACGACATGCAATAAATATATATATATATGTATATTAAAAAAAACTAATTACTGAGATTTGGATGTTTGCTGAGCAAGACCGACTTATATATGTATATGTATATATATACAGTGGTGGATTCAGGGAGGGCGAGGGGACAACTGTACCCAATGCCGGCATTTATCTTTTTTATATAGTAGGATGCTGGGATATGGCTGATGACCTCCGTGTTACACGCCGGCAGGATTTAGCCTAGGAAGAATTTGGAGAAGATAGCGTGTGGTTGGAAAATAAAAAATTTAATGGACCCACCATTAAATATGAAAAATTCTCTCTCTCATCTCACTTTTATTCAATAAAAAATCCATCTCATCTCACGTTTAACAAGGAAAACCCAAAATAAATATCATTAAATAAAAAACCTTCTGATCTTTCTCTCTCTTCCCGTACATATTTTGCCCAATATTTATGTTATTTGCTTGATATTGTTATATTATTATTTCATGAGATTGTTAAATATTAAATTATGGATTAATTATAATCAAAAGTGAAAAATTTTGGAGTATTGAATCTTGAGTTATGATTTGGTCATTGGTGTTAGGTATCCGTGCCGTCGAGGGTTCACCGCTATTCCTGCTTTCACCGAGCGTCCGTCGCCGGAGTTTCTCAAGCAACTGGATCACAAGCCTGCAGAGCACATGAGCAAAGGAGAGAGACAGTTGGCTCAGGCAACCACGTTACCGAAGCTCCTCTCGAACTGAGACACACAAGACTAGACGAATGAACCATAGAGAATCGACCCTTTTACCGGCAGCTCACTCTATCACCAGCCAGAGCCTTAGTCACTTAACCTCTAACACTCCGACAAGAAAGACAGTATCACAGAGATACAAGGTTCCCGGAGGAAGCAACCGTAGATGAGAGAGAGAACACGATCAAGCACATAGATTAGATCTAGGGTTAGCACTTAGTAAGAGAGAGAGAGAGAGAGAGAGAGAGTGACGCATAGAGTAAGAGACTATCTGAATGAACAAATAGATAAAGGGCTAGGGCAACACAGAGATTTGGGCCGAGAGAGCAAATCTGCACAGTAAAAGGGCCCAGAGCACTTGGGCCTAACAACTGGGCCAACATAACTCACATTTTCCACCTTTGGCCCAAGTGTGTCAACAGTCTTTAGTAGAAGAGTCTGAGGTTATCATCATCGTCATTTTTACTTCTTTTAAATCACAGAGATGAAGAAGAAATGGGATTGGAAAGCAGAAAGTAGGTCCAGACCAAGGAGGCCAACCCATCATAACTTGAGATTCACAGATAATGATTAGGGGGGAAAGAAACATAAACAGCACAGACATTGTACACAAGAAAAGGAGAATTTTAACCAAGATCAAACTTTAAGATTTTCATGCACAGTCTTAGCTTTTCAACTAGAAGGCATTTGGTACCCATATCAGCAGGGTTGTAATCAGTATGAATCTTGTCAAGTAAAATTTCATCTTTTTCAACAATGCCACGAATGAAATGAAACCTAACATCAATGTGCTTAGTTCTATCATGGAAGACAGGGTTTTTGCATAATTGTATGGCAGATTGACCATCAGAAAATACAATAGGAGATTTATCCAAAAAACCAATTTCAGACAGTAAACCATTCAACATATAGCTTCATTAAAAGCTTCAGTTGCAGCAACATACTCAGATTATGTAGTTGACAGAGCAACAATGTGTTGGAGTTGAGATTTCCAACTAATGCAACCACCACACAAAGTAAACACATATGAAGTTATGGACTTTCTATTATCCTTATCATTGGCATAATTAGAATCCACATATCCAGTAAGTTTCAAGCCATCAGCTGACGTAGAAAAAGTTAGACGATATTTTTCAGTGGATTTCACATATCTGAGAAACCATTTCAATGCTTCCCAGTGAGGTTTTGCAGGATTGAACATGTACCTACTTAAACAACTAACAGAGTAAGCAATATCCAATGGCATTAGCATAAGGAACATATTTTATTTCATCAATCTCAGCTTCAGATGAAGAACACATACTCTTACTCAAGTTAAAATGCACAGCAAGGGGTACATTAGCCGGTTTTGCATTGGTCATAGAGAATTTACTCAAAATCTTCTTAACATATGATGTTTGATTCAAGACCAAAGTGGAAGACTTCCTATTTCTAATGATATGCATGCCAAGAATCTTTTTAGCATCTCCTAAATCTTTCATGTCAAAATTATCATAAAATTTATTTTGAACATGATTACTTGTTTCAAGTTTAGGACTAATTAACAGCATATCATCCACATAGAGAAGCAGAAACATTGAAATATTATCATCACATTTGTAATACAGACAATGATCAAAATCAGATTTTTTAAAGTCAAGAGACTGCATGCCTTGATTAAACTTAATATTCCACTACCTAAGAGATTGTTTCAGCCCATAAAGAGCTTTCATAAGCAAACAAACATGCTCTGGTTTTGCAGAATCAACAAAGCTCTTAGGCTGTCTCATGTAAATGTTGTTATCCAAATCACCATGCAAGAAGGCAATTGTGACATCCATTTATTTTAATTCTCAGTCAAACTGAGCAACTAAAGCAAGCATTATTCTCACAGTAGTGAATATAACAATAGGGGCAAATATTTCATTGTAATCAATCCCCTCTTTTTGAGTAAAACCCTTAGCAACTAGCCTAGCTTTGTATCTAACAGATTCTGATTCTTGTTTAATTTTGAAAAGCCATTTACTCTCAACCACAGAGGTATTAGCATGTTTTGGCACAAGAGTCCAGGTTTTATTCTCATGCAAAGATTTAATTTCACATTTCATTGCATTTAACTATTTGTCAGAATCAACAGACTTTAAAGCAGCTTTGTAGGTTATAGGTTCATCATCCTCCATGCAATTAAACACATTAAAAGCAAGAAAGGACATTTCATAATCATCAAATCTAGGAGGCTTCCTCACATTTCTCCTAGCTCTATCCCTAACCAGTTGGTAATCATACAACTCTCCAGGTTCATTATTATCAACTTCTTCATTAGGAATATCATTGATTTCAACATTATCATGCAACTCTTCAGATAAGACTTCATTATTATCAGACAAAGGCTCCACCTTACTTGGAGTAGGGTCAGGAGCATAAACAGGTTCAGGAGCAGATAAGCAAGGGAAATCACACTCATTAAATACAACATTTCTACTGGTAATGGCCTTAAAACCCGGAACAGACTTGTCCCATAATCTGTAGCCTTTGACCCCCTCAGGATAACCCAAGAAAATGCATTTCTTAGTCTAGGCTCTAACTTATCACATTTAACATGCACAAAAGCAGCACAACCAAACACTCTTAAGTTAGACAGATCAACAGACTTATCAAAGAAGACAGACTCTGGACATTTACCAAGAAGAGGAACAGAAGGGGACCTATTTATCAAATGGCTGGCTGTTAATACAGCCTCACCCCAGAATTTTTTACCCAGACCAGAAGAGGCAAGCAAGCATCTGACCTTGTCAAGCTAGGTCCTATTCATTCTCTCAGCAACTGCATTTTGCTGAAAGGTATAAGGCACAGATTTGTGTCTCTTAATACCAGACTCAATACTATCCATAACAGCATTGCAAAATTACATGCCATTATCAGTTATTAAAACTTTGATTTTCTTTCCAATTTGGTTTTCAACAGAAGTTTTAAAGTTTTTAAATTTATCAAACACTTCAGACTTGTTTTTCATAAGAAAAACCCAAACTTTTCTTGAAAAATCATCAATCAAAGAGAGAAAATACCAATTTCCTCCATGTGTGGGATCTCTAGAAGGGCCCCACACATCAACATGCAAATATTCAAGCACATCAATAGATTTAGGTACATTGGGGGCATGATTTACAGGAAAACTAACTTTTTGTTGCTTACCAAGCACACAAGTATCACAGAAGGGCAGCTTAGAGACTATATCTTTTCCAAATACCCCAGACTTTGACAAGCATTCAAGACCCCCCTTGTTACTTATATGCCCTAACCTAGCATGCTATAAAGCAGTAACATCAGTAACAACAACACTCACAGAGGCATCAACAATTGGTGTAGGAGACACAAAATACAGATTATTTCTTCTGAAAGCTTTGAATAAAACAAGATTTCCCTTTAAAATTTTCATGACACCACCACCCCACTTTCGTTCTAGACCAGAGTCTTCAAGGACAGTGCATAACATTAAAGTAAAGCTCAACTCAGGAACAAATCTCACATTTGACATAGGAAAAACAGAACCACAAGAAAATTTCAGGCAAATATTGCCAACACCCACAACCTTCAGTTTAGATCCATCAGCAAGTTTCACAAAACAGTTTTGGACAGGGGAGATGGAAGAAAATAATTGACTGAAGGGGGAAATGTGAAAAGAACACCCAGAATCAAGGAGCCATTCACCTTCATCACACTGATTTGCAACAGAATTGATATCAACATCAAAAGACACCATGTAGACAAAGAATTGATATCAACAGAATCAAAGTTTTCAGATGGACAAACCACAGAATTAGCATGATCAATTTGATTATCATTATTTCCCTGTTTTTCCCTCTTCTTTTTGGGGTTGGTACAAGTTTTGGCAAAATGCCCAGTTTCTTGACAATTATAACATATTTTTCCTTTCATGAACTATTTGTTAGATCTATTTTTAGATCTACTCTTGTTTTTCTGCCATTATCACCTGATTTAGTAGAGGTTCTCCCTCTAACATGGTGAACTTCACCACCAGACCTACTACCATTTCCATTTCTTAAATCTTTTTCTTTAGCTCTCAAAGAAGTAGATATAATATCAAAAGTAATAACATCTATGTCATACTTAATGGCAGATTTCACATCATTGTAGGATTCATGTATAGCATTTAACAACACAGAAGCAGTATAATCATCAATATGTTTATTCCCTCTAATTTTCATATCCTGAATGAGTTTATTAAACTTATCCAAACTAGAATCAATGTATCTAGAGGTATCAATCTTAAAATTGAAAAATTTACTTTGTAAATGCATCAAATCACTGATATTTCTTTCAGCACATAACTCATGCAATCTGTCCCAGATTTCCTTAGCACAATTTAAGTGAACAACCTTTCTTAACACATAGTCAGTCAAGTTGAGTAAAATTGAAGCCACAACATTTTTATTTGTTTTAATTCTGGCAGGGTCAGTGACATCACTAGGACAACCAAGCTCAATAGCTTGGTCAGTATTAAGATGAACAAAAATACACTCCATTTTTTTTTTCAGATTTGAAAATCAAACTTTCCATCAAAAGGGGGCATATGCATTGAGGAACTTATGGCTAACACAAAGAGCAACAAGAACCACAAACAAGCGCACAAAAAAGGGATAAATAAGAGCCTTTGCAGGCGGGAAAACCAAGCAAGCACACAGCTTCGAAGGCAAGCTGATGAGAGCCCAGTTCACAGGCATATTTATTTTTTGTGCAGAGGTTCACTCAGGGCCTTTACTAACTTAGGTGGGATCGAATCACACAGATACGAGCAAGGGAGCAAAAAATAGGCACTCAGCAGACTCAGATAAAGCAGAGAAAGAACAGAGATGAGCGAAAGTAGCCAGGAAGCAAAAGAGCCCAAGATAACAAGGAAGCCACAGAGACTCAAGCCCTAGGACGACTATACCAGCAAGTAATCCCAAGCTTAACGCCCTTTTCAAAGGGGCAGGTTCTAGAAATTGAAAGAACTAAGAGGTTTCACCCCTTTACCTGAGCGAAAACCCTAGGGAGGGTTTCCGACCTACCTTTTTAGAGGCTCCGAGAGCCGGGGAACAGCTCAGCCACAGAGACGGAGGGTCAGAGATGGTGCGGTGGTAAAGGGTGCTCTCGACGGAACCCGTGGCTCTAATACCACTATTGGGTATCCGTGTTGTTGAGGGTTCACCGCTATTCCTGTTTTCACCGAGCGGCCGTTGCCGGAGTTGCTCAAGTAACTAGATCACAAGCCTGCAGAGCACAGGAGCAAAGGAGAGAGATAGTTGGCTCAGGTAACCATGTTACCGGAGCTCCTCTCGAACTGAGACACACAAGACCAGGCGAATGAACCACAGATGATTGACCCTTTTACTGGCAGCTCGCTCTATCACCGACCAAACCCTTAGTCACTCAACCTCTGACAATCCGGCAAGAAAGACAGTATCACAAAGATACAAGGTTCCCGGAGGAAGAAGCCGGAGATGAGAGAGAGAACACGATCAAGCACAGAGCTTAGATCTAGAGCTAACACTTAGCGAGCGAGAGAGAGAGAGAGCGGCACATAGAGTAAGAGACTATCTGAATAAACAGATAGATAAAGGGCTAGGGCAATATAGAGATTTGGGCTGAGAGAGCAAATCTGCACAATAAAAGAGCCCAGAGTAATTGGGCCTAATAACTGGGCCAACATAACTCACAATTGGTCAAGATTTTTTACTTATCATTTAGAAATTTTTCACTTTTGATTTGGAAATAATAAGTAAAAAAATTCTTGTGTGTTAATAATATAATATTATTCATAACACGTATATAAATATGTTGACAATCATCCACTCAAATCTTACTATTTTTTTCCACCACGCAAGTAAGCTTGAAAAGTCAAAGTAATAGTCGCTACGTTACAAATAATCCGTCTTCCGGAAAAATATTTCTGGATTCGCCACTATATATATATATATATATATAGAGAGAGAGAGAGAGAGATGGGATCATGTGAGAACCACACACCCGTATGAGAACTGAGAACCAATCTCAGCCACAGATCGCTCTTATATTGACAGCCAAGATCTGTCCCAAGATTGAAAAAAATACGGTGGCATATTTGTAATATTAGCGACTTTTTTTATGAACTAAGGATATTTTTGTAATTTAGGAATTCTGCTAAAATAAGTCATGGCAATCCTAAAAGAGGCGATGACAGTGCTAAAAGAGGCCATGACAGTGCTAAAATTTTAAATTGAAAAATATACAAGTAAATTCAGAGTATTCATATATTGATAATTCAACATGTAACAGTGTTTGTTCGTGGTTTTTTTACAATGTCGATGACATTTTTTTATGCTAATGCTAAAAAAAAAAAAGTCATGTTAAAATAAGTCATGACAATGCTAAAAAAAGCCATGACTGTGCTAAAATAGGAAATGACAGTGCTAAAACTCTAAATTGAAGAATATACACGTAAATTCTGAGTATTCATATATTGATAATTCAACATTTAATAGTGTTTGTTCATGGTTTTTTTACAATGTCGATGACATTTTTTTATGTTAATGCTAAAAAAGAGTCATGCTAAAATAAGTCATGACAATGCTAAAAAAGGCAATGACAGTGCTAAAAAGGCCATGACAGTGCTAAAACTCTAAATTAAAAAATATACACGTAAATTCTGAGTATTCATATATTTTTCGATTTTACCGTTACTAAGATTCAGGGGTAGTGAAGTTGGACGTTATTACGAGATTGCCACAGCGTTTTTTAAAATCTGGAGCAGATCTAGGCCGTCCAAATATACCGAATCTATGGCTCAGATTGGTTCTCGGTTCTCACCTAAAATGTGGTTCCTTTTAAAACCCGACCTTATATATATATAGACACACACACGTTGCGGTGACACATCTGACTGCTTCAATGAATTCAGATGAATCGCTCTCTCTAACATTGGCAAGTAAAGGTTACCAAGTCTAAAGCGAATTCAGATGAATCGCTTTGACTGTTTTAAATTAAATTAGTTAATTTTTCATTTTCGGTTACTCTAGAGAAAAACTTGAAGTGGCGTAGAGCTAGGAAGATGTCAAAATTTGAAGTTGTTATAAATTCGATAAGGTTGTGTGCGCTCGAACCCAAGATTCCAAGATATGCATATATATTAATATATAGAGAAGCACTTACGTGCACCACTCCTTATGTGCACCAATATACAGCAGGCGCGTGGCGCTACGCGCTTGTAATTTTTTTTTTTTCTGATCATTTTTTATTTTTATTTTTTGTTTCCATTTTCTTTGTTTTTTTTTTCAACGAAATTTATCTATAAAATAAAATTAGTGAACCCTAAAATTAAAATGAATTGATATAATTTGTTTGAAATAAATATAAATTTATACCCTAAAATAAAATTAATAAATTCTAAAAAAACATTAAATAAAACCCTAAAAACACCACCTAAAAAACCCTAAAAACACAAAATAAAACTCTAAAAAACCCCTCAAAAAATCCTAAGAAACACAATAAAAAACCCTAAAAACACAAAATAAAGCCCTAAAAGTACCCCCAAAGAAACCCTAAAACACACAATATAAACCCCTAAAACCACCCCCAAAACCCTTAAGATAAGTGGCAGACCCTTTACTATTTAATGATACAGGTGATACTTTTCGAATTTTGAGTGATACTTTTTAATATTACTGTTGATACTGATTTTACCGATTTTTTTTTTTTGCGGGTTGACCCACGTTGACCTGGGTCAATGCGGATTGACCCGTAAATTTGACCCGTTCATCTGAAATAAGCCTTATATGCACCTTGTGCATGTAAGTAGTTGCCTAATATATACGTGTGTGTGTGTGTGTGTGATTTATATATTATGTTAACCCATCAGTTAAGTTTCTTTTAAAATAGTTAACTATAATTATCTGACGCTCAAATTAAGTTGATCCATTAAAGCTGAAAAATTATATTCTATAAAATAACTAGGTACAATCTCCATAAGTAACCGTTTTAAAAATTAAACTAATCGAAGTACAATAAAAATGAAAATGAAAGAAAAAATACTAAATTTGATAGTGCAACATAAAATGAGACATTAAAGCAGTGCTTAAGGATAAATTGTTTTGGAATTAATTAGTTTTATAAGCCATATTTTGTTTTATTTTTATCCCTTCCATATAAGGATCCAAAATTCCGAACGCTAGCAATTAGCACAACAACTAATAATTAAACACAAAGTCTCTTATCAGGTTTTGAAAATTAAAATAAGACCTTCAGACGGGGGGGTCTGTGGGTCAACCTTGACCCGACCCGCCGCGTCCCTCCAAAAAAAAAAAGTTCGCCAGAAATAGTATCATTCATAACACTGAAAAGTATCATTCCGAAGTATAAAAAGTATCACTCGTAACCATAAAAAGTATTGAGCTGCAACTTGTCATATACGAGTTTCTTTAATTCAAATTATGATTTATTTCATCTCAATTAATGTTTAGTGTTTTTTTTAGAATTTTTTGGGGGTGTTTTTTAGGGTTTAATATTTTTTTTGGGTGTTTTTAGGGGTTTATTTTGTGTTTTTTAGGGTTTTTGGGGTGTTTTTAGGGATTTATTTTGTGTTTTTGGGGGTGTTTTTAGGGGTTTATTTTGTGTTTTTTAGGATTTTTTAGGGGTTTATTTTGTGTTTTTTAGGGGGTGTTTTTATGGGTTTATTTTGTGTTTTTTAGGATTTTTTAGGGGTTTATTTTATTTTTTTATGATTTATTAATTCCATTTTACGAAATAAATTCAATCAATTGATTTGAATTTTAGATTCACTAACTTTATTTTAGGATATAAATTTTTGGAAAGAAAATAAAAAATCAAAATAGAAAATCGAAAAAAAGAAAAAAAAAATCTGTCAGAAAAAAAAATAAAATAAAATAAAATTATTGACGGGCGCGTGAGCCACACACGCCGCGCGTGGGCCACGCGCCTGCCTGATGCTAAATATAATGTATACTTTGTGTACGAGAGACTAGTCCATAATTAAATTATTCTTGAATATGGGTTGATCGACGATCGTGTAAATAGTCGTGTCCAAGGATAACACAGTAGAACCTCACTTTCACATTGAAATTTTAGAAATCTCGATTTTATTCTTTTATTTCGCTTAATTCATAATATTTCACTGATCATTTTTTAAGAATAAGTTTTAATAGTATATTTCACAATTAAAATTTTACTCTTACATAATTTTTTGCTTAATTAAGTTATCTAATTATAATTCATTTTATATTATAGAAGGGTGCTAATTATGAGAAACCTTTTGGACCATTTTACCCTTATGTTTAATTAGTTACAAATATATACTCAACACTCTTCAGATTTGTTGAGTTGAGTCTTGCATGGTGATCGACTTGATCCTCTCTTTTTTGTGGCTGAAGACACAATTAATCTTTGTACAAAATATGTCAGTTCTCTAATTATATATAATTTTTTAGAGAAGGTATTCCATGCAGCGGGGCCTATTTCAGATGGCGCGTGGGTCCACGAGCGCCCATGCGCCCATGTAAATTTTTTTTTATTTTCTGGCATTTTTTTGACTTTTTTTTCATTTTTTTATCCGATTTCACCCAAAAAAAACCCTAAAAAACACAAAATAAACCCCTAAAAACACTCCCAAAAAATCCTAAGAAACACAAAATAAACCCCTAAAACACCCCCAAAAAACTCTAAAAAACACAAAATATATCCTAAAAAAACCCCCTAAAAAAACTAATACCCCCCCTAAAAAACCATGAACCCTAAAAAAAACCCCTAAAAACATGAACCCTTTAAAAAACCATGAACCCTAAAAAAACTCTAAACTACTAAGCTCTAAACATTAATTCGAATAGAAAAAATAACAATTTGAACTAAATAAATAACTGTAAAATAACTAGCAGATCCCTTACTTTTTAATGATACAGATGATATTTTTCGAATCTTTGGTGATACTTTTTAGTGAGACTGTTGATACTGATTTAATCGTTTTTTTCTATTTTTTGCGGGTTGACCCGGGTCAAAGCGCGGATTTGACTGCATTGACCGGGTCAAAGCACGGATTTAACCCGACCCGTCTTAAATAGCACTATTTTATAATAGGTGCATGGAAGTGTTTGTCAATTTTTTAATAATGTTTACAATTATACTGATTTTGTTGTACATATCATGATTGCTTACTCATTTTTGTAACAAGTACATATAAATATAATTTTGGGACGACATGCATGTATAATATAAAATAAAGATGTATTATACAATGTCTTAAAAAAAATTGATCATTTGTTCTAATATATTACTTAATAGCATAAAATTAAATGGTTTGAATATATAAAGGTTTGGTTTTAATGAAAATGATGGCTTAACTTTAAGTTACAAAGAATTAATTCGTTTTTTCTACTAATTAAAATAAATAAAAAAGGAAGAAGAGTAAGAAGAAGCAAGAAATAAAAACTATCAAGAATAGATACACTTAATTATGTGACTTGAAAATCAGTTTTTCTAGATTAATGTATTATTCATCTGATTGACTTGATTCTTTTTGTAACGCGCTCCTATTAATTTGATTATCTATCTTTTTAGGCACTTTTCAAGCTCATTTTCATCTCTTTAAACATTTGACAATAAATCCCTTCAAAATGAGTAAAAACGTGACACTGCACAAAAAATATGAAAAATCATGCACAACTTCTCAATATATGCATGTAATGCACATGAACTCCCATCCAAATAGATCTAAAAAAATGCATAAAATCTATGAAAATCAAGAGATCGTCGCTAAGCCTATTAGATAGAAATATGTTAGCATGCACATATAACAAATAAATTAATTAAAAAAAAATTCATTTGGGATTCACTACAAATCAAAGCTGCAGCATGTGCAACTGCATTCCTAGATCATCCTTGATGCTTGATAATGTCAGTGTCAGGACCATCAGGCTCAGTGAGACAATTCTGAGATGCGATGATAGACTAGGCCTTGAAGGCCTGACCGTCCCAATAGGCGCAGAAACCTTCCCACATCTAAGGAGACATAAAGGCAGAGCAGCCCTTGGTCCTATTTTTCTTGAAGAGTGGACCATGTCCTTGTATCTTTTAGCAACCTTAGTATTCCATCTCTTTACAATAGTATCCGTCTCAGTAGGATCCCAAGAAAACTCTTTTTGCAACATATTGAAAACATATGACAATGTTATACTTAAAAAAAAAACAAAATAGAAGTTAACACTCATAGCATTAAGGAATAATACATAAAACTCCTCCATATACTATATCCTGACCTCAATGGGCACCATCTTCCAAGTGTAGCACGTCAGATGCATAAATTTCTTAAAATTTAGTGTGATGGCAGATGCGACTACATGAGCTGGCATCAAAGCACTTTAAATACACAAAATAATTAATATATTAGAATATATAATAATAAAGATAACAATATATAAAATATTGTTCAATCATAAGTTATAACTCAACATACACGTCCTCAATCCAACAAAGTTGACGTCCTTTTGCATCGAATGCAGGATATGATGATCCTTCAATGACATATCACGAACTGGACCACTAAGGCCCATGGATAATGATGATGATCCAGATCGTGCAGATCCTCCACCTTTAGCACTGCCTCTATGCATCTAAGAAATTAAAAAATATTAATTTAAAAATGTAACAAATACCGAGATACTTTATGACAACATCTCCATGGTTGGGGCTGGCATTCCAATTGGACTCTCCATCATCGCCTTTATGAACAACTCTTTGCTCGTATTGCTGTAAAACTCCGAGTATCCCCTCCCCTCCATCTCCATATATATTTTCTTATTTTATATAAATGAACTCTAACCAAATCACACACACAGGTGCAACTTGTTTTGATCACAGTCTTAACCAAAACAAAATGGCCTAAGACAACACTAGTTCCATCAAGAATCAGCTCCAAATCAATAAGAGCTTATAACTCGCCAATTTTCCAACTTTTCAACCAAGGAAAAGTCATTGCAACTTCATTTTTCACCCCCACAAAACTTGGTATAGAACATTTTCTTATCAAATATATCTTCAAATCTAAAAAAAAAAGAAAACTCGACTTTTATAGAAAAGCAAATTGTATTTATATATTCTCTACTAATAAATCAAGAATGATGGGTTATTTATCAACAACAATAACTTCTCTATATATATGATCAAAACTGTCTGAAGACTCAGAAAAAAAAATGCAATAAAATAACACAAATTTTTAATAAAGCGAGCAACAACGCCGTTTCTTGAAAATCAATCATTTAATTCCTTTCACTTTCATATGTTATATTTTTTCTTCAATTTGAACAATTAACAAACGTGTATGGTGGGGTCAAATTCAATAAACTTGTATTTCCAAGGAAACCAAATATAAAAAATACAAATTTAATCCAGCCACCAATTGCACTTGAACACCACAATACCTAATCTAAGAACAGAGAGAGAGAGAGAGAGAGAGAGAGAGAGAGGAGAAGAGGCGGTGGGGGTCGCAGTGGAGGATGGGCTCAGCCGCAGGGATTTATGGGCGTAGGGGGGAGAGAGAGAGAGAGAGGGTGTGGACATACGGCGGGAGGCGGTGGCACGACGAGGGGAGGGGAAATGTGTGGACGACGGCGACGATTTTGTTTAATTAAGGCTCCAACTGAAATGAGAAAGGGGAGAAGAAGATCACCCGTATATCATGATTTAATGACGGACTTACGACAAATAACGTCTATCGTTAACATTTCAAAATAAATAAAAATAAAAAAATAAATTCTCTAACGATGGTATACTTCCGTCGTTAATATTTTATTTTAATTTAATTAAATCGATGGTATACTTCCGTCGTAAGAATTTAATTTAAATTAAATTAATAACCGTTATACGTAACGACGGACACAATAAATATTTAAAATTATCAAATTGTAAAATGCTAATGAGGGACCATTTCTGTTGTTTATTTTAAATATTTAATTATTTAAATAATCAGAATTAGTAATGACGGAATTATTCTGTCGTTAGATATAAATATTTTTAATTTATAAAATCATAAAATTCTAACCACGGAACGTATCCATCGTTAAAGTTTAATATTTAAGTATCTAAATAATCAGAATTATTAATGATGGATTATTTCCGTTGTTAAGTTTTTTTTTATAGAATTATTAAATATTGAACAAAATGTAATGACGGATAAGATACGTCGTTAAATCTAACGATGACAATTCAGTCGTTAATCCATCGTTAGACTTAGGCGCGAAGCATTCATGTCAATTCAAACCCCTGAAACGTTTAGCAACGGACATTCCATCACTAGTCTGTCACTAATTCCGACGGACTAGCGTCCGTCGCTAAAATGGGAATTTATTGTAGTGTTGCTTTTCAATTTTTTTTCTTGTTCAATAATGTATTTCACTAAAAATAATACTCACAAGTGTACGAAGTAAATGTAGCAAAACTATGATGAACAAGATCGTATCCACGGAAATTAGCTGAAAAATCCGACTAAGTACTTAATTATATTGTCTTACTATATCTAGAGAACATATTAAGAGATAATTTTAGTTTAACTAAATAGTTTAACTAAATAATGCAGATTAAATAAATAAATTAAAATAGTCAAGCACTATAAACTTTGAGAAACGGATAAAAAGACGGATCATATGGTGTTGCTGTTAAATGTATTCCACAATTTTCAGAAATTTATTCTACCAATTTAATTCTAAATCTTATAGGAGAATCACTAATGTAATTATAATCCCTCTCTCGAGTAAGCTGTAACAGTACATTAGATTCTAATTTTTATCTATCGATCTCGAATCATTATCTAACTCCAATTAAAATCTCAGATTTATTCTACTCACGACATCCATCTCTCTCTCGATCTAGCAGACTCGTGTTACGCAATCATAATCTGTTAATCTACTAACTTCTCTCGAGTGAATAATAAATTAACTACACAAGTGTAAATGTTGATCAATTCATTCACACAAGACAACAGTAATCAATGATGCATAAATAGGAAGTAGAACAGAATGATAAATTACTTCAAACCATAAATTCATAAACATCCAACAACCCTAGGATCTCTAGAAAATTAACTACTCATGTTGTATTTAAAATCTAAAGAAAATAAATACACATAAGTAATCAACATGATAGTCTCAATCAAAATAAGCATACAATAAACTTAGGCCTAGATGATGCTTCTTCTATCTTTGCGGTCTCTTCTCTATTGTCTCGAATGGTTCTCTACTTTCTCTATGGCGTAAAAATTGTCTAAATTTTGTGTATAGAAACTCTTCAATATTCAGGGAGTGGTCCAAACTTGAGATGGGAAATGAATAGGGCATAAAAGAAAAATCCATGAAAAAGCCGACAAAATAGAACGGTTCGTACTAGCATAGCACGGGTCGTGCTAGCTTAGCACCGACTGTGCAATCCTTCTGAAAACCTTATGTCTCGAATTGTAATTTAAGCACGGGCCGTGCAATGTTGAGTACGGTCCATGCTCACTGTCTGCACTTTCGAGGCATTTTTTCCCTCCCGATTGAGCTTCTACTCAAACTATCAAGTCTTGGAGCTAGATTTCATCAATTCTAATGGTTTTCAATCCGAATTCCTGTAGAATCAAACCAAAACCCATCTCGTCCAAACAAAGTGAAATCTGAGATAAACGTGGACTATTGTATACAATAAATCAACAAAACAAATCCAAAACATACTCTAACTTAGTACAAAAACTCAATTAATCATTTCTAAAAAATATATATACTTTAAAATGGAATTATTGAACCCTAAAATTAACTTATCGGCGGCTCGCGTGATGCACTCGCTCAGAGCTAACGCGTGGGTTTGTGCACCGCATTCATTAATAAATTTTTCTGAAAAAATATATACCTTAAAATGGATTTATTTTGTGAACCTTAGAATTAAAGTGAATTAATTTAATTTTTTTATTCGATAGTTCATTGCGCTGGATAATTAATTTTTTAATTAAATATAAATTATAATTAGGATTAACAAACTGTAATGAAGACGAAATAAAAAAATTTTGAGGAAAAAAAAAGAAAAAGAAAAACAAATGGCATGTGGTGTACATACGCTTGACGTAAATGGGCTATGGAAGGAATTTGAGTAAATTTGATGAGTCTAATGAATTGTGACCGGTGAGAGTGAATATTTTTCTAATCTAATATGTTATGGGAATAAACTCCACTTTCAAAACTTAGTCCATGAATTAGAAAATAAAGTACACTAATTAACATCTCACTCGATTTAAAGGGAAGTATGTGGATGACTTGGGTAGCATTCACTTTTAAGTGGGACCAACCGCTAAGGTTGAGGTGTAAACGGCAGTTGGGTGTTGCTTCCTACATAATTTTTTTTAAGGGCCCATTTGCCCTTTTTGTGTTCGTGAAGTGTACATGTGTAGCCTTATAGCTAATTGCACTTTCATCCCTCGCCTCTTTTAAATTTCTGTTCAACTCCTTTACAAATTACAACTCCCATGTTTTTTTTTTATTTCTAATTTCTTCTGACTCGTTGTCTAGTCATATATGAAATATGCCTAGATTATGTAATATTGCGTTATGGAAACCACTCGAATTTATTACTCTGATTAATTATTGAAATATAATTTGTATGGAGGCATGATGCATAGTGTTTTTTTAAGTTTTAGATTATTTTGTTCTTATTTGTATTTTTACCTCTACAATATTAGTTAAATATAGTATTCAATGAAATACTCTCTTAAGTAAAAGTTTTAATTTACATGTTACTTGTGCCTTGCTACTTTGTTTGTCCATTGAATGAGAAGATAACAAACCCTTTTATAAGATAATTGACAATTATTATGACTTAGCTAATTATTGTTGATTATATTTTTGTTAGTTAAATTATTTATTGTTGGATTTTTTAACAAAAAAAGTTGGCAGGATATAATTAGTAAAACTCATTTGTTGTCGAACCAATGTTCCATTGATGCAAACAAAAGAAAAAAAAAAGAGGCTTTTATTTTTAATGCCTGTGGACTCGTTAATCAATTGAACAACTTAGTAAGTTGAAAATTAAAAAGTTGTAAAAAGAGTAACTAAACAAAATCCTCAATTTTTTTTATTTTTATTTTTTGCTGCGAGAGAGCAATTATTTACCAAACCCTTTGATGTGTTCAATGAAAAATACAATTATTTTTTTTCAAAAACTAAAGGGCAATTCTTTCATAGTTGAGAAAATTTGAAGGGAATTGTAGCATCGTTGAGAAAGTTGGGGGTTGGAGCATAGTTGAATTATCCAGAAAAAGATTGCCCATAATGCAAGAATTATTTAATCCACTCTGGCCGAAATATTCTATATAGCATAAATAGTAAATATAATAATAATGGTGAGAGAACAGAAAGCAGACAAAAGAAGAAGAAGCATGAGAACAAGAGCAAAACAACAGCCACATACATTAGAATAATGGCATAGAAACTTGTGGGAGGCACCATCAACATCATCATTCAAAACCCCCCATTTTACTTATTCGATTCATTTCATTTTCTGAATCACTTCATCATATTTTTGCATTCATTTCCATTACCAAAGCTTCTAGCTTTTTTGACTCTCTTTCTCTCCCCCCCCCCCCCTCTCTATATTCTCGTGCCTTGTATTTTGGTCCCCATTATGTCCTGGCATTATGTGGGAAGTGGTTAAGTTTCAAGAATATTACCAGCCAAGATTCATCACAGATTTGGAAGTTGAGCTTTGAAATTCCAGTTGAGCGGCTTTCAAGATGAGACTTGGTGAGTTAACAAACTCAAACTCGCTCACATTTGCTTGTTAACTTTGTTGGGCGGTGTATTTCTCTGTTTTTTTAGCTAATGTATGTTCTTCACATCAGAAACTGAAATTATTTTGAGTAATGAAAAGGGTTATTGCCAAAAAAAAGAGGAAAATAAAAGAAGTAATAATAAATAAATGAAGAAGAGGAAGAAAGAAGCAAGAATGCAAGAGCAGATGAGTAGGTGGGTGGGGGGAGATTACTGCGAAGGAAAAATCTTGACTTGCGGGCTTTTGTCGAGAGAATCAGTTGTACTTTCAGTTCTCAAGGTTGTACCTTGCTTTTTAATGTCACCTGGGATGATGGGAGCTTTGAGGAAGAGAAGCATTTGGTCCCTGTTCATGATTTTGAATCCTAATTATCAGTAATTAAGCTTGTCTGTACATTAGGCTTCTGATGGGAGGAGGTAGATTAAAATATGGCATCACTTAGGTCAACATATTTCATTTATTTTTTCTTCAGGATTTAACTCTTTGATGCTTGAATTGCCATTGTTTATAATGTCATTTGTTTATGACAGGTGAAACTACTGCTATTCATTTTTTATGTAGTTTTGTTTTTTCCTTGCGCTCAGGGTCGGAGGGAAAGTGAGCCAGGGAACTTAGCTGCAATATGATATATTTTGGCAATCTTAATTCAATAAACAACTTGATATAAATTACTTTTTGGTTTGTAGTTGAAGTTCTCCTGCGACAATCTGTTCTGTTAACCATTCCTTTTTCAACAAAACTATAGTGTATAATTTGAAATTATGTGTCAATGGTGCAGTAGAAATGTCTGAATTCTTGTGCTATAGATCTTCTTGAAGTAACTGTTCAAGGAATGCCACTAAATTACTGACCAAATTCATGGTCATATCTTCTTTCAGTCTCCTATCACCATATGAAAATTATAATGGTATAATGAAATTGTTGTTTGATTTGTCTTGACATGAAAGATAGTTATAACTTAATTTGGTTTTGAGCATCTCTTTGTTCACGTTGCTATCCAAGCTGATGTCTGGATTTTCAAGTTTCCAGTAATTGAATATCTGACTATTGTTCTGTTGTCCATCCATGTTTTGTTCTGCTTCCAAATAAATGAGAGTGCTTATTCTATTTCTGTTTCTGTTTATCCCCCCTCCCCCCCTTCTTCCCACAATTCAATTCTTAAGTTTGGAGTTTTTTAATTCATTTACCTTTTTCAACATCCTTGCGTTTCTTCATTTGTAAATGTTTGGCGCATTCCAAAGTCCGACTTGTAATGACCTTCATTTATACGTTCAGGTATACAAAAAAATGATTCTGACTCATCTCCTGGCCCAAGTTTGGATGGAAGTTTCAGGAAACCTGCATCTGGTATGTTTACGTCTAAGTATCTTGTATTTTTGGCTTGAATTTGTGAGAAATGAAAACTAAATGACTCAACAGTTGAATATAAGTAATGTTTAGTGAATATGACTTGTTGAATTTGGTGCTCGAAGAATAGCAACAAAAATCATTGTTTTGATGGAAACCTGAACAGTATCAATGTCCCTTCAGGGACATCCGAGTGGTTTGACTCTAAGCTTAAAAAAAAATGAACAGTATCAGTACACTGAATAATCTCTTGCAGGATGCGCTTTTAACGATGGCATATTCTCATACTTGTAAGTTGAAACTATTGAGTTTGCTTTTGGATGAAGTTATATTTTCTAGCTTGCAAGCCAATTGTATATTTCGCTCCTTTTTATTTTCAATCAATACACTGCTTATAAAAATACCAAATGTCAACAAGACACAAAGTTCATGAATTTGCTTTTTTTTTCAATGTTCCTTCAGTAAATCCTAAATCTAAATGGTCAACTATACCTTGTGTATTCAAAATTTCACTCAATAATTAAACGAAAAAAAAAAAATTGAAAAATGTAAGGGAGGTTGCTTAATTTATCTCTACTAATGGCCAATTCTATGCTTCTTAAATGCGGACATTCTAATTCCATTGTTTTCTCCTTTGATGTTCTGTGATTCTTAGTATAAAATAACTAATATGTGGAAATTCCATGACCACAGTGGCTTCTGTCCGTACAACAGCATCCAGCACTTCAAGCAAATTCATTCCAACTTCAAGAAGGGTGTATAAGGTCCTCAAGGAGTATTCAATGAAGTTGGTTGACTTTAATATATTCGCCGAGTATCTTGAGGATTGGGTGGGGAACAATTTATATAGTAAAACCATCGATGGCGAACAGCATTTTAGCTCTCCCTTCTCAATTGATGACCTGCGTACCTTTGATTTTGCACTGGAGGGAGTTATGTTTCAACAGCTACTACGTATGCCTTATCCACCATACGCCTCTGACAATCTTAAAGAAGATGAGTTTCTGGCTCTGGAAGATTTTCTACATACTGCTGCAGAAGGGCTATGGCATGCATTCTGGCATAAGAGTAAACCCTTGCCATATTTTGTTTCCTGTCCTCGTTATCCTGGATCCAAGTTCTACACTGTTGAGAAGGCAGTATCAAGAGGAAGACTTGGAGGGCTTTGTGGGGCTGCTTTGATGTCAAAAAATAAGGGAAATCTCCATGCTCGTTGGGATGACATGGTCAAGTTTGTCTTGTTCAAACAAAATCTTGTGAAAGGAGAAGAATGTGGGTTTCCCCCTTTAGTTATATGCGAAGCTCTCTTCTATGCTATTCATATACTGTTTTCAAGGAGTTTGAGTAGATCCAGTAATATTACCACCGATCATGTTTATGTGTCTGTTAGCGACTCTAAATTTGGAGGTGTTGTGAAACTCAGTGGTGACCTTGGAAAACTCGAAGTTGATCTGAATAATCCGTATCAGTCGATGGCAGATTGGATCACATGCCATGCAGAAGTTAGCATTTCCCATGTGGATCGAATATGGAACAAGCTAGGAAATGTTAACTGGGGGGATTTGGGAACACTGCAGATACTTCTGGCAATGTTTTACTCCATCATGCAATGGAATGGTCCACCGAGGAAGTCTATGGCCTCTCTTGCAGCAAACCATAGTCTCCGCCTCCAAAAACGCAGAATGGAGACTCAGGTGACTCAGAATGAACATGCTCTAGTTCCTTACCATAATGGAAGCAATAACAACGGAGAAATTGTGGAACAAGATTACGAAAGTAATCAGAATTCGAAGAGGAAAGGTCCGCGCCTGGACCTTAGTCACGGTCAGATATTATTGTTAGAAGATCAGAACCAGGACATAAAGAGCTTTCAGATACAAGAGTTCCTTGATGATGGGAATGGTTGTTCGTACATTGCTGTTGCTGCTGACTGTCCTGCAGAAATGCTGACCTTATACGTGGGCGCTCATCCGTCCCGTTTGGAGCCATCGTGGGAAGACATGAATCTATGGTACCAAGTGCAAAGGCAGACTAAAGTATTGAACATCTTGAAAGAGCAGGGAATTTCGTGCAAGCATCTGCCTGAAATCATCACGTCGGGCAGAATCGTGCACACTGGCCCTTGTGAGAAGCAAAGTCCAAAGGGGCGTTGCGACCATCCATGGTGTGGAACACCAATGCTGATTACATGTCCGGTGGGAGAGCCGGTCTCATTCATCATAGCTCACGACGGCCCATTTTCTGCTGAAGAAGCAACTCGTTGCTGCAGGGATTGCGTAGCAGCACTGAGGAGTGCAAAGTTGGCTAACATCCTTCACGGTGATATACGGCCAGAGAATATAATCCGTATATTAGATGAACAGAGCTCAAGACCACAAAGCATGTTCGTTCTCGTCTCGTGGGGGCACGCAGTTTTGGAGGACAGAGACAGCCCTGCACTGAACTTGCAGTTCTCATCAGGTCACGCGCTTCAGCATGGGAAGCTTTGCCCCTCGTCGGACGTGGAGAGCCTTATATACCTCATATATTATGTGTGTGGTGGATCCATGCAGCAGCAAGATTCGATAGAATCAGCACTCAAGTGGAGGCAGAGAAGCTGGGCTAAGAGGCTTATCCAGCAGCAGCTAGGCGAGGTTTCACCTATCTTGAAGGCGTTTGCCGATTATGTCGACAGCATATGTGGGACACCGTATGCTGTCGATTACGACGTATGGCTGAAGAGACTGAATAGAGGTGTGGATGGATCAGGGGAACGTGGGAAGATGATTGAAGATGGACAGAGACTCAAGGATGTGGCTGAGTCTTCAGGAACCTCAGCTGCTGCTGAAAATTCTTTCTGATTATTTTCTTAGTCATGAATTGGGTGTACTCGCATTTTATCTATTCAACTTCTTTCTTTCTTTCTTTTTAATATTTATTCAAAACGAAATCATTTTTTGTCAGAATTGAGGTGGTTGTGACTTCTGCAGAATGAGTGAACTTGTTAAAATGGAAAAATGGAAAGTTTTTTCTCCGTTTTTCAACATTCACCACTTTGTTTCCTTTGGAAAAATATTGCATTTGATTAACTAGATCGATCTCTCCACAAAATAATTATAACATAAACTAGAATTAACTAGTAAAATTAGGAGAGAGTGAGGAAGTATGCATGATATATGCAGACATGCAGTGTAGTTTATTAATCTATTTTTAGGTTAATTTCCTCTTACATCTCGCACAAATCATATTGCAAAAAACTACACGTGCAATCGAACCATGTCGAGTATTGTGAAGTTCAAGTGTGATGTGTTTATTGTCTATTCAAGCTCAATTTTAATTTATCGTCTGAACTAGTTTTGTAATATACATTTAAATTTCAATATATTCATTGTTTTCTTTAAAGTTAATTACTTTATTTAAAAATATATAATATAATGACTAAAGTCCATTATTTTCTTACAGCAAATGAGGTAAAATTTGACCGATTTGTACTAATTACAAATCAAAGTATAAAAAAATATAAATTTATAGTTTCATGTTATAACCAAATTAAAGTAGCTCGCGAGTAAATTAACAAATAATTTTGCTAGTGATTTTTTTTTTAACCTAAGGTTTGAGTCGTTTGGCTCATTTTATAACTAGCCTTACCAAAACTAAGATTTTAATGCGAAATTGCTAGAAGATCGGATATATAACTTTTTCCACAAATATGGATTTATGCCCTAACCGACATGGTTAAACCTATTAGTTAACTCAACGTATCAGGTCCCTCTTATCCTCCGTGTGTCATGATTAATTTTTTTCTTATTTTTTTTAATATATCATAATTGGGAATGATGAATCATAAATAAGAAATTTTAATTAAATTATAATAAATTAAAAAATAAAAGTTTGGCACATGAGATGTCATAGACAATGACACGGGGATCCGATGTGAACATTTAAATTGGACTATGAAGTCCTTGTAATATGTAAAAACCAACCTTAAAATTAATGAAAAATTCTAAACACATCAATTGCCTTTTTTTCTATATAACTCTACTACTTCATAAAATATAAATATTAATACGATAAGACTTTTTGCACTCTAACCCCAACACTTAGCCGCCTATAACCGTATAGCCCCAACAATATGTTCTTTGCATTTTCTACATATATATATATATATATATATATATATATATATATATATATAGCCACATATCTGATCGAGCCTTATCCCATTTTGAATCTCTCCTCATACGCTTTCCATTTCTACAGTTACTTTTTAGATTTGAAGCGTTTATACGTCCATTTGTGTGTTCAAATTAAAGTTTCTTTCCTTAAAACCCATTTGCTGCATGGGTGGTTTGTTTCCGTCATTCACCTCTTGATTTTAAGTATACCATCTCGGATCCTTATTTTCCAACATTTTGGTTGCCAGTTTTGAACAAGAATCGAGCTCAAACGAGCTTGAACAAGTTGTCATTTTTAGCACCAAAACAACCGCAGTTTTGATTATTTTCCGACCAACCCCGTCGGAATTTGAGAATGCTTTAAATGCTTCCACTACATGTTTAAATAATATTTGTGCGTCTGTCATGAGTGCTTTCGACCTTATTGACTTTACATTTTGTTTGATTAATGTTGAATTATTGATCAACCGTAATTGATTTTTGAAATGCTGGATATTATTTGATAAGTGATTGGTAATAAGAATGATAGCTTTATTTTATCTTTTCTTCTATAATTGATTTTCCACTTTTATTTATTCTACGATTTTACTTATAGGTTCATTGCACCTATTGTATTTAGTTTTTCCTCTACCTTATATAAAAGGTTTGTAGATCTGTATTAGGGATTAACTTAGTGAACACGAAATTATTGAAACTGTGAGCAAAGCTTCTCTCTTCTTTCTCTCCTCTTCAATGGGGTTTTTCTTTTTATTTTAATTGGTAAACGTTTGTGTGCCTAAAAGATACTCTATTTACAAAGGAAATGTTGCGGGTAAATTTCATATTACTCTCCTATATTTTTTCGAAAAGTAATAAAAATTCTCGTGTTTAATAAATAGTTTAAAAACTCCCCCTGTTATGTATAATCCATAAAAAAAAAACCTTTTTAGTTTGAAGAAAGTGAATTATACTTTCTAAGAAAGATAGTAGGATTTTTTTATTTTTTTTTATAATTTTTAATTTATTATAGATAAATATATTTTATATCATTTGAAAATTATATTATTTGGTTATAATACTACTTTTTAGCTATCTTGATAATTTCCTAAGTTTCGTATTCTTTTTACAAATAAATATATTTTATATTATTTAAAAATTATAGTATTTGGTCAAACTATTATTTTAAAAAATTGATTATATTTTAAAATTAATACAAAAATTGTAAAAATAAGAATTATACATTCTTTTTAACAAGTGTAATTTACTCTCTCCAGAAGGGGCCTTTTTAATGAATTATGCATAACAGAGGGGGGTTTTAGATTATTTATTTAATACAAGAAATTTTTTGATTTTTCAGAAAAACACGTGGGAGTGATATGAAATTTGTCCGAAATACTACCGAGTTTTCTAAAAGTTATTTAAATGATTTTCTCATATTTTGGGACAATAAAATCCTAGCAAATATTATTATTATTTTTCGAGTGTATCAGTAGCACCTCAATCCCTCTAGAATCGAGGCGTTACACGTCTACTCAGTATTCGATTCCTTACTTGGAATGGGCCTCATTGGAGTTTTGACATCAAAATCATCTCGCGAACTCTCTTTTGTTAGGCTCATGTACGTATTTTCCATATCTCAATAAACACAAAACAATACACACAAAATTAAAATGTTGGCTCCATTTAATTTAATTTTTAAATTTAAATGTAGAATGAAAAAAGATTGTCTGATGAAGATCGAGTTTGATGAAGTGTAGGAATAAACCATTAAAGGATTCTTTGAGCTTTAGCAGACTTGACATAACAAAAAATACTATCGGGAAAAGCAGCCTTTGATATATATGTACGTATGAAATATGAAAAGTAATTAGTATATCTCCCGCGCGATACACAAAATTATTTTATTTATTATTCAATATTCATTTATGTACGTATACAAAGTAATACTACAAATAAATCACATTATTCATTTCTTAATATATAAAAATAACATATAATTATTAGATTATATAAAAATATAAAGAATTTCATGACTTACTAATGAGGATCGGAAGGGAATGCTAGTTTAGATAGATAAATCAATTATAAGCCTCTAGATTATACACTCACTGTTTAGTATTAAGTATATGAAAAACATCAAATAATTTTTTTTTAAAGAGAGATATCTTGCAATATGTAATAATTTTTAAAAATTATCAGAAAAGTTAAATTAAAGGAATAATAAAGTAAGAAATGTAATTGAAGAATTATAATAGCCCAAATAATATTCACCAAATTAATGAGCATAACCCGAATTCTTGTAGCAATTTGACCATCTGAGTTAGTTCAAAAAGATAACTAAAAATTGTGGGGTTTGTTCGAGAGGAAAAAAAAAATACAACCAAATTTATTTTGAATTCAACTTCGAATCATAATATCATCATAATTTCAATGAGATTAATCCACTTTTAATTCAATTTATTTGGTTTTCATTCATCGACTACTTAAACCAATTTCATGTATTCAATATTTCAATTCCAAATTAAACTTTAAATTCAGAAATATTTCACAACTTTTAAGTATTTAATGCATAGTAATAGCTCATTTACAGAGCTAATAATGGAGCCGAAAAATCATTGTGTTTTAATTTCAGAATTTTTTTCATAATTTCCAACCTTTGAATCATCCATTGATCTATGCATTAAAATATTTAAATGTCAATAATGATTAAAATTAAAGTAAAAGGCCAAAAATTTAAATGTCAATAAAAAAATAGAAGATAAATGATATTAAATGTCTAAGTTTTGGTAACCAATGGATTTGAAAAGTTGTCATTTGTTAAAAATCTAAATGCTTTTGAAGATCCTTATATAAGATAAAAGAATAAGAATAAAACTAACAAAGAAAAAATTAAACCAACCAAAAAACTGTTTCTTGGCAAAATCCAACTCGGCCAAAGAATAAAACTAAGAAAAATAGAGCATTAAAAATTAAATAAATAAAAAAGAAATCTTAAAAAAAAACAAAACTGAACAGATGGAGAGAAGCAGGTTTCGAACCTGCGAAGTTGGGCTATATGAAACAAAACGAAGCCACCTATGCTTATAAAATTTTGACAGAAATATTATTTAATCAGTATTTTACTAATATTTTTTATTTATAATTTTACTGTTTTTGCCTTAATACATGTATAGATAGATAAGCTCCTCTCACTTTAATGTTGGTCAATTAAGAGAGACCACAACCTCTTTTGATCCGTTCAAATTTTCTGTTGTAGTTCTTTCTGTTTTGTTTCGTACCTTCATTATTAAATTTATAATTTTAATTAAATTAAGTATAATATAAATAACCATAATCAATATGTATCTACAAAAAATGAATTAAAGAATTATAAATTACAATTATAAAATAATTAATTAACTATAATAATGAATTATTAATTGAAATCTAAAAAATAAATACTAAAAAATATTTATAAACATTAATTGGGTGGAATATATGAACCCTAATGAACGATTATATATACAATTAAACTAAAACATAAAAAAATGAAATTGAAGAAAAATAAGAAAAACTAGTAATTTGAATAACACGTATAGTGAAATATAGAGCTAGAGTACAATATGAAATTTCATACCTTGTTCGAGGCGCTGTAAGCCTGTAAAAAAATTAAATTATCATATAGAATATCTAGTAATATATCGTACTATATTTTGAATAATTTGCAAAAGAAAAACTAAATCATAAACTTTTTTATATGCTAATTAATTATATAACCCAATTCACAAATTTTTTTGAAGAGCTACCTAGAGATTAAACTCAATTTGATCGATTCTTATAATAAAATATTATCTCTTAAATACTAATACATAAAATTATAGTTATTAGTATATGTTATATATATAATTACTAATTCAATAATTATATTAAATACTGTTTTGAAAATTCAACACACGATTACTAAATTTATAATGAAAAATGATAAAAAAAATTGTTTGATATATATATATATATATATATATATGTTTAAAACGTGTTTTATAAGCGCATTAGCATACTTTTTTGAGGTGTTTAAATTTGATATGATTATTCTAATATTATATTATGCAATATCTCGTAGTAATGACTATACTAAGATGACATTCATAAAAAATGAATTATCGAAAATATTAGATATAATAGTATTTAGTGCGTAAAATTACAATACCAATATTTATAATCTATATAGATAGATAGATATATATACAATATATATTAATCGATTGTAGAAAATCTGATAAATTACTAATTAATAGTTAGTGAAGATAAAGAATATAATAATATTACTTTTCAAATATATATAATAAGTGATTTTTGGTGGAAATTTCGCTATCTATTCAGCCAATAATTTTTTATAATATATATTTGTCATAATTAATATCTATAGATATAAAATGAAATTTAAAAAATATATATATACCCAACATAATGGAATAATCAACCCTAATAATTAATCTAATAATTAATTATTAGCTAGATAAAAAAATAAATGTAAGAAAGTATTATAAACCTTAATTGGGTAGAATAAATAGTAATTAATCATTTTAAAATTAAACTAAAGCACAAAAAACAAAATTGAAGAAAAAAAGAAAAAAAAAATATTAAATCATTCAAAATGAACATGAAATAATTAAGGTATGAAAAGTAGTGAAGTAGAAGATGTGGAGTGCAAGGTGCATGAGGGCACTTAATAAATGGGAGGGAGACGTACGGAGTAGTAATTGTTGATAAGTTGATACACATTTAAGACTCTGGTTTCTAGGTAGTTGGTAACATTTACCTCAATCAATTGTTAAAGAAAAACAACATTTGAAATTAGTTGAAACTAAAAAAAGAAAACACAGAGGAATGAAGAAACAAGTAAATAATTAAAGGGATCGATAGGTAGCTAGAGTGTTTAACTCCCAATAAAAATAAAAGGCACAAAAGATCGATCTGCACGTACACACATATATATTTATGTATATGGAATTATGGATATGCAGTTACATTATATTGAGCTCACATGAGATGATGAGGAGGTCTGATGGAGAGTTCTAAGTTGATTTGCGGTGGATGCAAAAAATCTTGAGTGACAGTAACAGTAGTGGCAGTGCTGCTGCAGTTGGAGTGGTTGTGTTCCTCCTCCTTAAAACCGTCGTGGAGGGTTTGCAATTGCAATTGCATGGCGACAATATTAGGGTTCTGATTATTGAGGTGTCTGTGGGTTTGGGGGTCTATTCCACGGCTGATGAGTTTTCGTTTGATGTGAGTGTTCCAATAGTTTTTTATTTCGTTATCCGTTCGCCCTGCTAACCGACCTGCAATTAGAGACCATCTGAAACATACATTATGAGATAGATTAATGGAAGAAGAATATAATGAAAATTAACATTTGCTAGTACCTACTATATACGTACCTGGCCGGTGAGAGAAAGAGAGAGAATATGATATATAATTTATATATATACGTACTTGTTGCCGAGTAAACCGTGAAGGTTGATGATAAGTTCATCTTCTTCTTGGGAGAAATTTCCCCTCTTGAGATCAGGCCTGAGGTAGTTTATCCACCGAAGCCTGCAGCTTTTGCCACATCTCAACAAACCTGGTCATATGAACATGAAGATTAATATTGAAGATTACTTTAATTAATTATTAAATGTGGAACGTACCAGCAGCTTTAGGAAGTGATCTCCAGCAGCCTTCACCATGTAGTTTGATATGGTTAATGAGACGTTCATCTTCTTCTTTGGTCCAAGCCCCTTTGTTAGTGTGCTCCTTCTCACAGCAGGGAGATCGCCCCATTTCATAAACACACCAGTACCACACACAATTATCCACAAATTTATTCACAAATTAAACGAGCTAGCTAGGCCAGACCAAATATTCTATATTATATAAATTAAAAGGGGGTTGGTGTCGTTTGACCAAGTTGGTACATACATGCATACATACATACATACATGCATGCATGAGTGGTTGGAACTGCATTTAAGTTAGTGCTTCATTGTTTGGAGTTTGGGGTTGGTAGGTAGCTCTGCTTTTTATGTTCTTCGACTTCTTTCCCATTTTACTCTTCTGCCCTTTTGCTTCCTGTCTCCATCACTCCTTTTCTACCCCCACCTACCTACCTATATTCACACTACATATTTCTCCCTAATTTCTATTTTCACGGTCACACGACTTTCTAAATTAATTATTCTCCTTTTTTTCATTTTATCAATTAATCTACTTTATGTTTATGTGTGTATATTTATCCATTATAAAATAAAAAAACTTGGATGAAATGTAACAAAACAGTTCATATCATATTAAACTTTATATTTTTTATGGCACATATTTTCATGTCTTTGAACAAGCATAGTTTTGTTTTTTTATTATTCTTTTGGGAAAAACAAGCACAGTAGAAAAATAAGGCAAAATTAATAGGTTTATAGTCAGTCCTTTGGGCAGGTGGGGTTTAACCATTTTGTCCTCTCATCTCAATTTTGGACATATGCTTTGTTAAGAGTAAAAGAAGTCAAACTTATGTAGATTGAAGAAATAAAAAGTCGTGCACAACTTCTTCCATGATTTTAACTTTGAGCATTTACGGCACAAGGGAATTTTGCTTTAAATGGAAAGATGAAGAAGATCGATCATCTAATTAAACTAACTCCTCTCAAATGTTTAATCTTCCATTTGTTTTCATTTCATGAAATATTTATGCTTTTAAAAAATGCACACACTAATTATTTGAATTACAAAAGGGCAGTGTTGTTTTTGTAATCATTAGGATTGAATTTTGTCAATCCATCTTATGAATTAAGTTGGTGAAGAGTGAAGACCTTCTCTAATAAATTGAACGCACAAGACTAGACTACAAAAAATTTAGAGAGTGCCCACTAAACGCACGGTCCCTATACAAATTTGTATACTCTCCAGGCACACAACGTCCCCTTATTTGGTCCACAATGTTTATAGTAAGTTTTAATTGTTATTAGTTTTTTTTTTCTGTATTAAAATTGTTATTAGATTTATTGAAACAACAAACAAAGGAATGCCATACTGTAAATTAGTCTTGTGAAATTTGGACACGTTAAATTAGAAAATAAATACTACTTTAATTCATGGAAGAAAACAATAAAATATTAATTTGAAAAAAAAAAGAATAGTACTTTTAACATCTCCTATATCATAACTAGCTAAATTAAAAAAAAAATAAAAAAATTAATGTACTAGGTCTAATTTAGGAAGGATGAATCCTAAATAAATATTTTAAATTAAAGTAAATCATAATAAACAGAAAAAAAAAAAGAAAAAAAAAAGCATGGCACAAGAAATATTATAGAAAATGAAGGGATGTCATGTGCGTTTACACCATCATGCACATTATTCTACTATGAAGTCACATTCCATATCTTTCAAACTATAATTGTGTAGTTAATTACTGATTTATTTTTAGATAGGGTAGAAAAGTGATGACATTTCGGTAGAATAAGTAAAATGGAAAATAAAACTTGTTCTCTCTCTCTCTGTGTAAACTGACTATAGAATATTTTATGAGAAAGAGACAGATATACGATGGGTTGTTACAAACTCCACATATTCTGTAAATATATTTATATATATGCCGCTTCCCACCAAACTTTGTTTCACTTGCATTTATTTATACATTTTATGATGGGCAGTCCTAATCTACTCTATATTTATTTATTTATCTTTTTCTTTCTCCTCCTAATCCTAATGTATATTTTTTTAAGATATATAATTAATTATTTAAGAAAGGTTAGTAGCTTTCTTCCGCAATTTCTTCTTCTATTTCTAGTTTCCACTTTCCACTCCACTCCTCTGTTTAATATTGTTTCTAGAAGGATGTTATCACTTACTCCACTTACAATTTTTCTATCATCATTCATCCCATCCTAATATCAATTTTACTCATAGACGAAGTCAGGGGATTGAATGAAAATAAATGGATCAATTCTCTATTTATCACTAAAAAAATTAGTTTCTTTTATCTTATTTATGATTGATGATTTTTTAGCTAACTCAAGCAAGTTACTAATTATTTTTCTTATGTTGAATCAATCATTACTGAGTTTGATGGCATGAAGAGGCGACTTGAATAACTTAAAATGCATAAACATAATAAGATTAGTAAACATTATTTTCTTTATATTGCTTTATTTATTTAATATTTTATGATTTTTTTATTATTTTATGATAAAAATGTAATATGATATAATAATATGTTCTTTTTTTTTTATTTTACAAAGTTAATTGTACTAGAACAACATTCTACTATAGCTATGTACGAGAGACTTTGATAATTGTCTGGTTTGTTATGAGATAATTTATATTCGTATATTTTTGTCGTTTGTTGAATATTTCTGAGCAAAATATTAATTCATATATTGTGAAAAAAAATTGGAATATATAATCAATCGTGAGCATAACAAGCCATCCTTAATTAATTATTTCAGTTAATTATTTTCATAATAAGTGGTGAAATGTGATAGATATAATTAGTAGAAAGTTTGTTTCGTTGGTCTCATTTTTGTCATTTAATTTCTACCCATGCTACTTCTATATATTTAATTACAAGGGATAAAAAATATTATCAGAGTCGATGGATATTCATATTATCATATTACATGGATGGCTCGCGCGACTTAATTATGTGTATTCAGTGTGCATGGTTCTAATGAATTAGTGCAATAATATTATTTATAGATTACACATTTACTATATATCCAATGGTTCGACTTATATATCCAATGGATTTACCATATTATTTATAAATTACAGATTTACCATCAATAATTAAATTTAATTATTGCTAATTAATTAATGAATTGCATGACTTAAAATAACACATTCATGCATTAATTAATATTTCAATTCGTAGATTTTTTGTATTATAACTCTTTCAAATAAAATTAGTTTTAGATTACACTAGATTTTTGTGACTTTCTAATGATATATTATAAAAATGCGTAAAAGAATTCATATGAGAGAATATGAGACAACACAGAAAGAAGCCCTTGAATTATTTTATCAATTTCTGGTATTATATATAACTCTTGCAGTATCATTTTAAAAAATATAATTAGTTTTATATTAAACTATATTTTAAAGCTAGCTTTCTAACAAATACAGTACTATTATAGAAATAAGTGAAAGAGTTCATACGTGAGAATCTAAACCACCGTTCGATATCTAAGCTTGGACTATAAATATAAACAATTTCATACAAATTAATTAATTGAAAAAAAACTAAATAACTGTGTTTATCTACAATTAATTAATATTTATAAGTGAAATAATAATAATAATAATAATAATAATAATAATAATAATAATTGTCTATTTTTATTTTGAATACATTTCGATTGGTTTTTATTATAATTAATAACCCCTTTCAATAGTTTTGTTTTAAAATAAAAATTAGTTTTAGACTAAAGTAATTGGATTTTGAGAAGTTTTTATATATTTTAATCATATTCAATTTTGACCATGTGAAGTTTGATATTGTAAGTTACACATTTGGTCTTTTTTTTTTTGTTCCTATTCCTTTTAAGTAAAAGATTAAAATTTTATATATTTACTGATTTGATTTAGTAAGGTTTAATTAATTAAGTCATTTTACAGTCATAAATTATCAATCACTATTGCAACAATCACCATCAACGCGACAACGCCTTCATTTAATCGAACTTCTATTCCAGTTGCCACCATATATAATTGGATCGCTTTATTATACTATATCCGTTTCGTTTTGATTTTTTTTTTTTAATTTTTTCTTCTAAAATTAACAATTAATTTTATGGACTAATATACACATCTCTTATATATAATATAAAATCTTATTCACTTATATTTTCTTAAAAATAAGACAACATTTTCTCTCTCCATATATTTTTAGGATTTGGATAGTGTTAAAATTTGAGGAGAGAGTGTGAAAATATATAAATTAAGACAATAAATATTTGACACAAAATAAAAAAAACTAAAACAATAATCAAGGAAGGTAATAAGTCAATGCATCACCGCATACACACACACATAAGTCAATGAGTTCCTTTGGGGATGGCCTAGTGGTGAAGTGGTGTTTCTTAAGGACAAATGTCTCAAGTTCGACCCACCACCAACACCACTAGGTGTGAGTCTGTCAGCGGTTTACCCTCGACATAAAAAAAATGATAAAATTGAAGAAATTAGTTTTAATTAATATATTAATTATCGTTTTGAACTATGATCGCAGCATTAATATATCTTGCACTGTCTATTTATCATCTCCCAATACCGCCCTTTATAATTTTCCAACACCTATACGTAATATATATAATTGAATCCCTAATAAATATGCATCAATATATTTAAGCAATTAATGGGAAACGAAAAACACTTGGAATTTTATGAAAGTAAAATTATGTCGGCAATACACACACACACACACACTAATCTCGAGCTGAAAAAAATAATACATAATGTTTTATTATGTTTCAAAAATTTAATATAAATGTAAAATTGATCTCTAGTGAGTAATAATGAACTTAAAAAATTATCACATTGATAGACAGTAGATATGCCCACTATTAAACAGACGGTAGTATTTCACATACTAAATATACATAATTAATGTATAAAATATTATTTAAAAAGAAACAATATTTAAAAAACATTTGCCGTATATATCACCTGACCCAGCTCTTTTTTTAAACTTTACTGATTTGTTAAATCTCATACAAACTCACCAACTTTCTGGCAGATGTATATATACTAATATTTATGTCCACTATATTAATTATTTTCTTAAGAAGCAAGATTTGTCACGCGCAGACCAGAGCAAACTAAAGTTAATAAATATTCCTGCTTCTAGAATGCATGAGTAATCTAAATTAATACTTATATGATCATCAAAATAAAATAATTTAGCAAAGGACGACATAAAGCTTGTTGGTAGTTTACCCACCTCCCACTGCCTTTCATGTCTCATTAATTAGGTGGGCAAAAATAATTAGTTTTTTTTTAGTGATGCGTATATGTATAAATATAGATATGTTCTTGTACATTATTATCTTGTGCTTATGCAACTTCCATAGATTCTTACTCACTTCTTATTCGTACAACACCATAATTAAATACATAAAGTTGAGGTAGGTATCGGTCTATTTTCCTAATGGATATATCCTTACATTAATATTTACTACATCTTGTCTAAATTATGAATCTTTCTTCCGAATCATTTATCTTTAGTCCTAATACTCAATTATTAACAAGTTAGAATTAAAAGGAATATATGATCAAACTAAATGACTTTTAATAACGAAATTGAAAGATTAAAAAAAATGAGTACGTATTTATTTTAATAGGTCCTTATACAAATCTTTTTATATTTCATTAAACTCTGATATCTTCATGATCTCACGAGTTTCCTTATGGGATGGAGTGGTCAAATAGTAACGACAGTATCATTAAAAAAATAAAATAAAATGTATTGAAGGTACATGAACCGACTCGAATTATGTTTATTTTTAGATTTTGCATCCTAATTTTTGTTTTGGGCCAAAATTTGCAAAACCGGAAGCCGAGGACATGGTAGAAAAGAGTGACACAGTGTTGCATATATACTCTTGTATGAGGTATCAACCAAGAATGCCTTTATTATTCATTGAATATATTTTCTGTTGTTCATAAAAAAAAATCATGATTGACATTTCCAAATGCCGCTGCTGTAAATTGCTTATTTTTCAGTGCAGTACCTAAATCCAATTATCATAGCATAACAACTAGAGGTGGAAATATACATATCAAACCTCATGCAGCAAGGAGTTGGTTAAGCAGAAGACGAAACTAATCGTCGACGATCATTATGAAGATCTCTCTCTGCCATCGAAAAGCCAGAAGAGCTGCTGGTATTTGAAGTAGAATTGCACATGAATCCAACCAGTGATAATGGAAGAGCTTCTACTTTACATATAATTATGCCTGAGAGAGAGAGAGAGAGAGAGAGAGAGAGAGAGAGAGAGAGAGAGAGAGAGACTTGTGTAATGTAGATGCTGGTTTTTGATAAACAATATTAACTAGAACCGAGAGATCAGATCAAAGCACAGTAAAAGATTGTTCCAGACTCTTCTGTTATCTAAATTTATTGATTCTTAGATGCACAGATAATCTGGAAGGTGCAAGCAAAACAAATCAGAGCATGGCAGACTCGAACTCCAGTAAGGTGGATATTGCTTCATCACAAAGTTTTTAAACCCAGGAGAAAAATACATAAACCACTCAACTTTATTTACTAAAGCTTGGATGAGGGTCTCACTTCAATCCTGTCAAAATCCAAACCTCCACAAAAGGATGAGAATATTAAATCTTCATGTTGCTGATCAGATACCCTTTGTTTAGCATCATAACAGAAGGAACTGAATATTTTCTTCCCAAGAAGCTAAGCACGTAAGTCTGGTTGAGAGGTTTACCTTAAATAGTGTATCATGCGTCTTATAGCAATCTCAAGTCGCAATATCCTTCCTACCTAGGCAAACAATTAAAGAAAATCAGGACTTTCCACTGGCTGATATATAGCAATTCTAGGAAGTTTTGGTAGGCAGAACAAGAGAAATGACCCTCCGGGACTGAGGGAGGCTAGCTAAGCTAATTTTGTAGCCAAAGTTGGCTGGAGGCGTCTGAACAATGACAACTTGACTAGTTGTGGAGATTCATAACGAGAAATACTAAGAACATAAAGATCTGGTTGATGAGAGTCCGGGATGCATGACACTGATTTGTGGTAGGCAAGGATGAAAATATTCAGAAATTCTCGAATATTTTGAAGGTTGCCAATACTGATATGTGAAGTAAGTAAATTTTCACCAAGATTTCGGTAAATATCTATCTAAATATCAAAATTAATTGAAGAATGAGAATAATCTTAATTATTAAGCCCTAGTGCAAATGGAAGAACTATTCAACTAAACAATTGAAGCTGCTAGGAATAGGTCAGCACCAAACAAGCTTGGAACAGTAGAAGTGTAGAACAAGGAAGCTCGATTCAGCTTCTACACCAGTACTACAAAGGATGCCATGAAAACTGTTGCAAAATAATCATAGTACGTATCCTCAATCAAAGATACTGATTGATTATTATATTGATTGATTATCTTTTGATTCACTTCCCTTTATTTTCTTTAATCATGGATATGGAATAAAGTAGGTTATTAGGATATTATAAATAGGATGATCTCTGAAGGATTAGCAGACAGTCTTTTAGTATTTTATTCAGCTGTGAAGCTGGGCAGATTGTTCTATACAATCTGACGGGATTTGTCCACGTATCCTTACTGTAATCTCCAATTTTCTTTGATCAGATATTCTTTTTTCTTCTTTCTTTGCTCATTACTCTTTCAAACTTTCCATTACAGAGATACGCTGGCTGCTGAGACTTTCATGGAACAAATTTTAACAAATCAAGATGGAAGGCCATGGCTAGCAGCCTAGCAGGACAAGTTGATTACCTCCATTGCTCCTCCTTTCAATGGAGTATCATCACTATGTTGTAGATTCATCTATTTTACACAATACAAGTATCTCTAAATCTCTAGCCACCCTTGCTATTATCTAACAAAATCATTCCAACATTTCATAGGAGTCCAAATATTAAGATTCATAAATCTCATCATTTGATAATCTACTACTCCAAACAAACTCACTTGTTAGTAATCGACATGCAGAAACTCCACCAATAAAAGTGCATTCATCACACTGAAGTTGCACTTTCGTTAAATTAGCTCCAAGAAATTTTCATAGTCAAGACAAATTTTAATGAGTCTCAAAATATAATGCTCCTTCAATAGCATCTAATTCAGGAATCACCTTATCTATTCCATTATATAAATATTAATTAATAAAATTGCAGAATAGTTATTTTAGTTGATGCAAAAAAAATTGATTAATCAAGACATCGATGCAGAACTCGTGCACATAGCTGCATATTCGAAAAGTGATGCTATTAAATTTGTGAAATGAGAGTTATACATTTTGCTAAAGAAGTACTTCTGTATATTTTCAAGACACAGTTCTGAAAATCATGAAACCAAGTATTATTTGCATAAAGAATAAGACTAGAAAAAGGCAGAAGCAATATAAGCAAGAGAGGCATCATACCTTGGAGAGGATAGTGCATTTGAGGAATTTGAAAATCCAGAATACACATTTGAGTATGTCTTGGTCAGATACGCAAAGTTGGAGATCGGTGACAGAGAAGGAACCATTTCGCCTTTCCTTAAAAGATCTGCCAAGTTGAGCCTTTGCAAGGTCAACACAGCCCGAGATTCCCTCCATATGAAAACAAGCAAGCCATTTTGAATAACAAAGAGCGAACCAGGTTTGGAACCTGGATATCTGAATCCATACCCATTTGCAATACCTTCTCCCACAAAAGACTGCTTAACATCAATATGATTGGAGTCTTCATCAGTATCCCACGGGAATGTATCTGTCGATGGTTGAGCTGTGTTCACTATAAACATAGCTGAGCCATTAGGATGCAAAACATAGGATGTACCTTCTAATATCTTGGTGGCAATTAGCAGTTGCTGACCTTCAGATTCTTCGTAAGAGATCATTATAAAAAAGAGAGCCTTCCCAGGCTTGTCTTCAGAGGGCCTCCCCGGAGGCCAACCAAAAGTTCCTCCCCATAAACCAGCATATTCATGGCTGGCCTTTGGAGCCCGTAAAGGCAACTTATAGAGAGCAAATCGACTATCATGCATATTAGGCCATGCTCTATATGAAGATAATTTCATGGTTGTAGCACGCAAACTCAACCCTATTGTATCACCCGATCGCAGAAATTCATGAAGTTGTAAATGTTTACTCTCACCGCTGGAGGCAATCTTCTTCTGAAAATCACGATTACCATTTGTTGAGCTTGATTTCCCTAGTATCTGTTTAAGACCATTCTTCAGAAATCCAGAAAGCGTCTTACCCTTAGTGCAATGCGTTTGATCCCCATCTCCTGCCTGTGAAGCATGATAGCCACTTGGACAGTCAAGACTCTTGCACACCTCACTAGTTCCTAATTCAGTAGGATTTAAATGCAGTTCTGAACCAGACTTAAAATCATGATTCCCACCACCATGCTTATACATCTGCAAAAGCAACAATCTCCTTTCATATAAGACTGCTATATCCCTTTCCAAATCAACCTCATCATTTCTCAAGCGAGGAAACAATAGCATATTCGCTGTCTCCGGAGAAACTTGTCGGACTTGGCCAGTAACAAGATCAAGGAGCCTTCTCCTATCACCAAACCCCAAACGGCTAAAAGGTAATCCAGTGCCTTTCTGCCCAACAATTCTCTGCGACTTAGAAATCCCACTATCCAATCTAGATAACCTCCTTGATAACTCCTTGTCTACTTCATGAGCAAAGCTCTTACTGTAAGCCAGTTTTCCTCCATTTCTTTGATGCCGAGGTTCCACCTCAAGCAAAAGCACATTGCAACTCCTATCAACTGATCTTAGCAAACCAGGATAAACATAGTTAACTCCTCGTTCCCTCCCATGTAAAAAGAATGCTGGGGTTCCCTCATAATTGCAAATAATTTCAAATACGGGCGTCCACAAAATAGGACCATCTTCAAGACCCAAAGGACCTACCTCCTGAGGGATTATCCGGCATCCAACAAGCGAACAAAAACCGGGCATAACATAGAGCACATTGCCAAGCTCAGGATTTTGGTGAACCCAAATTCCAATCAATGGATGAACATTCACCAAGAACCGGCAAAGGGCCATGTACGAGCAAACGCCCTTCCTCCACTGAATAAGGGCACTACTGGGAACTAGCCCCAACTTATCACATTGCGATAGCCATACCTTATCAGAGCCTACAACGGCATGCAGATCTCGACAGCTCAGGCCAAGACTGCACACATCCCTCGCAGAGAGGGAGCTTGTGATTACAGAAAATATATCATCAGGCAAACCCAAAAGCAAGCCTGATCCACAGAGATCAGGCGACATAATACACTTCAACTATTAACGGGAAAACCCCCTCAATTTTTCTCACTTCATACAAAACTAAATCTTTCTATCATATCACAGAAGACCAGTACACGATCCGAACTACAGCTTTATTTTGCGTTAGACACTTACAACAAATCATTCAATCCAAGAATCAGTAACAAAATACAAGTGAATAGAGCCTGACCTGGAATGGAATCAAATTCCAAACATAAGAATAATATTTCGATTGCTTCAACTTAAGATTAGTGGTGAGGCACAGAGTCATCCACCCACCTAATGAAGAAAGCAAATGTTTAATCTTTGTCAAAAGTTAATGATGATTGGATTGATGGTGAAGAAGAAAGAGGGTGTGTGGGTTGAATGGCGAAATGGGCACAGTGCAAAGTCATCCAAGAATGGAATTGAGATTTGTGTGTGGGGGAGGGGGGGGTCCTCTACTCCTCTCTGTCTCACACACACACAAACACGGGAAAAATACACAAATCTGTATCTTGGAAAAACGCCAAAATTCCAGCCTACCAATTTTGAATTTAGCATCTAAGAAGCTCCAGCTCTCACAGCTGCAAGTCCAAGAGCCGTCAAATGATGCGCTCACATGTTCCACCTTCTTTTGACCTTTTTCACAAACAAAAAAAGGTTGAATCCATTGTAAGACACTAACTCTAAATAGTGTTCTTCTTTTAGATTTTTTTTAAAAGAAAACTAAATATAGTGTCTTAAAATTAGGATAGAAGCAACCGGTTAATTAATGAATCAATGTGAATCTGTTACAAATTTGGTCGGACTATCAATCCGAAAGATTTTATGAATCGATTTTTAATTTTAACTATTGCTGTTTTTAGGATTTTTTCAATTTTGGAAGTCGATAAGAGCTTCTATGAATGAACGATTTTGATTAATGACTATATTTTACGAATAAGGGAAACAAAAATATCAATGAGCAATTAGAGGATAAAATTATGATTTTAATTGTGTCGCATCCTTTATTACTTATATAATTAAAGAATTTCGCCATTGTCTTTAGATGATATATATAAGTTCTAACTATAAAATGTGAAAATTAAAATTATGTTTCAATAACGTACGTATTATAGATTTTTTTTTTATTAATTTTACTATATTTTTACATATATTTATAATAATTCAGGTTGGACAATTTTTTTAAGACGAGTTGAATAGTCAAAACAGTGATTCAATGATCCATTAATTTGACTCTAAACTTTTCCCATAAATTATTGGGTTAATTAAGGTGAGTGATATCATGTCTTTCAACTATTTTTTGTGGCATAGATTTCTTACTTAAATTACTTCATGCCTAATCCAGCTCCTAAATATATAAAGAGCAATTAAAGAAACGCTTTCCATACACGGAACTTATCTTTTCTTTTCTTCTTTTCTTTCTTTTTATAAAACTTTTTTGTGTTGCATATTATGTTTTTAAATTCCTTATATATATATATATATAAATGTTTTTGGGCCATTAAAGAAAACGCTTTCCACACACACGTCTTAGTTTTCTTTCTTTTTATAAAACTTCTTTTTTTGTTGCATTAGTGTTTTAATTCCTTAGATATACTGATATACATAAATGTTGTTAATGGATTATTATATATATGTTAAATACTAATATGTTATACTAGTTAAAATGTTAATATCATATTCTTATAATTAATAAAATATCATTTATTTTAATGTAGCTAGCTAGCTAGCTAGCAACGGCCCCATAATAGAAATCCAGTGTAATATACATCTGGATTATGATATATATGATGCTCGATCATTTGTCATTAACCGTAGCATTGTTGTGTAAATAATTAATACAGACAAACAAAATAATAAAGGTTGCAAAGTTAATTACGCATATAATTTCTTCAATTCGAACGTACGTGCATGCTTTCATTCATGCAACAATTGGAAGATATATATGCGAGACTGCACATACGTACACACATATATACATCATGTGACAACATTATATGTAATATTAATTCCGATATGATGATCATGCATATTGATCAAGAGACGTACATTTAATTTGCATATAGGTCGTAAATTAAATAAGATACGTACATGATACATGGCTTGAATGAATTAAATATAATATTGATCTTGAGTGGAGGTGGTCTTGAGCGCATCGATGGAGTCGGAAAAGGATCCGGATCTGCAGTTGGCGAAGTTGGGCGTGGCGTGGCGGGGGCGTTTGTCGACAATGTGCACATCCCACAAGAGCTTGTTGCCGGAGTTTGGGAGGTGGGAGATGTCGTGCGTCACCATGTTTCTCCACGGCGGCAGGCCTCCGTTTGGGCGCAAGAAGTTGCCGCAGCAGGATCTTAGCTTCACCTGCATCCCATCCCTCACCGGCTCCCATTCTATCGCTGGATCTGACGCCAGCGGCAACGACGTCTGCACCGCCTTCTTCGCCGTCACCCCCGGGAGAAGCGGGATGTTCGACGCCGTCAGATAGGTGCCGAAGCAGCTCCTCAGGCGAACGGCATCTCTCCCTTCAACCAATTCCACCGTCCACACCGACTCTCTTCTTCGCTGCTCTTCGTCTTGTTGGATTATGCTTTCCTCGTCTTCTTCCGCTGATAGGTATTTGTCTCGGTAGCTCACCAGCCTCACTGATTTTGCCTTACGGAATATCTCCATTTTTTTTATTAATTCTATATATAATGTCAATCGATCTGCAATAATGCAATTATATATATATATATATATATATATATATGAATTTGACCATTTTGAAATTATATATATATATATATATATGATGAAATTAATTAATGATATATTCAATTACCTGAAATATATATTGATAAAATTAGAAAGGTTGTGGTTCTTCCAGGTATGAGAAAGTTGAACGAAGAGGCCGGCCTCCGATCCACCTATGGCATGGAAGAGCTTCTACGGATATTCAGAGTCAAATTTTTTGGAAGAACAGTTTATTTCTAAATATAGGGCTATTTATTGAACTTTTGTTTCCATTTTCGTGTGCGTTATGCGTCACCTAGAATATACACTCAATTAAAATGGGTTTTCCATTTATTTAATGTCTTTTTTACTAAAATCATTTTTAAGTAAAATCAAATCAATATATTGACTAAAAGCAAGGACATCCCCCCAATCTTTTGACCTGGGATTTACGTTGTGTGTGAGAAAATTGTATTTTTTGTCTCATAAGACATCTCCTCGTTTGGAAATGGTCCTAATACTTTCACATTTGGCCCTAAATGGAAAAAATCAAATAAAAGTGACCCCATAAGATTATATTTTGCATTTTTAGTCCCAAAAATTTAACGAATCCATCTAACACTAACGAGAATCTTGTTTAACTAATGAAATGAAATCCTAATTGAAAAAATCCCCAAATCAAACGCATTCTTCTACCTCGCGATCGAAGAACAAAAATGAAAATCCTGAAACAGAAAAAAAAAATATTAAAATCAACAAATTTGTAAAGCAATCTCCATAATTAGCACACTCTCATTCAATTACATCGTAAAACCTACCAAATATCTCGCATTTCAAGCAGAGTTGATTTCTAGCTGAGAGCTCGATCATTCGCAGGGGAGGCGGCAAAAACATCGCAACAGTTGATCGAGGGGCTCAGCTCCACCAATTCCTCAGGCGTCGAATCAGTCCAAGGAACTGGCGGCGGAGCTGTTGAAGTTGTTGCTTGATTTCGTCGTGGAGGCTTTAAAGTGCGCCGGAAGCTCAACCATCTCATCGATTCCTCTCAGAAGGCTGCTTATATATGACCTGGCACTCAATTATTGTAATTCAATAGGGGGTATGAAGAGGGTCACTGACAACATACACTATCTCTGCAGTTTAATTTAAGTTCTCTCTCTCTCCCCCTCTCTCAAACTTGATTTCGTTTTCTTCGGATTCTTCGATTATTTGAAGCTTTAGTATATATGTTGTGCGATCTGGTAGATATATTTTTTTACTCCTTTGTCGGTCGGCGACGAGATGTTGCCGGAGAAGAATTGAGGGGGGGGGGGGGGGGGGGGGGGCAATGGGAAATAAGTTAGGGATTTGGTTTTCAATTTGATTTGTAATTTGGGTCTTGCAACGTATTTTGTTTGTTGAATGTTGAGGAAAGGGAGGGGTTGATTTTAAATTTAGTTATATTTCTATTAAGGGTTCATATTTTTATAATTTATATTTTAACCTGATTTTATTTTAAAAAATTGTTTAATAGCCCATGAACTTGTAGATTAGTTTGGGGTCAAAAGTACAATATCTAATGGGACTAACAGTCAAATTTAATTTAATGGAAAACGTGACGGTAGAACCATTTTTGCAATCAAAATTTTATTTGGAGTCAAAAGTGAGAGTATTGGGACCATATTCAAACGAGACGATGTCCTGTGAGACTGAAAATACAATTTTCTCCGTTGTGTACAGGCTACAACATTAATTTTCTTTTTTATCAGATTTTATTTCGTCCTAATTGGCTTGAATTGATTTTTATCAACAAAAAAAAAAAAAAAAACAACAACAAACAAACTAGTGAAAAACATGGGGTGCGGGTGCTCATTCTTAAAACATAGCTAGCTATTCAGCTGTGGGATAATAACAGGGAATCACACAAATAATCATATCCTGTAAGGGCCAAAACTATTTATTCTTGACTTACTAAATCCGAAAATTGAACTAAAACATAATTTACTACATTCTGGACTCAAAACAATTACAATCTCGAAACTCGGATTTAAAAAAAAAACTAATTAATTAAGACTAAAAAATATCCTCCTATCTTGTTGGACCCTATTTAATAATCTGAATTAATTTTTCCTAGTTAAAACTAGCAAGGGTGGTTGCAATCCACAACCCACAAATCTCAATTTCTTCACATCAGCGCCACATTAAAAGTTAATTCCCACCAACTTCTAATATAATTTTTCCACGATGCAAAATCCAAAACCCAAAAAGTAACTTCTATATATATATATATATGTGTGTGCGCGCGCGCGCGTGTGTATACAGTAAAACCTCCATATAATAATACTCTATATAAAAATAACCTCCTTATATTAATAAAAAATGATGATCTCAACTCGGGAGTAATTATAAATAAGAATAACCTCTAAATTGTAATATTTTAATTTTTTTTAGGACCATCCTTAAGAAATTATCTCCATATAGTAATAAAACGATATTAAATTTCAAATATATTTAAACATCTATATAAAATATCTAGAACTATTTAAGTACATATGTTACATTAAACTTAAAATTGTATGAAATACTTATCTAAAGTTGACTGTGACAATGTTTTAATTTTTTGGAGTAATACCACATCCTTTAGCTTGCGCGTTCGAAGTAACTCGTCAACACAATCACCTTCTTGTTGAATCCAAGCATTTCCAATTTGTCCAACGTGCTTTAAGATTCATGAGACTTTTTCTATTTCTACACTATCATCCTCTGGATTATCACTTTGCGCTTCTTGCCTAATTTCTATATTGATGTCTTCTTCGGTTAAAGCACATGAATGGATCTTATATACCTTATATATTCATATGTTTTACAATATGAAGGGACATTTCCAAGTGTTGCATAATATATATTAATTTTTTTAAAATAATTTTTATATGTAAACTCTATATAAGAATAACCTCCCTATAGTAGTAGTTTTCTTTGATCCCAACAATATTACTGTATAGAGATTTTACTATATATATATATATATGTAGATTTTATTTACAATATTTACTTATATAATTAATTGAATTCAAGGACATATTTAATTTAATTTTCTGATATTTAAAAATTTCATTAAAAAGTTAAAAATTATAACATTAAATAATAATTGCAAAATATTATTCAAAACGTGACAAAACAATACTACTACTACTAATAATATATATATATATACACACATACATATATATATAGAGGTGGGTTCAAATAGGAATCAATCCCCTCGTGAGAACCTAGGAACCAATCAAATTCAAGGATTTTGATGACATGGTGGATAAAAAGGCGGTGGCATAGTTGTAAATATGTAAAATTCGAAATATAAGGGGTAATTTCAGATTTTTTTTATAAAGTGATGTCATCATCTTTTAAAAAATTCTTAAAAACTTTAAATAATCATAACCTACTCGTTTTTTTATCCAATTTACGTAAAAAAATATATCAAATTAAAGATATTTTCATGCTCTTTCATTTAAGATCCATAGTGCATATGTTTATTTGAGCAAAAATTGATGAAAAATACAAAAAAAAAAAAAATCCACATATATTTAACTCGTAACTGTCAGACATTTGCTAATATGATATCACAATATTGCTCATATCTTGTGTTTATGTTGCTAACATGAAATTTTTTATGCACGACTTTGAATTTTAAGTTGTTTTCATGAGAAAATAGTTAAAGTATGAGCTATATATAGTTAAGTTCATAAACAATTATAATTTTATCAATGCTTAATATTATTTTGAAAACTTGTAATATTTGAGAATTTAAGTCATACTAGCATATCATTATTCACATATTAGCAATATGTTACTAACATATTAGCAAATTATTAGTCACATATTAGCAGTGTGTATATTCTCTAACATATTAGTAATATGTTGTATGTATGAATGATGTTACACATGTTACACAATATTATTTTAAATGTGGTCCAATGTTATATGTGTGGTGTTTAATACGTGTCAATTTAATATTACGATCTCGTCAAGTTAGCAACATGAGTCTACCTCATGTTAGCAACAAAATTTGTTGATGTTAGCAATATAAATCTTTCATGTTAGCATATTAATACAACACCAGAAAAGACAATGATTTTAAAGCGTTGTCTATTTAATTCCGAGAATTGGGCCTAAAATCCGAAAAAACATAACATAATTTCTAAATTACGAAAATAACCCCGCCTTCATTAAGTTCTCAAATATTATAAGTTTGCCACCTTACTTTGACTAAAACTTTGACTAAATTATGGTCATTAGATCTAATCAAATCTAAGATTAGAATTGATTTCTAGATTTTCATGGGGATTTGATTCCTCTTTGATCCTTTCCCTATATATATATATATATATATATATATATATATATATATATAGAGAGAGAGAGAGAGAGAGAGAGATGAGATCAAGTGAGAACTAGACCCTCATGTGAGAACAGAGAACCAATATGAGCCATAGATCTGGTATATTTGAACGGCCAAGATATGCTACATACTTAAAAAAACGCGGTGGCAATATTGTAATATTATCAACTTTTTAATGAACCGAGGTTATTTCTGTAATTTATCAATTCTGTTAAGCGAAGATGATGAAGGCGGCAAAGGCGGAGATATCAGCGGCGTTGAACAAGATGAAGAAGGAGACGCAGGTGAAGGTGGAGGAGAAGGACGGATAAACTCTCGCTGAACCACCACCGCCGTGGAGAAAATATTCCGGTAAATTAGCTCCACCTTTTTCTCATTTCTTTCTGCGTTTATTCGCCTTTTTGTTGTGTCTTCGGATGCTAGTAGTTTAATGGATTTATAAGTTAATTTGCATTTTTTTTAAATCTGTATATTGGTAAATCGATCGCGATTTTTGTTGATTGATATGTCGGTGTGTTGAATTATTTGGTTGTTGATGAGATGTATTGTTCAGTTTGTATTTGATTAGGTTCTGTGATCTGGAGTTTGATCCATAAAGTGTATGAGAGTGTTTGGAATTGAAGAAATGGGAGGTGATAATGAAGAAGATAATGGTGAGAGTGTGAGACTATGCAGAGACTCCAGTCATCATTTGAAACTTCATCATCTTCGCTTCATACACAGCAACAACAGCAACATCACTATTTAGCACTGTCATTTCTTATTTTAGCACTGTCATGACCTTTTTTAGCACTGTCATTTTCTATTTTAGCACTGTCATGACTTATTTTAGCATGTACGTGACATATATTTTTATAGATATAATGACTTAGATACATTATATTTTTTTTTTTTATTAATGATAGTATTATTCTTTCTTATAATTGTAAATATGCATAGCTGGTATTTCATTTTTTGCATTGGTAATAAATGTTTTAATATTTCTAGTAGGTGTGTAACATCAGTGCTAAACAAGGAAACGTAAGTGCTAAAGTATAAACCTTCAGTGCTAAAATGAAAACTTTCAGTGCTAAAGTAGAATGCGAAATCTAGAGTTCAATTACTAGTGCTAAAAAAGAAATGGAAAGTGCTAAAAAAGCATATGCAAGTGCTAAAAATGCTGAACTATTCCATTTAGTGGTTTATACTTTAGCACTATATTAACACTGCTAGAATGTCTTCAAATCTAGGATATTAAAGATCAATTATGTATACGTACAGATATAATTATAATAGTTAGAAGAAAAAATCGATGACTGAATCAAGGGAATTTAATTTCAAGTTCTTAAAAAGTTTATTGCCGGAGTAAATGCTTTATTGCCCAGAGCATTTACTAAAGAGCTAGCTAGTACTTCTTCAAGCTGATGATTCTCAATCGCATCTTCTCAAGAGGTCTTCATTTTCTAATTCTCAGCTTCGGCGTGAGCTGGTTCATTCTATAGCTATGCTAGATCAGCTGAACTTCCTCCAGCTAGCGGATAAAATCCTATACAAAGTTATACTTAGGAATTAAGAAGAACGTACAGTTTTTGATAATGTTTTTGCATTATCAAACATATTCGATATTCTAAATACAAAATTTTCTAGCAGTAAGGTCATTGGACTAGTATTTTTGTAAAAATCTGGTTCATATATTTATTATACAATTTTCTAAATTAGTGCTAAAATAAGTCATGACAGTGCTAAAATAGGGAATGACAATGTTAAAACCCTAAATTGAAAAATATATGCGTGAATCACATATACAATGCTAAATTCTAAACTACAGTGCTAAAAACGGAAGATCATGAAGCATAAAAAGATGACATTTGAAATGCTGACGACATTTTTCATGCTAATGCTAACACAAATGTCATGCTAAAATAAGTCATGAGAGTGCTAAAATAAGTCATGAGAGTGCTAAAATTAGCCATGACAGTGCTAAAATAGAAAATGATAGTGCTAAAATACGAAATTGAAAAATTTCCGATATTACCCTTACTAAGATTCAGGGGCAGCGAAGTTCGACGTTATTACGAGATTGCCACCGCGTTTTTTTAAAATCTGGAGCATATCTTGACCGTCCAAATAGGCGAGATCTATGGCACAGATTGATTCTCGGTTCTCACGTAGGGTGTGGTTCCTTCTAGAACCCAACCCTATATATATATATATTGAATGCTAGTTCCAAACCAACAAAAAAATGAATGTGGCCGACAAAAATGGGCACTGGACCCTAGTTGAAATTGCTTTTTTACTGTATGTATCTTAAAACTTCTATAGCGTGACAGCACATTGTGTAGAACTTTGACTATCAATACGAGCAACCACTCCAACCACCCAATTACTTTAATATTTAATTAATTTCTCTCTCTTTCACATTATTAAAATTCATCAATCCAACCACATCTATTTTACATATTTTAGCCATGACCACCCAACCACACCACTATATATAATTATTTTATTTTATTTATAAGATTAAAATATTACTTGTACTAAAAATAATATAAAAAATTATAATTATAAATAAGAAAATGACAATAGTCCAAAAAGAAAAATAAATAGACTATTTTAAAATGTGTTGAAATTATTTTTTTTATTATTGGGATAATATAAAACCACAGAAAAAAATAAATAATTTTAAAATTTGTTGAAATATAGCAAAATTGATGTCTATTTGTAAAGAATAAAAAAATATGAATTTTGATATATTTTTTTATTTATTTTTATTATATTTTATATAAAAAATATATCATTTTTATATATATTTAACTACAAAATTAATTGGTCAATCAGGACGGAGACAAGTGTCTCCATCCTATTGGCCAAGGCAAAGGGTTGGCAGGAGACCAAAATGGTTGAATGAGGGGGCTGGTCAACCGAAATCACTGATCCTCAACCTTTTTTTTTCTATTTGAAGTGGTCGCCGTTAAACATGGTCTTAACTATCTATCTAGGCTTAGAACTTGGTGAAGTAGTGCAGCTATCCTAACTAATAAAAAACTAAATCATGCCTAGCTAAGTAATGATTTCAAAATAGTTATAGTCATTCAAAAAAATAAAAAAAAAATGTCTAAAGACCTTCTGGATTATTTTATAATTTCAGAACAAAAAAAAAGATATAATTAATGTTCCCAGAAGTAAATCAATCCAAGTATTAATAAATGCATTAAATCCCATTCCCACTCTCAAACTCTTCTTCTCGACAAAAATTTTTTTTTTGGAAAACTAATGAAAACAAATCCAAACTCCAAATTTCTTCTCCCACGTACTCTCTTCTTCTACTTATGTATTCCGGTACAAACCAACCTCCCAATTTCTCTTTCTCGGTCAACCAAACAGCAACAATTAACAAACCAAAATCCTTTTTCTCTCTATTTTCCTTCTCTACCATGAACTCTTTTCCTTTTCTATTTATTATTTATTTATGCAGAAAATTGATATTAAAAGCTTGAACTCAAACTCTTAAAATCTTGGCAGTGTGAGTTGTGAGTATGTGTTTGTGATTCCGTGAGAGTTTGTATTAATTAAATTCGTGAGGTTTGAGATTATTTACGTGAAAGTGTTTTGAAATAAAGGAAAGTGTGTTGGTGTTTCTGAATCCGTTAAAAATCACAAGATCGTAATTGTCATATGCTGCAAAACTGCAACCTCGTAAAGATTAGACCAAAGGTAGACCGTAGATTTATGCGGTCAGATCCCCTACTATAAATAGTGTGACATCTCATGTGTCATAATTTAATTTTTTTAATATATAATAATTGAAAAATAATATTTTAAATTAAAATAAATCAAAATAAATTGAAAAAAAAGAAGAAGATAAATTTGGCACAATAAATGTTTCAGAGGGGATCTCATGTGGATTTATGCTTTTTTACATTAATCCCGAAAGATTTCAAATTCGACTTGAAATTTTGGTTTTGGATGGACCCTTTAAGGTTATGGCTCATTTAAAATAACAAGGCCCGGATACAATTTATTAGACCCAATAATATTCTTCCAAGGCCCCAAGATCGTTTCAAAATATTTTCGATTTCTAGAGCGCAACTTCGAACTTCCTCAAATCTTTTATATTCTGATTGAACATTTAAGTGAATAAAATATACTAAGTTTAATTGACACATATAAATATTTAATACACATAAAACTCGCGCGGGTATTACAAAGTCATTTGATTTTAAATTGTTTTGATTTCTTTCAGGACATAATTATCCAGATAAACTATATATCATTTAAATCCCAAATTATTTTAGTTTTTAAAAACCTATCACAAACTAACACACCTAAATTTTTTAAAACTTATTAAATATAACATCAAATGCATTTTATGGCCAAATGATCAGGGATGTAAAAGTGGAAAAAAATAAAAGTTAAGATGTCATGTCATAGATATGGTCAATTTTGTCATAACACAAGAATATATAAGGGAAGACGGTCTTAAGCATTCAATCAAAACATAAGATAATCTTTTTTTCAAAAAATGCATTCGATGCTAGATTTAATTAATTTTTAAATATTTATTACTGGGTTGAATAATCGATTTTTCCAATTCTTATAATTAAGAGTTTACATATGTTTCATATTTACTAGGATTTTTCTTGCAATTCTCTATTTCCCAATTCTAGATTTGAACAATTGACGAGAAGGTGTAAATAAATGAGGTATGCCATTGATGGTGGAAAACTTGAATCTAAGCAGAGAAGAAAGATGAATACAGATAAAGGTTTTGTGAGAATTTTCACTTGAATTGTATGATTTTGGTTGTTGCTTTACATATCACTCTATATACAACTAATAGAGATCTCTAGAAACTCTAGTAGCTAAACTATTAGTTATTGGATATCACATTCCTAACCCTACTCAATACAGAATATTCCTTTATGTCCCACAACTCGAGTAATATCATCAACATTTATTCTTTTCTTTGTTGACTCATCATAGCTTTGTTGTGCTGGCAATGATCTTGTATGGCTAACATGCCCCCTCAATCTGAGTGAGGTGATAGGGAAGACACGAAGTAAGTTCCGAAACCGAGCAAAGGATTGCCTGGATAAAGGCTTGGTCAATATATCCGCGAGCTGAGAATGAGAAGGCAAATGATTTACGCGTATAATCCCATTTGCAACTTGTTCTCGCATAAAGTGGAAATCTACTTATGCATGTTTTATTTTGGAATGATAAACTGGATTAATAGACAAAGCAATTGCTCCAAGGTTGTCCATCCAAACAGTTGAGGGTTGTGAAAATTTGATTTGCAACTTATCTAATAACCTCTGTAACCAGATTACTTCACAAGTAGCCCGTGTAAGGCTATGAAATTATGCCTCGATGCTTGATGACATAGTGGACTATTTACAAGCACTCCAAGAAACAACATTTCCTTCCAAAAGGACGCAAAAACAAGATGTAGATTTTCTGTCATCTTTGTCGGAAGCCCAATCTGAGTCAGATATAGCTATGTGTAGGCCATAGTGCAGAGTGCCAGCCAAGTACCTGAATATTCTCTTCACAGCCTTCCAATGAAGATCAAGTGGGGATTGCATGTATTGACTGACTTTATTCACACTAAATGAGATGTCCGGTCAAGTCACAGTCACGTATTACAATACTCCAACAATGCTCTTGTAAGTGTGAGGATCAATGGTAGGCTAACCTTCAAAGCGTGAGAGTGAGGGTGAACTTACCATATGACTAGGAACTCCCTTGGCATCGCTCATCTTTACTCGAGTAAGAATTTCTTGAATTTATTGGCTTTGAGTGAGATATAAGCCACTTGAAGATCTTTCAAACTTAATTCATAAAAACTGGCTAATGGGACCAAGATCCTTGAGTGAAAAGTGCTCCTTCACTTGTTTTATAACAGCTTGCACTTCCAAATAATTATCCCATGTGATGAGATTATCATCCACATACGTGATAAGTAAATAGAGACAGTGATCAACTCTAGATTTTTTAAATCCAAGCCTCGCCAAGCTAGCACCAAGAGTAAGGTTCCAGTCTCGAGAAGCCTGTTTAAGCCCGTACAAAGCTTTATTCAATTTGTAAACTAACCCATGACTCTCTGCTTGTCCAAAACCCGGTGGTTGCTAAATGTATATCTCCTCGGAGAGTTCGCCAATCAAAAATGCATTATCTATTTCCACTTGTCTAATCTCCCAACCTTTTGATATAGCAATAGAAAGCAAAATCCTCACAGTTACATGCTTCATTACCGGACTAAAAGTATCTGTGTAGTCCAACCTAAAAGTTTGCGTGAAGCCTCGAGCCACCAATCGAGCTTTATGTTTCACAACTGCTCTCTCTGCATTCCTTTTTAATTTAAAAATCCATTTGTAACTTATGATTTCCTTGTTAGGAGGCAGCAAACAAAGATCCCAAGTATGATTTCTAACAAATGTAACTATTCCCTTTGCATAACAGCTTTCCAAGGAGGTATAGTTAGTGCTTCATGATAGTTACGTGGCTCAATACACTCAGCTACCAAAGTAGTCGAAAGAGCTTTAGGTTTGAATATACTTGCTTTGCTTCTAGTCATTATAAGATGTACATTAGACTGAAAATGTGGTAATGTAGCAGTATCCACAGTTGTAGACTTAAAAGTTGTGTCATCTGCTTGATAATCATTTCTCATAGATTCCACATTTGCTGAGATATTGTTGGAAGTGCAGAAAGATCTCTTACAACAGAAGACTGAGCATGTGAAGATGGGGAGTGAAGAGTATGTGGTGAATTTATCCTTGATTTTTGTAGAAAAATAGGAGCTGAAACTTAAGTCGGAATTTGTGGTGACCGGGTGCTCTCATAACCATGATATTGTCTCTGTATTGTCTCTGAGAGTTTACTTTGCAAAGTTCTTCAGCATCAGCAAATGGAAATTGCTTTTCATTGAAGGTAATATGTCTTAAGATGATTATTTTTTCTAGAGTCAAGAAGGACTATGTATTCTTTATAGCCATTGACATACCCAATGAACACCCCAGCTTCAGCCCGCGCAACTGTAGTTTGTGTTTATTATATGACCTCATAAAGGGATATCACAAACAACTAAACACCTTTAAGTTGCTGAAAGTAGAAAAGTTTTGTAAGCATTTCCAATGGTGTTTTGTAACCAATCACCTTGCTAGAAGTTCAGTTAATTGTGTAAACTGCTCTAGAAAAACCATCTTCCCAATATTGGGGAAAGACATGAGAAGCTGCTAACAAAGAGAGGCATTTCCACAATGTGTCTGTGTTTTTGTTCTGCCAATCCGTTCTGTTGTGGAGTGTACTTGCAAGAAATTCTGTGTGAAATTCCATTGTCACTAAATATTTTAGTCAATGGTTTTTACTTCGAGCCACCATCCCTTTGAACTGCTTTAAGCCTTTTCCCATATTGAGTTTTCATGAAATTCTTAAAGTGTAAGAATGCATTCGCTGTTTCTAACTTAAGCTTTAATAAATAAATCCAAACATAGCGAGACGCATGGTCAATAAGACTTAGCAATATCCATTGATAGATTCAACAAAGGCTAGACCCCAAAGATTTGAATGTACCGAATTAAAAATTTCATAACTCATTGTACTGTCACCAAAGGACAGTCTATGCAATTTTTCCTTTAAACAAGCCGCATATGGCTGATCACTCTTATTCAAAACATAAGAAATATTAGAAGTTCTTAAAGCCTTTCTTACAACCTCATAAGAGGTATGACCAAACATTGAGTGCCAAAGCTCTAAGGGGACTTTATTATTTACTGAACTGAAATAAGTAGTAGCATAAGATCGATCATGTTGTTGACACGATTGAGCTCTACACCACAATCCTCCAGGAGATAGGGGATTATTAAGGTTAAGCTTGTATAATCCATGTTCAACCTTCCCGGTGATGAGTGTTTTGCCTATAGTTTTTTCCTTCACAAAATAGAAATTGGGATCAAATTGAAAGTAAACACCATTTTCTCTTGCAAATTGTGATACACTTACGAGATTCTTCTTAATCTCAGAAACATGCAACAAATTTTGAGGATGAAAGCACGCTCAGAGTCAAGATTTAAGAGCAGTATCACCAATGTTTAGAATTTGCAAACCTTGTCCATTGCCAACTTGAACCCTCTCTTATCCTTGATACTCATCAGCTGTGGTAAAAGTGTTGTAGTCAAAGGTGAGATGATTGCTAGCACCTGAGTCGGGATACCAATTCATGTCAGAATAAGCATCTTGGTTCCCTTTAGTTGACCACATTTGCAGAGTAGTTGCTGCCATATTGACTGTTACCAAACCTTCCAGAATTATTGTTGTTTCCATAGCCATAACCTAACCTCCTCTCTGAGAGTTCCCACCATTTCTGTAATAGTTGTTGTGATTGTTAAAATTTGAAGTGAAGTTCAAGTTGGTCCTTTCATGACACTTATCAGCATAGTGACCAGGGGTCTTACAGATTTGGCACCTTGGTGTGTAATTTCCATTCCAACGACCTCCTCTTCCTCTACCACTTCCTCTGCCTTGGTGTTGATTAGAACTATTTTCTCTTCCTTGATTACCATTCTGATGGTTAGAATTCCTAGATTGATGAGTTTATGTGGCTAAGTTAGCCGTGGGACTTAAACCATCGACACTAAAACCAGGCCGCTCAACAAGCGAAAGTCAGCTTTCATAGGTCAACAGTAGCTCTGTAGCTTCCCTTAATCTGCAAGGTTCAACTCTAGAAGTGATAGAGATCATAACATGATTATATTCAGGTCCCAAACCAGCCAAAACATGTAGAACATGATTGTCATCACTAACTCTCTTACCAGCAGCACCTAAAACATCACAACACGACTTCACTTTGTTTAAATACTCTCGCATATTAATAGATCCATTTTCAAGTGTTTGCAATTGATATTTTAATTGCATCAATTTTGCACGAGATTGACTGGCGAAATTTGATCCTAAAGTCTCCAAGATTTCCTTTGAATTTGCAGACCCAACTATACGCACAAGCACACTTTCAATAATGAAGGACAACAACCATGAAGTAATGAGTCTATCTTGTCTCTCCCAAGCAACGAAATCCAAATTAGATTTACCAATATTAGATTTAGAGGTACCTGATAGGAAACGTGGTAGTGGTGGAAATTCACCAGTCATAAAACCTTCTAGACCAAAGCCACCAACTGTGGCTAGGACCTGCTCCTCCCATAGAAGATAATTGTTATTGTCAAGTTTTGTAGTGACAACTTGACTCGGCAGCGGAATAATCTGCATCTCAGACCCAAGAACTCCCATTGGGTTATAAACTAACAGAAATAAAAATCGGTGTGTGTTCCATGTTCAAGATACCGATAGCTTAAGAATGCTGATTATAAAGCAAAAATAAGAAATCGAGAGGAACAGAAAAACAAAATGGTTCAGAGACAGGGTTTAACCTGCTCTGATACCATGTAAATAAATGAGGTCTGCCATTGATGGTGGAAAACTTGAATCTAAGCAGAGAAGCGAGATAAATGCAGATAAAGGTTTTGGGAGAATTTTCACTTGTATTGAATTGTATGATTTTGGTTGTTGCTTTACATATCACTATATATACAACCAATAGAGATCTCCAGAACCTCTATGCGTGTGGCTAAATTATGATTACTGAATATCGCATTCCTAACCAGGGCTGGCTAGACCATGTAGCCGACGAGGCGACCGCCTCAGGCCTCCGAAAAAATTGAGGCCCCAGATTTCCGCATGTCTTACTATATACATATATGTATATATAAATAATTTATGGAATTTTTTTCAAAATTTATTTATAGCTCAAGTGGTAGTTCTCGATTAGTTCACTATTATAAAAGAGAGGGCCTAGGTTTGAGTCCTATTTAGTATTTTTATCCCCTAATTTTTTTGGCTAGTTTAATTAGCCGTGCTCTCCCCCTTGCGCAAAAAAAAATCCTACATTCCTACTCCTCTTTTTAGTTCTTTTTTCATTAATTTTCTTCGCTAATTCAATTAGCCGTGACAACTGACAACAAACTCGATCGACTTCATTGTTTATTTTTTTCAATCTTTATACTTAATTATTGACTTTATAACTAATTTGATTTTTAATATTTTGTTACGAAGTCGGGAGATTTAATAGCAGAAAATATGTCAGTGATTTTTGAAACATAATGATTATAAAACTTGAATAATTTTGCAACTGAAAAGGCAAGATAAATTAAATGAATTTTTATAAAATGTATTATATATATACATTTTTGTACTTTTATATTTCTTTAAGACCTTGCCTCAGGCCCGCAAATTTTTTAGTACGGCCCTGTTCCTAACCCTACTCAGTACAGAATATTCATTTGTGTCCCACAACTCAAGTAATACCATCAACCTTTATTCTTTTCTGTGTTGACTCATCATAGCTTTGTTGTGCTGGCAATGATCTTGCATGGCTAGTAGCAGGGAGTCCCAAGAGGAGGATTCGCACATTTTGAATTAATGATTTCTCTTTGAAAATATAATAAAAAAATCTGTTTTACTTCATATATTTGGAACACGGGATGAGACATCAATTGTAGGTCGACCACTTGATTTTCTTTTCACTGGCAATGGATTTTTTTTTAAAATTTTTGTGAAAGGCAATGGACTTTGTTAATTACTTCTCGTTGAGAATCTGTATTTGTATATTAAAAATGTAGTTCGTGTTTTACATCCTTTTTGAGAGAGAGAGAGAGATAATTAAGCAAAAGCTGCGAATTTAGAGTTGGGTGGATCAACAAGACAACGATTAAGAAAATCATGGATTGAAGTGTAGTTGTAGTCAGGATATAAATTGGAAGCCTCCAAATCATCATTTGTGAGTTCATAACTCATTTGAGAACCCATAACGAAGATATCGTGAAGAATGGCCATTGGTACGTTATCCGGAAATGGTAGGCCTGCAATCACAATTTCAAAGATATATATAATTAATTAATTAAATCACATTTTAAAATTCAATAAATAAGATAATCGAATTTAATTAACGGTCGTCGTACGTAGCACTACCAACACATGATTATTATACTATTACGATAGAATATTCATATATTGATCATATTGTTGCATGTAATATCGCATGTTCTATATATATTAACGATATATATGTTTTATCTTTCACTTTGTTTTAGTATTATATATATTCTTTCCAATTATGACATCACCAATTTTTTTTTGTTAAAACTGAAAAAAAATCAAATTAAAACTAAATAAAGATGAATTATGAAAAATGGAGAAACCTCATCACAACTTAGTTCATAGAAAAAGATAAATGGACCGGAGAGAACACTTTGGAAATTTATAAAATTCTCTAAAAGAAAACAAAGAATCATGAAAACATGAAATATATAAAAATACTTCATTAAATTACATAAAATTTATGCAAAAACTGATCGAGGGGAAAAACTAAACAAAATTATAAACATTCATAATACTGTATAACAAAATACAAACTATCTACAAAAATATAAAAAGGCCAAAAACTATGAAAAACTCAGAAAGATTTTTCGATATATAGCTCCTAAGATGAATATATATTAAAATATAGAACATACATGTGTGTGAGTAGTGTGTATGTTTTGTTTTTGAGCAAATATAAAGGGGGAATCCTTTCTAATTATGCCGTACGACTATATTTATTTTTATTTTTATGGCTCTTAATATTTGTGGGTACTATTTAACTTGTAATTAATCTCATTCTTGGCAACTATTGCTGCCGACTCTTCCAGCTCTCAATTAATATTTGTGGGCTACTTGCTATATTTTGTGGGCTACACGTGACCTAATTTACCTCTAAACGGTAAACATTTTTTTAGCTATTTTGTATAAAATATTGAGTGATTCTATCCACATCCACCTATTTTCTCAACACAGCCCCCAATAATTAATTATAATAAATTATTATTTAAATTTACTTTCTTATCCTTATAGCTCCATTTGTTGAAATCAGGGGGTGTATTGAATTGAAATTTTATTAGATTTTAAAGGACTTTAAAAAGTCCATGGATTTATAAAATCCATAGACTCCACATGGAGTCTCCCTGACTTGGATATGGATTTCAGACGATTTTAATGGATTTGAAAATCCTTCTTCCCATCGCTCGCTGGGACACAACGAGCGCTGAATATGTAACCCAGTGGTCGCTGGAAGCCAGCCGACGAGTAAATTAAAATCAGCGACCGCTGGAAGCCAGCGGTCGCTGGGAATTAGGCATTTGAACGCCTCAGCGGCTGCTAGGGTACCCCGCGCGTTGGGTTATCCGAATTCAACTCCTCAGCGGCTGCTGGAGTACACCGCGCACTGGGTTTTAAGAATCCATGAAAATCTCATGTGCAAAGGTCGGATTTTATCATTTATATTTTTTACGTGATTTTGAGGTGAAATCCAATAGAATCACTAACTTTTTAAAGTCCATGTAGTTTTGAATACGGTTGGATTTTTATAGACATTTTAAAATCTGTATTGAATATCTCTGAATTTTTAATGACTTTTAAAAGTTTGGATTGAATACACTCGACCAACAAAATCCTACAGAATCTCAATCCGATACACCCCTGAGATTAAAAAATAAGGGTGTTTATACGCAAGCTCTTTTTTTGGGTGGGGCTCTAAATTAAATATTTAACATAAATGTATTTTATATTCTTGTAGCCCCTTTATGGCTTTATTTTCAATTCTAGACTTGCCAACAAAGTATAGCCCCCAACAAAAAAAATTAAGTCATGAATCTTCTATATGAAAAAACCCACAAATAATAGAGTATCGCTCGATCCTTGAAACTCCTCAATAACTAAAAAGAAGAAAGAAGCCACAAATTATAATTTCATCTAAAAAATCTCCGCCGGCAACATGCGAAATTGGAGATGCTAGATTCGTCGACTAAACCCGCATACATAGAATGAATTGAATATATTTTTACTCTAATTAAGAATTAATAAACTGTTAATCCCTTAAAATTTTCATCTTTTTTTATGATTTTCAGAAGAACTCACGTCAAAATAAAAAATGGCACGACCGATGATAGCAATTGTTGGCGTGTGGCTCTTTTCTGAATATCATTTTCAGTTTTTATTTTTTTAGAAGAAGAAGAAGAAGGTGGCATGGGGCTATAAACTAAATTATAAGCGTGCTGTTTCCAGAAATTTAAGTTAAAATAATTTAGGGCTTTTCAGTTAAAGGGTAAAAATGAACATTCAATTTATCTTTTTAATTTTTAAAATATTGGGAGCTATATTGAGCATTTTAGGGGCTATATATAGAATTACCCTAAAATATTTAGAAACCTTAAAGTATTGCGAATTCATCAAAATATTAATGGAAAGAAGAAGAAGAAGAAGAAGAAGAAGAAGAAGAAGAAGAAGAAGAAGAAGAAGAAGAAGAAGAAGAAGAAATCATTATATAATTATAATGATTTGAAAATTTTGTAAGAAGGTACATATACAAATCCTATTAAAAATTAAAAAAAAATTGTATTTTTTTTATAGCTAACAGAGAATCGATCAAAAATATGAAACCTAAAAAATAATATAATTATAAATCGCATATACAGATTAAATGGATACTAAAGAGAAAAAAAAAACATTTAGGTGTAGAAGTAGATAGGATGTGGTATTAATTAATTTCTTACTTTGAGAGAGAGTGATGAGTTGGTGGTCGGGAAAATGATTGGTTTGAATGTTACGGCCTGTCTTTTCCTCCCAAGAAGAAAGTAATTCTAATTGGGAAATTATATTTTTAGGGGGCCTGCATATTATCACTTGATTGGCTGCGCGTGGATCCACAGCTGCTTTCAGTGTGTACATAGCTACATCTTCTTTGTAGTTCAACACCGCTGCATGCAAGCCATATATATATGCATCATCTAATTAATTAATTACCATATATATATATATATTATAATATATATATATAGCGCACCTTTGGGTTCACCAGTTCCATAAACAGTGAGTTGATGGGAGTTGTGATGGTGTGGATACAGCAAATAGTTAACAAAATATGCAGCGAGTGAGTTTGCACAAACATAAGTAAATGGAATCCCAGCTTCTTCAGTCGCCCTCCTAATCCGCTTCTTATTCTCAAGAATCATTTGGAACGGTGGCAGCGCCTCCTTTACCCGATCCACTTCATTCCCAAATTCTGATGGAATGAATCTCTGCATATGCATGGGATTTCATCAATCTCTGATTAATAATATTATTATTGAACAATAATTAATTACGTACCTTGATATTACCAGCCTCTTTCATGGCATGAATTATCTTGATTTGATCAAGATGTTGAGGGACTGCCAGTGCTGATACTACAATATCAACCTCTTTCACCGCGCTAACCAGTTTTTCGTGCTCATCCAATTCTCCCTATTCATAAATCATGAGGAAACACATTCATATTATTTATCTAGCTACTCTATATATATAAAACTTAACACTACACATACAGAGAGAGAGAGAGAGAGAGAGAGAGAGAGAGAGAGAGAGAGAGAGAGAGATGTCTGTGTGTGTCTGTGCATATAGGTACGGTACGGTATACTTGGTAAATAGTGACTCCCATGGATTGAAAATGTTTGAGAAGTTGAAGCTTGGAAGGATCTGTGCGGGGACGAAGATAGGCGTAAGTTGGATTGCCCATGGAAATGCTTGCCTTTATCAAATATTTTCCTAAATAACCGCTTGAACCAAATATCAAGATTTTGCTTTTCTCACTCATATCTCTCTCTCTCTCTCTCTCTCTCTCTCTCTCTCTCTCTCTCTCTCTCTCTCTCTCTCTCTCTTATCGGCCGGTTCCAACTTTATGTGGCTACATACTTATAGGAAAATTAATTAAGTTTAGGTTCGAGTTTAACTAACTATAATGATGGTGTCCACAAAAAAAAAAGGAGCTGTAAGTGGCATATATATTTATTTTTGGGACACACTCCTGTTATTAGACAGTCTAACGGATTCCCTTGCGTTAGACGGATATTATTTAACCTAATAAAGTGGTCCCCTTCTTTTTTTTTTCTTTTTAATTTTTTTAATAATCTCCTCTTCCCCTTTTTTTTGATGTTCAATTTTTATTTTTTTCTTTGACACTTGCATCTCTCTCTCTATTTGTTTCCTCTTTTTTTTTTTGTTAATAGCACTAACGTGCTGATTTATTTATTTTCTTTTTTTTTTCTTTAGAACAAAGTGCTTTTCCTTTTCTTTTTTTTTTTCCTTCTTCTTCTTTAGCACGTTTGCGCTCTTTCTTTTTTTTTCCTTTCTTTCTTTAGCACAAACATTATATTTTCATTAAAATGAAAATTTAGAAAAAATGTTATATTTTCACTAAAATGAAAATTACCGATGATTAAGTATTAATTATTGAATTAACAATAGAGAAGTATGATTATTTATGAAGTAAGTATCACTATTAATAAAAAATGAAGCATCACTAATATAATGAGTAGTTACCACTCACTATCATGTTCAATTTTTGAATTGTAACATTTTCTTTTATGTAGCTAATAATTCAATTTTTAAATTGCAACATGTTTGAACTGATACTTTTTTCTGCAATTAGTGATATTTTTCTTCTAATTAGTGATACTTTCTTCTGCAATTAACGATACTTTTCTTTCTAATTAGTGATACTTTCTTCTGCCATTAGTAAGGTTGTAAATGAACCAAACTGTTCGTGAGCTACTCGGGTATCTGCTCGAAAAAAGTTTGATCGAAACTCGATCGTTTATTAAACGAGCCGAATTCGAGCTTTTTTTCGAGCTCGATAATTTTCTCGAGCCGAACTCGAGCTGCTCGCGAGCTTCTCATGAGTAGCTCGAGTTTGACTATAAACGAGCTTTTATCGAGTAGTTCACGAGCTTTTAATCGAGCTTTGACAAATAAGCTAAAAAAAATTAAATTTTCACCCCCAACAAGATTCAGACATTAGCCAAATGTATTTTAATTTGTTATTATAGTCACTCGACCAAATTATTAACAATTATGTTAATTGAATCAAATAATGTTTTTATAACAATTATTCAACACTTAAATATATGCAAATATTTGATATTATATTCTGATATTATATTTATATAAACATATATAATATCATATTATCAATTTATCATATAAATATATTCAATTAATAATAATAGACTATATGAGCTTTATGAAAATTAAGAATTAATATTATAAAAAAATAGAATCAATTAATGATATTTATAAACATTAAGTTAAGCTTATTTTATTAAACAAAAAATAGGAATATGTAAATAGATTTATATGATAAAAAATAATGTAATCAAAAATTGATTATCCAACTTTAAGATATACATTTAGAATTTATTTAGTTATAATATTAATATTAAATAGTATATTTGAATTTTGAAGTAGTCTAACAAAAAACTATCAAATTATGAGGTAAATAAAATTATAGTTTATAGTAATAATTAAGAATTGAGATTTGATAATGAAACAAACACAAATGAATTTGATTAAACCTATGATATCAAACAAATATCATTACATTGAATTAAATCATAATTATTCATCAAAATCAATATCAAACAATTAATAGTGTCTGATAATAACTTAGGTCGTTTGATTCGATAATATATATATATAGGATATAGCTCAAATGAGGTATATGTATTGGTGTGAGAAATGAGAACAAATATCAACCACTGAATTTAGATATATCAACGGCTCAGATTAAAAATAAATCCACCCATATATTTGGTAGTTTTGACTATTCTCAAGGGATAAGGGTAATCTAGACTTTTTGATAAATTATGAATTTATTTATATATATCTAGTTATTATATTTTACATAGATTAAGAGATTTAACTTGGAAAAGATCCATTCCCCCCCCCCCACGTCTCCTACTAGCCGATCAGTTTCTTTTCGTAAGTGTTGGAGCAAAAATATTTGAATCAATGGTGTTTTTCCGGAATTCACGATGGAAGATTCAGGTTTTGTATCATGTTCATCTATAATATGTATGTTTTTGGAGGTTAAAATAATTAAGTCAGCATGATAATAAATTTAAAATATTAGGATTTTGATATCTTTGTGGATTTTTACAAGTCCGTTTTCAGAGGTTGGATAGTTTTTGCAGTAGTTTACTTTAATGGCTGCTGGAAGAATTCTCTTCCATGAAATCGTGTCTTTATCATCGTTATGTATGGTCAACATAAAAAGCATTTGTTATTTGGTTACGAAGCATTAGATGTAAACCACTAGATTTATCATGTATGATATTATCTCTGAGTTTTATAGCTGCTTGGGTTGGGTCGAGAGGGACTCCAATAAATCTAATTCATTGTTGGAAGCTATTAGAGGCATGAAAGATGCTATAAAACTAAATGAAGGCAATGAAGGTCCTGAGAATGCCAAGAAGAGATTGTTTGATGATTAGTATCAATCAACAGTACCGAATGAAGTTACTATTTGGCCACCAGCTCAAGTAAAGACAAAAGGGAGCAGAAGCCGTATAAAATCATGGAAGGAGACATCAAGGGAAAAGAAAGATAAACCATTGAGAACGTGCAAGGCATGTGGACAGAGGTCTCATCATGATTTGCGGAATTGTCCTCAGAAAGAATGTGATACTTTCAATTTGTAGTTTTATGTTTTTTTTAACATATTTAGAACTCCCATGTATACTTTTAGTTTTATATTACTAATACATTCTTTTGGAATTGATATCACATTTATTTTAATCATTACTTAATATGTTGATCTATGTGCCTATCTAGGATTGATCAAGTCACAATATTTGCAGCAATTAATTCGAAGTTAATTTTGCAGATATTGTGGCTTTACGAAATCATTGTGAAAGCACTAAGTTTGATATTAGGTAGCATTTCAAGTAATTAATTCAAAGTAAATTTTGCGGATATTATAGCATTAGAAAATCATTACGAAAGCACTTAGTTTGATATTAGGTAGCATTTAATCTAAATATTTCAAAGTTAATTTCTTGGCGGTTATTTTACCTTTAAAAACTCATTACGAAAGCACGAAGTTTGATATTACATGGCAATTTTAATACAATAATCACTAGTTACTATTTACTACTTTCATTCATTAATATATTAATATGAAAGCATCGTCATGCTTGTTTCAAAGCATCACTCGTCAAATCAAACAAGTCCATTGAACCATAACAAAAACAAGTACTTTCTCACATACTAAATCATTAACATATCTCTATTAAATAAACCAAAAAAAATGGAGGGGGTTAGTTATAATAGGATTTAACTTCATATGAGCACTCGTGGGGGGTTGTTGTTTAATTTACTCATACTTATGTTCATATGGTATTTTGATTCTGAACCTATCAGTACTAAAATACAAGAAGAAAAGCATCACAACAATCCATACATAAATAGCATCAAAACTCTGTAAGTCAAGCACTAGCAGGTCAGTTAAAAAGCTTTGAATAATGCAGTGCGGCTACTGAATACGTCCATGACAATATAAGTTTTCATAACTTAGCCAGTATTGTTCGACAAAAAAACATCGCCAACTAGCAACAAAAACCACATGTCCAGAAATATCTCATAAGCCTACTAATAATACGAATCAAACAGTGAATATCAAGAGATTTGCACCAGGTGTACACCCACAATCTTTCAAAACAATAAAAGATTTACATATTCACTTCTCACTACACATCCTTCAACAACTCATTCAAGAGAGTATCTTTTTGTGCACAGGACATCGCGTAGGTAGAGCGAGCGTCATTGGCAATATTCCATGCATGAACATTCATATCGGAGGTTAGGATGATTGCACAATATTTGATATGGAGGCGCTTCATTCTTCTGACATTCCCCTTCTCAAGGCTGCAATTCCAAGATTTTATGGCTTGTCCCATATATGTCTCCATGTACCGCATAGCATATACACCACAGTCATTGTTGTTAGCCCCATCCCTCCATGACATTTGCAACCTATCAATGCACGCTCGTCTCACAACTGTAGCTTTTACCTTGATTCCCTCAGCCTCCAAATAATTTTCGAAGACTCTTTGCTGTATCATTTTCAAAAAAAATTTGTAACACAAAATGACCACCACATCATTAATGTAGGATTACTATGTGTGAGACACATTGAAAAAGTTTAATATGTTTCACTTATTCTCATTCAGTGCTTTCATTATACTGCGTTGATGCTTCCTAAATAATTATATATTTATTTTATCCATTGTCTTTCATTATATTAAATTAGTGCTTCTCACTCTACATGTTGATGCTTCACAAGTTACAAATGCAATATGATGCTTCTTATTGAATTCATTGATACTTTCAATATATTATATTGATGCTACATATCTTCATTACATAACATAATATCAATTTTGTCTACGTTCTTTCATTATATTCAATTAGTGTTTCTCACTTTACATATTGATGCTTCATAAGTAAAAAATGCAATCAGATGCTTCTTAATGAATTAATTGATGCTTTCAATATTGGATATTGATGATGTATATCTTGCTTTCATAACATTAATAAAATTTTCTGGCAAAGCACAATATTTTTAGCACCCAAATCACATCACTTCAACTTATTCATTACTTTATTAATTATAAACAAGTATTCAGCATCTTGCATAGCATTTATCATATCACACAAAAGCATCTACTATTTCAAAATAAATCATACCAGTATGAACGGCGTGGCACCATAGCAACAGTAATAGTCAACACAGTTAAATACTAAAATATGCACACACAACATATACAATATAAAGCACCAACAAACGTCATAAATTGCACTAAATATCAATTCACCTTTTCATATAAAAAACATGCATTCCCCCGTACACATCAATCGCTCGAAGCAAACCAACATATTTCACATAGATAGCAAAAACTCAATCATTGCACCATCAAATATGCACGAAAATTGAACTTGCTGACCACCATTATATAGCAAAAAATTAGACAATGCTAAAAACAATTAACAATTAAAAAACCCACAATTTCGCCTACAATTACCCGTCAATAACCACTGATGAACACATATATAAACAAGCATCAACAAATCCACATTTAGAAATTAACAATCCGTGCAAACAAAAAGGAATAAAACTTAAAAACCCCAAAATCGCCAAAAAAAATGAAAAAATAAAAATAAATCACACCGATTCTCGCATGAAGCATCAGAAAAAGTTTCTAAAATACGATCGATTCTAGTACCTTTTTTCGTTCTCGCCGTGTTCGTCAGTTTGAACGCTGATTCAACTTCCCAATTGTCATCTTCACCGCAAAGAAGCACGAACCCCCAATCTGTGGTGGCGTCGCGACGGTCTGGTGTGATCGAGAAATAGAGTCTTTCTTGGACTATGAGATTGATGCTAGGGTTTAGGGGCAGCTTGTCGATTGATATGGGTTATTGATTATGGATAGATATAAATCCCAAAAATATAGCAATCTACCGCCATTTTTATTACATGCTTTCATATGAAATGATGTTTCAAATTTACAAATCTACCCCCCATTCGACTATAATACTAGATGATATTGGATAAATTATTATTTTTCTCCATTTAATCTGAACCATCCACTCATAACAAATGTAAAACCTATATTTGCTCTTATTTCTCACATAGGGACTAGTCCCTAGAATAATCAACCCCTATATATATATAATTTTACTCAATTATTCTATAATATACAAATATTATGTATACTTTAGTGTGCCTCATTGAAATATTTAATTTATATACCAATAAAATAAAAGAAAATTGAGATATAACAATAAAAATAAATTATGATTTATAAATCATATTATAAAAAACTTAGAAATTTGTATTCGAATTAAGATTATTGTAAATATTTACTTATTAATTGGAACATGTACAAATGTGTAGTAAAAATAATAAACTAACAATAATAATGAACTATATTATCAATCAACTAATATGATTACAATTTATTATGAAAATGAAAATGAACAATTAATAAAATAGTAAGAAAACGAGATATGTTTGAATTATGATATATAAATTGCATAATAAAAAACACTTTGAAATTTGAATTTGAATTAAGATGATTATAAAATATTTATATGTTGAAGTTTGAAAGAAAAATAATAAGCTATCATGGATAGTGAGATAAATTACTAATTAACTAATGAATATAATTTTTAAATAAAAAAGTGAAAATGAATGATCGATAAAATAAAAAGGAAATGAGATATGAGTAAATTGTGATTTATAAATTATATTAGAAAAAATATTTTGAAATTTTAATTCAAATTAAGGTAAATATATATTAAAATTTTAATATCCTATATTAATAATGAAAAATAATAAAATCTGTAATAAGCATGACTACAATTACATTATTAAGTAATTAATATAAAGAAAATAAAATAAAAATAATTAAAGAAAATTTGGAAAAGAAAAGAAAAGAACTCGATCACAAATTTTATTGTTATCGAGCTTTTTATCGAGTTTTTTTAATTGAACTTGAACATATCCTTATCGAATCGAACTCGATCATGAATTTTCTTAGTCTAACCGAACTCGACCTCAAAGTTGGAGCTCGAGCCGAGTATATCTTAAACGAGCCGAACTCGAGCTTGAAGGTATTCGGCTCGACTCGGCTCGTTTACAGCCCTAGCCATTAGTGATACTTTTCTTCTAATTAGTGATACTTTCTTCTGCAATTAGTGATACGTTTCTTTCTAATTAGTGATACTTTCTTCTAATTAGTGATACTTTCTTCTGCAATTAGTGATACTTTTCTTCAATTAGTGATACTTTCTTTGCGATTAGTGATACTTTTCTTATAATTAGTGTTAATTTCTTCTGCAATTAGTGATACTTTTCTTCAATTAGTGATACTTTCTTCTGTAATTAGTGATACTTTTTTCCATAGTAATGAGACTCCACTTCACCCCATAAATAATGATACTCATGTGTGAGTTAATATTACTTCACCTCATAAGTAATGATACTTTGGTTAATGATATACTCCATTCATAGTTAATGATACTTTACCTTATAATTAATGATACTTCTTTTTTTGGCTCAATAATTAGTGAACCGCCAGAAATATATATATATATATGTATGTATTTTTAAAAATAAATGTATACCTAAGAAGACTATATTATAATTAATTAAAAAAAAAAGAAAAAGAGGAAAAAGAAACGACAGCAAAAAAAATGAAAGCAAAAAAAAGAAAAAACAAAAAATGGAACCGAATTTGAAAGCCCAAAAAAAACAAATGAAAAAAGGGCAAAAAGGCCCAACAAAAGAAGAAGAAAAAAAAGGAAAGAATGTTGGTCCCGAGCGAGTCGATGTTAGTTTAGAGGGGGGGTGAATAAACTGATATAAAAACTTTACTTCAAATGCGGAATGATAAAGGCCCTTGACTCGCTTAGCAATTTATCTATGCACAAATCAGTTGAGCACTTTTTAGACAGCTTGGGTACAGATTGTGTGAGCTTGTGTACAGTTCAAGGATATGCGAGTATAAGCAAAACAGTACAGCACATAGATGATTTATAGAGGTTCGAAGTCTCAAACTTCTACGTCCTCTCTTCCTTCCGCAGAAGGGCAACTCCACTATATAACTTGAGTTTCTTTACAAATTATACAATGAAGGACAGTCGGCTGAACCTGGTAACTGCTCGCTACCTCAACGGGTCGACGACTCACACTTGCAGTCCCTAACTACTCGCTAGGAAGGTAGGTGCTATTGACGTCTTTACAAGGTTTTAGATCTCTTTTGATCTTCAAGAGGTTAGTCTTGAACATGGGATATCAACTGATGTGCTCCTTCAATTGAGTTGGGTAGTTGATCGGTGTATTGCTGGAACTGAGAAGGTTGCTCTGGCTGGATTATCAACAGCTAGCTAAATGCTTTGATTCTGTGGATTCTTCTTCTCAGTTGGACTCTCGCAGTTTTAACAAATGCTGAACTTGAGCTATGTGGGAGGGAGAAAGAAAGCTCAGTTGCAAGTTGAAACAACTTGAATGAAGGTTTCAAGAATGAAAGTCGCGAAAAGTCCTTTGAAAACTTTGATTCACTCGTCTTTTATAGAGAAGTGATTTTGTGACCGTTGAGTTCCATTGATCGGTGGCTCTGTTGGTTCATCAATGGCAGATGGTCTTTATGATCGTTGGAGATTTTGGTTGAAGTAGCCATTGCTTTGCCAATCGATCTCTGTTGGATATTTAATTCTAGTAGCCGTTGCTTTGCCAATCGATCTCTGTTGGATATTTAATTCCAGGATCTCCACTGGAGCATTTATTCCAAGATCTTCATTTGAGCATTAACTCCAGGACTCTCTGGCTGGCAGTTCTGTGCTCCAGTTTAGCAAGTTTGAGTTCCAGTTGGCAGATCTGAGCTTATCTGCTTAGTTCGGCTATCACTCCAGTTTGGTATTTCTGAGCTTGTCTGCTTAGTTCGGTTATCACTCCAGTTTGGCAGTTTTGAGCTTATTCCTCCTAGTTCGACTGATCACAAGTTGTTGAATAGCTTGTCAGTTCGACTATTCTTTCTTGAGCTTTCTTGTCAGCTTAACTGATCACAAGCTGTTGGCTAGCTTGTCAGTTTGACTGATCTTTCTCGAGCTTCCTCGTCAGATGTATGCTTGTTTTCTCCTACAAGCTGGCTGACTTCAGTTCTGGCCTTTGATTGATTCGTCTGTCTACTTCAGTTTGGCTGAAGTTAAGTTTGGCCATCAGGTGGATACTTCCAGTCTCCAGTTAAACTGATCTCTTATCAGTTTCTTCAGTCTTGTTGATCTTTCTCTCAGCTCAGCTGACTTAGCTGTCAGTTTGTTTTGACTGGTTCGACTCTTTCAACCCTTAGTTGGATTGAGTTCTGACAGGTTGGCGTATCCTTCCAGCTGGTTGACCATGCTCCAGTTGGGTTGACTCTGGCTTCAGTTGAGTTCCTTCTTGAGGCTCTGGATTGGTCAGCTCAGATCTACAGCTTGGATCTTGGTCAGTTTTTCAGGAATAGTTTTGACATCTCATCAAAACCTTATCTAGGGGTTCCTTGATAGTTTTTTCCTAACAAAGAAAAAAGATGTCTAGCCGCAAAAGAAGAAAAGAAAAAAAAAAGAAGAAATTGCACAGCGCGTGGGGTGGGTCTTGGGGCGGGTTTGGGCGGGTTTTGATCCGTCTAACGTAAAGAGATCCGTTAGACGGTCTCATACAAGTTTTTGTTTATAATTTTTGTCTGATAGTATGATATGACCTTAGGTGGGGCTACTATTTAGTGTATGGAGCCTATTTTTTGTTAGGCAAAAACTTGCATGCATCATGATGCAAATAACACTATATGAGACGGGTCAGTCAAACCCGCTTTTGACCTAGTCAACGCGGGTCAACTCGCGCTTTGACCCGGTCAACGCGGGTCAACCCATAAAAAAACTGTCCAAAGTGAGTACCAACCTTCCTATTAAAAAGTATCACAAAACATTCGAAAAGTACCATCTGTATCATTAAAAATTAAGGGGTCTGCTAGTTATTTTATACTAGTTTATTTAGTTCAAATTCTGATTTTTTTTTCAGTTTTTATATTGTATGTGTTGAGATTAATCTAAAACAATCATCATTCCAAGAATTTGCAAAGGAAAGCAAAACACGAGTTCGGTAAAATAAAAAGTACCATGTGGTAAGCAGAAAAGTATCAAGTACGATATAGACAGGTATCAACCTGAGATTAATACTATCATCATTCCAACTACAATAAAAAGTACCATGTGGTAAGAAAAAAGGTATCAAGTATGATAAAAACAGGTATAAAAAAAATTAAAAAAATCGCAAAAAAAAAGGACGGGCGCGTGGGCCTCACGCGCCGCACATGGGCGCCACGTGGCACGCTCGCGTGGGGCCACGCACCCGCCTAAAATAGACGGAAATAACCGCTGCTGCACGCAAGTCCACCTCTTTTTGTTAATCTAGAGAATTAGTGATATTGATTAATCTCCTAATTTTCGGCAATGCTTACATAGGGGGAATTCTGGGATGAGATCCTCTATTTCAAATTTGATATTTTAATCCGTATTTCACGATCAAATTTACAAGTTTAATAATGAATATTACAAAAATAAAAATTAATTATAACATAATTAACCTAGTCACATTTATCAATAAAAGATTGAAATTTAAAATATTATAAATCATATTTTTAAAATAATTATAAACCCTAATTAGATGGGGTGAACCCTAAAAATAATCATAAAATTAAACTAAAACATAATAAATTAAAATTGACGAAAAAATGGATGAAATCTTTGTAAATTTGATCATGAAATACAGATTGTAACATCAAATTTAAAATAGAGGATCTCATCCGAGAAATTCTACCCTCATCCATGAGGTATTAGCCTTACCTCAAGGATCATGATATATGGAACTTTTATTTTTAAATAATGAAGTGTAGAATTATAATTGTATTTGTTTATTCCACATTTTAAGATTTTTATGGGATGAGGGTAGTTCCCCTTATATATAGGAACCGGTGGCCCTATATAATCGGTGTGACAGTTGTAGAATCAAGAGAAGTCATGTAGGGCCACCTATTCAAATTTCCTATTAAATTTATTTGTGTTAAGTTTCATTTGTATTTTACTATCTAATTTTAAAATTTAATAATATTTATTAAAAATATAAAGTAATTATAACATAATTAATCATAATCAATATATATCAATAAAAAATAAAATATAAAATTATTAATTATAAAATGAAATAATCAATTATTAATTGAAAATTAAATATTAATAATATTTATAAACCCTAATTAGATGGGATCTCATACTCACCGGGTTGACCTGGATAAGAGAGGATTTGACGACTTGAGCATCATATATTCATATTATTTAGGGAAATGAAAGTGAGGGGAAGACCAAAGGACCTTCGACTTCAAATTATTTGTAAAATTAGTATTACATCCCATGCGATGCACGGTGTGATATATAAAAAAAATATATAAATAAATAGTTTATACAAATAAAATAATTAAATTACAACAAAAAAATTATTTGAAATGGTCATAAAATGTATATAGAACATAATTTATACCCTACTTTATTTTGATATTTTATTGCCAGACTACCCATATTCATGAATAAATATACATTTTTCATTTATTGTGCCCATAAAATAAATAACATAATTAGTTTGCTCAAAATACATTATAAACTTAATTGGAATCTTTTATAATTTTAGTCACAATGAGAAAATTTAAGAAAAAATGGACACAACACCATAAAACATATCTGATAAATTTATCTCTCCACACCATGTCAAGTGGAAAGGATATCATAGAGAAAGAGTAGTCACGCCTTGAGCAACAGTTCCACAGTTTGATTAATATTTCTTCATTATATCTTTCGTTTGTTTATGCATGATATGTAAAATATACATAAGATATCTAACTATTAAAGAAAATATTAAAAAAAAGATTGAAATGTGTTGTATAAATAATTTATTGGACCAAATAAGGTCATATAATATTTTGCAAATACGCGATCTTGAATTTCAAGGTCATTATAATATAAATATGATAATTAAAAAAATTACTCATTTTCGACTTGCTTTAGCATAATTTAACTGTCCAACAATCAAAATTCTAAAAATTAGGTCTGAAGTCGTGTATATAAGTGAAACTCAATTTGGATTTGAGAGCCATAAAATACTTCACGAAACAATATCAATAAAGTAGAATTATTTGTTTGATTTTCACATGACAACATAAAAAAACAATAAAAAATACAAAATAATTAATTACTTTAGAGTAAAATTAATTACATGAAATCCACCAATGAAATGCATGAAAATGTTTTATTTGTTCAAAAGAACAAACATTTAACATAAAATATAATCAACAACTAAATGCGTCAAAAAATTATAATAATTTTGAATGTACCTAAGAATTTTTGAAAAATAATAAAAAATAATTCAAAACTAAAATTTTATCTAAAATCTAAATATGAAAAATTCAACCCAAAAATATCTTCTATTTTTTAGGGTTTATCATTCTTCACTTTTTCTCCCCACTACCCACTAGTTCATTCTTCTTCAATTTTTTACTGCAGGTTTAGTGTGAATCTTCTTTAATTCGATCATTTAGACGGTTTATTCAAACTTCAATAAAATAAAATAAAATGGACAAATAAAAATAACAAACTTCATTAGTCTCAATAATACTGTAACATAAGTTTCACTTATAGATTACAATATAGCAAGCAAATATTTATGAACATTGACCAATGATCCGCCTACAATATAGCAAGCAAATATTTATGAACATTGACCAATGATTCGCCTCAAAGTGCTACATGTTGAATTTGAATTTTAAATTGCATTTGTTATAATTAATATAAATACTATTAAAATATATAATAAAATAGTCAATTTATATATAACAGCCATTTATTTATGAACATTAGTCTAATGTGTAGCTTGTGGATAAATTCTATCCATTAAATTTGTTAAATGGATGATTAAGAACAATTTTAATATATATATATATATATATTAATATGGTAGTGTAATAATATATATATATATATATATATATATATTAAAATAATAAACTTCATTAGTCTCAACAATACTGTAACATAAGTTTCACTTATAGATTACAATATAGCAAGCAAATATTTATAAACATTGACCAATGATCCACCTCAAAGCGCTACATGTTGAATTTTGAATTTTAAATTGCATTTGTTAAAATTAATATAAATACTATTAGAATATATAATAAAATAGCCAATTTATATATAGGAGTAGGGCTGTATACGAGCCGAGAAACATCGGGCTCGAGCTCGGCTCATTTAGAGATTCGTGAGCTCGAGCTCGACTCGAGCTTTGAACTCGGGCTCAAGCTCGGCTCGACAGGAAAAAATCGAGTTCGAGCTCGGCTCGGGCTCGACTCGATTATTTAAAATTCGAGCTCGAACTCGAGTTCAGCTCAGGCTCGACTCGATTATTTAAAATTCAAGCTCAAACTCGAGCTCAGCTCGGGCTCGAGCTCGAGATCAAGCTCGTTTACATTCACAATTGTTAGGAAAAACTATCAAGGAACCCCTAGATAAGGTTTTGATGAGATAACAAAACTATTCCTGAAAAACTGACCAAGATCCAAGCTGTAGATCTGAGCTGACCAATCTAGAGCCTCAAGAAGGAACTCAACTGAAGCTAGAGTCAACCCAACTGGAGCATGGTCAACCAGCTGGAAGGATACACCAACCAGTCAGAACTCAATCCAACTGAGGGTTAAAAGAGTCGAACCAGTCAAAACAAACTGACAGCTAAGTCAACTGAACTGAGAGAAAAATCAACAAGACTGAAGAAACTGATAAGAGATCAGTTTAACTGAAGACTGGAAGTATCCAGCTGATGGCCAAACTTAACTTCAGCCAAACTGAAGTAGACAGACGAATCAATCAAAGGCCAGAACTGAAGTCAGCCAGCTTGTAGGAGAAAACAAGCAAACATTTGACGAGGAAGCTCGAGAAAGATCAGCCAAACTGACAAGCTAGCCAACAGCTTGTGATCAGTTAAGCTAACAATAAAGCTCAAGAAAGAATAGTCGAACTGACAAGCTATTTAACAACTTGTGATCAGTCGAACTGGAGGAAGAAGCTCAGAACTGCCAAACTGGAGTGATAGCCGAACTAAGCAGACAAGCTCAGAACTGCCAACTGGAACTCAAACTTGCTAAACTGGAGCTCAGAACTGCCAGCCAGAGAGTCCTGGAGTTAATGCTCAAATGAAGATCTTGGAATAAATGCTCCAGCAGAGATCCTTGAATTAAATATCCAACAGAGATAGATTGGCAAAGCAATGACTACTGAAATTAAATATCCAACAGAGATCGATTGGCAAAGCAAAGGTAACTTCAACCAAAAGCTCCAACGATCATAAAGACCATCTGCCATTGATGAACAACTGTACACAAGCTCACACAATATGCACCCAAGCTGTCTAAAAAGTGCTCAACTGATTTGTGCATAGATAAGTTGCTAAGCGAGTCAAGGGCCCTTATCATTCCGCATTTGAAGTAAAGTTTTTATATCAGTTTATTCACCCCCCCTCTAAACTGACATCGACTCGCCCGGGACCAACAAGTGGTATCAGAGCGGTTGATTCTAAGGATCAGCCGTTTCTGCAGATCAACTGAATCAGATCTACTTATCTGTGCTAACATTTCAAGCTATGGGAAACCATAAGCTACCTTTGTTTTCAGTTGAGAATTATAATAATTGGAGCAGGAGAATGAAGGCGCATCTTTGCTCGATCCATGAGAACATGTGAGAAGTTATTGAAGATGGTCCAATCATTATCATGATGGATAATGAAGCCCACATAGTTGATCTCAATCAACCAACCAGGATCCCAAAGCCAACTAATCTTCTCACCAGCGAAGAAAAGAAGTTGAAGAATCTAGAGTTTGTTGCTCAGGCTGCACTATTTCAAACTCTAGATGAAGACAGAATGAAGGACACAAGGAACTGCACAACTGCCAAGGAGATATAGGACTTACTAGCAGATCTATGCCAAGAGTCCGAATCCATCAAAGGAAACAAGCTCCAACTAGCAGTCGACAGATACGAGTCCTTCAAAATGCAGCCAGAAGAGTCCATCTTAAGCCTTGAAACCAGATTTCTAGGCATCATCAGTGAGATGACCAACCTGGGAAGAAGTTATCCCAATTCTGAGATAAAATCCAAAATTTTGGATAATCTCACTGAAGAATGGGACATGAAAGTGATAGCTACAAAAGAATCAAGAAATCTGAACAACATCACTCATAGAGAACTATTTGGCTCTCTTAAAGCTCATGAGTACAGCCTAAACAGGAAGAAGGAAGCATCAACATCATCAGCTCAAGATGCAGCCTTCTATGGTGAAAGGAACCGGTTTAGAGATACTCGAAGAAGGAACAACTTCCGGCCCAGAAGCTCACTAGCCAAAGAGAATCAAGGCGGATCTTCGTCCGAACGAAGAAGAGACACAACTGAAAAGAAGGAAAACCTGACTGAAGACATCAATGATCAAATTCAGTCAGTTACCAGGTTGTTAGAAAAGCTGAAGAAAGTCAGGGATAAACAATCAGTTCCACCTCAAACCGATGAAGTCCCAAAAGATGAGAGAACTCATCAACCAGCTGAACGACCAGTTGAACCATTCAGGGGTGGCAATCAAAATCTAGGAGAATGCTTTCACTGCCACAAATAAGGACATTACAGATATGAATGTCCAGAACTCCCTGAAGACAAGAAGGACAAAGTGAGGAGAAGCTTCTTCAAAAGGAAAGCAATGATTGCAAACTTCGAGAATGCCGTGCTAGACGATTCAGACTATCCATCTGGAATTGATTCTGACGGCTACAGCTCAGATGATGAAGCGTTATTCTGCCTCATGGCTGACAATGATGAAGAGGTTAGTACATCTGACTCTCAAACCTCTTTCTATCATATTAATGAAGCAACTATCTCTAGCAATGAACTTGACATGAAACTTCAACGGATAGAATCGAAAGCCAATCGTCGGGTCGATTGAATAAATCTGACCGTTGAAATTAGGGCATACGAAACGTCCCAACCGTTGGATGAGCTTCACCTCTCTATACAAGTCGGCTGAATCTTCGAGATAAGCTTCACACTTTTTACTGCCGACTTACCTCTCTCTCTTCTCCGGTCGAAAGTAAAATCCTTCAGCCTTCGAGATCAATTCCTCAGTCTTCCAGCTCAATTCTTTTTATCAAAAACCTCTCATCAAAGTATCATGGCTCAAAACCCAACTGGTCGCACTCGCAAGAGGTTCAATTTCCGCCAATCCGGAGAAGATTCCACAGTATTTTGTGAGAAACTTGACAGAGATAAGTTTTTCAACCCAGCCGGATTTATTCAAACCTGCAATGCTTCCCCTCTAAGTGGAATAATTATCGAAAAGCTCTCTCAGGCAAGGCTGAAGACATTCCTAGAATAATTTCCAGAACGCATATATCCAGAATCAGTTGCAGAATTCTTCCTGAATTCAAATGGTTCCTCAGATCCCAAAGAAATTAGATCTGAAGTAAGAGAACAGCAGATCATCGTCACATCTGAATCTCTAAGCAACATGTTTAATCTACCTATCAAAGGACTCAAGTTGGAAGAAGTTCAACTAAGCTTTCAGAAAGCCTATGAGTTCTGGAAGAAGGAAGGGGAGACCCGACCATATAAAAGCAATCATCTCATCTCAAGATTTCAAGATGAGTATCAAGTACTAGCTGCCATAGCCTCAAAAATAATGGTGGGGACAACTGGCAGCCAATCCGAAATGTCAGAACCTAAATACAAGATCTGCGCCGCCATCTACAATCGGCTGGAGATTAATTGGGCACAATACTTCTTCGATCAACTAAAGAGATATGTTGATATCATTGAAAATCACTGGGATGATAAAAAGTTCCCACAAAGGATTGGGTACATTAGTCGAGTTAGCATAATTCTGGAGAAACAGTTCCCTTAGATGATTGAAGAAACAAAATTCAAGAGCATAGTCAGTAATGACTTCATCTCAAAACCGCTTAAAATCGTGGAAACTGATCCTGAGCAAGCTGACCAGCCAAAGAAGAAGAAGCCTGCAGCTGAAGGCAAGGGAAAGAAGCAGGTCACTGGCACATTCCAGAATGTTTCTGACGATAACATTCCTCTAGCTCAGATATACAGGTCTCCAGTCGGTTCCTTAACACTGAGACAACAAGCTGAGTCAAGCTCCATCGCAGCTGGAACCAGCACATCAGCTCAACTGAGATCGTTTACCAGGCATCAAAGCTCAGTCGCAACTAGAGCTGACACTGCTGGACAATCAGCCAGACGACCAGCTACCAGATCAGCTTCAAAGAAGAAGCAAGCTGGTCAAACAAAGAAGAGAGGAGTCTCACCTCCTCAACCCAAGAATAGAAAGGAACCAAGTCCCATGCCAGATCCAATGGTTCCGTCAAATCTAACCGTTGAAGATATAGCTCCCTATGAAAACTCAGAAGACATCATCCCTGCAAGAGGAATTCCTCACGTCGGAGCTGGGGCTGATTATTTTCAAATGACATGCCCCCCAATAGCTCAAGTTGAAGGGAAGATAAGAGCCTATTCAAAAGGAGAAGCGGTGAAGAAATGGGCTTGACTAGGTACATCTACTGGTTTTTGTGGAGACACGTGTATCTTTCAGAACCCTTCTTCTCATTGCTCGCTTTCCATGGGATGAGCTTCTGGAAGCGAGAAGAAGAATGGACTCTATGGTGGACAGACAGTGAGAATGCTGGAATCACTCAGGGCAAACATCTAATGAAGCAACTACAGCTTAGAAAAGAATGTCCAAATCCATCAGAAGGCTCAGTAAAAGATGTTTTTGATGAACTGTGCAAACTTCAAGGATTAAGACTGCCTGCCATCACCACGGAGAGAGAACGTGAAAGATGGAAGCACTCTCATGTTCAACACAAATGGCTATTCAATGAATTGAAGAAGAAATCACAAAGCCATCAGTCTGGACAGCCATCAGAATCAACTACAGGAAGAAATCAAGTATCCACCCCAGTGGATGATCTCATTGATGAAATAGCAAGAGAACTCCACTCTGAGAGATCTTCTCACTTAGCTAAAGTTGAGATCAATCTCGTTCCTGAGCAGTCAGAAGAGCCAGCTGAGAAGGCTCAACAGTTTGAGGAGTCAGCTGAACCCCAAATTGCTCCTCCCCAAGAGCCAACTGCTGATGAAGGAGCTCCCTCAACTATTTTTCCCACTACTCCAGTAACAGAGCCAGCTGAGTCTGACGAGCCAGCTAACCAGACAGCTCAAGAGGATGGTCAACCTATCTACCAAGGTACGCTAGCTATAACTGTGTACTTTGATCCAGTTCAAAGGGCTCTTCAAGCTGAAGCCCAAGCTGCTGCACCGGAGACTCTACCAGAGCCCAGCTATGATGAATCATCCAGTATAGAGAAGGCTAAGCAATCCCACACAGTTCCATGTGAGGAACTGATAGGAACTGAAGATGGAGAAGAGGTTGACTCGAGAGCAGCTCAGCTCGATGATCAACCACGCATCTCATCAGTCCAGCTCCCTGCCTACTATGCAGACTTGATCCACAGCCTGCAGCAACAGGTAAAACTGAACACAGAGCAAATTCAGAAGCTGCAAGCTCACCCTAGACTCCAGTCAGCAGAAACTGAGTCTTCAACCAGTGACGAGGATGGTGAAGGTGACTCCATCGAACCGCTTGCTAAGAGAAGGAAAACTGAGCACAAGAAGGACTAGTGGCTGATCAAGTTCAACTGATTAGAAAGCCCTAAGTTTACTTCTTGTAACTCAGTTTGTCAACATTCTTTTTGATCTATAACAAGATTATCTTTTTACTTTCAAATAAATGTCGACTCAGCATTTATTTTGAATATTTTGATCGTTGCAAAAGAATGACACGTTTCAAAGTCATTTAATGCCAATGATCAAAATAAAAAAGGCCAGGGCCAGTGCCATTCCAACCATCAAATTTATGTGCCTGCCCAATCACTCATAAAAAACCCTCTCTTATAAGCCTCTGAGAAATACCCCTCCTACGCTCTCAAAAGCTCTCTCTCTCTCTCTCTCTCAAAGCTCTTGAAATCCCTCAAAATTTCAGCCAACCCCAAAGATGGCTGAATTACCCAGATCTTTAAATTCCTTCAAAGAGCAACTACTGAGAGACAAATTCCTAGAAAGGAAGAAATTTCAGTTGATTCTAAACGAATCAAACAACCCAACCCTTCTGTCAAATCTTCACAAGACAGGAATTCTTCACTACCTGGAAACACCACCAAAGTTCTTCAGACAAAATTTGGTGAGTGAGTTTTTGCTTCAAGCAAAACTGTCTGCAGATGGAAAGACAGTGTCATCAGTGATTCAAGGACGGCTACTCCAAATCACTGAAAGAACAATTGCAGAAGTCTTCCAACTTCCACGGAAAGGATCATCCGTTCAAGAATTGAAGGAACCTGTAGAATCATACTAGAGAGAATGGAAAGCTCTCACCTGCAACAAGCAATTCAGTTTTACGACAACGAAAACTGATATGAAGCACGAGTATGGTGTTCTACTCGACATAACGAACAAGATGATGTTCGGGGCAATTGGAAGCCTGAGTCAACTCACCCAAGAGAGATACAAGGTTATGATTCACCTTGCTGAAGGACGACAAACAAACTGGGCAGAATTTGTCTTCCAACAATTCAAGTATCAAGTCATCAAAGCCTCTGACTCGAAAAAATCTGGCAAATTTGAGTCCAAGGTAGGACTTGTTCTAAGGATGAGCAAAATGATAGAAGACCTGCTGAATCTTCCAAGTGACGAAGCACTACCAGTCCTCATCTCTGACTGGATTCCCAAGAAGGGAAATGCCCATCTTCTGTCACTCAGAAAGAAACGAAGAGCCAAGGCAAAGACGAGCAACATCACTTCGAGCAATTCAACTACCAACGTCGTTCATTCTCCGAAATCAAAGAACGGATCACCAGCTGATTTCCAGGTTTGCTCTGATCCAGATGAGCTTATTCCATTCATCGGAATCCTTCATTCAAATTATGGAGTGGACTACTCCAGAAGCACATGCCCTCCTCTCCAGCTGACTGAAGAAAATACTTGCACCTTCTATAGTGGTGAATATGCAGTCAAAAGTGCACAAAAGAAAGTGACTAATCTTCTTCTCACGCACTTCGCTTTTGTTACACAACGTGACCAAGAGTTGTTCAAACAACTCCACCGGTATTTCTATTGGTACAACTGGAGACATTCTATGTCCATCCAGTCTCATTTTCTGCTAACTGCCTTTCATGGCATGACCTACTGGCAACGTGAAGAAACTTGGAGCATTAAATGGATAGGATCGTTAAATCCATTCCCTCCAACCATTGTGCAAGTTCAGCACATCATGAATCACAGGCTCGCCAACAAAATTCCAGCAGCTGCCTTGTTAGCTGAATTCAAAACCAGCATTATGCCTCAAGGAGCTGTGGTTGCAAATCAATCAGTCGACTGCCCAACTGGCTCCCTCTGCCGAAAATTGAACTTTGATGATTTATCAAGTCAGTCAACTGAGCCATCACGATGAACTCCAACTACTATAGAGATGATAGAACCACATCTATCACATACTGAAGTCGTGGCTTCTCAGAAGAATCAAAGGCATGATGATGAAAGAGATAGTGATGATGAGGATACTGCCACATCACCAAGTCTCCTATCCAAGAGCTATGTCACTCCCCTACTCAAATCCAGCTCAAAAGGCGTGCAACTGATTCTGAACATTGATCAGTTCAGACAATCGCCGAAGGGAATTTCACAATCCCTTAATCAAAGGCTGAAAAACTCATCAGTTGTCATTCAACAACTTCACCAAGCCAGGAGGACAGCAAGGCCCGAACTACCAAAGAACAAAACTGGATCTGCATCGACGAGAAAGAGATCAAACTGCTCGAAAGGAAGCAGTGCAACTAGTCCAGTTCGGCCCTTCAAGAAGAAGAAACTGACTCAAAGAAGGCCAAGCAACTGACCAAACGAACTGATCAATTCAGTTCAGTTAGAGCCTCAAAGTCAGCTCATCAACGGCAACTGGAAACGTGATGAAACTGATCATCCAACCGCTAAATCATCAAGCCAATCAGTTGGACTATATCCCAACTGACTCAGGATAAGTTTTTCTTAATCCTCAAGCTTATCTTAACTTAATTGTTTCCGTTGTGATTATAAAATTTCTTATATTACATCCAACGGTTACAATTTGAAAATGGGGTCCTCTCTCACAAGTTGCCATTAATATCTCTGCGTTGATATTAAATCAACTTCACAAAGGTTAAAAAGTAGGAATGATTATCTATGAGATATAAATAGCAAAATCTGCATAAAATATTTTGCTATTTATGGCAACCACCCCATTTTTAAATTTGCTCTCTCTCAGCCACATGATCATAAAGTTGCTTCACAATCAGACGGCTGGGATACATGCATCATTTATTCAGCTAATCATCCATCAAATCAGATAGCTGATCAGCTAAGATAGCAATCGAGTGTCCTCGATCAATGCATGCAGAGCTGAATATATATATATATATGCAAGGAGATGAAGGCTCAGATCATCTGCAAAATCTCTCTCTCTCTCCTTGCATTGATATCGCCTAACCAGAGCACTTGCAAATCTAACGCAACCATTTCTTTGCAGAAATGAAACCCTCATTTCAGATGGTGAATGTCAAGTCGCTAGTAAGCAAGCTGAAGAAAGACAAGACTCTTAACCTAGAGCTTCTTCACGCACGCCTAGCTCCAGAGAAATACCAAAGGATCTTTCGACCATTGGAGGAAACTGGGTTGTTACCATTCTTGACGATCATGCCAGTCAAGAATCTATCCACCCATATTGTGGAGTTCTACCACAATGCAACCGTCTCCGGCAACAACATCATCTCCACCGTTCAGAACCTAGTCATAACGGTGACGAAAGACACTATGATGTCTACAATCCTCCTCTCCGGTGAAGGCCAAGACATGCTGGATCTAGAACTTTCGAGCAAATATACACTGTGGAGTCTATGGAAACATCCACACGTGCACCACCACGACTGCTCACACAAGTTGAAGGAAAGTCTGCCTGGTGAGATCATCCAACTCCTGGATATCGCAGGTCACATCCTGCACGGAAACTTTGAGACGGTCCAGTTCTCCAAACTCAAGGCTCATCTAATGACCGCTCTATTCCTCGGATGCAAAGCCGACTGGGCTTCTTTCATTCTTGCTTAACTGTGAAGAAATGTAGACCGAGCAGAATATGATCCGACAACTGGCACATTCTGAGAGAATGTTGGGTTTATGGGTCGCATAAGCCACATTATTCTGAGTCAATTTGATGAGGCGATTACAATCGGAGAGCTAATCAGATGAAGGGATATGCTCCCGACCATCTACTGCCATCCAGTCCCGAAGAAATCACAACAACTAGGAACTACCGACTCAAGTCGTGAAAAGAGACCGTTGGTCGCAACTGCCAGCTCCTCAGATGAAAGGCAGTTGTTGATTGAGAGTGAACATCTCTCTAGACTGAGCGATCAGTCTACAATACCCACCAGCTCACAACCTCTCACCTCAGTCCATCGCAACTTATTTGAGGATGAGTTTGAGCAAGTTCTAGACCATCAACTACGAAGCTATTTTGGTCTAATTGGGGGCAGCAACCCCTCATTACTCGAGCACTTGAGAAGATACCTCCAGTATCATCTTTGGGGATTTCAAATCGATGAGGCCACCATGTTCCATCTCATCCACACTCGTGGATCCTTCTTCTGGATCAATGAAGGCCACTGGAGTAGAAATCGGATGAACCATCCACTCTACTTGCCGCCAACGCTCTCGGAAATAATGGATTCAATGATCAAACGAATCCAGTACAGTGTACCAGCCGACGCTCCTCTTCCAGACAATGAGCCAGCCAACTCCTCCTGCACCCAATTTATTGAAGATCTACCAATCACCTCAAACGATGAGATCTTCACCAACCTGGCATCCATGGACTTCAGAGAGCAAGATCTCTCTCTCACCACTGATCGTGGCCAGTTCATGACGACAGAAGAAGCTTATGCATGGTTCTCTTCGCCCATGCCCATTTCTTCAGTTCCCTCAGTCTGTGATGACAACTTGGCAACTGCATTCACCTTCTTGCCAAATCTATCAATGCCATCATACGATCTACACCAGTCTACCTTTTTGGATGATGCCAAAAAGGGGGGAAGATGGAAGGTATGATGATGAAAATTTAACTCTTTAGGAGCAGATCCAAAGAGAAGTACAACTTGAGGGGGAAGCTCAGCTTCAGGGAGAAGCTTGGAGAACACATGGAGTTAAAGAAAAAGGAGAATCAAGCAGGAAAAGAAGAAGCAGCTGAGGAAGAGAAGTAGTAGTTCTATCTACTATCAAGAGCTGATATGATAGCTATGATATTAAAAGCTATATGCTCTGATCTATATGCTCTGATCTATATGTTCTGATTTAATCCCTCAATATCATGCTCTGAGAACTATATATGATACATGCTCTAATACTTCAATATCATGCTTCAATATCATATCAAGCTTTGCTCATGCTTATGCACATTCCCTGATACCTTGATAATCATGCTCTGATAGTTCAAAATGAAAGTATGTTTAAAATGAAAGTATGCTCTGATACTTGAATTCCTGCTCTAACTTGCTCTAATATCAAGCTTTGCCTATAAGCGAACTACAGCACGTCTCTCAGACGAACATTTGCAGTTTTTCCATCATCATTGACAAGGTTTTGACATCATCAAAAAGGGGAAAATTGTTAGAAAAAACTATCAAGGAACCCCTAGATAAGGTTTTGATGAGATGACAAAACTATTCCTGAAAAACTGACCAAGATCCAAGCTGTAGATCTGAGCTGACCAATCCAGAACCTCAAGAAGGAACTCAACTGAAGCTAGAGTTAACCCAACTGGAGCATGGTCAACCAGCTGGAAGGATATGCCAACCAGTCAGAACTCAATCCAACTGAGGGTTAAAAGAGTCGAACCAGTCAAAACAAACTGACAGCTAAGTCAGCTGAGCTGAGAGAAAAATCAACAAGACTGAAGAAACTGATAAGAGATCAGTTTAACTGAAGACTGGAAGTATCCAGCTGATGGCCAAACTTAACTTCAGCCAAACTGAAGTGGACAGACGAATCAATCAAAGGCCAGAACTGAAGTCAGCCAGCTTGTAGGAGAAAACAAGCAAACATCTGATGAGGAAGCTCGAGAAAGATCAGCAAAACTGACAAGCTAGCCAACAGCTTGTGATCAGTTAAGCTGACAAGAAAGCTCAAGAAAGAATAGTCGAACTGACAAGCTATTCAACAATTTGTGATCAGTCGAACTGGAGGAAGAAGCTCAGAACTGCCAAACTAGAGTGATAGCCGAACTAAGCAGACAAGCTCAGAACTGCCAACTGAAACTTAAACTTGCTAAACTGGAGCTCAGAACTGCCAGCCAGAGAGTCCTGGAGTTAATGCTCAAATGAAGATCTTGGAATAAATGCTCCAGCGGAGATCCTTGAATTAAATATCCAACAGAGATTGATTAGCAAAGCAACGGCTACTTCAACTAAAAGCTCCAACGATCATAAAGACCATCTGCCATTGATGAACCAACAGAGCCACCGATCAATGGAACTCAACGGTCACAAAATCACTCCTCTATAAAAGACGAGTGAATCAATGTTTTCAAATAACTTTTCGCGACTTTCATTCTTGAAACCTTCATTCAAGTTATTTCAACTTACAACTGAGCTTTCTTTCTCCCTCCCACATAGCTCAAGTTCAGCATTTGCTAAACCTGCGAGAGTCCAACTGAGAAGAAGAATTCACAGAATCAAAGCATTCAGCTAGCTGTTGATAATCCAGCCAGAGCAACCTTCTCAGTTCCAGCAATACACCGATCAACTACCCAACTCAATTGAAGGAGCACATTAGTTGATATCCCCTGTTCAAGACTAACCTCTTGAAGATCGAAAGAGATCTAAATCCTTGTAAAGACGTCAATTGCACCTACTGATGTAACCCGGACAATTTGTACAGGATACGAGAACGCGCGGAAGACTTCTAGAATCGAACACGTCAACTAAGGAAGGATGCAACCCTTCTTTGAGACTCAAATAACTCGAAATAATCTGGATTAAATGAAATAACAACTCAAAACAATATTAAAGACGAACTAAACCTAAATACGACACTTAGACTACGACACAAAAAGGATACATAAAATCCAACCAAAAGGGGCTGATATGGGACGAATATCGAGGATGGAATTTAGGTGTATTTAAGATGAGAATTAAGGGTTAAGAATGGCTAGGGAATATAGGATTTGAAAAGGAAAAGGATAACTTATGGTTTAAGGTGTAGAACGCGATTACGGCTATAAGATCGACCTCAAACTCTTGTTGGACAACTCTCGATCGGTCTTGGGATGTTGGAGAATGTCACGGACGTGGATGGAGGTGTAGGACATCGATGATGAAGGCTGGACGATGAAGGTGTTGTGAATTACAACCCGATTAATCCCCAACGTATCTTGTACGATGAAAACGAATCTCCAAGTTGTTCTTCGTAGCGAGTTCACCCTAATTCTTCGTATGAATTAGAACGTTCCCTTGGAATTAAGACTCAAAGTTTGCTAGGCTTCAAGAATGATAATTTTCGAGAAAAACAATCAAAAGCTTTAAACGGTTGAGACACAAATTGAATGCAAAAGCAATTTTAATCAATAATGTCTAAAATATCAAAGTAACATGGTTCCCCTATTTATAGGACATAGGGAGCACGAAATTTAACTCTAAAAAGGCCTAAAAATCTGATCCAAAAAGGATCTCTAACTATACTATAAAAATACATAAACTAGAATTCTATTCAAGGTTGGAAATTGCCTTAAATACAATTCTAGTCAAACCTATACTATTATGAACGAAAATAATCATCAAAATATTAAATAAATCTGATCCACTATAGTCTTAAATTAAATAAAATAAATACTATAGTCTAGATAAAATTCAACCCCTAATTAAATAAATCAAGGGCCGATTTCTTCACATTTGCACACGTCCACTTTGTATCTTCATCTTCAACTCTTCAAGTCATATTCTCCATGGTATGATCTTGATTTTCATTAGTTAATAAATTAACTAAAATACGGCTGCACTTTGCATTTTCTAATTCCTCGAACTTCTTGCGAATCAACACTTGGAAATATCCTTGTAATTTTTCGCTCGAAGTCGCGTCATTAGACCTTTGAATTGCAGCTCAGGTTCAAGGCCTTCAATGCCTTGCATGGCTTCATCATTGAGTATGAGAACTTGACAAGCAAATCACCAATTTCTCTTTATCAGATGTCAAGCGACCGATGTATGTATGTCCTTCTAAATATTGTGTTTGTGAATGGTTGTGAACACCGTAAACAACTTCTAACACTCATTGATTGTTTTCTAGGATATAATATCCCTTTAAACAAAAATGACATCCAATTCTCTTAGATCCAATTTTCTCTCGAGATGGTATTAAACTTCTTTTGTCCATTTTCCAAAACTTCAAACTCTTCCTAATTTTTTTCTCTGTCTTCTTTGTTGTGGAATCCACTCCAGCAACCTCGGCACTCATCATAGGTAGATGACAAACATTCAACCTTCTCCTCTCTTCTCTACTCTATTTGGTGGCTCTCTGATGTTTTCTAACTTGTATACGAGTGTATGAGAATATATATATATATATATATATATATATGAGAATGTATATTTTTGTGCTTTATATGGAGACTTTAAATAGATAGGTTTGAAATCCTAATTGAAAAGAGAAACTCGTTGATATGTGGGCCTCTAGGGCTGGATTGACTGAAATGTGTCGCTCGACCCAGAACCTATTTTTGTACAGGGTCCACCCAGGTGAAATTGATCGGGTTGGCCCAAGCTTTCATATTTTGTACATGACTAGGTTAATTAAAACATCCCGAGTCTAATCAAATCTAATAAGCTTTAATTAAGTAATTAATTATGCCCAAAAGTCTAATTGGATCCTCCTTCAACTCTCCAAGTGCATATTTGATCGTTTTGCTTCAAATAATCAATAAAATCACCACTATTATTGCAAAACTAACAAACATATCAAAAATTCCAAATGATAAATAATTGAGCACAAAAGCTATATAAATCACATAACTTAATAAACATCATCAATTCATATCCAAAAGTTGTATAAAATACACAGCTATGAGTTTCTTTTTAACCACGCGGGGATACCCAATTCGTTCACATGTTAACACTAAACGAGGAAGTCTCCCTTCACTTTTAACTTTCGAACTACACACAATAACAAGATTGACAAGTGGAATAACTCTCTTACGAACCTAATTGATCAAACTGTTGTGAGAATCAAATAAATCCCTAATATGGAATACGTCTGTCAGGAACCAACTCCTGATTGACTGGGTAAACAACATTGCTCTCAGTTCGTTCCTACTCCAAAACAAGCAAAATTAGTTACTGCAGAAAAGGAAAAAAAGTTAAGTATGGTTCAAAATAAAGTTTCCAAACAAAGTCTTTACGTTCGAAAATAAATTTACAAACAACTAGTATGCGTTCGAAAATTAAATCCTAAACGACACAACCATAGTTCCTTCTTTGAACACTGGTTCGAAAATAAAAACTCGAACATGTTCAAAATTTTATTTTGAATATTCTAAGTGGTTCGAAAAAATATAAGGGTTGTTCGAAAATCTATTTTCGAACATACTCTATTTGTTCAAACTACGTTTTCTGAATGAAATAGACTTCAGCTAGGAAAAATATACGAAATTTTAAAAATTATTCGATACACACTAAATAAAATGACTTATATTGCTTGGTTCTTCTTCATTTTCGTTCAACATTGCTCTTTTCCACCTAATATGCCTAAGTTCAACTAAGGTTTGGTGAGTTAAATCTTGTAGACGTAGAAGTTATGAGAGAGTATGGTTTAATAAATGTTTTATTGCATCTTCATTTTTATAATTTGTGGTGCATTGAGAAACTTTTGTGGCGTAGGAAAACAATTAAAGGGCATTTTAGTAAGTTCAAAATTATTTTATTTCCTCTCTTTCTCATTTATGGTGCAAAATATAAAATTCATAGTGCAAATAGCCGCTTTCATTATTTTATCAATAAATAGTTTTGATTTATATTATTTTTAAAGAAGTTGTCAAAAGAAAGGTGATATATGACCCCCCATAAATAAAATGGTTTAATTTAACCACTTTTTTTTTTAAAGGTAATTAATTTAACCACTTGAGCGGGCTCATTTAACTACAATCCATCTGCAAAGCTGCTCGCCAAGCCCGGCCCATGAAATCCACGAAACTACAATTTTTTTTATTTTTATTTTTTTTGGAGAAACGCGAAACTGCAAAATTAACACTGGTATTCTGTTACAATCCAAAATTTGGAGAAAAATAAACCAAAATTGAGGGGGTGGGGAAAGGAGGTAAAAAGAGGGAAATGTCGTCAATCGGAGATGACGAATTGCGTCGCCGGAAACTGGAAGAGGCCCTCGAAGTCAAATCCCTCCGCCGCATCATTAGTGCTTATCTCAAGTAAACATCTTTCCCATACACTTCTGCCTATGTCGGTTTCTATTGTTTTCGTGATTTATTTGTGGAAAATTCCTTTGCTTATTTAATCATTGTGTAATAGCTGCCTTTAATCTGTTGCGAGGATTTAATGATATTGACGCTGTTTGTCTTTTTCGTTTTTACAATTGCTGCAAAAGATGCCCTGAAGGTTTTAGGATTATTTGCTGAAACTCTTCTTTGATGGATTTTGAAACAGGATTTTATGTGAATTTTGTGCTGCACGCAATGGCCGAGCAGTTAGCTGAATTGAATTTATTAATGTTAAGTAGAGAGTAAGATAGAATGTTGACCTGTGCACTTTTCCATCTTGGTGCATGACACCGGCCCTTGAACTTTAAACTGGAGTTTTGTCATAAATGGACCAATCCGTGTCTTGGCTTATGCATTTAGAATCTGGTCTATGCATTTAGAATAGTGCTTTCAATAACCTTTTTTTTTTCTGAATAATATGTTAGTATCAGTGGATTGTGAGGATTAGATATCCACTGTTTTATCTCAGTTCAAATTATAGGTTTTGCTCTGGATTATATTTTGACCGTTGAATTTGTATTACGAGGCTCTGCCATCACACAAGATTTTTTGGGGGCAGATATTTCTACCTTGTTTCTATACAAAGAAACTATATGAAAGAGCTACATTTACCTGCACAAAAGAACTTAATGACAACTAATTACTACCATTATAGTGCCTACCATTTAACCCGCCCCCAACCAAAGCACAAAGAGAGAGAGAACAGAAGATGAAGAATGTTTTGTATGATCTGTTGTGGTTGAGAAGTTATATATTTTTAATGTTTTTTATGGGATACTTCTATGTAAAGAATAATGGGAAATGCCGTAGTTTTTATTCTGCGGATGATGGTGTTATTGTTGGCATGACTGTGTTTACAACAATAGATGCTGCCATTATATTCCCTGATGATTTTTCCATAATGCTATGTAAATGAATTTTATGTTATTTTATTGTCAGATCTACAATTTCACTTCAAGTTTCTTTACTATCCTTGTCCTTGTCGTTTAAACCAATCATCTCTATAATAAATAAGAACTCCAGTAATGTAGTTTGAGTTTTTTTTATCGGGTTCTCAACACAGCTATCCAGAAGCTGCCGAGGAGGATATAAGAAGATATGAAAGATGCTTCAGGAAGCTTCCTCTTGCCCACAAGGTCTCTTTCTGGTTAACCAATGTTACAGGACTGAATCATAGGTGCAGTAAATTGTGACCATGTTATTCTTTTGAGTGAAATATCATGTCGAACTCAAATTCATTGATTATGAGGAAGTATGGTGCGAAGATTGTGATTCAGATAATGCTATCTTATGTCGTCAAGGTCAATGAAATGTAATTTTGGAAAAGTCAGCAGATACAAAACTAGCTCTTAGTACCTCCAAATCTTCTGATCAATTTTTTCTTCAACTTATTACCAGCATCTTTGATTACTTTGTGCAATCACTAACTTTTATTTTGGTATTTTCTCACTGCAGTTGCTGATTAATATTATACATATCATGTTCTCCAGACATATTAAGCCATAAATATGATTAATTTCTTTAATTTAAGATATTGGGCTTTTGCAGGCACTGTTGTCACATGTTCCTCTGAAGTTTCAGAAACTCAGATGGTAAAATCTATTATAGCATGTCTCTGTTATTAATACTAGAATATTTTCTGTGACTGTGCTCTAATTGAATAGCTATGAATTTTGTGGCTCATTAAGATTGGAAAATAGGATGTGAGTATAACGAATACACTTCTTGCAGAAATGCATTTTAAAACACCAAACATGCTACTCAAATCATGACATTAATGCTAATAGCTTTAATTTTACATTTTTACATTATCTTGTATTTGTGGTATGAGTGGGTTGGTGGTGGCACTCTGGGAAGGTTGTTGTGATGCTAGCTCATGGAGAGGGTTGGGGGTACCACCATTTTTGCTGCTCAAACAGTCAATATTTTTTAAAGAGCAGACATAAGATTAGTATAAGAGAGGGGGAAGATATACAGATGCAATAAAGAAATAGGAAGAATCTAAACAGAGAAAGCACGGCATGATTTCTCTTTTCTGATCTGATAATCTTGAGTGTGATGGAAAAGCCTCCATCCTTGCAAGGGTATAGATAGTTAAAGTTAACTTGGGCATTAACATCTTTATGAATGGATGAATACATTACATGTTTAATACTTTTGAGTAGCTTATATTAAATATTAGCTTGTTTGTGAGTAGACAACTGCATAAACATAATTCCCTTCATACCTTTATATCGATTCTATCGATATGTATTTTTAAGAATAACAATGACGGAAAATGGAACTAGGGAATTACCTAAAAAAGAATAATGCTGTCTGTGCTGATTCTGGTGTGTATTTCCTGCAGGTGTGTTTCACAAAATTCCTATTTCATATTTGAAATGCTTAAGGTGACTTCTGGATCTAATTTATTTAAGTACCTTTCTGCTTGAATCCTCGTTTATAACTTGTTAGACTTGCATATTTATGATTTATCTGATTGTTGTTTCTTCTGGAAGCGTGGAAAGCTTGTGTACTTAGTGCGATTGTTCTGAAAGCTACTTCACCTCTTGATTTTGGCAGGCCTTTGATCCCCCTATTGATATGAGTGTGGGCATTGACGTTTCTGATGATCTAGTAATTAAAAATGCCCCATTCAAAAACCTTTCTTCTAGTGAAACGAACCTTCGTCCCAGTGAATCTGGCCCAAATAGTGCCAAACTATATAATGCAAAGGTTCATGAACTTAGCTCTGGGGATGCTGGAGCATATGAGGATCCTAGACCTGAAACTATTAATAAGGTCTCTCTTAGCATCTTATGTCATGTCTGCAGGATTTGTTTACATTATTCTCTTTGGTTAAATCTGTGTATTTCCTTTTCATTATGAAATTTGACCTATGTAGATAACAACAGGAGAAGAAAATCCAATCATTGAGTGAAAATGTCGGGAATTGCTCTGTAGCCTCCGAGCCTAATGGAATGGTTAACAGTGGTGATGCAAGTAGTTGTCAGAGCATTCAAAATTCTCCATCATTATTTTCTGCACATTGTTGTGATGGACATGTAAGGCCTTCCTTTCCAAGATTTTCTTCTTAGAGTAGTATCACCCAATAACCCTCATATTGTTTGTAATGTTATTTTTTGTGGTTTTTCTATCAAGACATTGATAAAATTGACTGAACAAATATTACGTGCGTTGAGAGGCCCAGTAATTAGACATTCTAGGTGAAATTTGGTAATCTCTTTTTCTGAAACTGTTCCCTTGTTCTCATTTTTTTACCTTAACTTATGATTGTGAGAAAAATAAATCCTACAAAGTGGCAGAATGGTTTATACAAACATGGAAAAACATTACGTACATAGTCTTTCAGTGTTCCTTGCTTCATGATCTTTTTCTTTCTTCATTTGACATTTTTTGGGTAAATAAAGCCTACAAATGCTGTTGGCAGCTTTGTAAATTTCCTTCTATCATTTTACTCTGCCCAACTCCGATTTTTATCTGACTAGCTCCAATTTTTATATATCTCCCTTAGGCCATCATTTCCTTTTTTCATGACGAGTTTGGTTTGTCAATTTCTGATTAATTTATTAATTTTCTTTTAGTTAAGTTTCACTATACTGTAAAAATTAAATATTTCTTAAATAATTATGGCCACTCTCTACACAAACTAACACCATGTGTGTGTGTGCATCCATTGCCACTTTCTTAAATGATCTAGTTGTTAAGTATTTATATTTTCTATCCCCCTGATTCTTTCACCAACTGCCACTCTCCTTGTCTTTGTCCCGCAAACTTTTAGTTCTTAATTTTCTTTCATTATTTTGTGTTGGTTTATATCTATGACCAGTTGTGATGCAACTTTATAGAACATTGTTTTATTATGTCGACAAACATAGTGGGAAAGTTCATCATATATATATATATATATATATATATATATATTGCATAAAGTGAATCTGCAACTTTTCAAGAACTTCAAGTTTTGCAGCCATACATTAGTGTGTTTCAATTATACATATTTGTCGGTTTGGTGTTTTCCCATAACTAATTTATGCACTGTGTGTGTTCTTTTCAGGCATCCTCATCACCTGATTGGTTGGATCCATCATTGCAATTTCATGTTCCTTTAGTTGATGTAGATAAGGTGTGCTATTTATTTTAGATATTGAGTAGCCATGCTTAAAGTGTGTAATTTACGTAATCCCCTTGCATTCCTTGTTAAAGCTAAGGTCATGAACCATGTAATTGGTTGAATTTGAACTATTGGTTGCTTTTATCTATCAGAATGGTGGTAAGAACACAAATATTTATGCTGCCTTTTCACACAATTGTTTGTTGAGCTGTGAATAGGCCTTCAGCTTGGGGGGGGGGGGGGATAATTGGGTAAATGCAATTAGTTGGTTGATAAACCTTTTCTGGAGCTAAGTTCATGATCAGGTGTCAGTTCAATATGAACAAGTGGTGCTTACGGTATCAGACTAGTAAACAAACATGTACAATTCTGCAGTGTAGTATACTGTTTTTCTCAAAAATGGTGGATTTGTTTGTCACCAATCTAACAATTAATCAGGTTATATTGGTTATCTAAAAATTTGCAATTTTTATGTAATTGGGGAAAGAACCTACAATATTACTTGAATACTAGATTCATTGTGAACAGGTAATTTTTTTTATGCTTGTATGCTACAACGTATTGATTTTGAAGTAGTTTTAGAGGTAGACTGTGCTGGCTGATAAATATTCTGGACAATGACACTTCAAACTTTTCTTCCCTATCCTTTTGAGCTGCTTATTATTTCTGGCTATGAAGCTTCAACATATATTCTTGCCAGCCAATTTTTGTTGATTGACAGCCAAAAAGATACTGTGAGATGTTAGTACTTTGCTCCTTGCTTTTGGTATGGCTCTATTGGACGGTATAGAGTTTACATCCTCTTGACCATGTTATGTTATATTAATTAGAAAACCAGGGCCTCTTTTCTAAATAGTGATTAATTAAGTCATTTAAACTATCTTACTGTTTTACCAGGTTCGCTGCATCATAAGGAACATTGTCAGAGATTGGGCAGCTGAGGTATTCATTTGGTTTTCTTGTCATCTTAAAATAATTAGATTTTAATACACAGTTAATTACAGTTTCTAACAATGAGGATTATAGTATTGTGATTCAAAAGTCTACGCCTCATTTAATGGAAAGAAAAAGAGAAGCATTTTATGTATTTAAAGAATGGAAATTTTGGATTCGTCACCTTTTTTCCCCTTGTTATGTTCAGGGTCAGCGGGAACGTGATGAGTGCTATAGACCAATTCTTAAAGAGCTTGACCGGCTTTTTCCACACCGTTCTAGGGACAGGTGCCATTTCTGTGATATCATTTATTCAATAGTGTCTGATGTCTGGATACCTACAGATTATTCTGTCAAGATACTCGTGCTAATTGGACTTTATCATTTATATTTATCGTGTTAATGTGTTGGCTAGTGTTCTGTTATGGTAATATTGATATCTTATTTCTTCTCGAGTAGTCCTCCTGCATGTGTAGTTCCAGGAGCTGGACTTGGGAGGTTGGCATTAGAAATCTCATGTCTGGGTATGCTTCTGGAAAACTCTACCCCTTTTAGATGATAATTTCTTCACATCCAGTCTGAGGGTTTATTGTATCACAGGTTTCATAAGTCAAGGGAATGAGTTCTCATACTACATGATGATATGCTCCAGTTTTATACTAAATCAGTAAGTACCTCTGAATCTGATGTTAGGATTCCATTCTTTGTAAAGATTGCATTTAGTACTAATTTGTAAGTTCATTAGCTCTCAAATTGCTGAGGAGTGGACAATATATCCATGGATCCACAGTAATTGCAATTCACTTTCAGACGATGATCAACTTCGCACTGTTTCTATTCCAGACATTCATCCAGCCAGGTATTGATTTAAATTTGTAATTTGTTTTGTGTTATGCATTCTACCTGCCAAAGTTGGTTCTTCAGCTACTTTTTTCTCTGTCCGTGTTCTTAGGCCTTGTTTACTTTGATGTATAAGGATGGATTAATAAGTTATCCAATTATATCCTATGTTTACTTTGCATGATATTAAAATGGTGGATAACTCAAGGCCCGTGATAAATGAGCTTTGATTGCTTATATGGAGGATATGTATCCTACCTCTCTAAGTGGATATAATTTATCCTTCCTTGTATCCAGTGAACTATCTATCCACCCAGTTGTATATCCTCAAAGTACACAAACCCTTATTAAAGGACTAATTTAATACCTGAATGGCCACTTTGTCAAAAGCATAAGTTGCTAGAAGAGATAATGTTAACATTTAATAACTTCAACAACTGAATGATACTTGGTGCCCCTAAATGATATTATGATGTTATTGTGCCCAGGATGTTGCCTTTACTTTGTCCTATTGTAAAACTTCTCTGTGATCAATCTGTCCACCGTGTGACCTTAATAATTCAATTGAATTAGTGCTATGCTTGATGTGCTCATGCCTTCTGAGCTTTCTGACACTGATGCTAAATTTTGATAGAAGGTTTTGTTGATTGCAATTACATGATAGTTTTTAAGCTGCCATGTAATTGATATTTTTGCATCATACTGTAGCAAGCCAAACAGCAGTTCCATTAATACTTATTAAAAGTATCACAAGCCACTTTTTCTGGCACTAGATTGTAATACAACCCTTTGGAACAGTGCAGGGATTACTGAAGGCTTTTCAATGTGCGGAGGTGATTTCGTTGAGGTCTACAGTGATCCAAGTCAAGCAGGTAAGAAAAGCACGCATAGGGAATCTGTATAAGTTGAGATAGTGATAGCTAATCATTACCATGGCAATGATCTTTTCTGCAATTAAAAACTGTTGGGTGACTTTTAGATGTTCTGAATTGCTTGCTAAGATTAGGTAGATATTACTATAATTATTTCTGGAGTTGCTTGTGGTACTGCTGTTAAACAAGTGAGCTTTATATGCATTATGTGGAATTGTAAACATAATTTTTCCACAGGTTGAAATTGAAGAGCCGCTAGAGTACAAAATTAGTGGAAACTTGTATACTTTGTGCAGTTTTGCTTGTCTACTTATGCTTTCTATATTTTCAGGAGCCTGGGATGCAGTTGTGAGTTGCTTCTTTCTTGATACGGCACACAATATTGTGGAATATATTGAGATTATCTCGAAAATTCTTAAAGATGGGGGTGTAAGTGGTTTCTGCTTGTAATTGAATCTCAAATCCTTCCTGCATGTGTTTCTTATTCTGAGTGGTTGACAGGTGTGGATCAATTTGGGCCCCCTGCTTTATCATTTTGCAGATACATATAGCCAAGAAGATGTAAGCCTTTGTACCTTATATACATGTATTTCAACTCCTTTTCATAAATTGAACGAGTGACATTATGGGCTCTCAATTATCTGCTTTTTTCTTCTTTTTTTTGTGCGATTTGCTTCTGTTAGGAGATGTCAATTGAGCTTAGCTTGGAAGACGTAAAGAGGGTTGCCTTCCACTATGGATTTGAAATGGAGGTATTCATTGGATTTATTTATGAATTTACTGTGGTGAAACACTCTACGACTTCATGTTCTAATACATCATATTTTATTTTCGTTAACAGAAGGAATCAACCATTGCCACAACTTATACAACAAATCCAAGATCGATGATGCAGGTAAGCTTTCTATATGCTGATTAGATTGAATACACGCAGATGTTCGTGTCACCTATGAACCTAATTTGGACTATGTCCTCCTATATTGGGTATTCTCGCTTTAACATGACTGTTGCTTAGCAGAGGTACTTATAGCAAGTCTTAAGCTCAAAGTAGTATTAAAAGGGTATTTGTAATTTTGCAGTTTTAGTTGGCTTTGTCTAAAAAGTAAGTCAACCACAAAAACTGTGATCTGACTATTTCTGTTATTTTATAACCACCACCACCCTCGTCATGACATCGTAACTACTATCACAATTGCTGCTCTTGCTGCTGATGATGCTTCTTTTTTTATTATATTGATAGTTATAGATTTGACATCATGATCATTGACTTCATTTTCTTAATTTAAATGCAGAACCGATATTATGCTGCATTTTGGACAATGCGGAAGAAACAACCAACACCAATAGGTGAACAGGCTGCGGAGAATAGCACTGCACATGATTTATAGTCTACCTTAGCTTGTGTAATCCAAGCTAAAATGTTTCATGTTACATATTATTGTGGTGAAAAGCACTGTGTTTTAGAAGGTTTTCTTGTGAGTATTGGGATCGTACTGCTCTTGAATTTTGCTGTATTATTGTTTGGATTTGAGGTAGAATTAATGCAAATGGAATTATATTTATCCCCACGTTTGGCGTTGTAAATCTAGTCTTCTTCTTGTTTTTGTTTTCTTCTTTTTTTGGTCCCCGCAAAACAACACAAAGTTGTGGAGAATTACATGTAATCTGACAAGCATAAGATTGTAGTTATTTAGTTAGATGCTTAATGGTATATATGTTTCACATACGTAAGTCTAGCAATGTAAGATTCAAGATTAGTGTATAGATTGCGATGGTTGGTGGTATTTTTATGCAACATATGAGATGTACATCTTCTTGTGCAGTTGAGAGGTTGCATCTCGACTGCACTTGCTATCATCGATAGTCGAAATATAGCATGCTGATATTTGATTAAGAGCAACGCTTTTGTGTACCAGGCCTTACATGTGCATACATCTGGCAGGCCTGGGTATACGCCTGGCACTTTTTTTTTTTTCCTTTGCTGCCTGATTTTCTTTTCATTTTTTTTTTTTTTGAATTTGTATTTTTTCTTTTTGTTTTGTTCTCAAAAATTTTATACCCTAAAATTATAGTGAATTGTTTTAATTTATTTAAAATAAATATAAATTTATATCCTAAAATGTAATTAATAAACTTTTTTAAAAAAATCAAAATAAACCCCTATAAAAATTCTAAAAAACACAAAATAAAACCTAAAAGAATCCTAAAAATACAAAATAAACCCCTAAAAAACATAAAATAAATCCCTAAAAAACTCACGAATTCCTGAACTCTAAACATTAATTGGAATGGAAAAAAAATGGGTGAAAAGTTTATCTAGACAATTTAATTCTAAAATTGGGGTAGTTGGACAAGTTTTAATGGTGTAGGAGTTATATGGGCAATTTGTACTATGTTTGAATTTTTGACCAACATAATCTGAATATTCCTTTTACTTTTTCTGAAAAGTATCTTACAATTTGTACTTTTCATAAGAGATATGCATGGAACAAAATCTTTCTCTATTCAAAGTCGATTTTCGTTTGAAAAAAAAAAAGATTGTGGAATCAACTCCATTAATATTGGTATTCAATTATCGTAACTACCCCTCTATTCTCTCTATTTCTCACATATCTTCCTTTCTCCCCTCCTTGTTCTGTAAAACGAAAAAAAAAACTCCATATTCTTCGCCGCGCCAGACTGGACTTGAAGACAATGAAGGGACGACGTGAAGATGTAGTTCGACCTTCTGAAGCCGAAGCGGGAGAGGTTAGTCGAATAGATCGTTATGGTCTTTCGTTATGCTAATTTTGTTAGATCGTTATGGCTTTTTTAATGAATCGGTATGATTTTTTAATTAATCGTTATGTGAATTTGAATAGATCGTTATGGCCTTTCGTTATGCTATTTATAACATATCGTTTTGCTAATTTTATTAAATTGTGTTTTTCGTTCATGGTAAATTTTTATTGTTATGGCCTTTCGTTATTGTTAAAATTGTGTTTTTCGTTCATGGTAAATTTTTATTTTATTCTCATTATGCTAAAATTTAAACTTTCGTGTTATGTGAAATTTAAATTTCATTATTGTTAAAATCTAATTATCGTTATTGCTAAATTTAAATTTCGATATGTTAAAGTTAAAACTTTCGTTATTAGTAAAATTATATTTTCGTTAATGCTAAATTTTTATTGTTATGTGAAATTTAAACTTTCGTTAATGTGAAAATTAAACTTTCGTTATGTGAAATTTAAACTTTCGTTAATGTGAAAATTAAACTTTCGTTATGTGAATTTTAAACTTTCGTTAATGTGAAAATTAAACTTTCGTTATGTGAATTTTAAACTTTCGTTAATGTGAATATTAAACATTCGTTATGTGAATTTTAAACTTTCGTTATGTGAAATTTATACTTTCGTTAATGTGAAATTTAAACTTTCGTTATGTGAATTTTAAACTTTCATTAATGTGAAAATTAAACTTTCGTTATGTGAATTTTGAACTTTCGTTATGTGAATTTTAAACTTTCGTTAATGTGAAAATTAAACTTTCGTTATGTGAATTTTGAACTTTCGTTATGTGAATTTTAAACTTTCGTTAATGTGAAAATTAAACTTTCGTTATGTGAATTTTAAACTTTCGTTAATGTGAAAATTAAACTTTCGTTATGTGAATTTTAAACTTTCGTTAATGTGAAAATTAAACATTCGTTATGTGAATTTTAAACTTTCGTTATGTGAAATTTAAACTTTCGTTATGTGAAATTTAAACTTTCGTTAATGTTATTGTTATGTGAAATTTAAATTTTGTTATTGTTATTAGATTTTCGTTAATGTTAAATTTTTATTTTCATTATGTTGAAGCTTTAATTTTCGTTATTTTTATGGTTATGTTAAATTGAAATTTTCGTTATAGTTAAATATAAATGTTCGTTATATTTTAAATTAAGTTTCGTTATGTTAAATAGATTGAATGACAACTTTAATTTAAGGTTGATTTGATATAGTCATGCTCAACCAAACCATATTGTACGGTTTTTTTTAAATAATAATATTAGTCTAAATAATACTATTAGTAAAAAATAAAAAAATAAAAAAATTAATAATAATAGTAATAATAATATTAGTCTAATATAAACAATAATAATTTTGATAATAATAATAATAATAATAATAATAATAATAATAATAATAATAATAATAATAACAACAACAACAACAACAACAACAACACCAACAACCACTAATCTAATAATAACAATAATATCTGCTAATTAATAATATTAGTAGAAAATAAAAATAGAAAAAACAATTAATATAATTAATAATTTAATAATAGTCTAATATTCTATTGTGAAATTTAGATTGAGTGGATTAGACGCCCCCTCCAGAGGTTCAAGCCGACTGTGAATATGTACGTGAAGATGGAGTTAGTAGATAAGATTAGGGAGGTGTTACAACATTTTGGCGGTGGGGATACGATCCAGACGTTCAGATCTGGATGCTTAGGACACTTCATGGACTTTAGGGGGGGTAACATAGCCCGAAAGGCTATGCATGCATTGATTTGTCACGAAGTGCGTGTCCAGGATCCTGCACGCGAGGGTAGAGAGTGTCGGTTTCATGTGAGTGGCACGACACTACACTTTGGGCCCTCAGAGTTCGCACTGGTGTCGGGCTTGCGGTTCGGGCCGTCCAGTTTCGATCCGAATACGGCTCATGTGATTCCAGCCAGGGGCATCTATCACCGGCTATTTGAAGGGAAGAAGACGACAATTGCACAGATGTATGAGAAGTTCACGGCGATGCGTCTAGCCAACCACCCTCCAGATTACGTGAAGATTGCGAACATCCTGATCGTGTACCGGATGTTATTTTGCCAGGACCCTGGACGTACGATCGATGACTGGGTGTGGGCCCTGGTGGAGGATGCTGATGCGTGGAATTCTTTTCCATGGGGGGGATACACATTTCAGATCCTGATGCACTTTGTCAGCATTCTCCCTAGAGCTCGACGGGATATGGGCCCACAGGGGGACGGAGCGTATCATTGGTACGGACCTGTTTGGGCATTTCAGGTAATTAGTCGAATTTATCATGAAAAATTTATGTTTTAGTGATTTGATATTATACTTACATGATATTCTATGTTTTAAACCAGGCATGGGCCTGTGAGGTTTTCCCCGAGATTGTCTGTCATTTGGGCGTCCCTGGAGGTCAGATGACCACACCTCGCTTATTGAGGTGGTCATTCATAGCCCCGAGCATCGACTTCTCCAGATTTTTTGATAGACAGGTAACCTTTTTTATATAAATAATTTTAATTATTAAATTGAAGTAATATTGGTTAATATTAACATGGTGTTCGTTATTGGTGCAGATGGATGTCCATCCGATGGTGCCATCAGCAGCGGAGCTCCTGACCCCATATGTTCAGAGCTTGGATGGAGATAGTTTGTTGGGTGTGAGGTATGTGGTACCTCGAAAGGTCTCCAAGAAGAAGTTGCTGACTGGGGTTGCCCGTCGTGTGGTCCCGGGGACATGCAAGGGGATCTCTGACGTCGTCAACCCAGCACCACAGCGTAGGAGTGCCCGTACTGCACAGCAGCAGGCTCCACAGACGGCACACCGTTTGATAGACGAGCCGGATGAGGGATCTGGACCCTCGGAGCAGGGACCGGACCGCAGTGAGAGCCCTCCTCGACCGGACCGTTGTGATTTGCTCTCCATATTTTTTTGTAAGTTCAAGAGACATTCTTTTCTTTTTTTTGTATTTCATTATCTCTGTGTGTCGAAGCTTGATTTGTTCATGTGTTTTTTTCAGGTTCAGCTACATTCAGCATGGAAGAAGCTTCATCCAAGAGATCCTGACTGTGTGGAAGAGTATGGTGAGGACAGATATCTGCACTGGGATCCTCCAGATGCCTTACTTGATGTAATTAGAGGCAAGAGTGGTGTCCAGGAGGTCCCATGGACGAGAGCTCATTATGTAAGTGAACTTTCAAGTACACTTATCATACTATCTATGATGATTTTTTTATATTCATCCGTTAATCATTATCATTTATGTAGGCGATCATGATATGCAATGTTGGAAATGCTCACTGGGTCACTGTACGTATCTGTTTCGAGACGTGAAGAGTCGAGTTGTATGACTCGTTATTGTTCCAGATGCACCTCCCGGAGAACAGAGAGATGGGTCAGAGGCGTGATCGAGAGCTGCTACCGCTCCTACGTCTACTGCCACGCGTCATGTGGAGTGCTGGTTTCTGGAGAGGTCGGAATAGGCCAGATACACATCTCTTAGCCATGACACTGGACAAGACTATCCAAGAGCAGTTTGCGCAGTTCGACAGCATCAGTTGTGGTGTTTATGCTATGATGTATGTGGATCGTTTGTTGTTTGGCACTCCTAGTCTTGATGTCAGGCCATATGATATTCAGAGATATCGGCTTTCCGTAGCAAAGAGGATCTTCTCACTTAGCTATGGCCGTCTAGAGTGACTTATGATGTATTGCATTTGACATTGACACCGCTCGTTCATTTTATTCATGTATGTATTGCATTTGACATTGCTCGTTCATTTCGCTCAAATATGTTTGTTGACTACATGATTTTTAAACAAATATAACCAAAGTAGACATCATTATCATTTTAAACAAATACAACCAAAGTCGAGATAAACCATATTATCACTGCAAGCCAACCACAATAATGTAGACATGATCAATCTAGGTCCTCCGTCTGTCTACTCGGACACCTGGGACGGGTATGAGACGTCTCACCACATATACCACACTTCTTAGGTGCTCTTCTACGTACAGACTCCGGTGGTGCGCTCTCTGGAGGTGCATTTAAGTCCACACCGACAATGGGCACCGGGGCTGTGCATACGCGTCTGTTATGGCCCGGGACATGACATCTAGTACAGATTTGCCTCCGCTGACTGGATGACGCCTCAGCACCCCCCCGAGCTCTAGACATTCGAAGACGACCGGCCTATTTTGTTATCACAGGAGCGCGCACAAGTGGAAGACCGTCAGGCGGGACAATCCAATCTTCTGGACTGGGTAAACTCATGATGACTGAGTCGTACATGCTGGCAATTGTCTCCGTCTTGTAGCATATATCCACAAACTCGTATATGTTTCCACCGGAGAATCTACGTGTGAACACGAATTATAGTTAAAAAACATGATTACTCACAACAATGATAGTGTTAAAAAATTTAAACAAGTATGTACCTGATCGCTGCTGCAGCGTGGCTACAGGGGATCAAATCCAACTCGAACTCACGACAGTCGCAGGTCCGATGATGAAGATCGACCATAAAAGACTTCATGCCCACCTCTACTTTCCACAGGTGTGCTAAGGTCGTGCATCGAACGGAAAAACATCGTCCTTGCTCGACATTCTTGGATAACTTGTCCACAGTGGGTTGTGTCAACACGTGATCCCACGTCTGCGCTGCAGCCCGACGCTCAACAAACCACTCTTCCACAATTTTCCTGAACGACTCAAGCATTGAGCAAATAGGCAGTCTCCTAGCCCACAGTAGACGGGCATTGAGTGACTCAGCCGCATTAGATGTCATGAATCCGAAACGCCGTACGGGACACTGCGATCGGGACCAATGCTGCGGACCAATATTACAAAGCTTCTCGTATGCTGGTCTACTCAGCATTTCCAATGCTGACAAGTGCCTCTGGAACACATCTGTCCGATATGCATATGCAGCCTTCTTGAACAACCCAATGACATTGGACCCGCGCTTTGCCATCTTGGTCTGTAGGTGATAATAGCACAATCCGTGTGTCGCTCTTGGAAAAACAGCCGCGACAGCATTCTTAATGCTCTTGTGCTGGTCGGACACGATCAGGAGGTCTTCTATCTCGCCCAAAGTGATATGCAATCGATTCAGGAACCAGATCCAAGTGTCATCATTCTCGATCGGACCGATACCAACTGCAATAGGTAACACCTGTTCATTGCCGTCCTTCGTCACAGCAACAAACAAAATCCCCTTGTTCTTCCCCTTCAAGTGTGTCCCATCAATCACGACCACTGGTCTTGCACCCGTATGGAAGGCACTGATACACGGTCCGAGTGCCAAAAATGTATACTGCAGCTCATGTACGGTGTTCGTCTGAAACTCGTACAATGTCCCGGGATTGCGTAGCTGCAATGTGTGTAGAAATGCGGGCAATTGCGCATAGGACTTATCAAAGTCCCCATAGATCATCTCAATTGCAATGTTCCTCGAGCGCAGAGCGAAACTGTAATCAATCTGGATCCCGTACTCACGTAGAAGCTCGGAGACCATCTCTTTGGGCTTCAGAACAACCCCCTCATCGACCAGTTTACGTGTAAAATACTTTGCAACCACCCGTGCAGGCACCTGTCGTGGGGCAACTCGACTCATATCCATGTGGCAAGTGTGAGTGCCGTCAAACTTGTAGATTCTCCAAACAACTCCATCCACAACGGCACACAGCTTGAACGGGCACTCCCTGCCATGCTTGCACATGTAGACTAGCCGTGTCTTGTTCGATCGATACATGGCATACTCCACTCTATTCTGCATGTGATACAGTCCCACGGCCAGGGCCAAATCATCCTTGGTGCGGAAAATCGCACCCTTCTGAAGTTCATCCGTATTGGCTGCTGAAGGCTCGTCCCAACTCAGTGGGCCTGCAACGTCAATATTCGCGAGTGGAACAAGCCAATTGCTCACACCCCTCTCAGATACATCTTCAGCCCTAGTGTTCGACGATGATGCACCTCCGGTCATGCCTATCAATCGTCCCGTACCCCCTGTAGAACGAATCCATCCCGTGAACTCTGTGAACACTGATTCGAGCAAATCCGTTCTCACATTCTCCTCCGCTTCTTCATCTGTAGTAGGAATTTCTTCTTCTCCTCCTCCTCCTTCATGCGGGAATGCATCGTCCTCTGGAGCCTCATAGTGTTGCGTATCATCACGAACCTCCTCTCTGACCGGTTCTCTGTACTCAGGCTCGGTGTCAGGGATGACCCTTGAGCTGCTGCAGCCTCTCTGAACAACATACACAACCATCTCTTGACTTTGCTCATGGAGCAAGTCAAGCAAACCAGCATCATCTTTCAGTCTTGTCTTGATCTGTCTACCACTATTGGTGCTCGACATCCATGATAACTGGTACTCGATACATGTGGGATCGGTCTCCAATAACTCATGTATCTCTCTGATTAGTGACCTAAAACATAAATCATCCGATGACATGATGATCAACTCCTCCACACCATCTACGTACTGAGCTCTATCCCATCGGCCACTATGTCGTACAATAATACGACGTCTAACCATCTGCCCTAAAACAAATTTAAAAATAAGCATAACTATACATAACAAAAATTAATTTTATACCTAACGAAATATAAATTTAGCCATAACTAACATTGAATTTATACAATAACGAAAATTTATTACTAACATAAGGAAATTTAAATGTAACCATAAAGAAAGTTAATTTCTAAACATAAAGAAACTTTAAATTTAAACATAACGAAAAATAAATTTCAACACCACACGAAACTTTAAATTAAAGAATAACGAAAGTTTAGTTTTAAAAATAACGAAAATTTAAATTAATAATATCTTCACAAAATTTAAATACAACAATTAACCATAATGAAATTTTTTTTAACATAAGGAATACTCAAATTAAACAAACACGAAAGTGTATTTTTAACAATAACGAAAAGTTAATTTACACAATAACGAAAATGACATTTTAAGAATAACGAAAATTTAAATTCCACCATAACGAAAATAAAAATTTTAAGAATAACGAAACTTAAATTTAAACATAACGAAAATTTAAATTTAACCATAACGAAAGTTAATTTCTAAACATAAAGAAACTTTAAATTTAACAATAACGAAAATTAAATTTCACACCACACGAAACTTTAAATTAAACAATAACGAAAGTTATGTTTTAAAAATAACGAAACTTTAAATTAATAATATCTTCACAAAATTTAAATACAACAATTAACCATAATGAAATTTTTTTTTAACATAAGGAATGCTCAAATTAAACAATACCGAAAGTTTATTTTTAACAATAGCGAAAATTTAAAATACACAATAACGAAAAGGACATTTTAAGAATAACGAAAATTTAAATTCCAACATAACGAAAATAAAAATTTTAAGAATAACGAAACTTAAATTTAAACATAACGAAAATTTAAATTTAACCATAACGATAATTCTACTAAACCATTAACTAATCCTTATGATATTTCTATTTAACCATAACGTTAATTAAATTTAACCATTAACTAACCCTAATGATAACCATTAACACAAATTAAATTTCAACATTATCTAACCATAACGAAAAAAATTATTTAACCAAAACGACAATTCAATTGGACAATAACGAAAATTAAATTAAAACTAGGGTTATACTTTAACAATAATTGAAACTAACCATAACGACAAGAAAATTAAAACTATCATTTATGCCATTGTTATAACCTAATTGCAGGAACATAATTTTGGCTAAATAAAACCTAAAACAATTTTCTAAGTAAGGAACGTAACAAGACTTGAAACGTACCTTTCAATTTTGGAGAATTTTTCCGCGAAATTTCACCGATGTTGATGTTTTGTTGATAACGATGATCTTCTCATTTGCACGATCAAACATTCATTTTTTATGTGAATTCAGAGATTTTCTTCACCAAACTCTCAAACTATTTCTTCTATTTGGATGTTGGTTGAATTGATGCATCGGTGTAGTGTAAATATAGGAGAATGACACCAACCTCTCTTACACAAAATTAAATACATTAAATTTCATTTAATTTGGGCCAACTAATACCTACCTATGCAAATACAAATATTTATGCATTTTACCTACCTCATGTTGGCCACACAGAAATGACAGAATAATGCATTGATGCATAACGTTATAAATGTTTTGTCATAACTTTTCGTTATATATTGATAAATTTTCGTTATATGCTTTCGTTATATATTGATAAGTTTTCGTTATATATTGATAAATTTTCGTTATTCTTATCGTTATTACTTTCGTTATTCTTATTATCATAATTTCGTTATTCTTATTATTATTACTTTCGTTATTATCAATATAAATTTATCCATCACTACATCGTTATGTTGAAATTTATTTTTCGTTGTGTTCATATTTATCTAGAAAGGGACAAATTTTTATATAATATATAAGCAATCACATTGACTTTCGTTATATAAGCAATCACATTTTTCGTTATATAATTTTCGTTATATAATTTTCGTTATGTTGAAATTTATTTTCGTTATGTTCATATTTATTTTTCGTTATTATATATTGTCTATATTATAAAACTTTCGTTATGAGAATTAGATTGTCTATAATTGTCTATATTATAAAGTTTTGTTATTATAAATTGTCTATATTTTAAAACTTTCGTTACTGATTAAATTAGATTTTCGTTATGTGTTAAATTTTTATTTTCGTTATGTTGAAATTTATTTTTCGTTATGTTCAATTTTATTTTTCGTTATGCGTGAATTTAATTGTCGTTATATTTAAAATTAACATTCGTTATATTAAAATTAAACTTTCGTTAGAGTTCAATTTAAATTGTCATTATGTTAAAAATCAAGATTTTGTTATTGATAAATTAAATTCTTGGGAAAGAGAGAGAGAGAGTGTGGATCGAGGATGATTACCAAAATTTATTAGGGTATTAAATATGAATTGATTCACAGGCCACTGATTTTTTTTTTCCAAATTTAAATTGAGTTTAGATAAATTTTGATCCAAAAGAGACGTGATATACCAAGATTTTATTCCATGCATGAAAATGTTATTCTTATTATTATTACTTTCGTTATTCTTATTATTATTATCATTACTATTAATTTCGTTATTATCATTACTATTAATTTCGTTATCCTTATCGTTATTCATTATTATTAATTTTAAAGATAAATTGTCTACAAAAAACTGGTAGGATCGATCATGTATTTATTTTTATATGTTAGGGTTTTTAAACTTTAGGGTTTGGGGTGCATTTAATGTTAGTTCTGAAAAAAACATAAAAAGTACATTTCCCCAATCATTGGGTGTGGGGCCAAATGTGTCATAACTCCAAATTGTCCATGAAACTATTACACTCTTATATGTTGCCTTTTTTTTCCCTTTTTTAGTTTTTTTTGTCTATATTTATAGATTTACACAAAAAAAATCACAATTTGAACTAAATAAACTAGTATGATATAACTAGCAAACACCTTACTTAATGATACATGTGATACTTTTCAAATTTTGAGTGATACTTTTTTTTGTTACTGATTTTGTCGGGATTTTTTTTTGCTGGTTAACCTGTGAATTTGACCCGCCCTTCAAAAATAAGACTTGTATACATCTTGTGCATGCAAGCAGTTGCCTTTGATTAAATGTGGGAAAACTTGCAAATATACTCCCGATGTTTAATTTAAGGATCGGATTCACCATTAATATTTATTTTTGGAACAAATAACACCCCAATGTTTACCAAAATGTGCAATTCCGTCCCCCCAAGCCCCAAAAGAATATTTTTGTGCAAAAGTGTTGAAATTTATTTATTTATTCATATTTTCATCCCTAAATTATAATAATTTTTGTATAATGTTTATTTAATTATGGATTTAAAATTAAATCTACATGAATAAAATTAATATTATTTTATCACAATAAAACTTGTAATTTTGTGAATGAAATTTATTAAAAAACTCTTACATGTACTTGTCATATATTTTTTTTAATAAATTTCATTCACAAAAACACAAACTCAAACTCTATACAATTAATAATAATAATAATAATAATAATAATAATAATAATAATATAATTTTAGGTTTATAATTAAAGGGAGATTATAATTTTTTTAATGGAAAATTATACAAAAAATAAATATTTTTTTAGTGATGAAAAAAAGTCATGCATAAAAAGGTATTTTGCACCAAAAAAATACTATTTTTGGGGAGGGGATGAGAAATTGCACTATCTGAAAAATGTTAGGGTGATATTATTTGCTCAAAACGAAACGTCAAAGATGAATCCATCCCTCAAAGTAAACGTTATGGTTGTTCATGTATATTTTCCCATTAAATGATGTCGTTGCTCGAGATGAAGTTTTATTAATTAATTTGGAAATTGCTAAAACATTAAATATTAAAGCTATGTTTATCTAATTTTGTTCAGGTTGATCGGATTCATATCGAGATCGACTTGTTTAACCATTAATTAATTAACTTCAAGTTTGAATATGTATATGTGGTATATATATAGATATTGACAACAAGGGTAATCCACAGTTGAATTTAAAGATTTTTTTTTTTATCTCAAATTTACATCATTTCTTAGGTAATTCCAAGGGATGTATTTAAATAATTTTTTACTTCCTAATCAAGTAGTTTACATCTGGAACTTTTTTTTTTGTATTAGTGAAAGTTAAGCCACAATTTTGATTTGTTAAAAATAAAATTTAAATTATTTCAAAATATAACTTGTTCAAATTAATAATTGAAATTTAGTTTGTGCAATATTATTTTCTTTTATTATTGTATTTTTTTTTGAAATGATATTAATACAAAGTAATGTGTATATTATTATTATTATTATTATTATTATTATTATTATTATTATTATTATTATTATTAGGGAGTTGCTATTTCTATTTGCACTACACCTTTTACTCTTTGCACCACAAATTAATTTGTGTTTTATTTTATTAATTTTATCTAAATACCCCTACTAATAAAAAAAATCATGTCCCGTTTAAACTCGTATCTTCGAATGTTTTGGATATGTTCAAAATTCTGTTTTCAAATGTTACTTAACCAAAATTAATGGAGTCCGTTCAAAAATGTGTGTTCAAAAATTCATTTTTGAAAATGGTGAGTTCGAAATTTCATTTTTGAACCATTCCGATTTAAGTAAAGAATGTTTTAAGTTAATTTTATTTTTTTTTGCTTCATTTGTGGTGTAAAGTGTAAAAATAACTAATAAATTGCAACTCTCCTATTATTATTACTATTATTATTATTATAAGAGATGTTTAGCCGTTGGCCGCATTGGTGGTTGGTTCATTTTCGTGTGGCTCTGATAACACCATAACCATACCTCCTGCAATTGAACCCATAAACTTACCTCCGCCGCTCCACCGCCGCGGCTAAATGGCGGCAGCCCCAGACTTTTACCCCCTCAAACTTGTTTTATTCCAAAAACAACCCAACCGCCGCTCCCATGCCATTAACTTCACTTGCTCCGCCCATTTCAGTTCGAGCAAGCCCGAATTTCAATTCCTTAACTTAAAGTACTTATCTGTTGCTCAACACGGCGTTTTGCACAACAAACGGCATCGTAGTTTGGAGGTCAGCTGCCGTGCTACTGACACCGGCATTCATCCCAAAGGCACCGCCCCTTCCGCCGCGGAAATTGAATTATCCGCTCGTGTGGGCAAAGACCGCCTCTTGAAGGTCCAAAATAGCCTCTGCTCTGAGCCATTAGTGTTGCACTGATTTTACATGACCTAAACTAAAATTTTTGAAAATAAGAACAATGAAAAAATTGACTTTAAAAAAAAATTGTTTTTAACTTTTTGTTGTGTAATATCTGCTGTAAGGATGTGTTTCTGTTCTGATTGAATGCCAATGTTGATTGACACTGCAGGTGCCCTTGTCAAATATAAGAAACTTCTCCATTATAGCACATATTGATCATGGGAAATCGACGCTGGCAGATAAATTGCTGCAGATGACTGGCACCGTGGAGAGTAGAGATATGAAGGAGCAGTTTCTTGATAATATGGACTTAGAGAGAGAAAGAGGCATCACCATCAAATTGCAGGTTTTGGCTCTGTCTGTGTACTGCTCTCATTGCTAAATGCCAACTTAAGATGATTACGGACATTTGTTGGCTGAATTATATTACATGAAAAAGTATAATTGCTAGTGTATCTATGTTATTTGTGTTTACATACAGCACGGAAAATGCACATTACATGGTGAAAAATTTGGTAGTCGTGTTATAATATTTGAAGAGGTATTGCTTTCTTTCTTTTGCATTGTGCTTCAGGTGCCCAAATTGTAGTAGGCTTGATTAAGTTAATTTAGGAGCTTTATGACATGAACTCCTGTAATAATGACTTAGTAAAGTTGGTGGAGAATTGTTTTAAAATATTTTATCCATTAATGTAAATTGACATTTGAGAAGAGCATAATTTTGTTTTGGGACCGGTGTGTTTAACTATAACTCTTATAGATATTTCCTATGTCTAGTTTTACCACCTGAAATGTAATATGCAACTGATGCTTTCTCTACGAGCATTGGCACTTTGTATTCACTGCTTCCGACTCTTTAGTAAAACACTCCTGCTTTCTCCCACTCCTGCTTTCTAACACTGTGCATTTAACACTACAAGTCTTGTGTACTTACCTTTTCTGTTACACAGAAGCAAGAATATCAACCTTTCATCTGGACTTCTCCTTATTTTATTGTGAAAAGGATTACCTTATATTTTTTTTCTTTGATATTCTTCAGTTTTAAATTCCAAGCCTCTGTATTTAAAATCTAAAATAAGACCATTTAGAATGTGGTCTTGCGTCTCAGTATGATCTAAGAAGTATTTCCTCGAAATTCACAAACAATGCTTTGTCTTTTTTATAGGCTGCACGGATGCGTTATATGTATAACAATGAACCTTATTGCCTGAATCTCATAGATACACCTGGTCATGTTGACTTCTCCTATGAGGTATGTTTCTGGAACCACCTAAGATAGTGCTGTTGCAAAATATTAGTATTTTGCTTCTTTTCTAAAGATATTGGTATAATTGTAGAGGATATGCTAACTTCTTAAGAGATGAAAAGCCATCCAGTTACATCCCACATGCCAAGGAATAAATAAAAAGAATATGCCTTCTCTGCAGTTGGAATGTGTTCTTATGATTATTCTATCAATGACGGAGTTGAAGTCTCTAAAACGGCCAGCCTCTGAGTAGTTATTGAGTTAATTATTGGTTTCAATTGTATTGTTCTTCTTAGTATAAAGAGTTCCTCGCTTTGATAAAAACTTTATTTTTGTGGAAGAGCACAGACATCCTTTTATCTTCATGGAGAGTACAGATAATCTTTTCATCTTCCGGGAGTGTAAATGAATTCTTTCATTAAACTCCCAGTATGTGTTTATTTGGTATCATATCACCATTTCTAAAAAAAATCAGGTTTCTCGCTCTCTTGCTGCTTGTGAAGGTGCTCTTCTCGTTGTGGATGCCTCCCAGGTACTTCTGCATTCTTTCCTAATTTCTAAAATCCATTTTTCTCTCCTCCCTATCTTATAATAATTTGTAGGGGATTGATGTCTAACATGCTCTTTTAGGGGGTGGAGGCCCAAACATTGGCCAATGTGTATTTAGCCTTGGAAAACAACCTTGAAATCATTCCAGTAAGTTGCTATTATGTTGACAATTCTTTCCACTTTTTGAATCATCATTTTATTAAATTTAGTAATGTAAGAACTGTTTACGTTCCCCACTGGTAGTTAAAACAGAGTGCATGGATGTTGAAATTGCAGATTTATAAGCATTTTTTATTTACCTGCCAAACAGAGGTAGGTTATGGTAATCTGAGCTATAGCGAACTAAGATCTACACAACTTAGAAGTAAATTGAATTATCATTATCTTATATAAAATGAGAGAAAGTTACTTCAAAAATTCAACTAAAAATAGGAAATTTAAACAATAGCTTTAATCCCATTCATGGTGGGAGTGCTGGGCTGCAGCTGATGATGGAGATCTTATAGTTGTAAATGAAAACCAGTCTTGGTCATGTATAAGAGAGATGATGTTCTATAAAAAGAAAGAAAAAGGGTCTGATTATGGGTTCATTTATGTAAAAGAAAGTGTGATAGTCTCATACCCTCAAAAAGTTTTTGTTCATTCTCGTAATTCAACATTGCACTCCTTTCGCACTTCAATGCTTGAACTACTTATGTAAAAAACATGCATTTTTTTAATGAATTTAACATGCATTTTTTTAATGATTTTCTTACTTTGTCAGTTTTCCTTTGAAGATAGCAGATTTATTTTTCTGCTAAACATTTATTCTTGCACTGTAACTCCGCAACATAATTGATAACTAGTTAACTAATCCTGACAAACTCGAAGATAGACAATTCTTTCTGTCCTTTTCTTGGTAATAAAAAGCATCAAAGAAGTGTATGTCTAAGAAACCAGGTGAGAAGTAATCAACAAGCGGACTGATATCATGATGAGATGGCGAAGATAAGTTCTCACTGTTTCCTTTTTGGTTTTTAGTGTTCTTGAGATGTAGGATGTCCTTTGGCTTTATAAATTATTTCTGGAAGCATATAGGCATCATCATTCTTAACTTCAAACATGCTTTTACTATTTTCTCTATCTTCACTATAGTTGAATGTTCAGAGGGAAACACTTTTAATTGCTTCTCATATACTTCTCATGTAAAGAGGTTTACAATTTTCATGATAAATGTTGAAAAAGTTTGTCTGATTGAGGTGGGCACTTCACTTTCTGATAGAGTTGAGGGTATCACGCAGAAAATCGTAAAATTTACAGAAATTAAAATATAAACAATTGTTCGAATAAATAACGAAAACAAGGAAGAATTCTGGAGTTATTTCGTCAGGTTTAAGTTTAACAACTGCTTAGTAACTCTGCTGAATCCTAAATGCCAGACCAAACAGCCCGTCTTGTGTAAAGTCGAATTATTCACTACTTTTCTCCTAACCTAACTAATGGCATTCATCATACTTAAATATTACCTTAATAACATTATACATGTTGGCTCAGGGACAGCCCAACACTTGATTGGCTCATAAAGGTACCCAATTAACACTTAAATTAATAAAATAACATTCAACTATAACACTAACAGAGTAACTCAATAGCGCACACCCAGTATGTCAGTAATCATGATTATGTTCAAAGATGCACGCGCCATGCAGTGGATTCAGAAAATTCAGTTAAAGTGGCTGCTCATGAATGAATGAAAGTCAGCATGGAAATACCTGTATGTTTGAACTACATATTTCAAGAGAATTTAACCTTTAGCCCTGTTTGGCTCACTGTTTACTTATACCTAAACCATTGATACTTTGTGTTTACCTTATGGGTATATTGAGCTGTTTTCTGTTGACCTTTGAAATTTTTTATTTATGAAGTGTGGCACTATAAGTTGGTGTGATCCATACATGTGTATTCCTGTGTCCTGTTCATAGTATGCAACTGTTTAACAACTTGTATGACTTGGAATAGCTAATGACTTGCAGTAGCTTTGGCCAATGTGTTTTTCAATTTTCTAAATCATTTTCTTTTTCCCTTTCCCCCTCTTATGTCCCCCATTTTGTTTGATCTCTAGGTTTTGAACAAGATAGATCTTCCAGGTGCAGAACCAGAACGTGTTTCCCGAGAGATTGAAGAGGTTGGTTGATGTAGCTGAACAAAAACAAGATATTTACTTTCCTGTGGATTTGAAATAGTGCAAATGCATATTTTGGATCTTAAGGCTTTTTGACAATATATAGTTTCCCTCCTGATTTATAAGATTACAGTATCAGAAATCTTAAATATGCTGAAAAGCATACAATCTTAATAATTTTTACCATCTTCATAGGTTGTTGGTCTTGATTGTAGCAATGCAATTTACTGCTCAGCAAAGGTTGGTAGTGTTTCCACTCTTTCTCGTTGCCCGTCAGTGTTTTCTATATGTAATTGTGAACAATATCTTATTGCTTTCAATATCCCTATGAAAGTTGCAAATGATGTGTAATTATGAATAAAGAAAGGTCCATTGAGCAGATATGTTTGGTGAATATTTTTTCCTGTTATTTCGTAGGAAGGAATAGGTATCAATGAGATCCTAAGTGCAATTGTTCAAAAGATTCCTCCTCCTCAGGACACTGCTGAAAGGCCTTTGAGGGCTCTCATATTTGATAGGTATCTGATTTAGGTACTATGATCAAACTTCTTAAAATTAATTTTGCTTGTGCATATGTTATTGCATGGTTTAGAAAATCTAACTACTAAAAAGATCCACATTTCAATTTCTATTTATTATTGGTAGAATTTTACCATATTTTTATCTTTTCTTGATTGATCTTAATATTTGGCTGCCTTCTGTTTCTTTGATTTCTTTAGACTTCACTTTACAATTGGTAAGAGATATCAGTACACTGCACACCATCAGATGTACTCCATTACCTCTACTTATATAACAATTTAACCATCTTCTTATTGTACTACTTCTGGCTTGATGAGATTTGCTTTCATTTTTCCCTTTGCTGAAGGGATCTTGTTTTAAAGCCAGTGTTTTGATGAATGTAATGCAGGCATTGATGTTATGCTCCTATCTTTTTGTTAAAGAAATTTTTATTGTTCTTAAGCAAATTACGTATAGATATTGGAATAGTGGTTCATTTATCGATTTATATGTTTACATTTATCTGACACACTGATCCAGTTTGATCTTGCTGTGATTATGGATTTCTGCGGGAACTACTGATAGCATGTGGTTTTGAAAACACTTTTGCAGTTACTATGATGCTTACAGAGGAGTCATTGTATATTTTCGACTTATTGATGGGAGTATAAAAAAAGGTGACAGGATACTGTTTATGGCAAGTGGAAAGGTAAGTGAATGTCCTTGTAACAACTTGAATCCCATCTTTTGTTCATGGTTTTTTATGAGATGGCTACATGGTATGAGCCATTAGGAAGTTGCTTCTGACATTTCAGTTTTAGACATATATAAATGTCTTGGAAGGAATTATATACGCATACATATGTAGAAGCATATTATTTGTTAAAGACGTTTTCTAGCAATACCCCTGTGTCACTATCATGGATGTACTAAGTTTTATGCTTTTCACGGGGCTTTAGAAATTAAGCGTGGCCTTTCTTAGTTGTATTTTGATAGTTCTGTTTTATTGTGTGTTGTATGATCAACCATAAGCTTATACAAATTGAAGATTTTAAAAAACACAAGTTAACTTTGAATATTCCACGTCATCAAATCGATGTTGTTTTGACAACACGAAATATCCAAGTCAACTCATTTATTTCGTTTTGACGATGTAGAATATACGAGTCATCATGTTATTGTAAAAAAAAAATCACATCAATAAAGAGCTCGGTCATTTTTTAGGTTCTGAAAAATAAATCTTATATTAGATTCGATTAGTTTTCAAATAGTTTGGGTATTTAATTGACAAAAGTGTTAGTTTGTGATAGATTTGAAAAACGGGTAATAGTTTGAAATATAAATGATAGTTTACCCCTAATAATATATCTATTCTTTATTTAAGGCATGATTTAAACTTCCAACCTATCTCTATTATATATGGCCGTTTTCAGAATTTCCGATCTTTTAATCCTCCACGCATGTGATTATCCATTGGTGCTGTACTAAGTTTGTCCATTGTTTATACAAAAAATTCCATACCATTACAATTCGTACTTGAACATGTAATGAGACAGACCTTTATTTCATTTTTGTCAACACTCCTGTAAAGCCTGCCATGTACATGTTTATGCCAGCTTGCTCACTGTGGAATCTTGGATTTCAGGATTATTATGCTGATGAAATTGGCGTTTTATCTCCGATCCAGTTGCAGGCTGATAAGTTATCTGCTGGGGAGGTGTAAATCTGATCTGACCTAGCCTTACACTAATCCCACATTTTCACATTGATGTTGCTGAGAAAAATTTCAAAATGATATACCATAACCCCCAAACCTTCATTTTTAAGGCAAAATGTTTTCTCTATGAGGTCTGAGTTCCTCACCATGGAAAGAGAAAAAAAGAAACTAAAAAGAAATTGTTTATCATCCATCTTGCTGAAATAAAGTGATGATTATGCATTAATTGATTTGGAACGTGCTATTGATTTATTACTGAACCAATTAGACTGTCCTATTTGCCTCTCTAATTATGGTCTACTTCTTTGGTTTATTTCTCACAATTAACCATCATTTCTTGTCTTTTGTGTTTTGCTATAAGTATTTATGTTTCATTCCTTGCAGGTCGGTTATCTTTCAGCTTCCATAAGATCAGTGGCAGATGCTAGAGTTGGTGATACAATTACACATTATAGTAGAAAGGCTGAAGAATCTCTTCCCGGATACAAGGAGATTACACCAATGGTCTTCTGTGGCCTATTTCCTGTTGATGCTGACCAGTATTAATCTGTTACTCTTTTTTTTCAGTAAATACATCTATACATATGTTGAACTACAATGTTTTTGGAACCTTGTTGTAGGTTTCATGAGTTGCGTGATGCTTTAGAAAAATTGCAGCTCAATGATGCTGCTTTAAAGGTAGGGGTGCTTCTTTTAAATGAATTTTTTTACATGCTTGTGTCTTGGTAGCTTAATGAGAAGTATATGACTGGAACTTACTTGCAACCTAGCTATTGAAACATTATTAGAACTGGATATCGGGCCTAACTCACCCTCACAAAACCGTCTTGTAAGGGGAGGGTTTCCCTCACCCTTAATAAGTGGCACATGCCACTTTTCCCAACCAATGTGAGATATTTAACACGCCCCCTCACGCGTTTCGTGGAACTAAGACACAAATCGCTGAGAACTCGATATTGGGGACCCCAACATTGAAACTGTGATTGGCTGAGGGTTGCCCTCATCCTTAATAAGTGGCACATGCCACTTTCCCCAACCAATGTGGGATATTTTTAACAAACATAATGTTGTGGATTTTCTCATGACTTAAAAAACATTGTCATCATTTATTTTTCCAGAGAAGACAAGAAGGTTCTTTAGTGAAGTTTTATTTTGGATGATTAGTATACAGATTTTAGGGGTACCATGTAACAGCATTTATTGTTTTATAATTTATACTTTCTATTTATTTAGAAGAAATTTCAGGACTTTGTCCTCTAGTAGTTTAGTGCAGTCAAAATAGTCCCCATTGCACTAATTTACAGTAGCAACAATATAATAAAGCAGTCGGTAACAGATGGTTTTAGTCTAGATTAAGTTAATTTTATGTCTGTCACAGTTCAGATGTTGTCTTGACAAAATTAACTTTTGCTGAGTCTTTTTTCTTCTTATTATCTTTTTCTGAAGTCGTGATTGCCTATTAGCTGGTATACTTTTATGTGCATGGTCCTCCATGGAAAAAATATTCTAACAAATTCAGTGTAATTTGCAGTTTGAGCCAGAGACTTCAAGTGCCATGGGATTTGGATTTAGATGTGGTTTCCTTGGTCTTCTTCATATGGAAATTGTTCAGGTTATAATTTTCTATTTTTATTTCCTTTCAAACTATTTTATGTGTGCTTGCTTTCTTGTATTGATAGATTCAATCCTGCAGGAAAGGCTGGAACGTGAGTACAATTTGAATTTAATAACCACGGCTCCAAGTGTGGTCTACAAAGTGAATTGCACAGGCGGTGATACTGTAATTTCTTCTCATCCTGCTCTTGTTATATTTTGCTGATTCACTTTTAGGGCTCATTTGCTAAACGGAATGGGTTAAAGCTTGATAACTGCGAGTCCTCTCATAACTGCTGCTGAGCATGTCCATTTGTGGTTTGAGCTAGTTAGACGCTATCGAAGTCTGTTCAACTTCTTAAGTGCTCTTCTTTGCTTGTATATTCTAATTAATTGGGTGTCATTTTTTGAAATTTCATTTATTTTTTTTGTGTGTGTGTGTGTTTGTATTTGTATTTGTTGATTCGATTGTGAGCTACTTGTTCTGTGTTTTTTCTAAGTTAACGACATTGTTTAACATTTTCTCCATATATCATATTTTCTAATGATCTGATAGAGGTTGAATGTTCTTCTAATGGTCTTGCCTAGGTTGAATGTTCTAATCCATCCTTACTTCCTGAACCTGGCAACAGAAGGTCAATTGAAGAGCCGTATGTTAAGGTCGTCTGAAAATTCTTGTTGCCAATTTATGGATACAGCACATAATTCATCCTGTTTCTTGAGGATAAAGTAAACGTTTCTTGTCTAGATTGAAATGCTTACTCCAAAAGATTATATCGGTCCACTTATGGAGCTTGCTCAGGAACGGAGAGGAGAATTCAAAGAAATTAAGTTCATTACTGAAATAAGGGCATCACTTCTTTATGAGTTACCCCTTGCTGAGGTATTCTCTTGTGAAACAGATAAACAACTTCCGCTGATATAAAAAAAAAGTATACACTCATTTTGGAGATGCCATATATTTCAATAAACTTTTATGGTTCATTCTGTAGATGGTAGGTGACTTCTTTGATCAGCTGAAATCTAGGAGCAAAGGCTATGCTAGCATGGAGTACTCTGTCATTGGGTAATTCAATGCTATCTACCTTATGAGCTGAATTACATGACTTCTTAGAAAATGAAAAATCATTATTATATTTATCATTTATCTGATATTATAGTTTTGATGACGTTCCATAATGCATTGTATGTTAAATAGAGTATGCAACTTTCAAATATATTGACAGGTACAGGGAGAGTGACTTAATAAAGCTTGACATTCAAATCAATGGGGACCCGGTAGAGCCGTTGTCAACTATTGTGCATAAAGACAAGGTAATCAACTTTTGTTGACCTTTTTGTTTGAGTCATGGCTAAAATTAACTAATTAAGCCATTCTGTGCATTATCAGGGTCTTGCTTCCGAGATTGTTCTCTTGTCAATATAAGTTTTCAGAAGATATGTTCATTTTCCTGACACAGAGAACCTATAGCTATCAATTTCTTTCAGTCCTTAAGATTTATGAGTTGCTAACTACCAGCATTGTTACTTATATGGATAGCATCTGTACACCACAATTGTTTCCTTGTACTATAAAAGATGTTCTACATTCTCACTTATATGAATAATGTCCATACTACTTAGTCCTTACTTGTTTGCACTTTTTTCAGGCTTATGCTGTTGGCAGGGCTTTAACTCAGAAATTGAAAGAACTAATACCGAGACAAATGTTTAAAGTACCAATCCAGGTATCATTCACATACTTGCCTACTAATGTTTTCTCATGACTGACACTGAGTCTGGAATATTAAGATGTGGCACTTTCATCTTTTCCAAACTGTGGTATACAAATTGTATCCTAACATCCGATGGCATACAGAAATTCAGATATTCTCAAAAGTCAAGAGTGGAACATTCTTTTAGTATTGGTGCTCTGATTTATGTCCCCTTGTTCTCTTTCTTTATGCCCTATTGATCACGGATGTTTGGCACGCACATCTAAGTGCCTCTCAGGGATACTGCCTGAAATTTGAGATGGAGGAGTTAGATTGTGACTGAAATGTTTCCATCGAACAATAAAATTAGGGATGTCAATAAGGCCAACCTGCACGGTTTTGGGTTACCCTATCAGGCTATTCAGTCTGAGCCAATTCAGCCTTAGATTTTTTTCGAACTGGAAATTCTTGGCCCTAACCCTAATCCTTCGGTTTTCAGGCCCATAAATTTACAAAAAAAACTTTAATATGTCAATTGACGTCTGCTTAAGTTTCTAATTTTAATCCCCTAAAAAAAAGTTTCTAATTTTAACAAATTAATATTTAATACTAAATATAACCTAACACTAATTAATTGAATATATTATTTAAGTTTCAACAATTATATTTTTAATGTTTTGATTAAACTGCATCAAACACGATAATTCAATATTTAACCAAGATAAACAATTGAAATCCGGTGTCTTTTTATTTGGTTCCTTGGGGGATGGGGATTTTTGTTGATACAGTAGTACTAAAGATTTTAGATTTGATTAATATAGTGTAAGAAATTTTGAATGAGGACTAACCAAACCACAGCGTCTCTGTCTGTCTTTAAATTTTTAAAATTGAAGTAAACAACTAATTCATGCATGCAATTATGTCAAGATGCATCGTATATATGGTTTATTAGTTTTGGTGTCTTATACATCCTACAGTTAATTTTGAAGAAAGCTTGTGATCTGCTTCTATCAAAATAATTACTTCTGGACTTCTGGTGGTTCTTGATTGCGCCTCATGAATATAATATGTTCGATCTTTATATTTTCAATTGAACTAGAGAAAGAAGTCAAATTGAAATATATACAGAAGCCAAGATTGCTCAATACTCTTCTCTTCCAAGTGAGAAACAGGTCTCCACAAACAGAACTGCTCGAACTTCCTAGTGTATGAAAAACAGGAAGGAGTTTGAGACATTTATGCACGTGGAGAGCCATCTGCCACTCATTATTCTAAGAGTAGTTGATTGCATATACGCTTCAACCAAGATTAAGAGTAGTTTGATCTGCCTACCGTGTTTCTCCATTGTTCTTGTACAAAATCTCAGCTTGTTTAACACTTAATAGGCTTAAAGAAACTACACAGAGTGAGCAATTGTGTTACGGACTTCTTTTATTGACATGAATTCCTTTTCATTATAGTATTGAATTCACAATTCATATCCTAAATATGCCGTTTTCCTATTAAGACAAAATGGATTGGTTTAAGGTCCGTAACTAATTGATCTATTTACATAATTAGTGTTGTTTTTATTGGTTTTTCTGATTGTATTGGTTATAATAACCATAATTTTAAATTTATTTTGTGCTTGGCAGGCATGCATAGGCTCCAAGGTGATTGCTAGTGAAGCTTTATCTGCTATCAGGAAAGACGTTCTTGCCAAATGCTATGGTGAGATTACCTCCCTTACTGTTGCAGATGAAATGGTTGTTTTTTTTTCGTTAGGTATGATGCCCTTGACCGTGTACAATATGTCGAAGCATCTCATAGGTCTCGTTCCTAACTCTAGACATGTAGCCTCTTGGTAGATGTTTTGTTTTTTATTCCAGCTAGAATTTTAGCTATACTGGTACTTTCTTCTATGATATAAGATCATTACATGTTCATCTATTCTGCTTTTCCCCAATTACGCTGCATGCTTGATTTGTCTTTCATTTCTCATGAAGGTGGGGACATCACAAGAAAAAAGAAGCTTCTGCGCAAACAGGTGAATTATTTTGCTATACTTGCCTTAGCATCATCATACTTCATAATTTTTCAAGAACTAACAAGAATTGCTTTCCTCTTATTCAAGAAGTATACTCGCCTCTCGCATTGTTCTTATAAGATGTTCCTTCGGTTCTATAATTGAATGCTATGTTTTGTGGTTCAACCTGGAATGATTGATCGGTTGTTTTGTTATGCTTGTAACTCAGGCTGAGGGAAAGAAGAGAATGAAGTCAATTGGTAAGGTCGACGTACCACAAGAAGCATTCATGGCTGTATTGAAACTTGAAAAGGAAGTACTGTGATTTTGCATCTGTGTTGTGTATAGAAAAATCTCAAGTTATCAGTGCAAATTAGCATTTATGAATCAGATGTATACATAAAAAAATGTCCAAGTCATTCCAACTTGTACAAGCTAATTCAACTGCTGTAAACTTGAATTTTGCTTGAAATTTATAGAAAAGAAAACAGTGGTTATGAAATCTCAGTGTTGTTGACAAATATTTTAATTTTTCGTACTCATTTATAGATTGCTTATTAGTTGGATGGATTATGCTGCAAAGAAAGGAGATGAAAACAATACACCATCTATATAAATATAAATAAAGAATTGCAAGTATTGAGCAACATTTGAGTAGAGCAAAGAATGTTAATACTAGGACTAAAACTAACAGTTCAATACCTTAGGTTATTCCTCCCAATTAAGTCATAAAAATATTGGTGAATGATGCATGCATAATATATATATGGTCTCTTCTCTTCCTAGACTAGGGCGTTCCACAGAGTGGAAGCATCTTCAGCACACTTCGCGTGGACGTCCTTGATTCTTTCAACGGACTTGCAAATGCCGCTGCAGCTCCAATCAAACGAGGCCACACAAACATTGCCTGCTTGTGCTTTCCTTTCACAGTCTGCATCAAAATCACCAGACCACATAATCATATATACATATGTACATACAATAAATAACAAAATTTTCTATTTCAGAAATCATCTGTACCAGTTGGAGTCCCACAGCACATGCTGCGATCATCTACATGCTCTACTTCAAGACCGATAAACCAGGCACCAAGCGACACATCTTCATTAGCATATTTGTGCAGGATGTCTCTGATCAATTCACAATCAACACAGTTTAACACAAGCTAGGATTCATTAACCAGATACATATGTAATTCATCATTAATTACTTACTCAACCAACTAGAACTATATATGATTCTGTTTAATATGCAAAAGTTAAACATAAATATGATAACAGTTTAGTGTTTATTAACCATGCATGATTTCTTAGTCATTTTAGATTACAGATAAACTTCAAAGTGAAATAACAAACAGAATCACAACTCATTATCTTTCTTGAAATGCACATAACAGAAACAGCAATGTGAGTAGTTTTGTTTCCACTCTTACTGATTCACAGAGATATATTTCGCCAGATCCCTTGATATGGCGTATATCTGTCCAGTAGCATGTCGAAAGTACTTGTTTCCTTCTTCCCCAAACTTCCAATACTCCGGCTCATGGTACTTCACATTCCTATATATGTAAAACAATTACTCGTGAAAAAGATAGAATGATTTTTGTTTTCAAAATAAATATGCAAGAAACTAATAAGAATCAATTACTTCTGATGAAGAACTGGTCCTGACTTCATACATCCTATGTATACTCGAGGCTTGGAGCGATGGCGTGCCAGAGTTGCAGCTAGTGTGCCTGCATTAATATACTCATTAAACAAATCACAAATGTAACGACTGTAAGAAAAAGACCGTTCAATGTCATTTAATGAAGGAAAAATGGAAAAAGAAACAACTGCAGCATACCCAAATTCACATGAACATCATCATCCACTTTGACATAGAACTCTGCATCCCATCTTGCTACAGCAGCATCGAAGAATGATTTTGTCTTTGCTGATAATTCATGATATCCTTCAACATGATTCTTAAATATGATCTACTTATCAGAATCCACTGCAAAACTTTAACAACATGAATTGGGAATGTATTGATGCCTTACAAGCTTAATAAAGTCATTATGTTGGCCATCCTCAGAGTCGATTGCACGGTCCAGAATACTGTTGGATGTTGCACTGAACAACATACATAAAAGATGTCACATACTATATATAGATGATTCTAACTACAACCAATTCAAGACTAGCATTTTTAATATATCTACAAACTAACCTGTGTCCAATCATGAAACGAACCACGATACCCTTCTCTTCTTCAAGTTGAAATAGACTTTTACCTGATGACGTACACATTCAGAAATGTTTAACATAACAGATCTCTATAAGGATATATCAAGATTATTTGTGAACAACATGTTAACATAAATAACTACCACCTCTAGGCATCCATGTTTCTCTGATTGAATCACGCCTCCTTCGGCCACTGAATGCCGTGTTTATACCTATCACCATAAACACCTTTTTTCTCTTCACAGTATTGCCAGCATATGTTGAAATGCCAGTTGAGTTCTCAAAATTTCCAAATTTACGGGGTCTCTTTTTCGATGGCAGCTCCGAACGTAGTTTGGAAACAGAAGAATCCAAAGATCTGAAAGCCCAGCAAAATAAGCACAGAAACATGGAAGTTAATTGGATTCTCTACAGTTTTGATTTAATACTATAAAACAACTTGGTTTCACCCAATCTCGTGTATCGCCTGCTATCACAACCATCACAAAAAAAAAAAAAGGATTATATATAGTATAATTGTGCTGTTTTATGCATTGCATGGGATTGTAGTTGGGCATAAATTAAAAGAATCGAGATGATTATATATGTAGGTAGCTAGAGATGTTCTGCATTAATTGATTGACTCACTGTATTGCTTCATGAGCTTTGCTGAACTCTTTTATCACTTCCTCATCAGGAATGAGTTTCTGCATCACCCAAAAAATTCATATAAAGTTAAAATGCATCGGATCGAGTATCTTAATTGTATAATAAAGATGAAAGAAAAATCTGGAGACAAGAGAGACCTTATCCGTTACACAGTCATCAGAGGTAGCCCCGAAATTTCCCAAATGTCGCGCCGTGTAAAGAAACCGATCTTGAGATTGAAAATCAGTCCACATTCTATCATATATATCATGCAAAAATATAATCAACCAATTTTCATGTATCTGTAGCTACTGCTCTAATCAATCTTGCCATGCATAAATACACATATACCACAAAACCAATATCCTAATGCATGGATAAACATCAATAACATAACAATTAAATGCATCAACAAAAAGCATTCATGTTGCTGAAACATTTGGATTACGAAGAAACACACACACACACGCACACATATATATGTGCGTATGACGATCAAGATTTGAGAAAATCAACCTGTTGCTGAAAAGAATGCCGAGGCCAAAGCTGATGAGGCAGAGGATCATAATCCATTTCACAGATACTTTCCCGCGGTTTTTGTTCTTCATTCTCGTTCTTGATCCCAGCTTTTCCCAGAAAAATTAAATGATTCAGCCATTAAATAAATGCATATGTATCCCAGGAAAGAAAGGAATGAAGAAATAAAGAAAATTGGATTGATGAAATGGGACACCTGTATTAATTAAAATATTGTATTGGACTGGAAAAATGGCGGTGATTGATGCGTTAATATTGCTGTCACCGGTTCTTCAAAGAAGACAAAGTTTGGTTAGTTTGATCGATCGTGGTTTGGAGTTTGGGCAAATTGATGTTTGATAATTTTGAGGTAGGACTTGTCACAAGGCAAAATTCAGATTGCAGACACGTACGCGGTACGCTTCTATAAATGGATTAATTAGTTCATTAAAATTAATTTTATCAGATGACGGCTAATTAATTAGTTGCTATATATCTTGTGGTTTTGAGGATCGAGTAGTTTAATAATAATAATAATAATAATAATAATAATAATTCGGTAATTTGTTTGACATTGATAATAGTGGTGACTAGTGATCAAGCTAGGATAAGCGTGCGATGCTGAGGTCCATAATTTTTACTGCTTCTTCCGTTCTAATTATATAATTCAATTTATTCTCGCACGTAAATTAAAAATATTTTTAAAAACAAGATATAAAACTTAACTTCCAATGTTACTCTTATTTAAAATTTATGACTTTAAAAAATTTAAGCGGTTGATTTTTAATTTTGAAGACATGATAAGAATATGTATATTTATATATTACTATGAAAAATTAATACAATTTATAGTTATAAAACTATATAATTTGGGCACCTCAAAATAGTAATAGGGACTATAAAAATAGAGTCGGAAGGAGTATTTTTTATGGATCATATATTCATAAATGGTATGGAAACTCAAAAGGTTGAATTTCGTATGATATAATCGATACTCGAATTCTCCATAAATGCTGATCGATGTGTCGTTATTAATTATTTTAGTTTCTCAAAACTTTTAAACAAACTTGCAGAAATTCAAATTAAATTGGAGATGGGAAAAATATTTCACAAATAAAATAATTTGACCTCTAACTTGTGCACATAATGTTACTTGCCATAGTATTCGCCATTTGTTAAATTTATTAAATACGTACTAATAGAGTTATGTTACTTACCATAGTATTCGGCTGATTCACACCCATAAGATCATCTAGTTCAAAATGTGTGTTCTATTCATGTCCCAACGTTAAAAATATTATTAATTTTTCTAATTCCATTTTTTTCTTCAATTTTAATTTCTTTGGGTTTAATTTAATTTTGCATAATTATTTAGGATTTATAATTATTTTTAGTATTTAATTTTATTTTTTTTAGTTAATACAATTGATTATTAGAGGTTGATTATTCCAAAGTTAGGATATATATTTTCTTCAATTTCAATTCCTAACAATAAATATTAATTATAATTTATTATAATATAGTAAATTTTAGTTTTATTATAAAAATTATTAAAACTACTTATTTTTTTAATGTTGTGGCACGATTGGAACACAGGTTCGAAATTAGAGAATATCATCAAGAATTTAGAATGCTAGAATATATGCAGTCGTCCAATCTAAAAGGTGTTTGTGAAACTTCTGATTTGTATTGATATTTTAATATATATTCGAATAGTTTTAACCTTAAAAAAATATGTTTTTTTTCAATTTTTTTTTGAAGTACTTGTCGTTATTACTATTTACTACCCGTATCGTAATTCGTAAAAATGTTATATATGTGTAATTTAATCTAAAATGTTAATTAATATGATTGGAAGGGCCGGATCGTGGTCTAGCTAGCTAGTCCTCCACGGATGAAGTTTTCTGAAAGGTTGACTACCAACTTTTTTTTCTTTTCCTTCTTTTTTTTTTTGGAGAAGAAGTTGACTAGCAACTTGCCAAATGAAGGGTTAGACTAATTATATATCACTTATATAGCCCCAACTATATATATATAGAGAGAGAGAGAGAGAGTCTAATTAATGAAAAGGAATTTATAAATGATCATCATGATCGTCTATTCTAAATTTGGTGTTTCAATCCGTATTCCACGATCAAATATATAAGTTTAATAATAGATATTATAAAAATAAAAATTAATTATAACATAATCAACTCAATCACATTTGTCAACAAAAGATTGAAATTCATAATATTATAAATTATATTTTTAAAATTATCAACCATAAAAATCATAAAATTAAACTAAAATATAATAAATTAAAATTGACGGAAAAATTTGAAGAAAAATTTATAAATTTGATCATAAAATACGGATTAGAACATCAAATTTTGAAATAAAAGATTCCATCCCCATCATGACATGCATTTGCTTTCGATATGGGTAGTTTACAAGTGGCTTCAATTAACTGTTCAACATGGTCGTTCTTAATCACTAATTCACTACTCATTTTAAAAGTAAAAATAAAATAAAAATCTAATTAACTTACTATCTATCAAATTTAAAATTTAAACCGACTTATTAACGTCCGGTCATATCGTATTCTGCTACGGTAAATAATAATTTCTCCAATTTTCAAGATACCCATCAGTATCCGAGCTTTCAATTTCGACTCTTCCTTTTCTTTTATTTTTGGTTATATCCTTCATATTTCTAATTTCTTATTCTGACACATTATCTTCTAAAAATATTATCTCTTTTAATTAATATTAAACGATCCCATGGAATCAATTAGGGAAAAAAGAAATTAAAAGGCCCTCAAAGAAATTAAAGTCGTTTACTTTTTGTTGAATGAATAAATTGATTTGTGTTTATGCAAATCTATAAAGAATATATAGAATACATGCATCGAGTCAACTGAGTGGTAAGTTGTAAAGACAAATTATTGCTTTAAATTTTCAACTATATATATTCAGCAAAGCATTATTAAACAATAAATGAAATTAGATTTTCATTAGCTCTAATTTTGTTCTATTGCTGGTAGCCGGCCGACCCTAGCTATATTCTTCTAATTAATATATGGCATCTAGGACTTTAGATTCTTTCTTTCAATTTGCTGTGGTATTGTTGTTCTATTTTTGGATCATCTCACGCAAAATACTTACAAATATTAATTATACCAATAATGTACACTAGTTGATCGAACATATATAAATTTATTCACGTACATATATACGGTAGCAAGTTAATTAGAATTTTATTACGCATTATAAATATATAGTTAAATATAAATGAAGTATTTCGTTTTTATCACTACAAATCAAAAGTTAAATTGATTAATTTGTAATTGGGTTGAAAGAAGAGGTATGTACTAAAAAGATTGAATCAGGTTCAATACAAAGTACGTTGATCTAATACAGCACGTTATTTACTATATGCGCGTGAGCTCACTTGAACTAGAGCTCATAAATTCGACTCCAACTCAACCCCATTTATTTAAAATTTGACTCTCAAAATAAATTATTATCTATTTAGTTCGGCCTGATGGGCCAATCGGGTTGGATTTGACAAAAATTAAACCTCAGTTATTATTATTATTAGGAAAATTCTATTCGTGCATATCCCCAATAATAATTAAAATATAAATATTAGTTTAATGAATTATTTTACCCCATCCCCAACATAAAAATTCTAATAAAATAAAATAAGTATCGTGTATAGCCTCCAACCTTTACATATATATTTTTATAATAAAAAAACAACTTCTACTTCTTCGAAATAGAAAATGGATCTCAAAGAGTGAATTTTAGAAACGACATGTTTCCAATTTTTTAAATGGAAAAGTTTGTTTAATTTGCTTAATGTGGTGAGCCTGCTATTGTGGAGAAATCAGATTTGAATGCAAATTATCATCCTTAAAACTGTTGTGTTTTCTCGTCTCCTCTTCATTTCTCATCTCAACTCTTGTGGTTCTTTAATCCAGAGCAGTTCATCTCTGTTGCATTTTGTGTTACATTTAGTGTTGTATAATTAATTTTTTTTTTAATATACTCTAATTGGGAATGAATGAACCATAAATAGAAAATTTAAATTAAAATAAATCATAATAAATTAAAAAATAAAAAAAAATGAAAAAATATTGAAAAGTTGTAATAGGGAATGCAAGAGGATTTGTAACAGATGATCCCATTTCCTTTAATTCTTTTGCTCACTACGTTTAATAACTAACACTATGTTGTCATATTACGTCATATATGAAATACTCTAGAAAATAATGATAATTGATTGTTAGAGAAATTTATCCTAATTTTCAATAGACCAAAAGAACAGGAACTTGAAATAGATGGGGGACTGGGGCTGGGCTGGGCGGCTGGGCCCTTTGAGGAAAAAAAAAGCCTTGAAATCATTATCGACGGGAGAAAACATACGTGGAGCATTTTTATTTTTTTTTCAATCAACAAGAAAAGATGGGGCTGGGGCTATACCTATACGCTTGGAGGTTTTATTTTATCTTGTTAGGAGATGATTGGTACGATTGAATGAAATTAAATATGAATAGAATGAATTTAGGGATGAAATGATTGTATGAATGGAATGATGATTCTTATGATTGGTATGTCTAAAGAACGTAATGAAATATTATTTTTTATTTTATTTTATATAATGAATATTTTATGTAATTTCAAATAGAGTGTACGTAGTAGCTAATAAATATCAACACATGCCTAAATTTTTTTTTTTTTAAATGCTATTTTTCTTTTTCAGTATTTGATTTTTTTTAATTTTTTTAGCAAATTATAATTTATTTATTTTATGAAAAATTTATTCTAAAATTTAATTAATCAATATATAATAATTTGTATAAGTTGATAAAAATATTTTTACTTCATAGAAAAATACTTTAACATTTTAATTTTTCATTTCAATATATTAAATTATATCAAATACATAAATATTTTATATTGTATTATAACATATTTTTATGTTATATTTATTTCGGCATCACTTCTATTTTTCTTCAAAAAAATTATAAAAGCTATTAAAATTTAATTTTAACACATGTTTTTAAATTAAAATTTGAAAATAAATAAATTATATAAAAATAATTAAGAAATAATAATAATAATAATAATAATAATAATAAACTATTTAATTTAATTTTTGATTTATTTTTCTAAATATGATAACATAATATTATAAGTTATGATCATGTATAAATATATCATATATTAATCTTTTTGGTCATTGGGAATAGCTAAACTCATAATAAACTATTTAATTTAATTTCTGATTTATTTTTCTAAATATGATAAAATAATATTATAAGACATGATTATGTATAAATATATCATATATTCATTTTTTTAGTCATTGGGAATAGCTAAATCCATGAGGGTAGGTGGAATGTCTATTCTTTTTTCTTTGGAAATATGAATTCTATTGGTAATTTCCAATTTTGAACCATACCTTCCGAAATGAGAATGAATATAGAAATGATCATTCTATTATATTCTATTTCACCGTACCAATCACGTCTTTAGGATTTTAATTATGTGATTACAAAAGAAAAAAAGGGGCTGTTTAGAATTTTCTATTCCCTTATTATTATCTTATATACTGGTGGGCTGAGATTCTGAAATTGTAGCCAACCCAATTGCTAGTTTGCTACCACTCTAGCTTGAGTTCGGCCTTTTTAGAAAGTTGAGTCTCATCTAAAGCCTTTAAAACTTTTGTTGGAATATTGGAAGCCGGCCTACTTAAATAAAATTCTCTAAAACCTTTGTCAAATTCAGTCCAGCGCGCAATGCCAGCGCGGTGAAGGACATTTTCATTCAAAGTGGGTAAAATAAGTATGTTTTAAAATTAGTGACTAAAATAAATCTTTTAAAAGTTCAAGTGGCTAAAATAGTTGTTGCCCTTGTTTTTTTTTTGGAGAACAAAGAAATGAAGAGGCTAATAAATAATATACATATACAGACATGATAAAGAGCTTCGATATGACATATAAACAGGAGTAAAAAAATGTAGATTAAAATGGTGTAATGAATTCTTCATCAATTCGTTCAAATTCAAACCACCTGCGTAGCTCCGCTGGAGGCCTTGTGCGGCGGCGTGGGATCATCCGACGTGGCTCCGTGCTTGGTGTTGTCGTACTTCTCCCCGTCGCCCCACAGAGCGTAGGCCTCCTCGCCGTGCACGGCGTCGTCGCCGATCAGCAACTCCTCCTCCGGCATGCGCAGTGGTATGACGAGGCTAATCAGCACACAGATAATGGACGTGACGACGATGTTCCACCCGATGATGAATCCACCACCAACAATCTGCTTCAGGACCTGCACGCCGCCGACGCCACCGTATACGCCTCCGCGTGAGTTGGTGACTGGCAAGAATAGGGAGCAGAGGACAGGCTCGGCGAAGATGCCGGTGAGGATGCCGCCGAGGTAGCCGGCGACGGCGTGGGTGTGGAAGACGCCGAGGGTGTCGTCGATGGACTGGAGGAGCCACCACTTCTTGTGGACTATCATCATCGTGAACCACGGCACGCTGCCGGAGAGAATTCCCATTATTATGGCTGCCCATCCTTGAACAAGCCCTACGACATGCACAATTTATCAACATTTTTCATTTACATAAGAACTTGTGTCACACTACTTGATGGGTTAAATGATATTCATCTTTTACATTTGTTTAAATGTATGAATCGATCGAGATCTGACTAGTAGAGAGACCATTTCACGAATTTAATTTGATCCGTCGTGCAATTTTGAATCTTTATTTATTTATTTATTTTCTCTCAGTCATGTAGCAATTCGAACCAGTAATTAACGTTGAGAAATTTCCCACATATTATATTTGACAAGAATATAATTAAGACTTTGATTTAATTTGATGGGGGTCTTATAATGTACTTAAATTCCATGTAATGGACTTACTAATTAATTAAGTCAATGAAATTTGTCTGTAACATCGTTAATTTGATCGATAATTTTATCAGCAAATTAAAAGAAGAAAAGAAAACGACTTTTATATTATATTTTATTTTTAATTTATATATAGTCTCCAGGACCCCTGGAAGTGAGTAATTAATTGTTGGAAAACTATTGATTCTACTTGAATAGTTATTGATATGACATTCTGATAATAAGCTAAGCATGCATTAGATCACTGTTGTTAAAAATAATTAATTAATTGGGAATTAAATAATTCCGTATATTTTGCTAAATCGCCAAATTAGAAATGAATCTCCACAAAAAATAATGTATGTTGGGTACCTGCACCAGGAGTGATACAAACAAGGCCGGTGATCATGCCCTGAACGGCACCGATGACTGAGGGTTTTTTGAAGAAGATGACGTCGAGCCAAGTCCAGACGAGGAGGCTGGTGGCGGCGCAGATGTTGGTGTTGAGCACCGCCATCGACGAGTCGATGTTGGCGCTGTAGGGGTCGCCGCCGTTGAATCCCGCCCACCCCATCCACAGCAGCCCTGCCCCCGCCAGCATCAACAACACGTTGTTTGGGGGGAATCTCTCCCTGTCTATTTTTGTTCGAGGCCCTACCTGCACCAATATTTCTAATTAATTAATTAACCAAATACACTCATAGCTTAATTAATTTCTCCGTTTCTAATTTAACTCCACTTTTCTTTCTTTTAACAAAGATCACACACACACACACACACACATATATATATATATATCGATATACTATTGTTAGTTGTTACGTACACTTGAAATAGAAGATATGACATCTTATTTAATTTAATTTGCTTATGAGAGAGAAAATTAAACCATAAAGTAGTAGTATATATTTCATAATGCAGGACTGAATTACCTTCTTTATAGTTAAAAACAACTGCTGAAGTTACAAGAGTGCAAAAAGGAAAATGAAATGAATAAAAACACGAGAGTTGTGTGATCATTTTGGAAAGGTTTGACGCATGCACAAAGAAGAGAGAGAGAGAGAGTGAGAGAGATCACATTCTCAACTCTGCACTGTAGCTAGGTAGCGACCACTTCTTCCTTTCTCATCCACAAAAACGAAATTTTAACACGTACGTATTTTGTTTTTGGAAACTTGGAAGTTTTCACACCTTTTTACTATTATTATTTATTATTAATTATTAATCTTTAATCAACCGCCGGCAAAATTGCCACAGTTTGTGTGTATTAGAATTTAGAAGATCATGCAGTTTTTCAAATTAATCTGATAAAACACGCTTTGTCAAATTGGTTTTGGCTAGATCCGATAGAGATCCGAGATTTACCTACGCTAATTAATGATTCAATTATTAATATATATAACATATTATATGCTGAGGAGAAAACATAATTATATTTATAATTAGTCATTATTCGAATCAATAAAATTACTAAGACGCCGTGCATATATAAACTCAATTTTTGTCAAGTAATTTAATTAGAAGGATATTAAATTTGTGAAACAAATTCAGTCTCACGATTCTTTTCGTAAAAACATATCACATAACATATATATAAACTTCCAGCTAGCAAACTAGTCAACAAACCTGAATTTTTGAACTAATTGTTTGATTTATGAACCCCTTTTTTTCAAAATCAATTAGGTAACAATTGTATTAATTAAATCGGTAAATTAATCTTTTAAGCACGAGTTTAATTAGCCTGAACCAAATGATAGCTAGCAAAACTATTAAAAAGAAAATAACATTATAACATGCAATATATAAGTAATATAACACGTAGGTCGCAAAAATAACTAATTTTCCGAGAGGGAGCGTGCATCCGAAGTTAAAACTTCGTACTCAATCTTAAAAAATTAAGTCAGAGAGAGAGAGAGAGAGAGAGAGAGAGAACTGACCCAGTAAGCAGCGGTGATGCCGGCGATACCGGAGGAGAGATGGATGACATAGCCGCCGGAGTAATCGATAACCCCCCAGTGAAAGAGGAATCCGCCGCCCCAGAGGCTGAATGCCCCCACCGTGTAAGAGAAGGTGAGCCAGAGCGGCACGAACATCATCCACGCCCTGATGTTCATCCTCCCCAGCAGCGAACCGGCCAGCAGAATCAGCGTGATGGCGGCGAACACGCATTGGAACCACACCATCGAAGCCATCGGGTAGTAGGGCGTCGCCATGGCGGTCTCCACCGTGCCGTTGTGGAAGTGGTGGACGGTGGCGGGCAGCGCCGCCTGGCCGATGAGGAAGTGCTGGCCGAGGGCGGGGCCGGCCTTGCCCCAGAAGGGGAGGAGCTTCTCACCGAAGGACATCTTGTAGGCCCAAACCACCCAGCATATGACGACGGCGGCGAAGGCGTAGAGGGCCATGAAGGCGGAGTTGACGGCCCATTTCTTCTTCACGATGCTGCCGTACAAGATTACCAGCCCCGGCACACTCTGTAGCCCCACCAGGGTGGCGGAGGTCATCTGCCATGCGTTGTCGCCTTTGTTCAGCCAGTCCGGCACGGCTGCGGAGGTGTAAGCTTGATACGCCTGTGGGACTGCGGAAGCGTTGGTGGCCATGGCTAGCTACCTATCCAACTACTTGATTACCTTTTTTCCTTTATTCATCAAGGACTACTATTACTAATTATATATATATATGGAATTTGTAGCTACCTAGGTCATCATAATTGGAGGATGTTATTGAATTTTTTAATATAAACATATATATAATTGTAACCATTTTCCTTTCACCTGGTCATCTGAGATCATAGATTCATAATTAGTTGATTAATATTATAAAATACAATTCATAACATATTTATATTTTTTGAACTTTTGAAATTAAGTTTTTCTTTGAATAGTTTTGAATATTTCACTATACTCATAATGGTATATGGATAAATATTCGATGAAGTGTATTTGGACCAGTTCGATCTCAATAAATTAAATCACGATAGTTATATATATATATATATATATATATTAATTAGAGATAGATTGTAGGATTCATATTTGCTTTGATTGTATTTAGTTTTCTCCAACATATATATTCATGTACGTATATTAGATTAGCTTTCTTTATTTATTTTTTGAGAAAAAATTCAAGATTAGCATTCTTAATTTGTATATATACCTTTTTGCATGGATTATTGGATTGAGGTAGCCAACGCAATGAAGAAGAACTTTTCCTTTTCCTTTTTTCTTTGTTTCTTGTATTGCAATCATAAGAAATTATAAAAAAAATTGAGATCATGATTAAAACTCATATTCAAGAATATATTTATATATAATTTTATTGGTGTTAATTAATTTAATTATGTTTGAATCTTAATTTAACATATCTAACAAATTTAACTCATAAAACGTAAGGCTTCTATGTTATAGAGAGAAAAAAAAAAACCTCGCGCGTGTGTGGACAGTTGTATTTGAGCTGGGGGTATATTCATGGTTGAATATTCACGCATGAATCTGGATCTGTACATGATTCCCCGTGAGCTGGAAGTCAAATAATAATATTCTCTTAGGATTCAGGAATCAAAGAAGTTGACCTAGCTGCATAAACTTAAATGTCAATGCGAATCACACACACACACACAGGTAAGTTATAATGGATACTGTTTCGTGTGAGAATTAAGAACAGTGCTTAATTAGTTACTATGATTTTATAAGTTATTTTATTACATTTTAGTGCTTAATTATTAGTATATATTAGCACCGACATACAACAAGATAAGCTATATAATTTAAAAAAAAAGTACTAAAATACAATAAAGTAAATTATAAAATCATTATAAATAAACATCTTTCATAGTTCTTACATGAAGCACTAGTATCCATTTGAACCAAATCCTATACACATACATACATGTATAAACTTAGAATTGAATAGAAAATATTTTCCTATCTCATTATTCACACACAATTGTAGATCCACTTATAAGTAAGTTAGTATATATATATCTGGTATTTATATAGCAGCTCTAGTAAATTGTCACACAACTAGAGATTGTTTTTCAATTTAAAATTTATTATTTATAAATATAAATAATATGCATATGCCGACCAATATGATACATAATTGGACATATTAATGTATTTACCAATAGCACCATTAATAGACATTTATTATTATTAAACAATAGTGCAATTAATATATACACCCGTTTTCGATTAGACTGGAACTTGACACCTTAATTAACATTGTATTTGATGCGATCTCGACCTAGGAATGTATCTGGTTCCTTAGGATAGGATGGAAATCTGAAACCCTAACTTCACAACGACGTTGAATCACGGATATTGATTCACAACCCGCAAACAAATTGGAAATACAAAACTTGGATTATAGGTGTTGACGCCACGAACGGGGATGTGAATCCGTTTGATAAGTCAAGGTTTGAACATGACACCCGGTTCAAAAGAAATCTTACGCCGAGAAAATATCAAATAATAATATCAGAAAGATGTCTCCAAAATAATGTACTGCGTCCCTTATATATGCGAGACAAAATAAAGCAAAACCCTAATTAAGTTCTAAACTAAATAGGAAATAAAAATAAAGAAAACTCGCAAATCCAGGACTGTCCGTAAAGGGGCGCAATACGGGATTGGTCGCATCTCTCGGCACGAGTGTGTTGATCGCGCCTCTTTTGTTGGTTTTCACCCTTCAGTGTCAACGCGTGGTCGCGCCTTGACTGTACCCGGGTCACGACCCGGGTCATGCCTCAACTATATATGGGTCGTGCCTTCCAGCTCGATTCCAGCTCTTCTTTCATGATCTTAGGTGCATTCGAACCCCTTTTGCGCGGTCCTCTCGAACACTCGAACTTGAATGTTGTCACCCCACCTAGGATCGTATCATTCCCCTTCTCGTGAAAATGATTTGTCCTCAAATTCGGATCTTTATCAACACTGGTTTGCCACTTCACTTCTCTCCACCATGCGTCATCAACTGGCGACTTCAATTCTTTGGAGGACTCCAACAAGTCTTTCAGTGATAAATCAGACGGTACTCCTTTGTCATCCTGTAAAAATATAACATCATAACAAACATGATGTAATATGTTAATTCGCTGCAGCTCGGTCTCTTGCTTCATTTGGACTTGGCTAGTTCGTGCAAAGCATGAGTGGTGTATCACGTCATGACCACTCTTTTCTCCCCTTGACCGGTCCCCTTTTGTTTTCATTTGGTTCGCCTCATTTTGCAGTGTCATCTGCTTCTCAAATACTTGAGATGGTATCAAAGGAGCAAGTGTCACTATCCGCTGCTTGTGCACAAAGGAATATTTGTTGGTGAAACCATCATGCTCCATACGTCTATCAAACTGCCATGGACACCCCAATAACAAATGTCCGACTTGTATTGGTACCACATCACACAACACCTCATCCTCATATTTTCAATCCGGAACGTCACCCTCACTTGCTTGTTCACCTTGGTCTCCCCCTATCATTCAACCACTGCAACTTATATGGCTTCGGGTGCTTTAGGATAGGCAGGCCTAACTTTATTACCAAAACCACACTAGCCACATTAGTACAGCTCCCACCATCTATAATCATACTACATACCTTGTCGTTGATGTAGCATCTAGTTTGAAATAGATTCACCCGTTGTTCTTCCTCCGCACATTTGATGTGCAAACTCAGTGACTTTCTCGTGACCAACGTGAGAGCTGGTGGCGCCACACACTCCTCGCCACTATCGTCCTCCAACGCCAACATCTTAGGGTCAACTTTTTCCTCATCAGTCACAATCTCTCCATTCTCCCGCAGCAACATCACTCTTTGATTCGGACACTGACTGGCTATGTGTCCTCTTTCTTGACATTTGAAGCACTTGATATCCCGATTCCTGGAACTGGATTCAGAATTGCCTTGGCTAGCATTGGTAGGTGCTTCAACACTTGGCTTAGTTGGTAGTCTCTAATCTTCCTTGGTCCCTTGGTTCGACTTCCATGATGATGTACTAGTGTTCGAATTCGATTTCCAAGTTGAGGAATTTGAACGGTTGTAGCTGCACTTTCTCTTAAGTTGATCTTCTACCTTGATAGCCATGTGTACCATTTTTTCCAACTCGACGTAATGTTGCAGCTCTACTAGCTCACGAATTTATCTATGCAAACTCGCTAAGAATCTTGCCATAGTAGCTTCCCGATCCTCCTCCACATTAGCTCGGATCATAGATATATCCATCTCCTTGAAATACTCATCAACGATGTTTGTGCCCTGCCTCAATGTTTGCAGCTTGTTATACAACTCCCGGTAATAATAGCTAGGTACAAAACGCCGCCTCGTGACTGCCTTCATCTCCTTCCAAGTCTCTATTGGTCTCTCCCCATTACGCCGTCTAGTGGTCTTCAATTGATCCCACCACACGATAGCATGATCGGAAAATTCAATAGCTGCTAACTAGACCTTCTTCAACTCTGAGTACCTATGGCAGTCAAATATCATCTCGACTCTTTGCTCACATTCTAAATACAATGTCGGATCATTTTTCCCTTGAAATGAAGGAACGTTCATCTTAATGTTGCCAAGATGGTCATCTTCCTGATTCCTCATCCTCCCATATCGACGGCCACCAACTATGGAATGTGTGTCTTCATCATCATTGTCTTCAAACTCAGAATCGTAGTACTCCCCTCTTTCTCTCTCAACTTGAGGGTAGCGTCTAACCTGCACTCGACCTCCTCTTCAGCCTCTACCACCACGGTTCACTTGCGGAATTTGTTGAGATTGCTCTTGCGCATTGAAGCTTCCATGTTGTCAAGCCTTTCTGTCAATGCAGCCATCTCGGTCTTAAATAACTTTCCCAGCTATTGTTGTATGGCCTCCATCATATTTTTAGGATCAAAGTCCTTGGCCGCTTCATCTCTTGTACCTGCAGTTTTGGACATTTTCTTTTCTTTTTCTTTTTTTTTTTCGTCCTTTTTTTCAACTACTACCAACAATGCTCAAACACACTCCAAACTCCAAATACACCCCCCCCCAACAACTCAATTCAACGCCACAAAATTAATCCAAAATTTCACCAAAAAATTTAAAAATTTTCAAAAAAATTTCAATTTTTTTTTCTACGGATGATATAGAAGCTATCGGGAACCCAAATTACCAAATTAGAACCAACAAAAATGCAAAAATTACCCCGTCTTTTTACACTTTTTTTTTACTTATCAATAGGCGAGAAAATAAAATACAGAAATTAAAGAGGTAAATTGGAACCTGATACAAAGCCCAAGCTTTGATACCACTTGATGTGATCTCGACCTAGGAATGTATCTGGCTCCTCAGGATAGGATGGAAATCCGAAACCCTAGCTTCACAACGACATTGAACCACAGATATTGATCCGCAACCCGCAGATAAAATGGAAACATGAACTTGGATTATAGGTGTTGACGCCACAAACGGGGATGTGAATCCGTTTGATAAGTCGAGGTTTGAACACGACACACGGTTCAAAAGAAATCTCACACCGAGAAAATATCAAATAATAATATCAGAAAGCTGTCTCCAAAATAATGTACTACGTCCCTTATATAGGCGAGATAAAATAAAGCAAAACCCTAATTAAGTTCTAAACTAAATAGGAAATAAAAATAAAGAAAACTCACAAATCCGGGACTGTTCGTACAGAGGCGCGATACGGGATTGGTCGCGCCACCACTCGGGTCGCGTCTCTCGGCGCGAATGTGTTGGTCGTGCCGTGCTGGTCGCGCCTCTTCTGCTGGTTTTTCAGCCTTCAGTGTCAATGCACAGTCGCGCCTTGACTGTACCCGGGTCACGCCTTGGTCATGCCTCAACTGTAATCGGGTCGCGCCTTCCAGCTCGGTTCCAACTCTTCTTTCACGACCTCAGGTGCATTCGAACCCCTTTTGCGCGGTCCTCTCAAACACTCGAACTTGATTGTAGTCACCCTATCTAGAATCGTATCAATATTGGTGCCTCGCCGTTCTACTTCTATAATGACAATGAAAAGGATATCGCGCAATCAATACTTGTTGATGTGCGCTCTAGTAAATCTAATCTTGTGTAACTCGCAAATCACACACGATAACTATACAACATTGAATTAATTTTATGTAACGAACTCGATTTAGAAACATTGGTACAATATATATATATATATATATATGAACACGTTCATTTTACCGGCTAGGTCGCCTAAGTAGGTCATGATGCATGCATGACTCATTACTTGCCGTTAATGAAGTCTCATGCATGACTCATCAACTATTTGATAATCATATCTAATTTACAACTTGCCATACTCAATTTAAGTGTACCTTTTTATATGAGTGTTTGTATTTTGGAATATATTGGAATGAATAGTAATTTCTTCAGCTAAAAATAAACTAACTAAAGATCTGCCAAACTTATCTGGGATATTTTATATTTTTAATAGATTTATTTGTTTTGATTAATCCAAAAGGTTAATAATGTTTGTTGTTTTATTTTGTTTTTTGGCACTATTTATTTGGAGAGATCCCAAGGAAGACAAATGGCGATGGGGAAATTAAATTAAATTAAAGTAATTAATTATCTAGGGATTGGTTTATTTCTCAACCCTATTCATATTGTCCGAACGACTCCATTTGCCCACCTATGGTCACTTCCAATAACCTCATTCAACTTCTTAAAGATACTACATCTTATATCTTACTTATATATTAATGGAATTTTTATATTTATTTTAATATAAACTACGTACTAGCTAATGTAGCATCGAATAAGTTTTTTTTTTTAATTAAATTTGGAGCCTATTAATTTAAATAGAAAGAGCCTCGATCGGAACATGTACGTGAGAGGCGCTAGCTAGCTGGAGTTTTTCCATTGAAATAAATATTGTGTTTGTTTTGAAATTAATTGGTTCCGTGTATATGTTACTTCTACCTTTTGCATTACAATAAAAATGATTTTTAGAGAAAATATTATTAAAGATCACAAATGTCATTAATTGTTTATATTAGATTTAAGTAACAACATATCATTTTTAATTACCACATGTCATCTCTAATGACATTTTAGTAACGATATTATTGTCATTAATTGTTTATATTAGATTTAAAAAACAAACATATCATTTTTAAGTATCACATGTCATCTCTAATGACATTTTGGTAACAATATTATTGTCAAGTAAAATAATATTTAATTTAATTGGAACGAATTTTTAGAAACGTTCTATTTACATGAGACGACATGCTGCCTTCACAAAAAATATTTTTAGTGACATAATGTCGTCATAAAAATATAATTAAAGATGATATATGATAAATAGAGATATGGCATGTCATTACTTAAATCTATTATAAGTTATGACATTTATGGTCTCTAAAAATTATTTTTGTTGTAGGGTTGCTGCGGATGAATATTGTTAGATTTCAATCAGATGACGTAGCATCCTATGTGTAAACAATTGTCATCATTAATTAACTAATGCAACTTTCATTTTCCCCCTTAATAAATATAGGAAAAAAATGTCAAATACACCCTTATTGTTTCTGTTAAGATCAAATAAATTCTTAAACTTTTTTAAGTACAAATAAACCCTTAAATCCTTAATGTTAGTAAATAGTAACATGCATGCCCCTTTTCTTATTATTGTCACTCCAAAATAGTTTGTGCGAAACTTTCTTCTATTTTAATTTTATAACAAAGCTTTCTGCAATTTCTCTATATTTTTTTATAAAATTATGTGAAAATCTTCTTCTTCTTCTTCTTCTTCTTCTTCTTCTTCTTATTCTTCTTCTTCTTCTTCTTCTTCTTCTTCTTCTTCTTATTATTATTATTATTATTATTATGAAAAATAATAAATATTGAAATATTTCGGGCACATTTTTTCTCAAAATTTTATACATATTGTTTATTTTAAATTAATTATTATAATTACTACTACAATGTTTTTATTTTTGTTTTTGTTTTTACTTCAATTAAATTATACTACCTAGTAAAACAATATTGTAAGTAATTATACTTGATCATGACGTGCTATCCAATCCTAATAATGAGATAATTATACCAATAGAAAGATTGAATTATAATTGTAAACATTTTCCAGCGTAACAAAAGTAATAATAAAAAAATTAATACAAAACCATTTTAACTAAGAATATCATGTGTGTTGAGAAAGTATTAGTTTATATGATTTAGATGTATTATTTTTAAAATTGAACTAAATAAATCAAATTAAAAAAATTCATAACGGAACAAAAAATGAATTAATTGCTCTTAATAATTGAAAATTGAAATACTTGATTTTTTTTTCCGGTTAAAATTAAATATGCTCTTAAATATATACAAATTTTAGTAGTACTATAGTTTTCTAATTTGATATTTCGTTGTTGTTTTTTTAATCAAATTTTTAATGGTATATGTGTTTTTGTGTCAACAAATTTTAAAGGCATAATTTTTGTAAGATTTTAAAAAGTGAACCGATAAAATATTGTAGTAATAATTATAATAATTAATTTATAATAAATAAAATTTCTATAATAAAGTTTCCAGAATATTCTAATAATAATAATAATAATAATAATAATAATAATAATAATAATTGATTTTGACATCTTTTATTAACAAAATACATAGAAATTTGAAAAGCTTGCCACATAACTATTTTGGAGTGGCAATAGTAGTGATAGCATGTATGTTATTAATTATCAACATTAAATATTTATTTATACCTAAAAAACTTGAGAGACTCAATTGATCCTAAGAGAAAATATTAGGGATGTATCCTTTTTCCGTAAATAAATAACTTTGAATTGGTGACAATAATGTCTTTAATTGTGTCCCAATTCTAGGAGATTGGTTTTTTTGTTTTTTTTTTTTGTGTTTTTTAACACACACCCGACCTGGTGGTATTGAGGAGATTCGAATTCGTGACCTTTCATCTCTAAATTCTAGGAGATTGGGTTTGCCTGGTATGTCGTAGTCCATGCTAAAATGCAAAATTACATGATTGCTATACTGCTATATTTTTAAGCTTACGATCGATGTGGCACTTTTGTCATATTCACTTTTAAAATATATTGATTTTTAGCCTTATCTTTAGAAACTGCACATCATATTAGGGGTGTAAAGATGTAAGTAAGTCGAGTCTACTTGTGAGTTATTCATGATCGGCTTGACGAAAACTAAAAATTGACTCGAGTTTTAAATTGTAGAGTCGAGATCGAGTTCGAGTAGCTACCGAGCTCGAACTCATTAATAACATTAAGCTCGATAGGCTTGTGAACCTTATCGAGCCTAAAGACAATTACAATTTTACCTTTAATAATTTTACTTATCTACATATATATCATTAATAATTTAATTATTTTTATTTAAAATTGTGTGTATAATATATATATATATATATATATATATATATATATATATCAATACATAATTGAATCGAGTCGAGCTCGAGCTTGTTGAGTTTGCTAGTGAGTCAAACCCGAGCTCCATAAATCAAAACTCGACTGAATTTAAATCGAGTTAAGTTTGAGCTCGATAAGACTAATAGTCGAATCGATTATACTTGTACATGACATATTATTTAGGGCTTAATGCCTCAACACATTTTCCACAGGTCATCACAAACAAGAATTCTAGCTTTTTGTCCTTCGGCATTCGAGATATCCAAACAGTAGTAATCACTCTATAAAATGTAAAGGTCTCGAATCCATACTTACGCCACCGTTTTTTTTCAATAATAATAATAATAATATAATGTGAAGAAGAAGAAGAAGAAGAAGAAGAAGAAGAAGAAGAAGAAGAAGAAGAAGGAATCCTATCATTTTCAAAATCAGAATTGCATAGACGCTTTCCAGTTCCCACTTCATAAAATTGTATTTGTAAAAAATAATAATGATTTGGGCTCAGAACTGCATAGTCATCCGAATTTTAACAAATGTGATAATTGCGGGCTTGGCCTTTCTATTCATTTCGATGGACTCAAAGTTGGTACTATATATCACTATATTTTTTTTCAGTTGGAATAGTTCACTATTTTAATTTTCAAGTCAAGACTCATGCCTAGTTAAGAATATATATCTTCTTTTTTTTTTTTTTTTTTTTTTTTTTGAGAGGAGAGCAACTGAAGATATCTTACATTTTTCATACTCGGCTAAATTTATCTCTATGTAATATTATAAGCCTTGTTTACTTTGATGAATAAGAGTGGATTAATAAGTTATTCAACTATATCCTATCTATGTTTATTTTACATGATATTAAAATAATAAATAACTCAAGACCTGCCATAAATGAGTTTTGAGTGCTTATATGGAAGATGCATGTATCCCGCTCATCTCTATCCACCCAATTGTATATTATTAAAGTATCTATTCACTCACTTGTACATTCTCAAAATAAGTCATAATTGTTCTTGAATGAAAGGTGCAATATGTTACGTACATGTTCAACCAATTAAGTCTTCTTTCTTTACGGACGGAACAATAAATCCTTTTGTTACTAACTCTTAACTCTGAACAATAATCTCTCTTTATTTATTTATGTATTGTTTTTGTGCTTTTAGTAGAGTTATAATTATACTTCCACTGAAAAATTATCTTTCAAGTTTTATTTCTAAGTATGTACTAAGAATATTAAAATCAAGATGTATTTGATTTAATCATATAATAAATAGAGGTTTTGTGAAAGAGGCAATATGTCGATGTCTTAAATATTGTGGTCTGATTAAATTGATTGGAATAGTAGAGCACGAAGGAAGAGGGCAATATTATACGTCGCCAATCCAAATACCACAATTAAATTTGGAAATTAGGATTGATTTAATTGAGTAATTTATGTTTAAATAATAGAGTTAATTGGTCCCACACATGTTGGACTCCTAATTCAGCTCTCTCTGTTGATCAAAGTCAGAAAAACACAAGATGTATTTGATTTTTGAGGACTTTCGTTTTCATTTACTCCAATTTTTCTTATGTCCCTAACATTTATTTGACTAAAGATTGAAGTATGTTTGGCCAATAATTTTAGCGAAACTACAAAAACGTGCGGTAAAATTACTATCATTTTTTCTACGTACCCCGATTTTTGGTGGGAAGTCTAGTGGAGCTTGAGCTTTGAGTTCTTTTAATTAAGTTGGAATTCGAAATTAATTAATTAACAGCATATACAGTATATTGATTTGAGTGTGTTTGTTAATTTTATCTTAATTACATAAATAAGATATATACTGCTCACCAAATGAAACAAATGTCCTTTATTATGATAAAAATAAATAATGTTGATTATATATGTGGCCGAAAGTGTAACTAGCAAACGATTTTCTATGTGCCAAGAGGTCCAATAAAATATGATTAAATTCTCACGTTGGACACTTATTTTTCTCCTTATTCCAATTAATGGACCCCAATCATTGAAAAATAGTCCGTCTTGATTAAAGCTTAAATAGTTAAATTGACATCAATAATTTTGATTAGGATTGTAAATGAGATGAGTTGAGGCGAGTCTGAACATATATATATATATATATATATATAAATTTATTTGAAATTAGATTGAGTTTTAAAATTTATGTTTGAGTTTGTTTGATTACTTATTGAGTCGAGCTAAAACGAGCTTTAATCAAGCCAAACACGAGTCGAGCTCAAGTAGTTTGATATTTTATACATGTTTGCACTTTTTTGCTTATATATTGAGCTCGAGTTCTAGCTGATCTTTAATTTAAATCTTATCAAACATAATTATGTTCAAGCTTGTTTGATATGTTTTTAGAATCAAGCTCAAATGAGTTTTTAATTAATGAACGAACACGAATTGAGTATCGAGCTATTTAGTTTGATTTTCAGTCCTAATTTGGGTAAGGGGAAATTCTGAAGAATACAACTAACTCTTGTTTTACTCTTGATATCCCCACTAATTTATAAAATATAAAAATAAATATTATAAGACCGTTTTACCACTTAGTCTCCAAAACTTAAAACTCTATTATATCTTCCTACACTATAGCCCCTATTACTTTTCATAAAACTAAAACAACGAGAAACACTATAATTAATGAAAATCATATAGTCATAGCCATCTTCCATCCTTTTTTATAAGTAATAAAAGTTAGAGGATAAAAAGGCAAGAGAACAATAACATAAATATATTTGTCAATAATTATAAGTGATGAAGAGATTTTCAAACACTTAACAATTAAAGCCTTCGAGCTGGACATCTATGAAATCCCACCAAGTGTACTACAACCAAGTGCAATGGACTCCAATGCTTAAAGCTTGCCACGTGTAAAATTGGAAAGCTTAACTCGTGGATTCCCACTCGGTGCTGGATTGAATTTGTTTGTTGTTCACCAATCAGGTTCCCTAACAAAATTAGCATGCCCGTTAACTTTGCTCAATATTCTGTGAAATCCAAACAGAGCTCGTTGGTCGAGGCATGTTATGGGATTGCAAGGAATAGGAGGAAAGATTGATGAAATTGATGGATTCTTGAGAGAGAAACTTGGGACGAAGCTGGCGATGAAATTGGGGATAAAAATGTTATCTTGAAAAAATTAGGGCTCGTGAGTGTTATTGAATCGGGAATGCAAAAGAGGGTCGGGTCAGATGATAATGGAGCAGAGGCTGAACCGGATAATGAACCACTGGGCCTCACTGTTGTGGGCTGAAGGAGTGTGATATTGGGTTAAATTAATATTTGTTATTAGGTTTTATGATATTTCTCTTATCCAATTAAGGTTCCCATTAGGGTTTCTGTTAGTGGGGACCAGTAGTGGTATCTTTTGTATATGTACCTTGCTGTGATGTTTATGGAGTAACAAGAAAGTATTTCCAATTTTCCTCTTTTAATTCTTCCCCAAGTTTCCCCCATTTCTTCCCTTCTCACTTATCTGTTATCTATCGGATTTAATTAGTAAATATTACACCATCATCATATATTATTACAAATATTCCTAATCTGAAATTGTAGTGTTCACTACAAGTGGTATCTCCGAGCCAGGTTATTTCCATGGCTGAAGGGACGCATTTCAAGGATCTTCAAGAGGCACAAAGGCGTACAGATCAGACGCTGGAGGCTGAATCTGTGAAGAGAGATGCTGCCGAGCTGAAAATACAAGAAAAATTGGATGAGCTTTCTCTGAAGGTGCAAAATCAAATACAAGGGGTAAATTCTAAATATGAACAACTCACACATACTCTCACTTCGCTACAATTACAAATCTCAAATCTAGGTAAAGAGAAAGGGGCGCATGATGAGCAATCCATTTTAGGGGCACCTCCTAGCCTACCAGCTACTGATAGTGGTTCGACCTCTAAGACCCATTCTACTTCTGGACCTAGGCTTCCTCTGGAACAGGTTCACCACCATTCCCAGAACACTCACTCTCACATGTATAACCCTTTACCCAAGGTCGATTTCCCTCGGTTTGATGGAACTCAACCTAGGGCTTGGATCCTAAGGTATAGTCAGTACTTTCAGCTGGTGCCTAATGTACCTGACTTACAAAAAATGGTGCTAGCCTCCTTACACTTTGATGGTAGGGCTGCACAGTGGTTTCAAAATTATAGCACCAGGTACAAAGATATGCCATGGAATCAGTTTCTAGATGTTGTGGCTGCTAGGTTTGAAGAGTTGAGGGAGACCAAGGTTATCATGGAATTCAACAAGCTAAAGAACCAAGGGTCTTATGATGACTATGTGGAAAAATTTGAAGAGCTAAGGGCTTGTATGATGTTGTTTAACCCTCATGTATACTCTGAGAGCTACTTCATTGCCAGTTTCATAAGTGGGTTAAGTGAAGAGTTACAATCAGGTGTCACCATGTTTGGCCCTAGCTCCTTACACCAAACTATTGAACTTGGCAGGAGCCAAATTCATACCATTGATGCCATAGCTAAGAAGTTAAAAGGGTCAACCAGGACTGCCCTTAACCAGTCAGTGAGCTACAGAAGGTCAGATCCATCACCAGGGTTTCTAAATAAGCAACCTGGACCTCTAAAGCCACCCACTAAGCTATTGTCTACAGCTGAGATGGCTGCTAGGAGGAAAAAAGGGACTATGTTACAATTGTGATGAGCCATATGTCTATGGACACAGGTGCAAAAATAGGGTTAACTACATGATTATGACTGAACAAGAGGAATTAGCTAGTATGTGCATTCAGGAAGAACCTGAGGCTATCACAATACCTGAGACAGAAGATGAACTGCTAGAAGAAGTACATATGTCCTTGAACTCAATGTCTGGGTCTGAAGGAATTACCACCTTGAGGGTAATTGGCCAACAAGGTGAGCATGAGCTGCATATTCTCATTGACATTGGAAGTACCCTAAGTTTCCTTCAGGAGGGTACAACTAAAAGACTTGGTTGTTTGGTAGAGCCAACAAAGCCTATTTGGGTCAGAGTGGCTAATGGACAGAGGTTAGTCAGTGATTCACAGGCTACAGACTTTAAGTGGTGTGTGCAAGGTCACAATTTTGCATTTTCTCCTCGGCTACTGAAAACAGAAGGCTATGATTTAATTCTTGGTGGTGATTGGTTAAAGTCTTGTACCCCTATTGAATTGGACTACAAACACATGACCTTCACAGTCACACATGGCAGTGAAAAAGTTAAATTACTTGCTGCTAAATCCCTTGTGGACTGCCAGATAATTTCTGGCCATTCCTTGTACAAGATGATTCATTCTCCAATTAATCTTGAAGTGGATGAGATATTTATGGTTAAAGTTCAGTCACAAGGCCATGAGACACATCCAAGGATTCAACACTTACTTGAAGAGTATGCAGATATATTTGCTGAGCCTACTGAATTACCACTAGCCAGGGAGGTGGAACATCAGATTACTCTGAAACCTAACAGTGTGCCTAGGCACCAGCATCCTTACAGGACTTCTCACAGTCACAAGGGAGAGATTGAGAAGATCATTGAAGAACTTCTCAACAGTGGACAGATATAACATAGTAAGAGTCATTTTGCCTCTCTTGTAATCCTAGTTAAAAAGAAGGACAACACTTGGAGAATGTGTGTTGATTACAGGTACTTAAACTCTCTCACTGTCAAGCATGAGTTTCATATACCTATAATAGATGAACTATTAGATGAACTGTATGGAGCCAAATACTTTTCTAAGATAGACCTAAGGTCAGGGTATTTTCAAATCCTAGTAAGGCCCCAAGACAGGTTCATGACTGCATTTAGCACCCACCATGGGCACTATGAGTTTGTGGTCATGCCCTTTGGGCTGTGTAATGCCCCTACCACCTTCCAAGCTTTAATGAACCAGACATTCAGGGAGCAATTAACAAAATTTGTCTTGGTTTTTTTTTATGACATACTGGTCTACAGTTCATCCTGGGAGGAGCACCTATAGCACTTAAGAACAGTTCTACAGTTGCTCAGGACCAACACTCTCTATGCTAAAATGAGCAAGTGCAGTTTTGGTAATACACAAATGGAGTATCTAGGCCACATCATTACTTAACAGGGAGTTTCAACTGACCCACAAAAGGTTGAGTGTATGCTACAGTGGCCCATTCCACAGAACCTCAAATAACTTAGGAGGTTCCTAGGGCTTACTGGCTATTATAGAAAGTTTTTCAAAGGGTATGGAATAATTAGCAAGACCCTAACAGACTTGCTCAAGAAGAACAATTTCCACTGGAATACTGAAGCAGAAAAGGCCTTTCAGAAGCTCAAGTTAGCTATGTCAACAGCCCCTGTGTTGGCTCTACCTGATTTCACCAAACCATTTGTTATTGAAACTGATGCTAGTGGTTTTGGGTTGGGAGCTGTATTAATGCAAGAGAGAAGACCAATAGCTTATCTCAGCAAAACCCTCTGCCCAAGGAACCAAACTCTCTCAATATATGAGAAAGAGTTCCTTGCTGTTCTTATGGCCATACAAAAATGGAGGGTCTATCTACAAGGGCACAAGTTCATAATAAAGACAGATCAGCAGGCTTTAAAGCATCTGCTAGATCAGAAGACCATAAACCCCCTGCAACAGAAATGACTCACCAAACTACTGGGGTTCAACTATGAGATTCACTATAAGAAGGGTTGCGAGAACAAGGTTGCAGATGCTCTATCTAGAAGAGAAGGGCTCCCTGTGGAATGCATAGCTATTTCCACCATTGTTCCTACTTGAATCCAAAAGATGATGGCCAGCTACCAAAATGACTCTTACTGCTCTAAAATACTGAGTGCTAAGGTCATTGATGGAGATTCCTTTCTTGAATATCAAATCCTAGAGGGATTAATCAGACACAAAGGAAAACTACTTATTGGCAACACTGGGGATTGCAAATCTCATATTCTTTCTGCCATGCACAACTCCTCTTACAGAGGACATTTAGGTACAAATGGAACTTATATGAGGCTAAAAGGAGTTTTCTACTGGCCTGGCATGAAGTCTGATGTGGCTAAATGGGTTCAAGAATGTGATGTCTGCCAAAGAAACAAACCTGACCAATGGTTATATCCTGGGCTCTTACAACCACTCCCTATTCCTCATCAATCCTAGACCTACATTTCTATGGATTTCATAGAAGGCCTCCCTAAATCTGGGGGTAAGAGTGTGATACTTGTAGTGGTGGACAGATTCAATAAATTTGGCCACTTCATTCCCTTGTCTCATCCTTATTCAGCAGAAACAGTGGCCAAACTATTTTTGGACAACATCTACAAATTGCATGGACCTCCTACAAGCATTGTAACTGATAGGGACACTGTATTTACTAGCTCTTTCTGGAAGGAGTTGTTCAAGTTAATATGGGTGAAGTTAGACATGTCCTCAGCCTACCATTCCCAAACAGATGGGCAGACTGAAAGACTCAACCAATGTCTGGAGAATTACCTAAGGTGTATGACCAGCTCAAGCCGCAGACAATGGCTGCAATGGCTTTCCCTGGGCGAATATTGGTATAATACCAATTTCCACACCAGTCTCAAATGCACCCCCTATCAGGCCCTCTATGGAGTTCCACCCCCCTTCTTTCAAACTCTCTTCCTATGTAGATTCTCAGCACCAAGAAGTGCATGACTTCTTGACACAGAGGCAGAGTATGGTGCGGGCCTTACGAGAGAACCTCATTCAGTCTCAGAATTGGATGAAGTGGTACGCTGACCGGAAGCGTAAGGACAGAAATTTTGAGGTGAGAGAGCTAGTCTACTTAAAACTACAGCCTTTCTGCCAGAACTCTGTTGCCATAAGGAGAAATCTCAAATTGTCTTCTAAATACTACGGTCCCTATACCATTCTGGAAAAAATTAGATCCGTGGCCTACAAGCTGGATCTTTCACCTACGTCAAAGATCCATCCCGTCTTCCACGTCTCCCTTTCAAAAAAATGCACGGGGAAAAAGATAGTACTTTCTGTGAACCTGCCGACTGCTACCGATGACGGTGAGATTCAAGTCACTCCCCTCCACGCCATAGATCACCGGATTCTCCAGCGCCGCAACCAGCCAATTCCTAAGACACTTGTGCAGTGGCAGAACGCATATGTTGACCAGTCAACTTGGGAAGATGATGTTTTCCTCCGTCGCAAATTCTGGGTTTTTAATTCTCAAGGACGAGAATTATCTGACCAGGGGGTATTGTTATGGGATTGTAAGGAATAGGAGGAAAGATTGATGAAATTGATGGATTCTTGAGAGAGAAACTTGGGAACGAAGCTGGTGATGAAATTGGGGATAAAAATGTTGTCTTGAAAAAATTAGGTCTCGCGAGTGTTATTGAATCGGGAATGCAAAAGAGGGTCGGGTCAGATGATAATGGAGCAGAGGCGGAACCGGATAATGAACCACTGGGCCTCGCTGTTGTGGGCCGAATGACGTGGGCTGAAGGAGTGTGATATTGGGTTAAATTAATATTTGTTATTAGGTTTTGTGATATTTCTCTTATCCAATTAAGGTTCCCATTAGGGTTTCTGTTAGTAGGGACCAGTAGTGGTATCTTTTGTATATGTACCTTGTTGTGATGTTTATGGAGTAACAAGAAAGTATTTTCAATTTTCCTCTCTTAATTCTTCTCCAAGTTTCCCCCATTTCTTCCCTTCTCACTTATCTACTATCTATCGGATTTAATTAGTAAATATTACACCATCATCATATATTATTATAAATATTCCTAGTCTGAAATTGTAGTGTTCACTACAAGGCACAACATTAAATGGGGGCATTAAATGTGAGAGTGCACCAGTGGTAAAAAGAAGAAAACTATCGGCGAAGAAAAAGACCATTTTCCAGTAATTAATTTGCATCATTAATTATATGTATCCGCTGAATATGTGATCTTAAACATTGTATTATGGATAGAAATGTGTAAATTTGTAAATATCTTTGGAAGAGTGAGAACACATGCCGACAAATTCAATTTTTTAAATTGAATCTTCTCTATATGAATAAAATTGAAAATTTTATTATTTAAATATTCAAAGATTAATGTAATTTTCAGATATTTACAAATGTTAATTATTATTCGTCAATGTGATAAAATGTTAGTAATAGTGATTTGGAAATCCCTGCAAACAAAAAGAATGAATTAATCTTGATTTTCCTCTTTGGGCATGTTTACTTTGAGGATATACGATTTCAAGGATAGATAAGTTAGTTGATACAATGATGGATAAATCATATCCCACCTCTTTAGGTGGGATACATATCACACAAATAAACATCTAAAACTCATTTTATGACGGGCTATGAGTTATCCACCATTTTAATATCATGCAAAGTAAACATAGCATAGCTTATTAATCCACCCTTATCCATTAAAGTAAACAAGGTCTTTGAGTAAATTCTGTTAGAGGGGGCGGCAGCCATTGCGGAACTTTTGCTGAAGAAATTTTGAAGCAACCATTGCATGTTGTTCTAATAGGTGACAATTTTTTTCCCTCATGAAATATGAAATTTTAATTTCATCTGAATATCTAGTCTGAAGTTAATTTATTTGTTCTGTTTTTATAAATATACTCATGTGGTTCGATCTCATGAAACCCGAGTGTTGTGCAACTCGCTGAACGTTATGAATCAATTGAATTCAACACTTTTGAAGGCGATATTATGTATCATTAGCACAAAGAAAGGGTGTTATCTTTGAGAAAGTTTTCTAAATGTGCACACGACAAAGAATAGAACAATTCCATGTGTTAATTGTCTCCGTACAAGTGCCATAAATTTTTCCATTTATAATTTTTTTTTCTTTATTTATTAATCAGTTGCAATAAATGCTCAAATCTTCATAATAAATGTGATTTATGTCGTTTGGTTATATTTTTTTACCCGCAGCACAACAATATTTTGTTGATTTTGTTTGACTAACCTTAAACACGTTGTATTGTGCAGATCGATGGCTCTTAGCGATTATAATTAACGGATTGACCCCGTTCGAGATCATTTGGACAGTGCGAATTTAGAAAGTATCGGAAGAACTTATTTTGCACATCTGATAGATATTTCATCATTGCATCTCCAAGGTCTTCTCTATCGTGAACTCTTTCATAAACTCAAAAAGAGTAGCCGCACAAGGAATTCTTTCTCTTTCTGACTAAGAAACGGTGTAATTGAGTTCGGGCCAAGTGATTTTATTTTAATGACGGGGCTGAAATTTGATGATATCTCACTTGAACCGCCCTCATCATCCCAGTTTCATGATGTAGTCTTTAGTGGCAATCCAAAGTTACAATTTATCGATATTCGTGATAAATTTCTAATGGAATCCAAGCGAAATAATGGTGGTGGTGAAATAGTTTTAAAACTTGGTTTGCTTTACATATTATTTGGCATATTACTTAATCAGGAACGCATAACGGATACAATTGACACGTGTTATCTGCACATGGTTGATAACATCGACAATTTCAACAATTTCTCTTAGGGGTGGGTTTCCTATGACCATCTCGTACATATTACTCATTCATGTCATGATAAGTTATATTCCCTTATTGATCTAGAGGATCTTACATATATTAGTGCACAAGGGTTCTCTTACGCTCTCCAAGTATGGGCATATGAGGTTATGTCAAAGGTAGCTATTTTGTGTGCCAACAGGGTTGATAAATGCACTATGGAGAATCCTCAAATACTACGTTGGTCACCCAAGTCCTACGTACACATCGAGAAGGTCCGTGAAGTCATGTCACCCCCTAGATTATTACATTGGTAATAAATATATATCTATCTATATTCTATTTATGGTCTCATAAAAAGTTATATTCTATTTTTATATGATTCTAATTTGTAATTAATTTATGATAAGTAGTCTCCTCTTGACAAAGTATCGGCAAGAGAAAATACCCATGATATATTGAATGGACAGTTCAATGATCTTATTTGTCCCTCTCCCTCTGAAAAAACTTCTTCTGGAATGAATAAGTTGAAAAACGAAAGTTGAACTTTGATGTTTTGGAGTGGTTGGAGTATCTGAAGGGAATACATCGCACAAATGTAAATAGAAGTCATGTTGTCGGAATGCTTGGCCTAAGGCTGGGGTCTTCCTTGAAGGGTTATAGTCCGTCCATTGAAAAGGCTCCCACAATACCTATGGCGCGTGGATCTCCCAATCTCCAATGCAAGAAGCCCACCTATTTGAAAATTCCCTATCCCCATTAGAGCAGATTTATTCCAGCTGAGTCGAGAGTGAGGCATGTGTTTCAACTTGGCAGTAACATAAATGTAAACTAATTAAGCTTTTTAATGTTTATCCATGAGAATTACAATTGTTTGCTTATGGCTGACGGCATCTGCAGGATCATCATTCCCTTGATCTATCCAGTCCAGTAATATCTCTAGAGGCAAAAGTTGATCAGTTGGTGTCCATTATGATGAACTCTCAAAATACATCAACATTCAAACCATGTATCAAGTTTCCCAATATAGTGGACACGTCTTTGCAACTGAAATACGGGTCGCATGGGTAGTATACGCCATATCCTGTAATAATACGGGTGAAAATTGTGTTTGTACACCATCATTGGTACAAAAAAAAGTGGAGGTGTAATCCCAAAATCATGTCATTCATCAGTCGTTCAAAGTCAGAAAGTACTCACAATATTCAAACAATGGTATTTATATGTTGAAGCTTCAAAATCGTAAGTATTGTTCCTAAAAAAATTGTATTTTTGCATTACACATGCATATTGTTGATATATATTTATTTTTTTTAATACCCATAACGGCCATATATGTACAAGTAAAGAAATATGTGTATCTGCCGAATTATGTATATAATTTTTGTACATTCCCAACCTAATTATTATTTTTATTGAATAAGACAGGCTCATGACTATCCGCATACCCAATAAGATGGTGAATGATGTTTTTAGATAGTGGTTTGATGTTATCTGGAATTCTGATGGTTGGCTATCAGACGAGGTTAGTTAGCCTAAAATCGCTATAATGTTCTCATTCTATAGCACTATATAATATTCTTGCATAATCCCTTGTAGCATATGGATACGTTACTGCATTTATTTGTCATCAAATCCAAAGCTGATGAAGGCATGTGCCGTGCTGCTTGGTGCATATTGGACACCACTTGCTGGGTAAATTAATATATATATATATATATATATAGTATTGTTATGAAAAGTAATAGCTATGACTGACCATTTTATTATAAGTCTAAAGCCTAAATTTTTTTAATCTAAAGTGGTTTTTGGCAACACATGTAGGAAGCCCTGACACAGGGTAATCTGGATAGTTTATACGATCAGGTATTGCCTTATGTTCTTGGATGTTATCCTGAATGTTGCGGCATTCCATGGCACAAGGTAAGAAAGATTTATGGAATTGGCAATTTGAATGACAATCATCGATTTCTCTTCATAGCATCCGTTGACGATCAAACAATCACAATATACCATTTTTTCTGGGAGACTCACAAGTTGTCTGGCTAAGAAGTATCTTTCAAGTTTTTATCAGTCAATACCACAACTCTTTGTGCAAGCTCATATTTCTATAATCAAGAATAATGTTGCGGTTGATATTAAGGATGTTTGGGATATTGTGTTTTATCCAAATCCACCACAGCAGGTGAACAATTCCGATTGCAGAATTATGGTGATGAAATACCTCAAGTGCTTAGTTAGAGATGCACAATTATCATCCATCATTCTGCAGATATGCCCTTATGACAGAAGAAGTTATTGTTCTCAGCTCTTTGAGTTTGGTGTGGGTTTGCTAGGTCCTAAATCTTGAGGTTGAAAGTCTCGTGTATTCTTTTTGCATATTAGGGTGACCTGTACTTTTGTATGGGCCGTCTATTTTGTCCCAGTCTTATTCTGGTATTTTTGCTTTTTTGTGGGTACAAATAGCCAGTATATGTAAGACAATCTGCTCTTGAAGTTATAAATGATATTGATATGTGTATATTATGCATGTATGATTTGCCTAATTTTTCAAGTTCACGTTGTGTCCAATAATCTTTGTTTTGTCCACTGCTCTTATGTACTAGCCATAAGAGTGAATATTGATTTATATCAGTGCATAGCGTGATTAATAAATCTTTAGTTTCCTTCAATATACTAATTGTATTCATAATTTAGAATATTAAATTACCGTAATTTATTAATTTCAGTAACCTTTATGATCAAATTTTCTAAAGTCTAATATTAATATATTGTATATTATATGTTTTTGCGGCTTTTCAATTCCATCTCCACGTCCTTTTTTCAAAGGATTGAGTTAAAACCATAAAGAATATTTATGCGCGAACATATTGATCCGGTTTAACATTTGTCAGGAAATATAAATAGATAAAGACTAATATATACTATTATATTAAACATTGTTATAAGTGTAAGATTATTAATTGTACCTTTAATGAGTTAGTAACAATGTTGTACATATGGTATAGATGTTGTCATTACTATAAATATACTATATGATTTCAATGTTCTTTTAATTATTGTTGATGATTGAGCATTAATTTAATAGAAAAATGTGATTGAATTATTTGTTATGGTGAATATTAGTAGAATATAATTTATATTTCATAAATGATCCATCCAGTTATAATCGATGCGTAATTATTATGCATAAAGTAGTTGAAGTTTGAGGTAGGTTATTGACAAATGTGGCCAACAACATGAACTTGACAATAGTTCCCATTGTGTGAAATTTGATATCGTTCATGCAATAATAATTAATTGGCAACTACAATTGCCCTAAAATTTCCATTCAGTTCATTGAGTACTAAAAATCTAATGTGAGTCCATAATATATGCTCATACAAATATGCATAAAAAAGGACCGAGACCATGATCTAGAGATAAATCCAAAGTATTCCCGTACTTAGATAAGTTACAATACCACCAAAAGCATGTATTCCCCTAAGATATCCATTAAACGTAAAGTAGTCCGACCTTGCTAGCACTGGCTAGCATCTGTTTTCCTTGGTTCCATCCGAGGGCGTTTACCTCAATGACGTTGGTCTAACCCTTAGACACCTTAAACAACACGATACTTCCAGCCCCAATCGAGTTGGCTTGGATATACCTTAGCCATGCTATCTTTCTCAGGAAGTATCTTGGTGTCCCTTCATTATCGGTCGTTCCTAATGGCACTTCCCATTTCTTCTTCGAGCAATTTTGTAATAGCACGTGCTTGCTTGATTTCAAACCATTGTCCTCGACGAAACAACGTGGTAGGTCCTACAGTGTATACATTAAAATACACATAAAATGGCTATATGTTTATGATAGATACATGTTGCCTAATTAATTGATTTGAATATTTACTTCATACGAGTCGATAATCTTTGTAGCGAGGACCTATTTTCCGGACGAGTGCCATGTTTGCACGGTTTCTTGCGAGGAGCCTGCGTCACCACGCAACCTCGTGGTATTGTCTATCACAAAATTATAAGAGACTATACATGAGTTTAAAATAAATTATATATATAATTCAACGGGCCCATGAGCCTATAGTGAATACCAATCGATGGTTTGCCGTTGTGTTTGATCCACCCATCCACTGAGAACATTGCAACACGTCACTTGTGTTCACCATCTTGAAAGTGAAAAGTAACGAGGTCCATCCATCTGAGCTCATTAGCTACGATCAATTGATCCCAACCATTGGTAAGGTAAAGCTCTCTATTATCTCATTCAAGTGAAACTTTCCAAGTTATGCCAGCCCAATTCTCCAATAGAACTGTTGATTCTCGAAACAAATTCAAGTTTTACTTGACGAAAGAAGGTGGTATCAGCTGTCAATTAGGTGAGAAAGACAGAAGCAACCAGTTGTTAACAAATATTTGCGCATTTATGTATAAAAAAAGTAAATGGTGATGAATGCTCACACATCATGGACCAATGTATGGTCCGTGAAGATAGCACGTGAAAGACTTTAATATGGTTTTGTCAGATGGTCGACCAAACAACCGGGAATCAATTGCTCTTTGACACAACCTCTCCGAGTAAATGGATACTACATATGCGCTAGGCCCAGTTTGGTAAAACACTAGTATTTCTGCGCTTTGCAAGCTAGCTTCCTTCGCGAATTCTTCTCACCTCTCAGTTAAACAAAGATAGCTTTGTTTGTCAGATCAATCTAATCACCATTGGCCTTGTTTTGCTCTTTCCCATGTAGAAGCCACGGGGTAGCTGCTGGAGTTTTAACACAAGAATCAGTACAAACAATATTATGTTGCCATGAAAATATAGGATAATTCCAGGAGGTAATCAATGAACATCGAGAACGGAAAATACTTACCATAATTTTATGGCCATCTATGGGACTTACAATCCTGAAAAAGGATTGGAATGGTCATTGTGCCATATTAAGTTACGAACCTACAAATGATCGATTCATAGATCAATTAATCCAAAAAGAAATAATAGACGAACAAGAAAGGGTGAGTTTAATCTTTATAGATGATATATATTGTAATTGTTTGCCAAGCACAGTACAAAACCCAAATTTGTTCGAAGATAACTGCAAGAAATTACTGGTTGAATTTTAAGGCAGTCAAGAGTATTTTCCTCCTACCCCCTATAACCCTCACCCAACGAATAAAATGACTAACATAAATGGAGCATGATAAACATAAACACAAATTGGGAAATCCTCTACAACTCCAATCTGCTTGCAAAAACATGACTCTGGAGAAGCGCATTACATATTGCGGTAGCAAAACTTAAGTAGAGATCATTAACAAAATCTTAAGTTGAGATATATATATATTTGAAAATGCAGTTTAAAACTTGATACTGTAGTTTCTATTAATATAAATTACCTTACTTTTAGATATAATATAGATATAGGTATGTTAACCTTTTCAATTATGACCGAATCACAATAGTTGAATAAGTCATGGATATTAGCACAATTATTTTTGGCAAAGATAAAATTAAATAAAATAAAACTATTGGGTAAATTGGTCAAAATAGAATGAATTAAACTAACATGAATTAGATTACCATATGCATATATTGACTTTATTTTTACACGGTCTTTTTTCAGTGCAACTTCAAAATATCAAATATTATAAAAAATGTGCAAAAAATTAAAAAAAATGTAATTGCCCAAATCGTAAGAATGACATTATGATTAGTCCCTGAAAATGTAATTAATTGAATAACAAATAATTATGTAAGAATGTATGCATAATTAATGCACAACATATCATTCACACCAAAATTAAATAAATTAATAAATATATACATCATTGCCGAGGAGAGAACTAATTGAAATTATCATTCTATTGGAATGTTTTAATTAAACAAATTAAATCAACAAAGTGGATTGTAAAAACATACAGAGAATGTTTTAATGGATAAAATAATCACAAAGTGTGACAGAGTGTAATTACCTAGTGAAGTTAATTAATTGCAATTAAGAACATATATTATTGAATGTTTGATTCAACAATTTACTTACAAAATGAGAAAAAAAATGAATTCCATCTTGCTAAAAATTTGGGAATAATGTTGTTTGATTCTGCAAATAAATATTGTACAACTATAATCGAAGAAAATAATAAGTGATTTACAAAGTGAAGATAGAATAAAGTTACAAAGTATATAAATATTGTACAATTATGATTGAAGAAAATAAGAAGTGATTTAAAAAGTGAGAATAAAATGAAGTTACAAACTACTAAACTTCCCATAAAGAAATATATTATGAAACAAACAAATGAAAAAATGAGTAAATTGTGATTATCACCTATACGACGAACGGGCATATGAGCGACTCGTGCTTTCAAACAGTCGAAGTAGAAGTAATAATCTATTTGATTAATTTATGATGAATGAATGGGGTTGATTTTAGCCTATTGTTAATATTGATTTTTTTTATGCGGACCGAAGGGGTATATATAATAGATTTTATTTTATTTTTTTTGTTGAAGAAAGGATTTGTTCAATTATGATACATTAAGATTTATTAATTTTTTTTTGTTAAAGGAAAGATGTATATATATATATATATATCCAGAATTTGACCAATATATAAATTAACTATACACATTATAGAATCACAAGATTTGTGGTAATCATGAAATTAGCAAATATATTTGACACATTTTTTGATTACAAATTAGGATCAACCTATTAATTACGAAATAAATATTTTAGTATGTTACAACTCCTTAATATATATATATATATATATATATATATATTACAATTGAGTACATACATCATAAAATTATCAATTATACATCACCAATAATTTGCGGAGACAAATTATGATCCACTAATTATTTTACAGAGATTATATACATATATATTAATAGTTATATAAGGTAAAGATTGCACACCAATTTATAGGTGTGGATTGCATATTAATTTTAAAAAAAATTATACACATTAGCCATCAATTGTAATATATGATCATATATTATTAAAAAATTGAAATATGAAGTCGCCCAACATTTATAAATTCAAAAAATATATAATATTAATATATATATATATATATATATATTATAGAAAAAATATATTATAATATATATAACTGATGAAAAATAAATGTATATGGTATGTGAGTATATTCTCGTATTAATCTATATCCATTTGCAGATTTATTATCCATAATGAACTTTCAATTAACTAACTAATTTAATAAAAACATTTCTTAATTAACTAATATTATATATTTTTTTGGCAAGTGCAAATGGCGGGAAAAAATTAGATTTCTATTTCTAGCGACTATCCTCTTTTTAAATATAATATAGATTGTACCTTTCTTTAATTAATTATAATAGTATACTTATGTTATAATCAAATTGATTATCGATTATGAATTTTCAAAACAATCTATACATACTATAACATAATCAATTTTGAACCCTGGATACAACATATACACTAATACACTATAGTATAAAAAAATTGATTATTGAATATGAATTCCCGAAACAACATATATGCTATAGTATATTAATCAAATTGATTATCGATTATGAATTCCCAAAACAATCTATACATTATGAAAATTTACTCTCGATTGTTAATTCTCGATAATGAAGTTTAATTGGTTTACATAGGTTATTAATATACATTAGTTATGTTCCATTGCAAACAATTCACATTCACAATACCTATATTAAACTAACCTACAATTATAGCAAAATGGCCTTCAATTAATTATAGCAAAATTTTCATGACATAAAAATGGCATACGATTAATTATAGAAAAATGGCCTATGATTAAAACCTAATTGGTGGGCTACGATTATAGCAAAATAACCTACAATTAGCAGTAGCAAAATGACCTACTATTTATTTAAAAATATAACTGTAGGTCCAATGATTATTTACCTTAATTGTATGGCCTTCCTCTTAATCTTTGAACATAATCGTTGTCGTACGATTATTATATAATTAATTGTCACTCAATCGTACGCCAACCATAATCCTAAGGCATATAGAATCAATGAAGTGATAAATTAACCCTATTAAATTAGAAAATCAATTGTGGAGTGTGTAGACTAGATTAATTATAATGAATCGTAGGCCTGACAATTCTTAAAATAAAGTATGCTACGATTACTAATATGGTTAAGAATGAAATTTTACAAAAAATCGTTGACCTACGAATTAATTTAAATATCTTCCCGTAGGCATACAATTGATCAATAAGGTAAAAAATTAAAAGTACAAAGTTAATTATAGATTAATTTTTTTATGATATAAGTTACGGGAGTTATTTAGTAGTTGAAATTGAGAATATCTATATTAGTGAATTTAACAAAAGTTTCATGATAAATAAGTTCTTAAAATTAGGAATGGAAAAGAGTATAACGAGAACTCTTAATGTGATGTGCATTTATCTTAAAAATAGTACAATAAATGTAAATTAAAATAAACTTTGAAAAATCCAATTAAAATAAATTACTAAAATCTACATTCTAATTAAAGACTTCATTTTGTACATGATATTCATTATAAAATTTTTATTATAGTCTAGCACATGCAGTTTTCTAAACTATTTTTCGTCTAATATGTAGTTGGAATATTAAATAAAAAGCCAATTGATATGAATTATTGTATACATGCTTGTGATATATATATATATATATATATATATATATATATATATATATATTCCGAAAATTTTATAAAAAACTTTATTTATATTGACACGACAATTAATTGTTTCTATTCTTTAGTTATATGTAACTTTAGTTATATGTGATATATATTAGATAATTACATCATTGCCTTTAAATAAAAGAATAAATACGGTTATAATCGGTAAACCCAAAATTTTAAAATAATAGAGGATAGAAAAGCCTAATTATAAAAAAAATATAAGAATATAGTTATGTGTCAACGAAAATATACTTTAGGAGGGACAAGTATAACCTTGTTATTTAGGGGTCATTACATGCTTTCAGGTATACAATAGACACGCGACCTGAAGTATTATTAATATTTATCTATCTATATCCCAACATTGATTAACATAGGGCTAGCTATAGATATTCAAAACTCATGACACACAATATACATGCATGTTCTGTACCAAAGAATACTTAACTGGCATAGAATAAATTGTGTTTACGAGAAAAAAATATTCCATAGATTTTATCAATTCCTGAGGTAGGGCTACAAAAGATAATGTCAGCGCTTTATCTGTTTGCAGAAGACGGGAGATATTAAATAGATTCATATTCAAAAGTATTTAAAACCATATATATCTAGTCCTATATTTAAGTAAATTGTAACTTATGATTTGCCTGTTACATTCATAATCTACACTTATTTTATGGAAAAAATATTATAATATTATAAATTATTTTTTATAATGTAATATGTTATATTTATTTAAATTCTTAAAAAAATTGATTTGTCCATTCAATATCATGCTTTTTATTATTGATTAATCTTAAATTCAAAAGATATTATTATATTTATAAAGATAGACATTATATATAATAATATATATTTTTTAACAACCCTACTCAAACATAGTGTATTAAAATTATTAAAAAAATTAACTATTAATTTAAGTATATTATGTTGAATCGCATCGACTGCACCAATTCAAATCAATTAAGTTGTAAAATTGAAAAAATATATAAGTAAAAGGGAAAATATATTTACTTATAGAGCATTGCAAATCATAGAAGTTGCACCACTTAATATCCTATAACTGTTAACAAATCTGATTATTTGTTAATAGTTGTGTTTTAAAGATTATATGATAGAACAAGAAATACTTAGAATGGGAAAAATGAAGTCTGATGCTTCCCTCTGTCAAATTCTATAGGAATCCCCTTTTGTGATTGCTCATCTTCATAATCTATACCAGCGGATCAATTCAGAGGTAACATTGCCTTTATTCAATCTAAAAAAATTAGGGTTTCTCGTATACTGAACAAGGATTATATTTGTTTATATATGGATGTTATTTTTTAATGAAGCGAAAAAATCTTGACTTTTTGGTCATCTTTTCCGTACATTCATTTGGAATGAGTAAGAAGTTCGATATGCGGTTTGGTTTCGTGGGATTTTTGGTTACTTGCAATTGATGTTGTTTATGTTAGTATGACCTTGGTTTGATCCTATTTAAGACTTCTCCATTATCTACCTTGGTCCAATCTACACCTCGAATGTCTAATTTGTTGCCTCATCGCAAGCGTTTGACACATGCGCTCAAGCTCTGTATAGTTTGTTTATTTACTTAAACCATCACTCTATTGAATTGTTTCATGTAATGTGCGTAAGCATCGCTTTAAGGAGGCAATTTTTGGTTTCCTATAATTTAATTTGCCCATTATGTTGTAGGTCTTTATGGAGTTTTCAACTGTATGTGCAGAGTCCACCCTATTGAAGGTCGTGGTTTTGAATCCTCCAAATCTATATCTCACAATACATATGACAAATTTACCTGATTCGGTAGTACTTTATTTTTTACTCCCTTGAATAGACATATTGTAGCGACTAACAACAACCTTATTTGTAGGATTCCAACCATGAACGTACAACGTCTACCCCAGGGGCGCTAATCTACCGTGCTCGGAGCATTCTGCGTTTTGTTAAGCTAAGGTTTACCATGTAAGAGTCGGGTTGTCCAATTGGAGAGGACGACAAGAGGCCAGAGTTCCATGCTTGAAAGATGGTTGGGCACAATTCGCAGATGCAACAGGTCTACGGCTAAAGGACATTTTGTTGTGTAATAAATTAGACTTGTGTTCCTATGCGGTTGTGTTTACACCGAAAGTCCCAATGCGTACCTTTTTTCCCGAGTGAACACTACCGACACCATTCACTAATTGCTGGCATAAACTCATTCGGCATCTATATCCATGCGCATTATCTTTCCGACTTCATTGTAAGTCTAGTTACCAAAACACTCACATCAATTTCCAATAATAGCATCTTCTTCCTGAGTTGTTAAATAAATTATGTTGCTATAGTTAAATCATTGAATATTTGTGTTGTGGCAGTGGCTCTGTGCGTGTTTTGTGATGACTTTCTAGCCAGCGGGGATATACATTCTATTTTATTAGAAAATTGGAATGGAGAATGTTGGATCGTCTCAATAGAGAACAAATATAGAGGATACTTTTTAAGTGAAGATTGGCTCCCTTTCAGAAACGATAACGGAGTAAAATGGCATGACTTATTGATATTCCATTATGTTGCAGGTGACGATAGGTGTCGTGTTTCGATTTTTGGTGAATTTGGGTAGCCAAAGCACAGAGAAGAACCGACTCTTGATATTTTTCCATCTGTATCACATTAAGTTCACAATTGATATGACCTACATATATGTTAAGGATTTTATTTTGCTTTGCCAGAAATTTGCATGACAACCCAGACTCAATGCGCTCGTAAGCGAAAATGCGCCCACAATTGTGGGATTATCAAAAAACTGAAGTCAAACTTTGCCAGATATCGACATGTTTTTTTATATTTTGATAACACAAATGGCAAGCATTGATTGGATACTACCACAGTATCCTACGTACAACTACTAATCGAGCTTCATTGTATAACAAATACAGGACCTACCTAGATCTTTTGTTGAATGCAATGGGTTAAATTCTTGCAACCATGTTCAGCTGCAGAACTCGGTTGGTAACAGTTGGGAAGTGTCCATAGGCTCTGCGGATTACAATAAAACACCAAGATACTTTCTGGAGAAGCATTCGTGGCTGTATTTTGTACATGACAACCACTTTGGTATCAGGAGTATCCTAATGTTCATGCTAAAGAGTGAACATGTCATGCAGGTGGTGGCTGTGGACGGGGAAGCCACAGAACGCATGATTGCCCATGCCACGAATGTTGGGTTAATTTTTGTTTGATACATGGTATGGAAGAAATATTATGTTAAATGGATGGTAACCTATCCTTTTAGATGGTAGAATCTTAATTTTAACGTGGAATGCGGTATCAGTTTTTGTGGCGAACATGGAATGTGTTAGCATTAACCACTTATTTACAATTAAAACTGAATATGAATTATTCATGGTTATGTTGACCGAATCATTGGAAGAACTTGTCATATAAATTATCTAAATCAAATAGATAAGTGCCATATACTTAGCATCTATAAGTTAAACTGTCGTTGTTTTAACATTATTTAGTCCTGTTTGTATGTTTCACTGTAATGGAATCATATTTAAAGCTCCTATCACGTTTCAGAGTTTAAATTGATGTATACTGGTACCTTTCATTCAATATAACGTTAAAACTCATAATATATTCTTCTTAAGTAATGCCCACGATAACAAACAAATCTATTAAAGAAAAAGAAAATTGATAGATAAAGGGAGTTTCTGTTTGCACCCCCATATTTATTCTTTGCACCCCAAAAGAAAAAAAGAAAAAATAAAATAGTTTTGAAGTTACTTAAATGCCCTTTGTTCAAAAATAAAAAATTAAGTGTGGTTCGAAAATGAAATTTTGAACTCATCGTATTTATTCGAAATTTTATTTTCGAACATACATAGTTTTTAAAATAAGTCACGTTCGGAAATTAATTTTCGAACACATCATGTTTGTTCGAAATTGATTTTCGAACAAACATGGCATGTTCGAAAAATAATTTCCGAACGGACTCCATAATTTTTTTTAAGTACCGTTCGAACACAAGACTTCGAACATATCCATTATGCTCGAATAGAAGACTTGGAACATATTCAGAATGTTCGAATACACAACTTCGAACGGAACACGATTTTTTTATTCTTTTAATTTTCAGATTTTATGTTTTTTTTAAGTAAGGGCATTATAGTCAATTTTAGGGGTGCAAAGAGTAAAAAAGTGGGTGCATAGAGAAGCTATGGTGCAAAGAGTAAATATGGGGGGTGCAAACAGAAATTCCCTAGATAAATTTCCATTGCAATCCATAAAATTCATGAAAGGGAAATTAGGTGTAAAAAGTAAAATTACAATAAATAGTTGAACCGCGTATAAATGGATTCAAACATTTGCCAATCAGAAGAGAAAAAAGGCCATTAGACCCATTTTTCAACTTGTGAAATTTATATAAAATGTACCCATGTAAATTGGAATTATAGGATTCGCATACAGACAGACCATGCCTTACAGTGAGTCAATATATATGATTATATATAGATCGTATATATAATCAAATATTCAACAGTCATGTTAATATTTAAGCATTCCTTAAGGAAATACTTAAGTTACTGATGTGAAATTTTGATATCAAAAGGCCATTTGTCAATATTGACTCCTCTAACGTAGTTTACATAATCTATTAAATTAACTTGATAAAATTTATAACTGAGTAATGGCATTGTGGCCCAACGAGAATAAAATGTATTACACGTCCAACCTAAAAAACCAGAAAATTATCTTCACCAAAGATTGAGTTAAATAACAATCAATTGATAATTTTTAAAAACATTATATGTATAATTAGCATCAGATAAAAATATAAGAGATGATTAAAAATTCATCAAATGTTAGGAATGGAGTTTGCTGCATAATTATAAATGAAAGTTTTGGTAAGGGTTTTCAATTTAATCATTCGATTTCACCTAATGAGTAGGAAAGCCCAATTCGGTGGAATAAATATCCCAACGAATCTTTCTGTACATGAGAAATCTTATTTTTGAATATATATTTCCCAATCCCTGCCACAAACCTTTCTCTTCCAATAATTCTCTGATGTGCATTTCAACCAAACCCTAAATACCAAAAATCGAATGATACTAGCAGTACCTACCCAAGAATTCTTACGCACCCATGAAGTAGAAAAACAGCATGGTCAAATTTCTATGTTTAATTAGCAGTGGGGGATACGCATGAGTAAAGGCATTTTGCAAGTCAATTATCATCTCCCGTTCCATTCAAACCATTGAAGCATTGTATCAGGTTAGCAAAGTCTTATTTATTGTTTGATACATGGTTCTCGAACTATATGTGCATGTTCTAATTCAATTCTTTACTCATTCGAGCAGCAATAGATGGTTAATTGTTAAATGATTGGGTAGATATGAATATGGAATTCGATTTGAATGAACCATTGATATCGCCAGATGAAGAAGACATTAATACTCCTTTAAGTAGAGAGAATGAGCCTATACCTATTTCCCCTTTAACTGCGTTAGAGTTAAAGCTTGCGCCACCATCTAAGATTGAGAGTCTTGATATCGTCTAGTTGTTAGATTGTGAATATGCACGACAGATAGGATTTAGTGTTCAAAAGGGATCACATGAATATTTCCAGAAAACTGTTGAAATTAGGATGAAATTGTACAATTGTTCATGTGAGGGACACCCTGATAACAAATTCTCAAAGAATCGTAAAGCTGACTACAAGAATCAACAAAGGAGAACTGACTGTAAGGTAAGGTTGCGTGTGGTATGGAAACGGGATGGTTCTTGGACAATGTCGGTCTTCCATAAGGAACACAACCATGAGTTACTTAACCCCGATCAATTGTATTTGTTGAGGTATGCACGCAACATGACGCATGCAAAATATTCGATCATAGAAGCATTAAAGACTGCAAGCATTGATGCCAGCCGGGCATGTAGATTCATGGAAAAATAATCAGGCGGTGTGCATAATATGGGCTTTATTCGGAAGGATGAGTATGACCACATTAGGAGTGTTAGAAGAGCAACTAAGGTGCCCAATGAAGATGCAGATGAGCTTCTACGATTCTTCATTAATAAGTATAATAATGAACCCTACTTCTATTAGGATGTGATGATGGATGACGATGGCAGATTAATGAATTTTTTTCCGTGATAGTCGGTGTGCAGTTGATTATGAAAGTTTTGGTGATGTGGTATCGGTGGACACAACATTCAAGATGAACAAGTATAACTTGATCTGTGCACCATTCGTAGGTATCAACCATCATCGAAGTAATGTAATGTTTGCACTTGCATTTATGTCAGATGAGATAACAAAATCTTTTGAGTGGTTGTTTTCAACATTCCTAGATTCAATGAATGAAAGAGAGCCACAGACAATATTCATCGATCAGTGTCAAGCATTGATGAATGGAATAGATTATTCATTTTGAAGCACAAGTCATCATCTCTGTCAATGGCATATTAATTAGAATGTCCCGTCACACTTTAGTAGTTTGAATGGCAATAAAGGATTCAAAAAAATGTGGTTTGATTGCATAAATAGCTGTGAAAGCATAGCTGAATTCGAGAATACATGGAAAATGATGGTTACCAATTTTGGATTGGGTGAGAAGCCATGGTTTAGAACTATGTACAACCTGCGAAAAAGATGGTCATCTGCATTCACGCTTGATCGAATGAACGTCAGACTACATGCTACATCTCGTAGTGAAGTTACCAACAAAGTGCTTAAGGATTTATGTTCTGGTACATCATCATTATGTGAAGTAGTCCATCATTTTGATTTGATACTAGCATATTAGTGCATTAGGGAGCGTGCTGAAGATGCATGCTGTATTGTAATGCCTGGACAAGTAATTTTGAAAAACAAATTGTTAAAACATCCAGCAAATGTCTACACGCGGAGTGTGTACAAGTTCGAACTAGAGACAGGAAATTTAATGAATATTAACATTATACAATACTCCCATGACTATAGATTGTCAGAGTTGGAGTTCATATTACGCAGTGAATTAGCATTGTCTAGAATGCGCCGGGTAAGGTGTTCCCTGGCACATGAGATTGTATCGTGTACATGCAGCATATGGGAGACTGATGGGATTTTATGCCGACACATACTAAAAGTGTTCTATATCCTAAATATTAGTAGGATCCTAGACAAATACGTGTTGCATCGATGGACAAGAAATGCTAGGAACCGTTCTCCCAACAACATGGTGACACTAACCGAAGGAGACTTATCGCATGAAATGGTGTTTGTGAACAACATCATGAGGCTAACATATAGCCTGGCGCAAGACTGCAAGAATAGAGGTAGATTACAGATCAATTTCGCAGACACGGATTCATGAAATGCATAATAAGTTTTATGGTGTATTAGGAAAAAAAGCGAAAAATAACAAAGGACAGCAGAACATAAAAACAAAGTCAAACGAGATTTCTCATATATTAGATCCGGCAACACCAAGCCATCCATGGTATCCAATGACAAAGCGTGAAAAACACTGAGGAAATGGGAAAAAGGCTTGGAATCCAAGCTTTTGGGGGATAATGCAACCACCCGTTAAAGGTACAATTTCTTGTCAATTTATGAGTTATGTATATTTATATATTTAATGGAGAAACATATATTACATCTTCGTGTATTTCATCACAAGGAATGGTGTCCTTAATAAAGATCATCCAGATTCATATACTACAGGGACATGGGTGATGAATTCTGAGACTAGGGAGATACTAACACAAAACTCGGGGGCATATGAAATTAGATGAGGGTGAGTTGTTATCAGCCAATGGGTATCAGGTGCATCCATTTGCGTGCGGCTTTATCAAAGATTGATATATTCTGTAAACTCATTTATCTTTGAGTTTCAATCAGACCGATTCAGTTGGTTAAGTGAATTACAACTCATTTGTTATGCTACTCCATAGTTTAATTTGAGATTAAGCCTATCACAAAAATGAAAGAACCTTCACTACTATAACATTATTTCAGGGCTATCCACAAGATTAAGGTACACAATTTATTAATATCAGCGGCCGCGAAGAGCATATTTGCCATACATTTTCTGCATCCCAGATAATAGACATTGTCTCTACATTTAATGTTGATGTTATTTTCTTGTACAATAATAATATCACCATTTTCAAAAATTTAAATATTAATTTTTTTAAATATTTAAATCTGTACAACGTACATGATACACCACTACAATTATGTTAAAGATATTAATCATTTAAATCAGCCTTTTCATACACACCGAGCAAAACTAAAATTTAAAAAAAAATCCCTAAACGCATTTTTAAAACTAACTATAAATGATATTCATAGCTGGGAGAATATAAAATTAAAGTATTTAATATAATGCTCCAGGTGATTTAATATTATACTATTAATGATTGATTCTCTGCATTATTTTAAACAATAGTTATCAGATAATTAAATATACACAACTAATTTTTCTTAGGCAATGTTTGGTAAAGTGGTACGGATATACCCACATTAATAAAATTTGGATTGCTTTGAAAGATAATTGCATATTAGCTATTTTAATTGTGTGTTTGGTTATTAAGATAAATATACTAGATTGCTTCACACATCTGTTTGGTACATTATTTTATTTGGTAGACTGATCGGGGGTCGGATAACTTGTTTAGAAACCGTAATCAAGGGGGGGCATCGGATACATTGTCCAGCCGAATCGGTAAATTACACCCCAGGCCTCACGTTAGGACTGGGCCTCGCATGAACAAGCAATGGCTACCAAACACACGATTCTTGCTGGATACCTTTACTAATATGTCTTTATCTAGGCTACCAAACATTGCCTTAATTGAGATTGATCATTGAAATGTCTCTAATAATTCATCCATCCAAAAATAGCAATATTCTTATCATTCAATTAGGCAACAAAAAATGAGCGTTTGCAAAAAACTTCATCGGAATTGTAAACAACGTACATGCAACATCAAGGAACAAAGTATGCTACTTTTTCAAGAGTGGATGGACATAGATATTTCATAAAGTTGTGAACAATAACTAATTCTATAAACACCACACCGATCTGGGTCCAGCAAGGATACATCGATCTGGGTCCAGCAAGGATACATCATTTCCAGCCATGAGACATTCCAAGTACTTGATAGCTATGCATGATGCTACAATCCGAATTGTTTGTTTGTTGTAGTAGATGAGGATATTAGATAACATCCCATAATGACCTCAATGTTGTGGTGAAACCTTTTATTTCCCAGAGTCCAACCATCGCATACAGAGCTGGAATGTTCCTTGATAAAATGTGGAAAGGGACAGGAACAACCTCCCACTTTGTTACCTCAAATATAATCATAAACAATGATTAGTTGTCTTTCAAGTAAAACTTCGTAGGCTACCCAATGATGCCCAACATTTCTGATTCCGTATATTGTCGTAGCGCTTTCCTAAGATACTCTTCCATGGTGCGGATCATCCCCAGGAACATAGCTCAATACACGGTCAGCCACAACACTGAAGTTCTCCTAAATTAATGCACTCTGCAATCTTTCCAAATTGTATACATATAATTAAACGTGATGCAAATTAACAAAATCTACGTAGACAGAGACAATAGGTCAAACGGCCGTTACCCAACATATCATCACCATAACTGCAAACACATGTGGAGTGTGTGTGGAAGCTTTTAGATTGATTACCAACATATTTAATGATGCATCAATATGCTGTAGATATTTAAGATAAAACAAGAGATACTAAATGGATATACACCCGCAAACCGATAGTTGTATGCATTTATGAAAGAGAATAAAACCTCATACATCATCATAAAGCCAGCCCAAATGATCCCAAATAGGATCAAACCATTCTGCAATTGCTTTTAAGCCTATGAGCAAGACCACAGAACCGGGCCTGCAATGAATTTTCAATGAAAACTTTCAATTATCATTGGAAAAATGCGTTACGACCACAATTCGCATGCAACATAATGTATGGCATTTTCAGGTGTATCATTCCATGACTTACGGATCCAAAAGATGTGATTGCTCACACCAAATTTCAAATGCTTTAAAATTGGAGGGACATATTGTCATGCCCCAATTTTGATAAACTAAAATAATTTAAAATAATAAAGAAAGGACGTCACTTTCATTAAAATATAAAATATTTAACGTCAATACAGCAGAAGTTAAATAATAAAAGCTCTTTAGAATCCATCATCACACGTCACCACGCACATCGCCCGAGTAAATCATCCACCTGAAATAAATAATAGCTTTGGGGTGAGTGCTATTGACTAAGTGGTAACCGCATTTATCTAAGTTATACAATTATAACAAATTATAATATGAGTAGCCCGCGATTAATAATATATCGGGACATATTCAGCTCGTCAGCTAATAATAATAGTTGTAACCCGTAGGTTAATAATTGTGAACCTGTATAAGAGCATAACAAAAATAAATAATATGTGCATCACATCGTATCCCCACACTAACCTTGACTTGAAATTTTGACTTGGACAATAATACGGGTTAGTTAAGTCCACGTGCAGCCTAATAATATAAATACTTGATTAATAATAAATAGTAATAATTGAAAATAGAATAAAATAAAATGCATGAATTTAAGCCTAACTCATCTATTATTCCCCACAAGCCTAACTTCCATTTAGATCATCTCTCTCTCTCTCTCTCTCTCTCTCTCTCTTACACAACCAACTTCTATTAATCCCCCCATATTTCTCTCATTCACGACAACAACAAATTAATCATTAACATCAACTAAAACTCACGCAACCTCTTCCTCTCCCTCAATCTCACATCTCTCTTCCCAATGCAAGTGCAAAGAAAAATAAAATATATACATATATATATATATACCTCAAAGAAAAAGAATGAATGCTAATGTTTGTCAAAATATATGTATATACCTCGACTAAGAAACTAATGCTCTTGAAAAGTTTAGAAGATACTTGGAGAAATGGTTTGTGTGTTTTAATTCAAAATATTGGAGCCCCTTTTATAGTGTTAGAAATGGAGATGAAAAGTCTTAGATTTAAATGGTATGGAGTAAATGTAGAGGTAGTGGAGATGGTGGATACCTTTTCTCTCCCGGTTGTGTGCACAGATCGTATTATCTCCCTCTGTCGTAACTTTCTTTGGGGATCTAAAACAGCATCAGTTGCATAGAAGGATGTATGTCCACCTAAAGAAGAGTGAGGTCTAGGCCTGCGTGATATTCGTATCTGGAACAAAGCCCTTATGACCAAATCATTGTGGAATATTCACTAAAAAAGACTCTCTCTGGATCAAATGGGTGCACTCTGACTACCTCAAAGGCCGAGACATTTGGAGTTGGACACCAAATGATAATGACTCTCCACTAATGAAGAACTTATGGGAGATTCGATAAGGACTCGTTACTAATAATGGGAACTGCATTGAAGGAGCAAAAACAATGATCAATAGCTGGTTTGCCATGCCAAATGGTTCAACTAACGCCTACCAGTGGCTGAGGAGAAAATGAGAACATAAACTTTGGAACTCCTTCATTTGGAAGGTCTTCATCCCTCAAAAATACTCTTTCTACATGTGGCTAGCAATACGTGGGCGATTAGCTAAGAAAGACCAACTTGAATACTTAGGAATTGATCAGGTATGTCCCCTATGTGATTTTACTTTAGAATCTTCTAATCATCTCTTCTTTGAATGTGCTGTGACAGGACCAATTTGGCAAGTAATAAAAAATTGGATGAGGATCCGACGTGGCAATACAACCATTCTAAGTACCATAAAATGGTGTAAGAGGAAAAAGGGAGGATCTGCAATACTCCAAAGAGCAAAAAAAAATATCCATTGCAGCTTCCATTTATTTCATTTGGAAGGCTAGATGTAGTGTGGTCTTCAAAAATAAGGTTTTCGAACCAGGAGAAGTGATACGCAAGATTAAAATTCATACTTACCAAATGCTTTATGCTCTCTATCCATGTGAGTTGATTGCACGCCTTATTTAAGATAAGACTATCATGTACACCTTTATTCGAGGTAGCTATCTTTGTGCTAGTAAGAATTCCATGAACTCTCATGAGTGTAGTATGCTATGCCTTACTCAATAGCTCTGTGACTGATACATTTTATTAGTGTTATGTTGTTATGGCCTAAACGGCTTCTACCCCACCCCTACTACTCGAACTTGTTCGGCGTAGTTGTTTCCCCCCTTGGGTTTGTCCAAGGTTTTATATTTTATAAATACTTATACAGTTGCTTTATAATAAACTTTTTTACTCATAAAAAAAATATTAGAGATGATGGATAGATGAATTAAATGGTGAAATAAACTTGAAAAGATGAAAGAACACATAGTTACAAGCTTGAGCAAACTTTGATTTGTAGATAAAAGATATATCCTCCATTTTTTATTTTCTCAAGGTGGAAGAAAAGATTAATGATTTAAATATTTATTCAAAATAAAATAAATACTTGAGATAATTAAAAGATAATTAATTAACTCTTTTTAAAACATTCAAAATCCAATTAGCTTTACAAAATAAAATAGCTATATAATATGTGTACACTTTCAAATAATTATTCATTACAATAATATTATGTAATAGTTTCGAAAATATGGAACGCCATGAGTAAAAGGTTTAAACTTTAAATGATATAAAAGTTCCACTAAGCTCAATAATAATAATAATAATAATAATAATAATAATAATAGCTAATGAAAAAATAATACTGTAGGCGCGACTTATAGGAACGTAACAAAATATTTTAATTAACATGCACTAATAAATAATATTTTCGAACCTCATTTTATAAAAAAAAAGTAACGACCAATTTTAAAAAGATTCGGGTTGTTACACATGAAGAGCTCAAATGGATCTACTTGTATTATGAACTCACATGATTCTGATTTTGAAGCCTCGTTCGACACCAGATCGGTAAAACAACGTGCTTCATCATAACATTGAGCTCTCAAAGCATTGACTTCTATGAGGCAGCGCTCAAGATAGGCAACTCGATCTAGCAACTTGGTAATCACATTATATTTTTCCTGTGGAGAGGTCAACTGGTGAGACATCCATCAGCGGTTGCAACTAAGACAACAATTTAATATATCAATAAACAAAGAAAACCACAATTATTTCTTCATTCAAGGTAGGAACAGTTAGTACCAACTGTTTGAGCGTATGGGGACGTAACCAGGGTTGAAAATGGTAGGGGATTTTGGACTCGTGTCGAGATCCTAACATCTCTTTTTCGTCGTCAGCATACATTTCTGGCAGTTAGAACTCAACCTTCTTAATTTAAATTTCTTGCAAAAATCAAAAGATGGGGAAAGTGGGCCGGATGCAATGTTATGCACACTGAGATTTTTCAACATTCTCTTCTCGGCATCTGAAAGTTCCATTGAAATCTGATTCAATCATAAATTAGAGTTATATGAAATATAAATATTAAATACGAGGAATCGTAGAAATGTCAAATTATAAGAAATGAATTACAAGAATTTCAATATCATCTCTTGAAGAGAAAAATGAGTTGATTTTCACAAACTGATAACCTTTGTTGGTTGACCACCGCAACATTCAAGGAATACAAGCATTTGAACACGACTATTTATTCGCACAGTAGTTGGCAAGATTCAGAATAACCTCATACGCCCAAATTTGGAGAGCAATTGTGAAACCATTTGCATCAAATAAAAGCAAGATTCTTATCTTGGGAAATTAAATTATCAAGTATATCTCTAGCACGATGGGTTGACCTCACCAGACATTCATAAGCCACCTGACCACCCCAAGGATATAAAATGAACTTGTCGAGATGATCAACTAAATGCAAGTACTTCAACTCAATCTTCTTTGATTTACGGGCACGAATAAGTAAAATCCCATACAAAATATAAAGAAAGACTAACTTTAATGAGTTTGTTGAACATCCACCAGTTTCATTGCATTGCCTTCTAAAAACTTTTTGCATATCACAAACCATCATATCGGAGTTGCCGTTGAACAAATCACGATGGATATTGGAATGAAGTGGCGGGTCTTCCCAATCTTTGAACTTCAATCCAGTAATCAAACAAAATTTGTTAGGCCTGAACTCTATAACATTACCATTAATGCGAAAAGACAGCCGAAGCCATGATAGCGAATTCTTCTCGAGCTTCCTAATTAATGCATTGTACAACTGACCTTGAAATGACATACTAGGAATTAGAAAAAAATTACCGAAACAAGAAGCCTTCAAAAATTGCATGTTGTCATTTTTTAAATTTTGTTTAATATCGTCCAACCAGGAAAGATGGCCACGACCAGAAACAAGTGCACCTACGTCAAATTGTTATGCACAGGTAAGAAAAAATTCCAAACTGGGAATTTTAAGAAATTATATGAACACAAAACATATAAATACACGACGCCAACAACATAAATACATTCTGTTCAAAAATTGGTGGGAAAAATTAAATTTTTTTAAACAAAAATTAAACGTTCTTCGATGCAAAATAATTGATATCAACAAACAATAGATCGAGTAAGAAAAAAGTTAAAATTCTAAGCTGCAGTTCGATCGGATGAATAATTCCGTCCAATTACCAGTTAACATATAATAGCATTTAATAAAAAATGTGCATGAAGAAAAATCTTCTACGGTTGTGGAACCTAATCTTTGAGTTTCGCAAAACATGTGCTGCAAGATGAAAATATCTCCAAAAAAATGTTACCAACAAAACTAACTGATAATGTTTATATAGGTTTCATTTACCACCACAGCTGGAGCTTGCAAGAGTCTTCTCGGTCTTCATATTGTTGTGGAGGCTAGGATTTCAACTACTTGCAGCTGAAAACAAGTGAGAACCAGCGCAACAGTAATCGTCCACGATTAGATACTTCTTCGAAATTTATTATTTTGAAAATAAATATTTCATTATGTATCATATTATAGAATTAATTGATTAAGGAAATATTTTTCTATTAGGGAATAAGAAAATTAGAAGCGCCGCACGTGCTTCTAATTGAAGGCGTTTGATCAAAATTGTCTTTTAAGATTTCTGGAGGGTATTAGAAGGTGTTTGTTCAAAAGTTTGTCTTTAAGATTTCCAAAAGGTGAAGTGCAGTTTAGAATCCCCAAAAGGTATTTTTTGGGTGCAGATATACACTGAACAACTATTTAGTAAAGTAATGTCTCTTACAGGCAAAACTTAACGCCCGTTAAGTTTTGCCGAGTTCAAACGGGCAGGCAAGTTGACACAGGAGCGAGTCGGTCACATGGGCTGATTTCAGAACACTTTACATGTGGTGGGATTTCATGGTGGAGGTGCACTGCACGTCCACATAGTGTCGAAGCTTCCGGGGAGGGGGCGTCTTTTTTAGTTCTTCTTATATATAATGTATATTTACTACTCCCTCCGTCCCACTTTAATAGGCTTGTTTTCCTTTTTGGTATGTCCCGATATATAGACATGTTTCTATATATATTTAGCTAATTTACTAATATATACCCCTATTTAATATGTTTACATTAGTCATTAATTAAATATCAAAGAATTAAATAGGGGCATATTAGGAAGCTTCTTGATTAATTGTCTTTCCCAATACTTTTCTTAATCCTTGCGAAAAACTCCAATCAGTCTATCAAAATGGGACGAAGGGAGTATTTAAAATGGCCATATATTTAAGTAAGCATCATTAATATATGTTTATTGAGAACGAATAAAATCAATTAATGGTGTCTAGAGATTAGCAAGTTCTTAATTAGCTTTTAAAGGGGAAAATCATTTCTAAATTTTCATCACCGAATCCATTTTTGGTCGGATTTGTGTGTTGATTTAATGAGATAAAGATCAATAAATTGTTTGAAGACATCAACACAGTATTGATTTTGCTGAATTTTAGGATGAATTAATTGCATTGAACTAAGTTCATGTTATCTTAATTAAGCGGTTCTCTCGGAATAATTTTTTCCCTTTAAAATTTAATGCTCCTATTAACATGTGGGATTTTGAATTTTGAGTCAAAAGTCTTGAAAAAGCAATTCTAAATCACTGTTTAATTAGCCTAACATTTGTGATTGAAAGTTGAAATGTTCCACCTAAATTTGAGACAATTTAACAATATATATTAATCCAGGTACTCAAATATTGACACAAGGGCTTTAGCAAAATTGATGGCACATTCACGTCGACTGCCCAATTTGTACATCGCCTTGTAGATGTATCATTTCTTTTGTCACACACAATTGTATTCCTAATTTCTTGCAACTTGTTTATACTAATTAATGTGAAATTTGATTTTTCACGTCAGTTAAATATGATTATCATTTTAATTTCGGGTGATCAATGCTTGCTTTGGATCTACTAGATTTGATTTGATCCTGGCTACAAGACGAATAGTTAGGCTTACTAGTGTGACTCACATATAATCATCAAAATTTGATTACGCATTTTTGTTTAACTAATATTGTGATGGATTTTCTCAGTGAAATTATTTTATTTTTTTTTAAATTTTTTGAGGCAAAACCGAACTCAATTAAATTTGACATAACAATTTTTGCTCGTATTTAATTTATTGTTTTGTTCCCGCCATTTTCTTCCCACGTCCTTATTATTTAAGCGAGTAGTGTCAACTGTCAAGTGTGTATTTATTATGGATGAGATTGTGTTAGCTAAATTAATATTTATAATATTTTTTTCTACAATTATCAATACTATCCTCTTTATTTAAAAAATTTGTATACATAAAGTCTTATTAGCCAACACGCTTTATATGAGCACCGCTTGTGACATCTATCTCTCCAGTTTTTATCATAAAATATATTCAATCATAACTAACAGTTATTATTAAAATTTAAATTTTAAAAAATTATATACCCTAATTATTGAATAATCGACCCTAAAAATTAATTATTAACTAAAAATATGAAAATTAATTATTAACTAAAAATATGAAAATTAAATTTTAAAAAATAATTATAAATAATAATTGGATAAAATAATTAATCCTAAATAATTATTAAATTGAACTAATCAAACCAAGATAAAATAATAAAAATTGGTGATGTGGCTACCCTAAAGGTACGGTGGTACCCATGAGAGGTGTTCATATAAGGTGCGGGAGATTTTATTTGCACCACCAATTTTACTATTTGCACCACAAAAGAAAAAACGAAAAAAATAAACAATTTTGAAATTATTTAAATACCCTTTAATAAAATTAAGTCTAGACACATCTAGGGTGTTCCAATGTCAAAGTTCGAATATAATGAGGATGTTCGAACTTCAATTTTACATCTCCATATTTTTCTAAGTATAAGAGTCGTTCGAATTAATATTGTCAAACAACTTGAACTTGTTCGAAATTATTTTTCCGAACATGTTTTTTTTAAAGCTGTGTTCGAACATCGAAGTTCGAACATAGTGAGGATGTTCAAACTTCAATTTTCCAACCAACTCCATATTTTTGAAAGCAAGTGTCGTTCGAATTAATATTCTCGAACAAATTGGATGTGTTCGAAATTGTGTTTCTGAACATGTTTTTTTAGAGTGAAGGGCATTAATGTAAATGTGTGTAGTGCAAGATTGTAGAATTAGCTAGGAGCTAGTCGGGCGGTCGGATGGGGCCTAGTGCCTAGGTTGCCTAGGCGGAGTCTAGGCGGTTTTCTATTTTTTATAATTTAATAATTTATTACTACATATTGATATTTATGTATTAATTTTTTCAATTACCCTACTTCCCACATCGACTATATAATGAAAATTAAGACGTAGGATGTTGTATAAAAGCTCAAATTAGAGTTTAATTTTTTTTTCCAACATATTCTACATCCCACATTGGTTTTTAAAACTAGGATGAGGTTGTTGTATAAAAAAGAGACTAATCATAAATGATAACCTCACATCATTGGTTCTTCAACTTTGTTCCTTTTTTTCTACATCTCACATTGGTTTGTAGATTGAATAAATGGGATGTAGATTGATGCATAAAAGTTGGAAAAATCTCAATTTTTTTATTTGGTCATATTTTGAATCAAAATATTCAAAAAAAAAATAAAAAAAATTAATTGGTCGCCTAATGGCCGATTAATCGCCGAGGAGGCCACCTAGGCAGTGAGGAATCGGCCACCCCGATTTCTCAGCCGATTAGGGTGTTTTCGGCACGGCTAGGGGCCGCCTAGCCTGAATTCTGCAACCATAGTGTGGTGCAAAGAGTAAAAATAGTAGTGCATAGAATAAGTGAAGTGCAAAGATTAATTTTGGTGGTGCAATTAGAAACTCCCGTATAAAGTGTAGATTATATCATTCATCTCTCTCTCTCTCTCTCTCTCTCTCTCTCTCTCTCTCTTTCACATATGGTAAGGTTCAGGTGTGAACTAATTAGTACTACTAGAGTAGAGAGTAGGACTCGAGCATCGGCCATATATTTATTTTGTGTACTTTGAAATATTTAAACGCACTTGATAAAATGATTTGAGATGTGTCTAGACCTTCTGGGCTAATAAAAAGTTTTGCTTGTTGGGCTTAATGTTGTGGGATCATTTTAATTTAGAATAATGCTATGAGATCTTTCGAAATAAGGAAATTTTCTAAGACCATACATGAACAAGGTAATTTTTAACTAGTAATTTCCGTTATAAATCTTAAACCTAGAAATTTTGTTTACACGCGAAATTTGGGCAAGGAGGATTTCAACGCTCGCTTTCAAACAAAAGAGAATTCCAAGTTATTCGATCTGGTATCTATCTCAGCTCGATTATTTTTCTAATGTTGTAGAGTCTACGTTTCTATGTTCCTAATAATTGTAATGCATGTAAAAATTTATCTAGAATGTCATATTACTCAAGCATCAAAACCCTTTTATTATTTTAAAAATTAACCCCTTTACCGGTTCACACCAAAACCTCCAATTTCATATGAGTATATTTCGATTTTCGAAGCATGTGATGTTGCAACTAAATAGCAAATTACTCACAAACCTCACATGCATGTTTGAGTTCTTGTCTTAAATTTACAACTGAAATAAAGAAACAGAGAAGAAGTGAGTCAACTGGGTTGAGTCAGATTTCGTTGTCGAGCCCCGTCCGGCTGGGTTCGGTCAGAGATGGGTAGATGGAGAGACGATATGTAGAAAGAGGGTTGGGGGGTTTTGATTTTGATTCCAATTTATGTGCAGTCGGGTTTCGGTTTTGCACTTTTAAGAAGAGGAGGGGTGCTTTCGTAATTTAAGTTAATTGTTTTTAAGGACTTATAATTTCAGATATTCCTTACTAACCCAATGTAGTTCAGATTTTTAGATTTAGTCAATAGACTTATTTATATTCGAATCTTATTCCAGAAATGTTTTTGAACTTTGGAAGTAAACACAGACTAGCTTTTATAAGGTTTTTAATTACGTCCAGATTTCTAATTTTTAGATTTATTAAATTAGAATTGGCCAATATGATTTAGTTGAGATTATAGTGTTACTAGGTTGCGGTAAAATTAGAACCATCATCGTCTCAGAGATGACTGACGTATGATTCTCAATTTGATTTTAAGCGCTCCTTATTTTCAGGTGATCGATGAAATTATTGTCTTTTTTAAAGTATATATATGATATAATATGTTTGAAACTTAGAATTTATTTGATAATTGTTGGTATTTTGATCTAAGCATATATTTGGCTCATTATAATATACTTTATATTTCTACTTAGAATTTCGAATATGATTATTTTAGAATATATATTACTTGAAATGTTTTTTTTTTCGAATTAAAGAGAAGAAAGAGTGGCGCTTTAAATTAATGAATTTAGGGTACTGCAGTTTTGATGTAAAATTAAAATAAAATAATGGTGGTTTTGTGCTTGTTTGAAGTTATTAGGTACGTAGGAATAATATGGATATTGGGAGAAATAATTACGGAGGATATTGGAGAGCAGTTGGGAGGAAAGTTAAGATTGTAAAGAAGTTGTACAAAAAAGTAAAAAAACCTGCAGCCAAATTAATGAAGAAAGCATTTGGAAGTGTTGGTAGAATGTTTTCTTCATCAGCAGCAGCGGTGCAAAGACACGACGACGTAGCTTTCTTGGTCAGAACTAACCCATTAATCATAATTATATTGTATTAATTAATTATAGTATCTGAGTCGTTAAGTTTAATTGGTTTCAGACTTGTATCCTAACAGTGAAGTCTAAGAAACAAGGATGGCAAACATCAATAGTAGCGGTGCTCAAGAATTGCAGAGGTACGTGCGTTTGAATAAAAATTGGTTGTACGTAGAAATTAAATGAAAGTGAAAGTATTAATTATTAATTAGTGTAGGAGTGCGGTTCCAAATGGACCAAGATGGAAGGGTGGAAGTAAATGGGATTACTAATCCAGATAAAGTATTGAGAAAGATAGCCAAATCAAAAAAAGTAGAGCTTCAATGGATTCAGTTCGGACAGTGTTCCAGTAACCTTTTCATGCCGCTGTCGGAACTACCACCTAAAAAGGATCCTTCACCTGCACCTGCTCCTGCTCCGCCGCCTATTCAACACAACAACTTCCCCGCCGCCCCCGCCGGTAGTGCATACCATCCATATCCATATTCATATCCATATCCATATCCATATCCATTTCCTCCCCGCATATTCTACTAAATATATACGTACCCAGTTTCATCATCATTTAATTAATTTTCTGCTAATACTATATATTCTTTTCAGTACTACTAGCTACATTAATCATCTACTGCACTGCTAGCTCTATAAATTTATTTTTATTTTTATTTTGGTGCTATATATGATTTAATAGAGATGCTAGCTAGCTATATATGTTTCTTGATTACTTGAAAGGCATTAGGCGCATATATATATATATGCTCACACCTAACATCAAAAGAGAATACTAACTTATTTATACAACAAATTAAACAATATGCTGAACATAATTGTAAGCCAAGCACTGCACACTTATCCGATCCTATATATGATTTCATTATAAAATCTTCAACATAATATTCCATTGCATTTCATAGTATATGGGCTCTGTTTCCATTTTTATGGACTCAAATTTGGTACACTAGTTCACTATTTTTGTTATTTTCATTTGCGGGCTAAATTTTGTTATTTTATAAATTAAAAAGAAAATGTGTATCCATATCTCTATGCATAATTGTCCTTGAATGAAATATGCAATGTGTTGTTTATGCTCTACCAATGAAGTGTCATTTCTTTTACAAACGGAGGCCCCTTCTATATATTAAGTATTAACTCCTAATTTTGAGTTGTTTCGAAAACACTCATGCGGGTGTCAGCATAGAAATGGAGACGTCTCAAGTTCAAAAAATGATAGAATAAAACTCTGAGTTTTACCAACAATATTTCTAATAAAAAAATAAACCGAGTTTTATTTTTAAGTATGTAGTAATTAAAAAATGAAATCGAGATGAATTTGATTTAATAATATAAAAAGAAGTTGGCGAAAGAGGCGATGTCGATGTCCTAATTCCTAAATAAAGCGCTTTGACTAAGTTGAATAGGAATAGTAGACTATGAAAAGGAGATGGCAATATTATACGTCGCCAAACCAAATACCACAATTGAATTTGGAAAGTAGGATTGATTTAATTGAGTAATTTATGTTTAAAAAGAATAGAGTTGGTCCCACATATGTTGGACCCCTAATTTAGCTCTCTCTGTTTATCAAAGTCAGAAAAACACAAGCACGAATCAATCACTATCTACGCTCGACCTTTTGAGGACTTTCCTTTAGATTTACTCCAATTTTTCTTCGGTCCCTAACATTTGATTGACTAAAGACTCAAGTGTGTATACGTATGTGTGTGTATATATATATATATATATGTTTGTTTGCCCAATAATTATAACAAAATTACGAACACGTGGCAAAATTACTATTACTTTTTCTGCCCTGTTTTCATGGGAAGTTCGAGTGGTGGAGCTCCAGCTTCAATTTTTCGAATTTAGTTTTTGTTTGGAACTTGGTCGCATATTGATTTGAGTATTTTTAGTTAATCTCATCTAAATTATATAAATGAAAAGTAGTTAAGATATTGATCACCAAACTTTCAATTATTAACAATGAAGAGTAGAATAAATTAAAAGAAACTTCTTGGAAAGGGGAAATAAGAGTAAATCTTAGCTCCATATATAGATTAAAGGTCCTTTATGATAGAGTTGATATCTTACTTTATTCCAAGAGGTCTAATAAAGTACGATTAATTTCTCATGTTAGACTCTTATTTTTCTCTTTATTCCAATTAAATTAATTAGTGGGCATCAATCATTGAAAAATAGTCCGTCTTGATTAAATTAAGCCTAGATTGACATCAATATTTGATGAGCTGGCAAAGTGAATACAACCTTTTGGTTATATTTTCCGCATGTCATATTCTTCAGTCATTAAATAAACTCTTTAGTTCGTTCCCGTATTTTGAATCAATCGGAGTATAATGATAAATCTATTTTTGTGCCTTTTAAATTCTTCTTATGCATAATGCATGTTAACGTTTAATCAATAAAATGATCATTTAAGTCCCCTTGGGATGATCTAGTGGTGGAGTGGTGCTATCTTGCGGTCAAATGTCTCAAGTTCAAATCTTACCACCAACACCACTAGGTGTGAGCTTATCACACCTGGCTTGCCAAGTGTGGTTAATTTCCCATGTGTGGTTTGTAGGCTATTAAACAGGGGCGGTATTTACCCAGTGTGTACCTCGGCAGTGGCTGCGGGTTATTCTTGACAAAAAAAAAAGATCATTCAAGTAGCACCATCGTATGGTTATTCAACGAATTAAATCAATTTCCTTTATTTTTTTTAGAAAAAAACATTTCTAATTTTTAATTGCATAATAACTAATTTGTGTTCGCACATTAATTAATTTGTGTGTTGATTTAATGAGATAAAGATCAATAAATAAATTGTTTAAAGACATCAACATAGACATAGCATCGGTTTTGCGCAATTTTAGGGCGAGACAATTTAAACACATATATTAATAGAGGTACTCAAATATTGAGACAAGGGATATTGTTAGCAAAATTGATGGCACAATTTTCCTTGTTTCTTCTTCTACTTCTTCCTCCTCGACCTCTCTAGTAAGGATAAGCAAAGAACGTAACTTTCACGTCGACTGCCTAGTTTTGTCGCCGTGTAGATGTATCCTTTTTTTTTTTTTAATTTGTCACACATTAATCATATAGATCAATATCATTTTTTTGTTTATACTAATTGTGCAATTAGATCTATATTTAATTGCACAATTAGATCTATATCATTTTTTGTTTATACTAATTGTGCAATTAAATCTATATCATTTTTTTAGTTGGGTTATAGGCATTGACGGAGGGACATAGGCCCAGTGGGGGCACTGGGCCCCCCTAAAATATTAAAAAAATAGTATAATATTAGTATTTTAATTTAATATTACAGAAAAAACACTATGTATTATTCTACTCTCAATGGGTAACTGGGATAAAAAAATTTAATCCACGTTTTCTATTCCACTATTGTGTTCCAGTATAAAATTTAATATTTTAAAATATTTATTACAAAAATAAATTTATTATAGTGTAATCAATTATAATTAACATTTATTACTAAACATTGAAAATTTTAAAAAATATATACCATAATTTTGAAATATTCAACCCTATAATTAATCACTTATATTAACTAAAAAATAAATATAACCCTAATTGGGTGAAATAGTCCTAAATAATAATTATAGACTTAAACTAAACCAAAATAAATTGAAATTGAAGAAAAAAAATGGATGAAAATCTAATAAAAATCAAAATGGGACACCAAGTAAGATATATAGATGTTTCATTCCTGCACCTCTAGAGTTCAGCATCCATCCCCAAATTCAATTCAAACAATAATAACCATAACCCAATACAAACAAATTAGAATTGACTAACATTACTATAAATCAACATCAATTCCATGTCTTTTGATAGTTACTCTTATTTTCTTTAATATGCTTCTTTCTCATCTTGGTGTTGAGTTTTAAATTTTAAGGTTCATTGAAGATTTGAACATTGTGATGTAATTTTAAGAATATTATAATTGTATTAGAATTTTATTAGTTAAGATTTTTATTTTTTTATCATTCTATTTGCAACTTTTTATATTATGAATTGGGCCTCCTGAGCGAAATTCCTGACTCCGTCACTGATTATAGAAAATTGTGATTCGTACTCAGATCTCTCATCCTTATAAATGAGAGAAATATCAACTAAACTATATGTTAGTGATAAATCTATATCAGTTAAATTTATATGATTATCATTTTCGGGTGATGAATGTTGCTAGAATCAATGCTTTAGATCTATTCGATTATCTTTGAAAATCAACCAAATAAGGTAAGATGTTTGAGGCCTACTATACTAGATTAGATTTGATCCTGGCTTTAAGACAAATTGTTAGGTTTACTAGATCGTGTGACTCACACACCACCACATATATAACTCTTAAATACTCCTCAATTAATTTCACAAAGATTGACGTTTTAGATTTTACTATAAAAATTAAAAAAAATATGACAAATATATCCGGCCTCTCTTCTTATTAAGTTATATTTTCTTAATGTATCTTAATTTCTCTTCATTGTAATATTGTATTGAGATAGAACACGTGCACTATTTGTACGTGTTATTCTTTATGATGTTCAATTATATGATATTTGCAGAGAATAAGAACATAAATAAAGAAAGCATAAATAACACACGATATGTTAACCCAATTCAATGAACTCACCTACTCTGGGGGCCCATGCCCAATAGAGAACAAATCAACTTATTCAAAGTTAGTTTTCGACAAGGACTTGTACAACAGGACAACCTATTTGAACAACCTTTCGAACGCTACCCCTTCTTCAATGGATTGAAACCGTAAGAACTGCCTACAATCCAAGTGCTCACACTTGATCTCTCTTGCAACCTTCGCGAGATTATGATTTTCAGTAGCACCTTTGTACCCAAGGTGCGTGCATTTACACTAGACAAATTAAACTACTAGAACATCACGTTGAACACTATGAGGAACAACACTAGTAGACACAATGAATCCTATCGAAAATTCAACTCAAAACACGTAGATTTGATAAAATAAAATATTCAGTACGTTCACCATTCAATTTGGATTGAATGGTCTTCATATAAGAGCTCAAACCGCCTTCCTTCTTATAAAACTTGTGTATTTCATTTGTATATTTTAGAATGAATTTTACAACTGATTTGACAATTTATATACATCAGCTGTGGTAACTGCTTCTAAGTGCCTAACCTAGCCGAGATCTAACTAACTAACTAACTTCTATTATAACAACTCTTGGTGCATGCATGCGATCAACATGCATGCAAATGCAATACATAACTCCAGTAGTGATGACATGCTATTTTGATCAGTTTGCATATGATGCACATTATTGCGCCTATTCATCGAAGACCCTAAGAATATGATCACGCAACAATATTATCGAGTTGGAGCACTTCATTAGGCCCAAGATCCAACGGTTGATAATGAAAAATGAAGTGTATGTACGACTTTGACAAATTTTAATGAGTTTGATTGTATTTATGGATGAAGCAATGATAAAGAAAATTGGCGCGAAATAATATCTCTATTTTGGTAATTTTCATGTTGTAGAAACAAGTGGAGACAGGTTAGCTAGATACATCACTTAATTAACTTATTTAATTTTTAACAATTTGAAGCATTAATTGTATTAATTAATTAATTTTGCTTCACATCAAACGGTAGATATACATTAATTTTTCTCTTAATACTAATTAAATTTGTATGGAACGTCATACAACAAGGACTCGTGATTTCAAAACATAAAAAAATTGGACGCCTGTAACGACGTAGACAGGAAAGTTGTTTAGCAACCAGCATCTATCACCAGCGAATTGAAATTTGATTTTGTTTAATTAATATTGTGAATGATAATTTTCTCAGTAAAATTAGACGTAGACATATTTGCTCGTATTCAATTTTATTTATGTTTTGTTCCCATCATTTTCTTCCTGTTTCCTTATTATTTGTGGGAGTATGTATTTATTATGGATGGAAATCATGTATTAGCTGAATGAATTCTTATAATATTTTTATCTACAATTTTATATATATATATATATATATATATATATATATATATGGGATCATGTAAGAACCACACCCCTTGTGAGAACTGAGAACCAATTTCAGCCACAGATCTCGCCTATTTAGACGGTCAAGATACATTCCAAGATTGAAAAAACGCAGTGACATTACTGTAATTATAGTGACTTTTTAATGAACTGGAGGTATTTTCGTAATTTATGAAATCTATATTTTGGACTGAAACCTATTTCCTTCGTAATCTATACTTCCATTCTAAATTTGTTTCCTTTTTCACGCAATTCTCCTCGATTCTCATCGATTTCGTTGTGTTTATGTAATCCAGATTTCAATCAATTCTCTTCGAAATCTATTTATCTTAATCGTTGTTCACGCGAGTTCCCGAATTTTAGTTGTTCGTTGTTCTTGGATGATGATGCCGGGTAAAAATATTTTTATTGTATTTTTTCTTCGATTTTTTCACGCAATTCTCTTCGATTTTGTTTTAGTTTGGAATGCAGATTGGTTGATAAGAAATCTGATTTGGCTGTGAAGGAGGAGGATGTTTGTTCTACTACTTCCTCATCGTACGTACAATCGAATTTAGTTGCCCCTCTTTTTTTTTAGCATTTCTGAATACATAGATTGTTTGTTTGTGATTTATGTTGATAAATTGGTATTTGGTAATGAATGCTTTAAACGTACAGTAATATAACGAGGATGAATGTTTCTTCATTCTTCTCGTCACTGTTTTAGCACCGATAGTTATAATTTTAGCACTTCCATTGCATTTTTTAGCATTGTTAATTAATGTTTGAATATTTTGGTAGGTGATAGTGTTAGCATTTGTAGTCTTTTATTTATGTTGAGAAAGACATTATAATAACATATATTTGTGAATTTTTACATGGTTGCAGGTATTCAATGATTTATGCACTCTTCACAGGAAAGAACAATCATGGGAAGCTTGTGACCTTTATGGCTGCTTTAATGTTGGGTGAGGATGTTGAATGTTATTCATTGGGTTCTTCGCAAGGTTACGATGATGCTGATAGACATATCTAATATTTCTTTAAGGACTTGTAAGAAACCTTTAAGGACCTGCAAGAAGTGTGGGAAGAAATGCTATCATAATTCTAGGAATTGTGGGAAGAAGTAGATACTTTTTTTTTTTTACTTTTTCATACTGATTTTTTATTAATGATAGTAATATTCTTTCCTGTAATGCTAATAGGCATGACCGATATTTCTTTTTTTGCATTGCTAATAAATGTTTTGATAATGCTAATTTTACTGTCTGTGGTGCTAATATAATTCGATATACTGCTAATAAGACGTTTACTTTTAACGAGAATGCATTACATTTAGTTATTAACAATATTATGAGGTTATATGTTTACTTTAATGATAATATGTAGATATACATACTGTTTATATTCCCTTTTATGTGTGAAAGATAAGTCTAAAATGAGAGATAACTGTGCTAAAATTATAAAATAATAGTGCTTAAAAATAAATGGGAGTAGGGTTAGGGAGAAAATGACATTTTTTATGCTAATGCTAAAACAGTAGTCATGCTAAAGATGATCCGTGTTAGTGCTAAAATAAGTCATGACAATGCTAAAATAAGCCATGTGAATGCTAAAATAAAACATCACAAATTCAACAATATGTAACAGTGTTTGTTCATGGGTTTTTTGAAATGCCGATGATATTTTTCATGTTAATGCTAAAACAAGTGTTACGCTAAACAGCGGTCGTGTTAGTTCTAAAATAAGTTATGACAAAACTAAAACAAGTCATTACAATGTTAAAATAGGAAATGACAATTGAACAACGTGTAACAGTGTTTGTTTATAGGTTTTTACAATGCCGATGACATTTTTGTATGGTAATGCTGAGACAAGACTCATGCTAAAATGTGTCATGATAATGCTAAAATAAAAAATCACAATTTTTCAACTTGTAACAGTGTTTGTTCATGGGTTTTTTGAAATGCCGACGACATTTTTCATGTTAATGCTAACACAAATGACATGCTAAATAAGTCATGAGAGTGCTAAAATAAGTCATGAGAGTGCTAAAATATGAAATGATAATGCTAAAATACGAAATTGAAAAATATACACATAAATCACAAATATATTGCCAACACTGGTAGGGTTAACATTTTCATACAGGTTTTTCGTCATGAGCAAAATGAAAATGAAACTGATAAATTGTCATGCAATAAAATAAACACTGTTTGTTGAAGATTAGATTTTTGTATGTGTTATGCTTACAAAAACACGAAAGAAATTATTAAATCATCATAATATAATGCTAAATGAATGTTTATAGCAAACGAAAACTACTAAATCAACATAATATAATTGCTAGAAAATCAAACGAAATTTCTGAAAAATAAAAATGAACGACATACCTTGAGTTTTATGCTTTCTGAAGATTTTAATGATGTTTTCGGGAGAGTTTGATGGTTGAATTCGAGTTTTTTTCAGTTTCTCTTCAATCTTTTTAGCTCTTGGGTTTGCGTAAGTTCGTGGTTGCACTATACTGATAATTCAACATCAATGTCGATGACATTTTTTAATGTTAATGCTAAAAAAGAGTCATGCTAAAATAAGTCATGACAATGCTAAAAAAGGTCATGACGATGCTAAAATAGGAAATGACAGTGCTAAAATCCTAAATTGAAAAATATACACATAAATTCTGAGTATTCATATATTTTCAAAATTTTTGATTTTACCTTTACTAAGATTCAGGGGCAGCGAAGTTGGACGTTATTACGAGATTGCCACCGTATTTTTTTTTTAATTTTGGAACATATCTTGACCGTCTAAATAGGCGAGATTTATGGCTCAGATTGGTTCTCGGTTCTCACCTAAAATGTGGTTCCTTCTGGAACCCAACCATATATATATATATATATATATATATATATATATGAATCAGTCAAACTAATTAATATTTTGATTTTCTTCTTTGGACGAATGTATTTTGTATTATACAGAAATTATTGATGCTTTAGAATTGCAACAAAAAAAAGAGTAGAATGCGTGGTACATACAATAGTACACATTGACTACATATATATAACATTTAATAATATGTTTAAATAGATACATACACTATTAAATTTACTAATACATAGTTAGTACGTTATATATTAATAATATTAATTAGTTTTTTGCTTTTAGATTGACATTGATAGGGAAATAGCCAATTTGCACATGCATAAGCCTTTTTATCCTAATAAATTCTTTGAAAAAGAATTGAGATTTCAATTATTGGACATTAATATAATAAAGTATAATTAATTAACCCTCCTCCAGTAAAGCAACCTACACTTATCCCGGGATTTCACCTACATTTCCACCTTCCCAAACATGGTTTGGTTTAGTTTGTTGGCCAATATTATGAGAAAAATAATGCTACCTAGTAAAATATAATATAATAAGAATAAAATTTACTGACGCGGCCGATATGAATTACTGCACTGGAATAAATAGAAATTATATAAAAATAAATAGTAGTATATATTTTCATTTAGTGTGAATGTGAAATGGTCATTTTTAAAACAAAAAATCAAATAACGTACACGTACTAAATTATATAAAAAGAAATAAAAAATAATGATTAAAATTACGTATGATGAATGCATGAATTGAAGCACCGATGGTCGTAAAAATAGTAAATATGGCATGACATTAATTAATCTGCCTATGGATCCATAATAATATTGGAATCCTTTTTAGGTTTTGATTGACGGTAGAGACTAGAGAACAAAATCATCAGCAATTCTCTTGAAACTCCCACAACCCCATGTGCGATACCACATTCACTTGTTTGACTCCTTTTTCTCTATCAATTTTTTTCTTTTTCTTTTTCTTTTTCCTACCCCGAAGGCTTAAGTTTTATTCTTCTTCACGTGACGTCTGTATACTATAGATTTCGTTATATTTTACTTGATTGAATAACAAGGTTTTAGATTTACTTACAAATTATATCTTTTTCATGAATTATATATATGTGAACGCATGACTAGTGTTTTATCAATTATGTAACTATCATGTCGATCAAGAAATGCTGAGCAATTATAACCGATAATAATAAAAATTTAAAAGTAGAACTATAATTTATTGTCTTTAATTTCAGAAGATATTGATTTATGTCCACGCAATAACCTTATTATTATTATTATTATTATTAGTATTATTATTATTATTATTATTATTATTATATATATGCATATATATGTAGTACAAAATTAATGAACTAAGATTTAGAATTCATGGTTTGCCATATTTAAAATATCTATCGTAAATTATTTATAAATATGTTCATGGTCTCAAATTTAGGACCTGTTTCGATTTTTTAAGTTCAAGATTTATTATTTATTTGGTTGGATGTGATTAATTCATTAGAAATAATCCTATAGAAAAGTAGTCCCGTGTTCATAAACTTCAATTGTTATTCGTTCTTTATGCTTAACTAGAATATAGAGTGGACGGAATCCTCTAATCCTGTTTCAGTTGGGTGTAGCATCAAACTCTGTCATAAATTAAGAACATTATTTGATGATTTTAATAAGTTTATTATTTAAAATTATAGTTAAATGAATTATTCAATAAATTTAATTTTAATTATAAATCGTCTCAACAAACAAACAAATAAATAATTTCAATAAAAACATATTTAAATAATCATAATGCATAAATAAAGTCATGTCACAAATGACTACAAAGTAACTTAACGTTACACTACAAATAAATTAATAACGAACTATTTGAAACAACAAAGTGATTGTAAACCATTTTCACTAATTGTAAGAGTTTAATGATCACTTAAAGTACTTCTATTATTACAAGCATATTATATATTATATACTTTTTTAACTATTATATATATTTTTGAAATTACATAATTAACGGTTATTAATTTTGAATAATTATTATTTTAAAAAATACTAAATTATTAAGCACATTGATATTTAAATTATTAGACAAAATGGAATCTTTTTAAAAATATTCGTATTTAGCACTCCCTCCATTTATGAATAATAAGTGTCATTCTAGCACTTTTGTGTTGTTTCATAAATAGTGTCATTCTACACAATCAATGTGGAAATTAACTCACATATTTCTCACATTTACCATCATTTAATGCATTTAAGCATACCTATTTGACTCATTTAATATATTCACATAAGAATGTATATGGTAATTTGATTACTTAATTAATATGTGTGCATTTATATTCAAAATGAAACTTATTCACAAATGAAGTGAGTATAATATTGTGCGAAAGGTTGAAATTGGCCAAAAAAAAAATGGTGTTGAAATTAGACATAGTTGATGCAGATATGTATTAATGTGTTCTGAATTGAAGTTGCTGTAAGGGCTCCAATCTTTTCTTCTTTTATAGACAAACAAATTACAGATCATACACAATCTAATAAAATATTAAACATAAAAAAATTATATAGATTGAATGCAAACATGTTTAAGATGAGATTCTGCAACTTCACATTTAAATATTTCGTGCATCCTAAATGAGAAAAAATAGGGAAGACCAGTACTATTCTAATTTTTTGACCTCGAAAATTAAAGTGAAGAGAGTTGGTAGCTAGCTACCTGCCTAGCTTCACCTTTCTCTAGTCAATAGTAATATAAACTGTTTATATATACTTTTCTAAAAAGAAAATAAATAATTATAAGTCATGGAAGGTCTAGTAGTAGAGTGAGATTTCTTGGAGAGTATAGGTCGTGAGTTCGAATTATATAATAGTATAAAAAAAAAAAAAAAAACTGTACATTATTCTGTCACATATATACACGAAATTCATGAATAAAAGAAAATATTCCCAGTGATAATATCTGCTTCTTTTCCTGTGAGAGTATTCGATCTCTAAAACGCATCCATACAAAAATAATTATCTTTGTGTTTTCATTATCATCTAATGATAAACATAATGAACAAATAATTATACATGGTCTGAATCTGTAATCATTCTTGAATATGAATATGAATAATCATTACAAACATGAGCAGCTTCTGCTCCTCATCATAAAAGCACTTTTCTTTATCACTTTCTCGCCTGCAGCCAATTCATCCAACGTAAGAGACGCCGCGATCCTACTCCGAGTCAAGAACGCCCAGCTCCACGACCCGCTCCGGAAACTCGACGACTGGGTCGACTCAGCTCCCAACTCGCCATGCAGCTGGACCGGCATTCACTGCCACGCCGACAACCGCAGCGTCGTCGCCGTCGATCTTTCCGGTTTCAACATCTCTGGCAACTTCCCGGCTGACTTCTGCCGGATTTCTTCGTTGCGGCATATTAACCTAACAGAAAACAGTTTCGCCGGCAGCATTACTTCCGACACGATTTCTCTCTGCTCCCATGTTGCAGCCCTCAACCTCTCGTACAATAACTTCGTCGGCAGCCTGCCGGAGTTCCCGGTGCAGTTCCCGAACTTGACGGTGCTAGATTTATCCTACAACAATTTTTCCGGCGAGATTCCGGCTAGTTTTGTCAACCTGCCGAGACTACAGGTCCTGATACTGGGCTCAAACCTGCTAAACGGATCGGTGCCGGAGTTTCTCTCTAACTTAACCGAGTTAACTCATCTTGTGTTGTCTGTAAATCCGTTCGTATCGAGTTCACTGCCTTCCGACATCGGACGGCTGACAAAACTCGAGTGGCTCGAATCGACGTACACTAACCTCATCGGGGGAATCCCAGAATCCATCGGCGATCTTGCCTCCATTAGAAACTTCGACGTGTCGAATAACAATCTCACCGGAAAGATTCCAGTCAGCATTGGCCGGCTGAAGAGCGCAGAACAAATCGAATTCTTCGGCAACCAGTTCTCCGGAGAACTGCCGGATACATTCTCCAACCTTACTTCCTTACGCCGCTTCGACGCTTCGGAGAATAATCTCACCGGCAGAATTCCCGGAAGTCTAGCAGGTTTGCATCTCGAGTCTTTGCATCTGAATGACAATTTTTTAGAGGGAGAAATACCAGAAATTCTTGCTATGAATCCAATCCTCATTCAGCTAAGACTATTCAACAACGAACTGTCGGGCCCAATACCGGGAAATTTGGGTACGAATTCGGATTTGGAAGAAATTGACGTTTCCAACAACAATTTGGAAGGCCCGTTTCCTCAGAATTTGTGCTTCAGAAAGAAGCTGCAGGATTTGATAGTTTTCGGCAACAAAATTTCTGGAAAAATACCAGAATCTTACAGTGAATGCAGCAGTTTAACGTATGTAAGAATTCAAGAAAACCAGCTGTCGGGAGCCGTACCTGATGGATTATGGGGATTTAGTGATCTTGATTACATCGAGCTCAGTAACAACATGTTGGAAGGCTCTATTCCTCGGTCAATTTCGAGCGCCAAAGCCCTCACACAATTCTTGATATCCGGCAACAACTTCTCCGGCGACTTTCCGGCCGAAATCTGCGGTCTTCAAGAGCTGAGGAAAATAGATTCGAGCCAGAACCAGCTTTCCGGTGAGCTGCCTTCCTGCATTACTAACTTGGTCAAGTTGCAGGAGCTCCACATTCAAGGTAATAGGTTTACCGGTGGAATTCCGGGAGGCGTTTCGGCTTGGGGAGAGTTAACGCAGTTGGATTTATCGGAAAATTATTTTTCCGGTGCAATTCCTGCTGATTTGGGCAATTTGCCGGTGTTAACTTTGTTGAATCTTTCAAACAACTTGCTCTCCGGGGAAATTCCGGCGGAGCTAACGAAACTGAAGCTGAACGAGTTCAATGTATCGAACAATAGGCTCCGTGGTAAAGTGCCAATTGGTTTTGATACAGAGTTTTTCCTGTCAAGCCTAATGGGCAATCCAGATCTGTGCAGCCCCGATCTGAGGCCTCTGCCTCCTTGCTCGAGATCGAAGCCTGTAAACTTGGTTATGGTGGTAGTTCTATCAGTTGTTGCATTCATACTTATTGTTTCACTTGTTTGGCTCGTTTTCAAGACCAAAAAAATGATCATCTTTGGTAGTAAAAACCGGAAGCATTGGAAGATCACTTCTTTCCAAAGCCAAAGGGTTGGATTCGATGAGGATCATATTTTGGGCTCATTGACTGATGAGAACCTTATAGGGTCCGGAGGATCGGGTCAAGTTTACCGGGTGATGTTGAAAAGTGGGCAAACCGTGGCAGCCAAGAGGCTGTGGGCAGAACCCGAGGGCACGTTCATGGCAGAGGTGGAGATATTGGGAAGAATTAGGCATGCTAACATAGTGAGATTGTTGTTCAGTTGCAGTGGTGAGAATTTCAGGGTGCTGGTGTACAATTACGTGGAAAATGGGAGTTTGGGCGATGTGTTGTATGGAGACAAGGGTGGGTTGGTGCTGGACTGGCCTAAGAGGTTCACCATTGCAGTCGGGGCTGCTCACGGCCTCGCCTATCTGCACCACGATTGTGTGCCTCCAATTGTTCACAGAGATGTTAAGTCTAACAACATATTGTTGGATGAGGAGTTCAGACCGAAAGTAGCTGATTTTGGGCTGGCCAAGATGTTGGGTGATCAAGTCATGATGTCTCGCGTGGCCGGTTCTTATGGTTATATTGCACCCGGTGGGTGAGACACTGGCTAGCTCGTGTTGTCGAGTTCTTTATTTACTAATAATTAACATATATATATGCTTGCATGAATGATGAATGTTGTATTGTGTGTTGATCTTGCAGAATATGCGTACACAGCGAGAGTGACAGAGAAGAGCGACGTGTATAGCTTTGGAGTAGTGTTGCTGGAGCTAATGACGGGTAAAAGGCCGAACGACCCATCCTTGGGAGAGAACAAGAACATGGTGAAATGGGTAACAGACATGGCGTTATCATCTGAATGTGATGAGAGTGGGAGCATTGGCATCACTAATTTGGATCGGGTATTAGACTCTAGGATGGATGCATCCATGATAAATTACGATGAGGCGGAGAAGCTCCTGAATGTGGCCTTATCTTGCACTGCTGAAATGCCCATCAGCAGGCCCTCCATGAGAAGGGTGGTTGAATTGCTCAAGGATCATTCCACAACTCGTTCCAAATAGAAAGACTCATTTGTATCAAATTTGTAGATTAGATAAACAGAGTTGGCATTGCTTTATTTCAAGATTTTGCTTCAACAATATTTCAAGTATATGTAGAAAAAGAAATTAAATGGAATGTAATGGCACAAACAACAATGAACTACTCTCACTCACTGTTAACATCAGTAATCTGGGTTGTTGAGGAGGGACTCAATTCCATATCATGTTTTGGAGCTGATCTTGGTGAAGCTGCAGAGTCTGTATCATTGAACTCATTATGTTTCTCTGTTTCTTCATTAGTTTCATCGACCTCCTCCGTTGAACTCTTCAACTGCTTCTTTTCCTCCTCACCTTTGGTTGCATTCTCTTTGATTTTGCTTTTGCTTTCTTTAGTATCATTCTTGGCATTATTTTCAGCACTCTTTCGCTTATGATCATTGGTTGCATTCTCTTTGCTTTTGCTTTTGCTTTCGCTTTCTTCAGTATCATTCTTGGCATTGTTTTCACCACTCTTTAGCTTATGATCTTTAGCTGCATTCTCTTTTTTGATTTTGCTTTTGCTTTTGCTTTCTTCAGTACCATTCTTCAGCTTATGATGCTTGCCATCCTCCTCCACATGGCTTGATTCATGATCTCTTCTCTTTTTAATTTTTGTTTCGTCCTTGTGAGCGCTACCTCCCTTACCCTCGTCTTTCTCCTTGTCCCCACGGTTTTCTTCTTCGTCTTGGTTTTCCAAGTGATTGTGTTTGGCCTTCTTTTTTTTGCCATCAACAGAAGTAGCATGTTGATGACTTGCGTCGTCTTCTTCTTCTTCTTGTGGTGCTGCTTTCTTTGGTTTTAGATCCTTTCTCCCCAACTTGATATCACTGGCATCGCTTAGCTTCTGTATGGATTTGATGGCCAGTTGAGAATGAGATGAAGAATCATCGTTGTTGAGGCGAGGCATCTGGTAAAACAGCAGCCAGATGCAGACTCCAAGGAGAAGAGACGCCTGCAACACATGCTTCACCTTCATTCCTTTACTCCTCTGCAGGTTTCTACGAGGAGATTGCCTTGACATCATCATCACTACTGCAATTGCCTTGCCTTCTACGAATTAATTAAGCCTCTAACTAGTACAATATATGAAATTACCACTCTTACATCTATCTATCTATCTATATATACCTGCAAGAATCAAGAAAATCATGAATCACAATCAGCCAAACTAATTCATTAAAGATCGAGCAACCAAGTTTACCAAATTTTCTCTCTCAATTAGACATTCCGATTATTATTTGATAACATCGTAATATATGATCATGTATTATTGATGGCATTGGAATTTATACCTAAGGAATATAATACAACGGTTGTGCCTTTGTCAATCAATGCATTAATTAATATTGCACCAAATTAATGGGAGAAAATATTACCTAGAATTTGGATTGTGAAGCCCCATACATCCTGTGATTCATTTCGAGACAGAAATGACTAGCAACAACAAGACATAGCGCAAAAAGAATTTTCAATCAAGAAATTAAAATCCCACATCATATCATATCATGTCATGTATAAATATAACAAAAAAAAAGATATATAATTAAGACGGCTTCAGAAAAAGAAACGAGATCTATCTATATATAAAGCTAGAAGAAAATTTGAAATCCAACAAGAAATTAAATTAAAGCATACATATTAATTACATCATCGATGGCTGATTTAAATTTCCATGAAATTAAAGGAAGTTTTGAAGAATATTGAGATGAAGAAACAATGTACGTAGGGTACGCAGGTACCTAGAGCTCTGTAGATCCTTGTTTGCGGGAGACGACGGTGGAAATGTGCGTGCATGGAAAGGGAATATTTCATCAACTATTTTCCCTAATAATTAGAAATGATGAAGCTTAATTTTGAAACTCGCTAATTAAAACATGTTTACTTTTTCCAAAAATAAGTCATTGTATCTAAAAGATGTGAAAATATAAACACCACTTAATGTTTCCATATAATTTGTATTAAACAACACAAATCTATCTATATAATAAAATAGAATTTCTCCTCAAAAACATCAAATCATCTAGCTAGCTTATATTTTTTATTATTACTTTAATGTTTCATCATCTTCTCTCTGTCTCTCAATCTCTCACATACATTTTTTATTATATAATTAATTTATGTTATTTTTAAATAACATATTTCATTATATACATGTCATTCAAAATCTATTTGTACAAATGAAAAAATATGTGAGTCTTCACATATTAAAAAATGATTGTTAATGTTTAGTAGATTTTATTATGTCAACTAATTACCAAAATATATTAAATACATTAAATAAAAAATCAAGTGAATTATTTGCAAAAACATCATAATCCGTAGCATATTTTATCGTACTTTATGCGCAGATATAATATTTATTATATTTTTTAATTATATCAAACATGGAGTAATTAACAATTTAACATTCTTATTAAATGAATAACTAACAAAGATTGATAATTATAAATTCATATAGTCTATTATATTATTTTTTAAAAAGTATAGTCTTAAGGCTATTGTATATATAATCATAGTTAGCATATTTTATATAGTTCATTACACTTTAATACCTGAACGATTGACCTTTCTACACTTTTATCTCAAATTTAAAAAAAAATTACATATTAACACCTAATGTTTGCACAAATGAACACTTATAGAACTAGAGCAATTTTTCGATCTCACATTGTTGACTCTACTTAGACTACTGAAAATCTTTCAAACTCGGTCTTTAGCTTATTCCATTTGTACAAATATTAGATGTTGTTGTTGCTCTTCACAATATTCCGCAATCTATGTTTACTTGTATTTATGAGGTAGTGAGATTGTTTTAGCATTATAAGCGTTAATTTGTGCAAATGTTCGTTCTCAATATGTAAATTTTCAATTTTTGGAACACAGGTGTAAAAGTGTTCAATGTTGGGTACTAAAGTATAACCAGCATTATTTTATTGCAATAAAACGAAGATTGATATATAATGAAGATATGTAGGTTGCATTATTATAGTTTCTTAAATTGAAATTTTTATATTGCAATATATATTTATTAACATTATTTTGACAAAATTTATTTTACATACAACATAATTATCAATTTCTTAAGAGTTAAATCTAACAAATCTATATAAATATACAACCCTAAAAACCTTGAAAACGAAACACAAGTTATTATTATTTGTTCATGTAGATTTTTCATACGTTTTTAGTCGTGGTCAATTATACGTAGTTATTTCACGAGTCACAAGTCGTGCTGGTTTGAAAGTTTTTATTTGTAAAGATGATGATAGTGTAACAAATATTACTACAAGCGTTGTATACAAACAAGTGTTGCATAGTTTATAATATGTGAGTTTCTAAATGCACTACTAAAATTACTCTTTGCACCACAAAAGAAAAAAAAGAAAAAAGAAAATAATTATGAAGTTACCTAAATATCCTTCACTTAAAAAAAAGTTTAAGAGTGGTTCGAACATGAAATTTCGAACTCACCATGTTTGTTCGAAATTCAATTTTTGAACCAGCATGATTTTTAAAATAGTCTTGTTTGAACTCCTGTGTTCGAACAACCATGGTGTGTTTGAACTCCTATATTCGAACAAACATAGTATTTTCGAACGGACTCCATAAATTTTTATTAAATACCGTTCGAAAATAGGAGTTCGAACACACCATATTTGTTCGAACACATGGGTTCGAACACACCATATTTGTTCGGACACAGGAGTTCGAACACACCATATTTGTTCCAACACAGAAGTTCGAGCGAAATGCAATTTTTTTTATCAGTAGGGGTTTTTAGGTAAATTTATAACTAATAATAGAAAATAAAAAAATAATTTGTGGTGCAAAGAGTAAAAATAGTAGTGCAAATATAAATTCCCTTATAATATAATATTTTGATTGTAGTAGTTTATTAATTATTTGAAATATATTATAATATAATATGTACTTATATGCATATGTATGTGTGTGCAATCAAGTAATTATTTCTTTTATCGATTGTCAACTTAGCTCTTTTTAGATTTAAAATAATAATTATCTGATATAAAGAAAAAAAAAGATAATCGAACAAATAAAAAATGGCATGAACTTATTAAGTAAAATATTAATTATCTATAAATACGAAGATATGACACATTAAATATGTAATAATTGAATTTGAGACCATAAATAAACTCGTGCATCGCACATGTGAAAATTTAGTTATATATAAACTAAAGAGTAATTCTAAATACATCCCTCCTTTTATTCTTTAAAACCCCCGATATATGAAATTTTCATTTTAACCCTACTACCCCATGCTCGTTTTCCTTCTCTTTCATTGTTTCATAGTCCTCGGTATTGCAACGCCGCAACCCCAACCCAACAATAATAATTCATGTAAAAGTGAGTGAATTGTTTGATTTCTTCCATAAGTATTTTCCTTATTTAATTCTAAGCAACAATACTCCACCTCTCACCATTCATCAATCCAATTAATAACATGAAATATTGATTTTTTTTAGATGAAAGAAATATTATAAATTAAAGAGACCGTTCAGAGGACGGCAAAATAGAAAACACAATATCCGGTATCGCTCCGGTATAATTGGAAAAGGCAACATTGCAAGCGGCTAACTTAGCTAAGGAGTGGGCTGCCATATTAGCAGTCCGACGAGCCCAACTGTAAATAACTTGTTCAAAATTCAGCGCCTCCTCGCGAATAGAGTGGCATACGATCTCTCTGTAGGAAAGGTCCTCCTGTTCACCGGTAATGGAATGCTTAAGCACCTGGCAATCCGTTTCGAGAATGAGTTTTTTCCCCCCAAATGCCTTCGCTAGGACAAGCCCCTCTTGAATAGCCAAACCCTCTGCTATATCAACTTCACAACGTAATGATAAGAGTTTACATCTCGTCGCAACTGTCGTGTAATTGCAGTCTCTAATAATCACACCCAACCCAACACTTCCATTTGGACTAACCGCTGCATCAACATTGATTTTCCAAAATTCCGCCAACGGGGGTTGCCATTTTTCTTGCAAGATGTCTCTATCTGGATGAATGCTACTCACCAAACTGTCCTGAAACTCATTGTGCATCTTCATCGCCGCCGCAAGACATCTCTCATGGGGCGTGTTAGTCTGATTGAAGATCAGATTATTGCGTGCCTTCCAGTTCATCCAAAGAAGATGGGCGAAGATACTATGAACACAAGGATCGTCAACACGCGCAAACTTCTCCACCCACGCAGACCAAGAGAGCTCTCTTGTAGCCGGATCAATGCAGATTCTCAAAGGGGAGATTTGCCAGAGAAAGGAGCTCCACGGACAATCCCTCAGACAATGCTCCAACGTCTCTTCCTCCACCCCACACCTCCTGCAGATACCATCACACTCAACTCTCTTTTTAAGGAGCTCTGATGCAACTTGAACAATGCCCTTGGCACATCTCCACATAAAATGTCTAATTTTTGGAATTGCTTGCAGCCCATTAATCCATTTCCACACAGGAAAACTCCCGTGTGTCGTGGATGTGTGATTCTGCTCAAAATCCCGGTGGTGACAAGCAACAATATAGCCAGATTTAACGGAATAACAGCCATTCTTATTATGTTTCCACACCAACCTATCATTCCCCCAATGCAGAGGAAGAGGGATGACCAGAATATGCTTCATGACATGAAATATTGATTTATTCTTCGAACATGTGAAGGGCCGCTTACCTATTTTTCTCATTTTCTTAATTCCATAACCCCTTAACAACATCCTATCACCAATCCAAATTAATTACATTAAACAATGATTTTTTTTTCCATTAGAAAAATGAAAAAATGGTAGAACTAAAATTATGTATGTAAATACTATTTCCTCCATCTCGTTTCTCACCATAGATAACAGAGAAAGACTATAGTGAAAGTTAAATATTTTTGGTTCTCACCATTGAAGGTTGTATATATATTTTGTGGTTTGCGGTGGAAATAAAGGACTATAATGAGCAAGTGATATGTGGAGATTATAGGGGCTTTGTAAGGATATAAAAGGAATTTTAAATAATGAGTTATGAAGAATAAAGTGGCATGTGTATAGAATTACCATAAACTAAAAATATTCAGTGATCGATGGTAGTTGGGCTTTTCTTTTCGAGCCTCGCTTTGAAGCCCATAATAGAAAATTTTGTTTTGGATTGTTGGGCTCCTACAATTTTGCTCTCGCACACATGTGGTTTAGAAGAGAAGAAATTTTATTTTTATTTTTCTAGAAAAAGGAGAAAATAATTGAGGTAGGGCTAAGCCGAACTGGATCCTCAATTTCAATTTGGTATTTCATTTCATATTTCAACAATTGGATATATGACATATGTATTTAAAAAATTAAATAACTCACCACTAAAAAAGTTAGATACATATGAGATATATCCAATGATTGGAATACGAAATGAAATACCAAGTTGGAATAGAAGATGTAGTTTGATGCTAAACTAAGAAGAAATTAGAAAAAAATGATGAACACGATAAATTTCCAAGATATAATTATTCCTTTTCTCTTAAGCCTTATCTATATTGATATTTATGGAAAACGTACATTTACCTTCTTCTGCTACCTATTTCAATTGGTCTTATTATCCTTCGTACTCCTATCTTTTCTCATTCCACACACACACACATATCAACTTTCAAAAGTGACTCATCTACACAATTTTTCAACGTCACAGCATTACAAACTCCGTATAATCGATCTAAAAATTTCCGACCAAATTAAGTATTACAGTTAATGTTCATGATCCTATTAATTGATCGATTTAGGACCTTCTTCTTAATTTCTTATATAGATCGAGTTTAATTAATTCTACTTACGCCTACATCTGATCAATGATGTATGAAGCAATATTTTTAAAATCGGACCGGACATTGAACCGGCCAATTTATCGGGTCACCGAGTTACTGGTTCGATCAGATATTTATATATATGTATATATACACAAAAAATATAATAAAATTATATAAATTAGTATCATGATAAATATTAATAAGTTTAAAAATACACAAAATTTATATCAATGCAAAGAAATAAAATGTTTAATTTATTGATAGTTGTTGCATAAGTTAAGTGTTAAAAGCGTAAATTTATAAAAATAAATATTGAACGTAAAATACTAGATTTTTAGAAAATATATAATTAAATGTCAAATAATTAAATATTAATTTTAATTACAAATAATACTACACGATAACAATTAAAAATATTGCTAATCATTATTTCACAATCCATTATTTTAGATATTAGTTCTTCTTCTATTCATTTATTTTAATTTTAAAAATGTTAAATTAGATATTGTTAAATATTGATTTTAATTATATGCTAAACATTGATTTTAATTAAAATAAAGATTAGTTATTTTAAATTTATGCACACACACACACATATATATATATATATATATATATATATATATTATATTCAAATAATAACATAAGAGTGTGTTTGGCCTAGTTGGTTAAGCACGTTGTGCAAAATTATACAATTTTTGGAGGTCTGAACTAATTAATTATCGCAAGAGGGATTAATTAAATATGTTGAGAAAGTAGCTACATGGATACATAATGAAGTGGAAATAGATAAAAGTAGACAAAACTTCCTTTAACATATCTTCAACATTAATTAATTCAAGAGGGATTAATTAATTATATTGAGAAAATAGCTACATGGATATATAATGAGGTGGAAATAGATAAAAGTAGAAAAAAGTAAATAGTAATTGGGAAAAAAAAAAGCAAGTTTTAATAATACGGAGTTTTGTGGACAATTTGTCCTATGACACAATTGGTCCTCATCAAGGGCGGATCCATAAAATTTTCTTTAGGGGGGCAAAACGGCAACTGTTCATACTTCCTATTTATTCGTGTCGCTAAGAAAGAACATTAAAAATGAGACGATTGGGAATAATTATGCATTTAATTACTTTTTACTATAGGTGTATTTGTGAAATGACTCCATTTTCATTTGTTCATTATTTTTTCTAGTGAAACGATGTCATTTTAGGATCAGTTTACACTTTCGTCTTTCTTCCCCTTCCCCAAATTAAATAGAAAAGAATGTCATTTTCATTCAAATAAATAACTCAAAATAATAACATAAATAATTAAAATTTGAATTGAATTCTTTTCTAATATAAACTAATTTGTTAATTGAAATTTAATTGATTATGACCAACAATAAAATTTCGAATGATAATTCATTCATACTAATCATTTGAGGTACAAATTATAATACAGGTGGTGAATTAATAAAATGAAAACTTCACAATATATAATTTATAAAATAAATTATGTGAATAACATAGATCAATAAAAAACTAAAATAAATAAATAATGCAATTCAATCATGATTCATTATTAAATTAAAATTGATATCAATTTAATAAATATGTAATCTAATTCATAAAAGTCAAATTGCTAATTCAACCCTACTTTGTTTAATTTGTTTTGATTGGAGAGAGAGATTTTAGAGAATTTGTTTAATTTATTTTGATTTGTGTGTATTTAATTTTGTTCCAATATTTATTTATATATTTGAGTGAGGCCCAATTACTCAAGCTCAATTATATAAAAACTAATACCATATATTTTTTCAAAATATATCAAGCCTAACAAAATTACCTTAAATTAAAAAATAAAATAAAATTAGAGAGCAAAAATAAAATTTAACTAAATAAGCCTACTAAAAAAAAATTGTGAGGGGGGTGGGGGGGCGAGTGCCCCCCCTAGACCCCCCTTCCATCCGCCACTGGTCCTCACACTCAATTATTGGCTCAGTATATTTTTGACATTTACACAACAACTATGTGTGTGTGTGTGTGTGTGTATTTGAAAGACAAGAGTTGATATCTACGATTATTTAAAAATGCAACGATTAATTGTCTACATTGCCATGATTAATTTAAATGACCCACGATTAATTTTCAATGAGCCACGATTATTTTTTATGAGCCAAGATTATTTTTATTAGCCAAGATTAATTATCTACGATTATTTAAAAATGCAACGATTAAGTATCTACATTGCCTCGATTAATTTAAATGAGTCACGATTTTGGATGAGCCAAGGTTATTTTTATGAGCCAATATTAATTATCTACGATTATTTAAAAATGAAATGATTAATTGTCTACATTGCCTCGATTAATTTAAATGAGTCACGATTCAGATGTCGGAACAACGTGCACGACATTCGGATCAGATGTCGAGGTCCTGAATCGTAAACCTGACACCAGGTTGTACTCACTCGGACCGAAACGCAACTGGAAGCGATAAATCTCAAACCATGCTTCCCGTCCCTCCAGTGCACGATCCGACACGCGCACCTCATGACTCATCAAAGCATGAATCACCTTCTTTTGGACGTCACCACCCCTATATTCCAGAAAATGTTCGAAGCATCTTGATCTAAATGATTGCACAACATCATCACCACTTATCGCATGTAATCACTACAAAAAATTCGCGTTTTCGCGATGGATTTTTCATCGCTATGCTTCCCGTCCCTCTAGTGCACGATCCGACACGCGCACCTCATGACTCATCAAAGCATGAATCACCTTCTTTTGGACGTCACCACCCCTATAGTCCAGAAAATGTTCGAAGCATCTTGATCTAAATGATTGCACAACATCATCACCACTTATCGCATGTAATCACTACAAAAAATTCGCGTTTTAGCGGCGGATTTTTCATCGCTAAATATAAAAAATCCATCGTTAAATCATTTTAACGACAGATTGGGTCCGTCGTTAATCATCTTGTCGTTGATTATTTTAATGACAGAATTAACGATGGATTAACGTTAGCGACGGATTTTTTCCGTCGCTAAGTCATCGCCAAATTTTGTCATTGGAAATACTTGCGTCCAAGAGAATTCGAACCCAGAGACCTCTGGGTTAGGACTTGCGCTCCTAACCATGTGAGCTAATGAACATTTATGTTCAAATATAGAAATAATATATATATATATAGACACACACACACACACATGAAAACCATTTCGATTAAATTTTTATTTATAAATTAAATAATTATATGTTATTCATTTATTTAAATATTTATTTTTATCATTATATTTAATATTAGATTATTTTAATTAATTTTCTCAAATATTATATATTTACAATTAATAATATTTATAAAAATAAAATTAAAGTGATAAAAAATATTAAAATAATAAAACATAAAACAATTATAAATAAATCATAAAAGTAAAATAAATAAATATATTAAAAAATATTCATATTCGTAATTAATTAGTAATTGAAAAATAAAAAAATTATCAATATTAAATATAATATAAAATATTAAAAAATAAAATAAATTTAAAAATTTAAATAAATAAAATAAATTTGAAAATGTAAAATAAAAAAAATAATATTAAAAATAATAATTTCAAAATTTTAATTAATTACCAATTGAAAATTTTGAAATTAAAATATTGAAATATAATAATAATAAAAATATTAAACAAAAATCAAATAAAGTTGAAAAAATAAAACAAATAATAAAATAAAAATTTTAAAAAAAATTTGAATTTGTAATTAAGTATTTATTGAAAAATAAAAAATAAAAAAAATAAAAATAATAAAATAATAAAAAAAATAAAAATTAATTTTAGCTACCGAATTATTCCGTAGCTAATCCGTTGCTAAGATTAAAAAAATAAAAGTCAAAGAAAAGCTTCTTCATTTCTAGAGAGTAGAAAAGCTCTGAGTCGAGAAAGTCAAAGTTCTGTCGAAGCGAGGGACATTCTTCGTGAGTGTTCCTCCGAGACGATGAGCGGAGTGGCCTGGAAGGGATGCAGTGAGGGAAGGTGCTAGGGGCGCCATTGGGTCGTAGCGGGTGGCTTTGCCGCCGTTGTGACTCGACGAGACGCCGGGCTAGCCACCTTCCTTCGACGCACTTAACTCCGTCCATTCTTGTTCATTGCCTCGAATCCATTTCTTTCCTGTCTTTTAAATTCCGCATTTGTTTTCCGTTCTTCCCGTTCTTCATGTTCTTCGTTATTATTCGTTTATTTCCGTCTAAAGTTTAGTATCTCGATTCTTGTTGAAATTCTAAGTTAATAGCGTTTCCATTACATTGCTTATTTATATTCTCGCTATTATGTTCACGTCATTATTCTTCGTTGATAGTCTCGTTATTATCATTTAAGTTCCGTTTAAGTTTCGTATTTAAGATTTCATCATTTATTCTAAGTATTCAAAGAGGATTGTCATGTTGTTCCGTTATAATGTCGATTTCTTTTCAAAGATTAAAAGCATGTTCATTTATTTGTTTTTACAAAGTGTTAAGCCTTGTTTTGAAGTTTAAAATGTCGAGGAAAGGGAGAGGCGAATGAGTAACGCCTCGACCAACACTTCGATCGAAAGTTTTGGAGGTTCGTGAAAGAGCTGGACCATGCAAGGATTGCACGGCCCGTGCAAAGCCGTGCAAAACTCTCAGCCTCAAGTTCTGAAGGAACCGCATGGACCGTGCAAGGCTTGCACGGCCCGTGTCGGAAGTCTGGGCATTATTATTTCTCGCCCATTAATTAGCACGGCCCGTGTAGTGCCTCTGCCGCCATATTTTGCCTTTAATCGTGTTCTAAACTCGAGTCTTTCAAACCCTCGTGTTTTCTAAAGGTTCTAAACTCGTGCTATCTATGTTTAAGTCCTATTTAAGGATAGTATCGTTCGATGTTGTTTGATTTTGTGTTAGATGTTAGAAATCTTCGAAGGAGGCCGCTAAGTCGATGATTCGACTTTTGTAGGAAGAAGTGAGCCTCGTGGAAATTTGGAGAAGGATCATCAGCTCGTTGCTTCATCTTCTGCTTAGTGATCGAGGTGGGTAAATCTATACTCATCTAAAGTTTGAGCTAATAAGCTCTAGAAGCATGATAGGACAGATGAGATATCCAATAAAATATTTTTGCTCTGCCTGATTGATCTCTGTATAAGGAAGAAAGGAAAGGAAGTATTGTTTATGCTAGCATGAGATAATTAAAATTGCTTTAATTGCAATTTATGTTTACGCACGTCCATTTCCTCGTATCTGAATGTTGGATTTTGCTAAAGTTTATTTAGCTAAGCATTGCCCTTTAAGGTAGTGATAAATCTCTCATAGGCCGGAATCATGCTTAATTAAAGGATTAGCCTTAGAAGTTTGCTCTAGGCTCGATAATTATAGTAAGGTTAAGGAAGCTAAGGAATTAAGTTAAGGATTAAGGATAAGGAAGGAAGGCTAAGTTAAGAAAGGAAGGGAATTAAGGAAAGGAAGGAAGGTTAAGGAAGTTAAGTTAAGAAAAGGATAACCTAGTTCTGTTATAATCAGGAATTGGGCTCAGATTTCATTATCTTTGATCATTAAGGTGAGACACTACTGGGTTTGTCCCTCGCAAACTCGTAAGGATATTTGAGGCAACCCTTCTTGTGTCCTAAGACATGCCTAAGGGTGCAGTTGACTTCAGGTTTGAGCCATGATGGGCCCAAAAGAAAAGAAAATGTTTTACGGATATGGAGAGGGCTTTTGCGTTTTGCTCTCCATATACCGTCAGTTGATTATTGGATATCTAGAAGTTTATTAAAGTGTTTTATTAAAACCCACTGAGTACATTAGTGCTCACGCCCCCTCTTTTTTAAATGTTTTCAGGTTGAGATGTTGAGGATGTTGGTGGCTGTGGATGTGGGTTGGCTGCCAAGATTGTTTTGCTATAGTATAAGTTTCTTTTTGAAATTCCATGATGTTTCTGCTACTCTGATACACTCGTATTAATTTCTAAGTTCCATTATGTTTATCGAGATTCTAAGAATATTCCCCAGACATGATTATCTATATATATACGTGATGTGTTCGGTATTTATTTAACCTAACTGCAAGTGCACAGTGAGGTTTATAGTGTAGCGGTGAACAAGAGTATCGTATCCACAGAGATTTAATATTTAACTAACTAAGTACTAGAACTTAACTCCTAAATGCTATCTAGACAATCGATTAAAGAGTTTTGAACTAATTAAAATACTTAAACATATAATATAAATGGAAACACAGAGAAGAAAGAGTAAAGAAAAAACAACGGAGAAAGACGAATTCTAGAGTTGGAGAATCCTTATCTAATCCATTTATTTAATTGTTTCATCATACACCTATGTAGGGATTTAAATCTAGCTAGAACAACCACAATTATCCCTTAAACCTTCTCTCGAAGTGCCTAAAGCGTGGATCACACAACTAGTATTAACGTCTCCGTTCAATGCCTATCATGCAACTCCTAATGGCTCCCAGGGTCTATTGTTCTCTCAATTAACCTCAACCCTCTCGAGTGCTATTGATTAATGAGTTAATTACTCCAGATCACGTGTTAAAACTCCTCTCTCGATTTATGAATTAACACACCAAATTGTATCATTTAGTGATCAGTTAAACAATACAGATAAAAACAAGAGTAATCAAAGATCAAGATAAAGTCATAGGAAATATGATAAAACCAATAAAATAAACTTCATAAATAATTCATCATCCAACCCTAGAAAACTAGGGTTTAGCTATCCATATAAATATAGAAAACTAAAATCCAACAAGAAACCATGTCTAAGATAAATAAAGATAAATAAAACCCGGAAGTAATTATTCTGTCTCTATTCTTGCTTTGCTTGAATCTCTTGGTCTTGCTCTCCGTGTTCTTCTCTGCAACTCTCTATCTCTGTGTTTAAGAGAGGAATATGGTGTGTGTTCTTGTGGTTTTTGGTGTTATGGTAGGGTTTTTGATATCCAATTTTCGTGTTTGAGGAGATATATATATATAGTGTTGGAAGTATCCTAGTTGAAAAAGGAAAGAAAACGGGCCAAAATAGGCCAAAAATCGGACTCCCAGAGCTTCACTCGCGACCGGGTCGGTCGCGGGTGAGGTCGCGAGTGCACGTGGCATTTCCCTGTAAACTCGCGACTGAGAGGGGGGTCCGAAGAGCAAAATTCGCGACCCCGGTCGCGACTAGTCTCCCTGGTCGCGGGTCCACGTGGCAGTCCGGCCCGACAGCCTTTCACTGTTTTGCTTCGTTCTCACTCGTTTCTCGTCCGATTGACCCGATTCTTTTTGCAACGCGTTCCTAACTTGATTTCCCATCTTTCTAGGGTGTTCCCACACTCATTTGAGGTCCACACAAAAAATGGCATTAATTCCTTTCACAATGAACAAACACGTGACATTGCACAAAACATAGAAAACTATGCAAAACTTATCACTTCATGCATGCAATGCCCATCAAATACCACTCAAATGTACCTCAAAATACATGTAAAATATGAGGTTATCAACTCCCCCAAACTTAAAACATTGTTTGTCCCCAAACAAAGAACAAAACCAAACATGGAATTCACACAATACATAACTTCACAATTTATAATCTAGCATCTACAACCTCAAAAATCTAATCGGGAAAAGACATGAACAAGCACAACACTCAAATCATGAACACATACAATAGATTTCAACGAACAAGTATCATGCCAATAATCCTCACCGGTGTGTGTTTCGCTCAAAACACTCAAAGTGTGATAAAATAAGGGTAAGCACTCATCGAAACATTGAACTATACACTTGATCTACCATAAGCTTGCATGAAATCTCAACTCTCCACTGACAAACAAATGTACTCAAAATTAAGATCAAATAGGGCTTTATTAAGGTTGTAATGTAGGCTCGGGTTAAGGTTAGGAATATTTGGCTAAAATAACTCATCAATTGCAACACAACCCACCATTTTTACTTTCTACTCCTAACTACTTTTCACATTCAAACTCCAATTGGAATTTTCCAATTTCCTCCTACACATCCTTACATCATTCACATATTTTTCAACTCATGAACCTTTGGTCTCTTTTCCTTATTTCTTTTCATTGGCACTTTTCACACTTTTTTTTTTCTTTTCTGCCATCTTCATTCATTTTTTTCCTTTTCAACACTCACATAGCACCTTTTTTTTCACACCAACAAAAACCACCAATTATCACCATTTTTTTTATCCCAACTCCAAAATTCCTACCCTTCTTCCTATTTCTCCACAAGAATCATAAAAATAATCCCAAATAGGCTCTTCAAAGAAAAGACCATTAGGCACAAAAGGGCTCACAAAGGAATTAAATAAATTTAGGACGGTGTATGGGATAAATGGCTAAAGAAAAGATGGCCTATTATCATATCATATTTCAAGCACAACAACTCAATCTCAAGCAAGACGACATGCAAGTTCTAGAGAAACAAGTGTACAGACAACCAACACACAAAAACAAAAATTAAGACAATAGTCTTATAAGCTCAAAATCTCACAGCTCAACATTGGCCAAAATAAAGCTCGAAAATCTCCAAAACACATGTTCAGTCAAATCATGCTATACATGCTCAAATTATTCCCAATTAAATAATCTCGATCATAAGCGCTAAACCATAAACCATAAAGCATATATCATCCAAATCCCAAGGAAAATTCAAGACCAAAATTCAAAATTTTTCAACTTTTCCAGAAAAACAAAAAACTAAACTAAACAAGTAAAGCAGGTAAAATAAAATAAAGGTCTAGACACCACAAGCATACATCCCCCCAAACTTATTCAAATCCACAGGATGGAATAAGTTTGCAAAAATGCATGTAGGTGTCGTCGACCACTTACAACGATCACATGGATGTCCATTTGGGTTCAACGTCCTCCTCCAAACTTGTCGAAAGACAAGTTGATTGATTCACTATCCCCCAAAATACAACATCCGAGTGTTCTTTACCTGCAAAACTCAGAAATAGAAGTGAAAAACATAAATAATAAAAAAAATAAACAAAAGAAAAAGAAACTAAAACATTGGGTTGCCTCCCAACAAGCGCTTATTTTAACGTCTTCAGCCAGACGACCTATTTGAAATCACGGATCCGCCAGCTGGACGGCGGCCTTTGTCTTTTGGTGCTCAGAGCTAGAATGCACTTTTCTTTGGCTAATCTTCATCATATCCTTTTCTTTCCCATCTTTCCAAGTGTAGAATTCACCATTCTTTTTTGGAATATCCTGCAGCCAAAACTCTTATCACAAGGATTAAAATACTCCAAATTAGAAAAGCTCTCATAAGAAGAAGTTAAATTAGGAGTAGAAAAAGAATATGGCAGCGGCTGAGACTCCCTCATCGTCTGGCTAGCTGGTAATGTCTTTGAGCTTATGACATTGCAGGTCGCCAGCATTTTCCCCATCTCATACTCCCCCATCGTCCATTTACTTTCACAAAATGATAGAGAAGTGACTGGAAGGACCATAGGAGCTGGTGCAGATGGTATGTTTGGAGAAGTTACATCCATTGCAGACGTCTGCATTTCCCTCGGCTCCCCCAAACTGTCTTCCGGGATCTCTTCAGTTTCATCGTCTCTAAGGAGCAAATAAGGGCTTGCATTTGTAGTTCTCAGAAGTTGGGCAGGTTGTCGTTGGCATTCAATGACGTGAGATAATTGTCGCATTTGGATCTCCATTATCTTAAGTTGTGTGTCCATGGTTCCAATTATGCTTTCTAACTTCTCACATCGAGCTTCCGTCTCCCCCATGTACTTCTCAGTTCTCTCCATAAATGCCATTAGCAACTCATCCATGTTTGGTGTATTACCTTGGTGGTAAAGACCGCCACCTTGGTAAATATTCCCAAAATTCCTTGGAATTCCATGGTTCACACTTTCCCAAGGTTGAATCGTGCACGCCATGGATCTTGATTGGATAAGTGCATCAAATTTGCTGACTGTTGAAGTTAGGGTAGACAGCTGAGTCGCCAATCTCGAAATGGGGTTTATCTCATGAATCTCTGCAGCATCTCTCAGGTTTTGGAATTGATAGTCTGTATGCCACAGATAACTGCTGGTAGCCATGTCTCACGCTCCTACAAACACCAAAAGACACTGAACGAAAAAAAATAAAAATAAAATAAAATAAAAAATAAACAAATAAAAAAAAATCTAAATTAGCACAAGAAATTTTATTCTAATATTAGAAATTAAAAATTAAATCCCCGGCAACGGCGCTAAAAACTTGTTCGGTATTTATTTAACCTAACTGCAAGTGCACAGTGAGGTTTATAGTGTAGCGGTGAACAAGAGTATCGTATCCACAGAGATTTAATATTTAACTAACTAAGTACTAGAACTTAACTCCTAAATGCTATCTAGACAATCGATTAAAGAGTTTTGAACTAATTAAAATACTTAAACATATAATATAAATGGAAACACAGAGAAGAAAGAGTAAAGAAAAAACAACGGAGAAAGACGAATTCTAGAGTTGGAGAATCCTTATCTAATCCATTTATTTAATTGTTTCATCATACACCTATGTAGGGATTTAAATCTAGCTAGAACAACCACAATTATCCCTTAAACCTTCTCTCGAAGTGCCTAAAGCGTGGATCACACAACTAGTATTAACGTCTCCGTTCAATGCCTATCATGCAACTCCTAATGGCTCCCAGGGTCTATTGTTCTCTCAATTAACCTCAACCCTCTCGAGTGCTATTGATTAATGAGTTAATTACTCCAGATCACGTGTTAAAACTCCTCTCTCGATTTATGAATTAACACACCAAATTGTATCATTTAGTGATCAGTTAAACAATACAGATAAAAACAAGAGTAATCAAAGATCAAGATAAAGTCATAGGAAATATGATAAAACCAATAAAATAAACTTCATAAATAATTCATCATCCAACCCTAGAAAACTAGGGTTTAGCTATCCATATAAATATAGAAAACTAAAATCCAACAAGAAACTATGTCCAAGATAAATAAAGATAAATAAAACCCGGAAGTAATTATTCTGTCTCTATTCTTGCTTTGCTTGAATCTCTTGGTCTTGCTCTCCGTGTTCTTCTCTGCAACTCTCTATCTTTGTGTTTAAGAGAGGAATATGGTGTGTGTTCTTGTGGTTTTTGGTGTTATGGTAGCGTTTTTGATATCCAATTTTCATGTTTGAGGAGATATATATATAGTGTTGGAAGTATCCTAGTCGAAAAAGGAAAGAAAACGGGCCAAAATAGGTCAAAAATCGGACTCCCAGAGCTTCACTCGCGACCGGGTCGGTCGCGGGTGAGGTCGTGAGTGCACGTGGCATTTCCCTGTAAACTCGCGACTGAGAGGGGGTTCGAAGAGCAAAATTCGCGACCCCGGTCGTGACTAGTCTCCCTGGTCGCGGGTCCACGTGGCAGTCCGGCAGCCTTTCACTGTTTTACTTCGTTCTCACTCGTTTCTCGTCCGATTGACCCGATTCTTTTTGCAACGCGTTCCTAACTTGATTTCCCATCTTTCTAGGGTGTTCCCACACTCATTTGAGGTCAACACAAAAAATGGCATTAATTCCTTTCACAATTAACAAACACGAGACATTGCACAAAACATAGAAAACTATGCAAAACTTATCACTTCATGCATGCAATGCCCATCAAATACCACTCAAATGTACCTCAAAATACATGTAAAATATGAGGTTATCATGATGCATATTCAGACTTATTCCTGCTTCTCGAGTATATTTTCCTTTCGCCTATGAAGAGGCGAATTCATGTCGATATTTGTTTATTCGCTTTGACCTATGAATGGGTCTACACTTGTGGTATTTGATTAGTTAGCCATTTTATTCCGCTAAAGCATGTTTCCTTCTTAATCAAGTAAACCCGAGTATCATCACCTATCTTTCAAAAATATATCATTATTCTTAAACCATCTTTGTTAATCTTCCATCTTTATTCGTTAATCCCTTAATAACACCCCGTCCCCATTCGTAAATCCCTATCTCGGGACCGGGCTGCTACAAATATAAAAATTTATAATATTACAAGAAAATGAAAATATTCTAAAAAGTAAAATCGAACAAATTAACATGGATTGTGCTTTTTACGAATGACTGAGATGTATTGCTTTATGATGAACGGTGGAGATCAAATTAACATGGATTGTACTTTTTATGAATGATTGTGATTTATTGTTTGAATAAAATAGTCAATACCAAAAACAATACAAACTAATTAAACGGCATTTCATAAAATTAAAAAAAATTACATTCATTAAATGGTATTTCCTAAAATTACATAAAATAAAAATTTATTATTTGGATATATAGAAAACTAGAGAAAAAAATAGATTATTTTAAAGTGTGTTGAAATATAGCAAAATTGATATCTATTTATAAAGAATAAAAAAATATGAATTTTGGTATATTTTTTTATTTATTTTTATAATATTATATAAAAAAATACTAATTTTATCTATAAATTTAAATAAAATTAATTGGCCAATAGGATGGTGACAAAATGAGGGGTTGTCGACCACATTTTTTCTTGTTTCAACCATTTTTTTTCCTATATGGCATGCGACCACAATTGTTGTGGTCGCTGATATTAATAGCCTGAGCATAAATACTCAAAATATAATATGGCAGTTTTACATTTATTCCCTCATTGTGGCAGTTAAAATCGTGTATTTTTATTCCCTAAAGTACAAGTGTCATAACTTTTCAGATTTATGGGTCCAAGTCAAAGGATATTGTGTAAGATAAAGTATACTTTGTCCAAATAACTTCCCTAGTTTTAAATCTTGTTTACCTACACCAATTTTAATATATATTTTTGCTTATATATAAATTTAACCCTATAATGAATGATGATACGAGAGTAGTGAAGAATTGTTTCCCTCGTGCATGGTGATGGCGAAATTATCTGAATCTACTTTTCTTCCAAATTTTATCTTCTTCGCCATTGAATATGGCTTATTAATTAAAAAAAAAAACATTTGTTTCCATCTTGATATGGCATTTTTTAATTATTATTATTATTATTATTATTATTATTATTATTATTATTATTATTATTATTATTATTATTATTATTATTATTATTATTATTATTATTATGTGTACTCTAATAAAATTAAATAAACAATATCGCAGTATTATTGGCCGCCAGATATATTGATGAATTAATGCTCATGGCACAACTTCAATTAATTAAACCGTATCCAAATCTTGCACTGCCTAAATTCCTGCTGATTTTAGTAAAAACAACAAAATAATATCACTACGTAATCTCGAATCTCGATTCTGTTTTAAGCATGCATGTAATAATGTAAAATTGTAAATTGTTATGTGCATATTTGAAAGCTGCTAATTTATAAGCTCTTATTCCGGCTATTTCTTGTGAGCGCCGTTTTTTAAATTAATTTTTAAGCACTCTAAATAAATAAAAGCATAATATAATGTCACATCATGAAGAATTAAAGCACAAAACCAATATAATTTATACTAAAAATATAGCATTTCAGTCTATTGTGAATGAAGATTGCAAATGCAGAATAATATGCATGCGGGGAGTATCTTCTAGTCCCAACTTTGTGTGTCAACATTAAAATTATATATTGTTAATAATATTTTTTATAAAAATAAAATTTATTATATTATAACTAATCATAATTAATATTTATTGCTAAAAATTGAAATTTTAAAAATTTATATACCTTATTTTTGGCATAATCAACCTCAAAAATCAATTATATTAATTAAAAAATGCATATTAAATATTAAAAAATAATTATAAACCCTAATTGAGTGGAATAAACCCCTAAATAAAATTGTAAAATTATACTAAACCTAAAGCAATTAAAATTGAAAAATAAAATAAAAGAAAAAATAATAATTTTGATGCGGGAGGTAAAAAAGGTAAGAAGAAACCCTATATTCGGTGATATATATTAGGGACATAAATATTGATGATAATTAAATATGAAATAGGAGACTATTTTTTATTTTTATTTTTGTACTTACACATCCGACATGATGATAATAAGGAAATTCAAACTCGTGATCTTTGATCTCCACGCAACCACATTCTACCACTAGATCATCTCCACCGGAACAAATAGGTAGACTAAATTAATAACTCATAAAATTTAAATACTCAAGAAATTAAAAATAGAAAGTAACTGTTCCCCAGAAACATCCTTATGCGTACACGTTATACCTCATTAGCAAATGAGAAGAGTCAGTTCAATGGCCTTAATCTATATCTATACTTATAAAAAAAGTATGTATGTTTCTTATAAATTATGATTTGCTTATTATATTCATAATCTACACTTAATTTAAGGGTAAAAAAGTAATATAATATATCTAACAATTTATAAATAATTATTTGTAAATATAATATATTATATTTACTTCAATAACTTTGGTATAATTGAACTCTATTATATAAAATTATCCCAAAATAATAACAAAATTATTTATTTAGTATGTTATATTTATTTCTATAGTTCTGTTATAAATGAACTTTATTATATAAAATTATCCCACAATAATAACAAACTTATTTCTTCAATAAGGTATATAGATATAAGATTAATGTTCGGCCGTCCCAGAGGCATTGTCTAAGCTTCCCTAAATTAATATTGTTTATTACATTTTTTTGTAATATAATAGATTATATTTAATTAATTTCTTACAAAATATGATTTGTCTATTATATCCATAATATCCACTTAATTTAAGGGTAAAATAGTAATATACTATATTATATAATTAATTATTCAATATAATGTATTTATTTCAATAGTATTTTACTATTTCAATTCTTCATCCACGCCATATTAATTTTTCACCAATTATTTCTCTATAATATCAATCATAACAAATAAGAAAAAAAATTAAAAAATATAATCCCACAACAATATAATGTATTAGATAATTAATTTGACACGTATAATATATTATTTTTAATTTTATAATTTAAATATAAAATTAATAGAATTGTGCTATTATAATTTTTCATTCACTCACATGAATTAATTCTCCATCAATTATATCCTCTATATAAATTACATTCGAATGAAGAAATTGAAAAATAAAAGCTTGAATTTATAGAAAGATTATAAACTAACCTGATGATACTAAAGAAGTTTTCTATCAAAAATCAAAAATTTATTCTCCATCAATCATTATATAATTAATTATTCACCCAAATATATTCTATTTATTTTAATAGTATTGTACTATTTCAATTCTTCATTTACATCAATTAGTTCTCCACGAATTATTTCTCCATCATATCGATCATAGCAAACAAGAAAAAAAAACATAATCCCACAGTAATATAATATATTATATAATTAATTCTCTACATATAATATATTATATTTTATAATTTAAATATTATTTCAATAGAATTATACTATTATGTACATAGTTTATACATATTACAACCCAATGAATTGAAGGGATTGAAAGATAAAAACTTGAATTTATGGAAATATTATATACTAACATGTTATATGGTATGAAAGAAAAAATGAAAAAAAAAAAAAAAGTTGATTCCATAATATATACAATCAAAATGCTAAGTTTTAATTTATCCCTTGAAATTTATGTGTTCATTCTCATTCATATGATTAAAAGTAGTTTCAATTAAATTTATTGAAACTAAATTTCAACTTCTTTATTTATGGTCAGACTCGGATAATGTTAATTGTACCAAGAAGACGTGTCAGATAATATATATTGAACTATTAGAATATACTCATTCCATTTTGTTTAGATTGTTGTTTTAGTTTTTTTTTTTTTATCTAGAATTAACAATTAATTTTATGGACTAATATAACAATCTCTTATGTATAGCATAAAATCTTATTCATTTATATTTTCTTAAAAATAAGACAACATTTTCTCATATATAATTTTAGGATTTAAGATATGGTTAAAATTAGAGGTGAGAGTGTAAAAATATATAAAACTTTTGACACAAAAAAAAAAAAAAAAAAACTAAACAACAATCAAAACAAAACGGAAGGATTATATATCTATTAAAGTGAAGAACACCTAAAAAAGTCAATGATGAAGATAAATATAAGAATTAATTAATGTAGAAAATTTTGGAAGACTCTATTTTAAAGGTTGCTGGAAAAGTTTTAAAAATATGTTTAATTGTAAAAAAATTCACCAACTTTAAATGAAGTTACAACTTATACATGACTTCTTAAATATTACATTAATAGATGGTTGATTGGGAAAATACATTTAAAATTATGGTTCAAATGTTACGTTTTTCTAGCTTATTAATATATAATTCGAGAAATTTAGAAATAGAAATTATAAATTTTCCCGCTCAAAATATATTTCTAAATATATAATATTTAATATAAAATTAAAATAAATTATTAGTAAACAATTTTTAATAATATGTCTAATAATTTCCATAAATAACATGCAATCAATTGGGAATAATTATTTTCCCAACTCGATAAAAAATCAATTAATTATAGAAACAATATACATAACAAAATATGTTGTTGATTCCATAAAATATATAATAATACATATAATACACATCATTTTAATTTAACATCTATACAAACATATATAGTATTAGGTAGAATTTAGTTAATTAATAATGAATTAAAACATAATCTTAATTTGAAACTAAATCCATTCTATATAATTGTGTATCATAATCATTATCTTTATAACATATATTAAGTAATGCAATGTTTCATGCATCAAACACAAAAGTACGTCTCTTCCCGTCTATTTGATATTTTCTGTTTTAAAAATTATTTATATAATATTAAAAGATCTCACTATTTAATTTAACAAAAAAATATTCATTCAATTTAGTAGTTGTTATAATTTATATAAAATCAATACTATAAAATCCTACTAAAATTCTATTTAGACTATTTTATGATTATCTAATTATGTGTATATATAATTATTTTTAATTGTGGATAAATATTTCTTAAATATTCGATAATTGATTTCAACAGATATAAGGTAAGTTGCAATTTTCCTTATAATATTTTATGATTACCCTAATTATGTGTATGTAAAATTATTCTTAATTGTGGATAAATATTTCTTAAATATTCTATAAATGATTTCAATATATATAAGGTCAGTTGCAAAAAAATCCCTTAAATAATGACACTAAAATTTATGGTTAAACACATATGGAGATATTACATTAACATATTATATAAATTATCATAACTATAATATTAAGTCGTACATTTAAAATGAATTACCCCAACAAATAAATTCGTATAATATATAGATTCATCATATAGATGTATTAAGGTTAATTACTTACTATATAGATGTATTAAGGTTAATTACTTAAAGAAATAGTTGGGTGGATTGTAAGCTAAAACAATAAATATAAGTGTGTGTATGTGTGTGTAATCATCAAATTAATGTCACATTTCTACATTCTACCATAAATATATCATTTTCAAGATTTAATGATATATTACCAAATTTTCATTGTTAAGTTTAGGTTGCCTTTATTAAAAAGTTATTTAGTTTGTTTATTTAAATTTTTCTACATTTAACTAATTTATATAATTGCAATATGCCACATTATTTTAAAATAATCTACTAATTAATTTTAAATTTGATTGGGTGACTTCCGCAATGAAAAATATCATGTTTCTTTCTTTCCAAAAGAATTTGATGATTAATATATCATGTCACACATTTTTATTATAAAATAAAAAAAGTAAAAATACAATTTTTTTATTTTTTTTACTTGGGAGAAAGGGGGAGCAGTAGGTTTTTAGTACAAGACGTCTCCTTTTTACTCATGTATTTCCATCTGAAAAAAGACGTCTTTTTTTTACACATGAATTTTCATCTGAGACGTCTCTGGTATCTACCCGAAATGTCTTTCTTTTACACATAGGTTTCCATCGCTTTACTGTTCCTGATGTCTCTGCTTGAGAATATTCTTTTTATACCTAACTTTGGTGTCCCCACAGTCCAATAGAAACTTAGTTTAAATATTTTTGTTATATTCTTTCATAATTATAATTTCTAATAAAATAATAATAATTGTACATATTTTACCCGTGCATCGCACGACGGGTCATTCTAGTTACTTATAAAAGAGTTGAAATAGAATAATTGAATATTTTCTCTTAGATTGAACTACTGATTATTAAAAATAATTCTCAAACTATTTAATTAAACATAATACAGAACACTAATATAATACGTAGTTATATGTAGAAGTGTTATACATTATGATTTTTTTATAAAATGATATATATTAGGTGTTTTGGTTGAATGAGAATGATTAAACTCATCGGGTAGAAGGAATGTATATTCCACATTTTTTGGAATATAGATGTCCATGAAAATGGTGATTACAAATTTTATTTGTTAGTTGAGGAAATAATTGAAATTCAGGAAATGAATAATTTTCCCTTAGATTTTGTACTACTAATTAAATTAGTTAGTCATTGAATCAAGAATTACAACTGCCAATCAAATTATTATTATTTTTTTAAAATTGTGAACAGTGTATAAAATTTTGAAAAATATATGAAACCTTGAACGCAATTTACCACAACAAACTATTAACCAAACTTTGAGATTTTATCATTTCTTTATCGTTGAGCAACACATGTTGCTATAATAATATTTTTTTTTTATCTTTAAACACATGATATTTATACATTCATTACCATTTTAACTTAGTTAAGTTATTTTTAATTTTATTTATTCAATGTAGTCATTTATATTATAATAAAAATATAGTATTAAATGTATGTTCAGATAAAATACACAGGAAAAATAGTTAATATTTTGCGACAAGTGTAATAATTAAAATAGTTCAATCAATTCAGTGCATGATATCATACGTAAATTAATTGATAACATAGAGTGATTAAAAATATAATTTACTTATGAGATGAACTATATCAATTGATGTGATATAATGTATTTTGTCATGATAGTAAAAAAATTATATAAATAATATTTTGAACTCATTAACTATTTAAATTATTTTAGTAAGTTTAATTAACTTTACACTGAATTTTTCTAAAATGAATAATGCAAGATTTTGTGAATTTACATTAATTAAAAATTTATATTTTTTATTAGACAGTAAAGTCAAAATAAAAATTGTTTAATAGAAGATTTGAATTGTATTAATGCAAATATATGTAAACAATCAAAGGTTGAGAATTGTTGTAAAAAAAGGAAGTTGAGAAATGATACATGCATCTCTCTCTATGTGTGTGTGTGTGTAAATACTAAAAGAACAAAAATATAAATAAATGAAAAGATTATATATTACGAGTTCGTGTTCAAATAGTTACAATTTATATTTATATCATTTTTCTGATTATTGATTAATTTAAATTTTTCTGATATTATTATATTTATAAAGTGATATATATAATAAAATATATTTTTTCTAATTGACTACTCAAATATAGTATACAAAAATCATTCAAACTTTAATAATTAATTTAAACATATTAATTAAATTGCACGCTTCCTCAGCTAGTATAAATAAACGAGTAAATTATCAATTGTAGCATGGATCTGTATCCATGCATGTCAACTTCTCTGACAAAAAGTAGCATTTACAATTTGTCATGTTTAATTTCAAACACACACACACACATATATAATTCCTCCAATAATTAAGAAGACCAAATGCTTATAATATATTTTTTCTAATTGACTACTCAAATATAGTATACAAAAATCATTCAAACTTTAATAATTAATTTAAACATATTAATTAAATTGCACGCTTCCTCAGCTAGTATAAATAAACGAGTAAATTATCAATTGTAGCATGGATCTGTATCCATGCATGTCAACTTCTCTGACAAAAAGTAGCATTTACAATTTGTCATGTTTAATTTCAAACACACACACACACACATATATAATTCCTCCAATAATTAAGACATCTAGAATGAAATGTTTGATAATTATGCCAACTTAATTACCTCTAAATGCGATTCAAAGAAAGACAAAACAACTTTTTACAGCCCCAGTATGTATGTGAACGTGATGATAATCCAATTAATTCAACCTAGCTAGCTAACAGCCAAACCAATTTTGATTAAGAAATAAATCCAAAAATACGCTATTAATTTAACGCACGCAATATATATTACCAATAATGCATGCGTGTGTGTGTGTGTGTGTGTCTGGTCTGTACTGTAGTCTGTATATATACTTAGTTAGCTATATTATTCATCGCAAACAAAGAATTATGGATAGATATAATCAAGAATGAGAGTGAAGAATTGTTATCCATCCCTTATATATATAATACAAAATCAATTAAGGCATGTACAGCACAAGATGATATATACAAGAAGTTGAATTATTGTTCTCGAAACCATCCGTGACGGAGAGCATCTCTTGCTGTAATCCTTCGTTTGGGATCCATTTCCAATAGCTGTTCAAGCAGATCAAATCCACGAGCCCCAAACCACGGCACACCTGCTTCCGACGCTGCAACCGTCAGCCTCATCCGTAGCTTCATGTTCAACGGATCCTCCATTATTCCCTGCACCCGCGCAAGCTGGTCGATTTCCGATCTCCCCTCAAATAGAACTTTCTTCACCGCCAATTCCGCCATTATACACCCTACCGACCACATGTCTACTGCACTCGTATACCTATTCGCTCCCAACAGAAGTTCCGGCGCTCTGTACCACAGCGTAACCACTTCGTTACCGGGGGTGTACTCCCCTTTCCTCGACCGCCTCGACGATCCCAAGTCGCAGATTTTGAGTCGCCGGCCGTCCCTGTCCATCACAATGTTAGAGGGCTTCAAATCTCTGTGCATAACCCCGTTTCTGTGGAGGAATTCCACGCCCTCCAGAATCTGCCTCATCGTGCGCCTCAGTTCTCGCATCGTGCACGGCTTCTCCTTGGCGTCGGTGAAACGCTTCAGATCGGTCGGCAAATACTCCATCACCACGAACACGCGATCCTCCTCCTCATCGACTACTACTTCTTTGAACTCGACGATCGAGGGGTGGCGGCGGAGGGATTTCAGAACGCTCACTTCTCTCAACGTTGATTGAGAGAATCCTCCGAACTCGTGCTTCATCGCCACCAATTCTTCCTTTTCCTTATCCCAGGCTCTGTAAACAGCGCCGTACGAGCCGTTGCTTATGCAGTTGAAAATCTGGTACCGATCAATACTCGACCCGTACCCAGTCGGTCCACGCCTGGCGGACGGTATCGACCACAGCGGCTGAACGGCAGTCATCTTTTCTCCGGCTAATTTTGATCACAAAATATCTAGGGCGCAATTCGTATGTAGTATAGTTTTTAGGGTTTTCTACTTTTCTCGGCAAACCTATATATATGTATAATATAATATAATAAATCTAATAGCCTTTACCGTGCAATCTACGCAATTATTGTGTGAGAAATTTCCGTAAAATTTAGGGTTCAATTGCTTTTATGTATCACATTCTCCTATGTGTTGTACTAAATTTTAAGGTTTTGCAAATTAAGCTTCCTTTTTTAAAAAAAAATAAATAAATAAGCTGACTTTTTCTTAATATAACTCTTATTACAGATAAATTCCTTCCCTCTTATAACTCCTATTCCACAACTAATTTTTTTTAATATATCTAAATGGGAAGGATGAAGCATAAATAGTGACCCTAATTTAATAAATTGAAAAGAATTAAAAATTCATATAAAATGAGCCTAAAAATTTGTATTCTTCAAATAATAAATTTTGTTTGATAGGTTTATATCCACAAAAAGTTTACATTCTTGAACCATTCAAAATGATGCGACAATTTTGTTTGATATGTTTAATTTTTTTTTCTTTTTAATTTTCTGTGTTTTTTTTTGTCCCTATAAATATGTTCCTCGCTCGTAATTATTTTTTTCTAAATAAATATGTACCATGGAATAAAATTAATGAATGCTAAAATTAAAGTGAATTAAATTACTTTTTTATATGGCAACCCGCATCGGGCTCGTGCACTGTGCTTGACAATTAAATACCAACCATAATAGAGATTAATAAACTGTAATTGAGACAATAAAAAAAATTTGAAAAAAATGATAAAAAAATGAAAAAAAAAATATTCTACTAGGTGTGTGGCACACAAGGGCCTAGGTAAATGGAGAGGTTTGGGTGAATTTGGCTCATCTAACCGATTGTAACTCATTAAATTGTCTAACATAACTCTATGTCTATAATTAATATAGCATCTTCGTTTTTTTAATATAGCACTTTTTACATATCAGATCTTCGGTGTCCTTACCTGATACACACCCAATTAATGCCACAATTTTTTTTTAATATACATTGATTGGAAAGAAAAAACCCATAATTAAAATTAAAATTTAAAATTCAAAATTAAATAAAATCACAATAAATTAAAATTATTTTTTTAAAAAAAATGAGTTATGACACGAGGGATATCACAATGAATGGCATAGAGGATCTCAAGTGCTTTTTTTTTTACCGTGCAGTCTATGGATCAATGGGTAAAATCATTTATTGCACTAGTGATGTGACATGCAAGTGTTACACAATTTAAATTATAGTTTTATATTAGTTTTTAGACAAATAAAAATTAATTATAACATAATTAACCCTAATCAACATTTATTAACAAAAATTGAATTAAAAAATTGTAATTCTAATTTCTAATAATGAAAAAAATCAACCATAATAATAAATTATTAAATCAAACAACTAAAAAATAATTATATGCCCTAATTGTTAAGAATGATCTCTAATTAAAAATTGTAAAGTAGATTAATAAATTAAATATTCACATCTCGTTCTTTCTAAATAATTTATTAACTATTAACTAACTTTTAAAAGCACAAAAGATTATAATTTCCTAGCTATGAACATTTATTCACATATCAATACTTCTAAATATTCATATTTTAATATTCAGAGAAAATTTGCTAGACAAAATTAAAGAGAGAATAAATGAAAAACAAAACATTATTCAACACAAAATAAACGGCCCACCACAAATTTTTTTCTTTTTATATAATAGGTTGGAGTGATTGTGCTCGACTCATCCATTATAAATCTATTTTCTAAAAAATTGTACTCCAAACATTTAGCGTATATACAACAAAAGAACCAAGAAACTTTGTAAGTTATGTAACCCTAGCAAATATTCACAATTTTTTTATATATAAAAAAAATAACTAGATTTTGTTAGCTACTTACTAAATATCCAGTGTCATAATATTAAACAGAAAAAATCAAGGTTGGTGGTTCTTGCTCAAAAGTGAGAGCATGTAGCAAACTGCAAAAATAGATATAAGAGCAATTATTTAGAGCGTCAATTAAAATTTAAAAATATTCATAAATTAGAACATCTGATGTAACCAGCCCAAAATTGAAATAATCCAACTATTCTGATAGCAATAGAAAGGAATTGAAACAATCTGATAACATAAGTATCACGATATACTAATGGAGGAACTACATGGGAAATCTTCTTCACTGCCATTGCCAATGAATGGACCAGGGAAATTCTGCAATAAAAGATGTCACCAGTGAGATGTAAAACCTAATAATTGTGGTTAATAAAAGGCCAGCATACGGAACAGAGTTACAAACTCAACAAGCATCAAACGTGTATGTATATCTAGTTGGGCGTGTATTTGTTTTTCAGCTAAATACAGGTCAGGATAAAAACTATCCACATAAAGGAATGCACATCACGTGCAATTTTGCTTCTGATATTCAGCATACCGTTGTATAAGCAACGGTATAGGATAAAAAACACTTGGCACAGGCAAGTTGGATAAACTTACATATTTTGTTGAAGGCAACAATGTCACAACTTTGGACATATTCATTTATGGGTTCAACCGTGAGTTGCTCCTCTATGAGTGTATCAACAGATACCAAGTCATCCACAATGGTCATCATGATCTGCAGCTTCTTGATGCCATATCCCACAGGCATAAGTTTAGCTGCAAACAAGATATAATGTTCAATTCATAAAACACCAAAAATGAAATTATCACCATAGTCTTCAACCTATCAATTTGTTAGTGACAAGGAATACATACATGCTCCCCAAAGAAGACCTTCCATCTGCACAGCTCTAACTGCTTCCTCGAGCTTTTTCATGTCGGTCTCATCATCCCATGGTTTTATGTCCAACAAGACTGATGATTTTCCAGCTGAGGAAGCAAAGGCATTCACATTGTTAGAATCAACATCGAGGATGAATTGCAATTCTTCACAACTATACCACTGGATTGCATTTCAAATAATTTTATGGACAGAGACAACATTAGTTGCACCCATGCATGATTACAGAACTTACACTCTTTCTTCTTTCCAGATGCCTTCTGGGTTGCTGCACGTGCTTCGGAAGCTTTCTTCTCTTCCTCAGTCTCCTCTCCAAACAAATCCACATCATCATCATCATCGTCCTCAGCAACTGAGGCCTGTAAATCACATTTCAACACAACCAGAACAACATAAATATGATGGTTCAACTCAACAATTTTCCATACTTGGGGGACAAAGATAGCAAATCAAAGGGAAAGGAGACTATTTTTTTCCAAAAACAAAAAATGAAACAACAGCAGAGGATTTATATTCCACATTCTTGCCTTGATGTCTGCAGCTGGAGGAGTAGCAATAGCATCATCAACTGGAGCTGATCCCTCAATACTTACACCACATCCTTCTCCAGAAACTCCACTGCAACAGCCCAATGAGAACAAATGAGAGAACCATCACAATCTGAAAACTTAAACTTAACCAAAATATTTCAGAAGATTCCATTTAAGGGAGTACATACGAAATCCTCAACAAGGCTTCAATGTGATTGTACCAACGTGATACGTTCACATAGTTGGCGATTGCAGACTTTGAGAGGGCAGCTTGAACAACAAGATCATCCTTGGAAGCAAGATACCTGAAACAGGATTGCAAAAATATTCAACAAAAACTCGAGATTGGCTTTTGCAAGTTGTAACAACCCACATTTAAGCAGAGAATGCAAATACATAATCTGGAACCAACAAAAGTAAGCATTTATTAACTTCTCACTCTTGCACAACAACAAACCACAATCAGCAACCATTGCTTTCCACAAATGTACAAAATAAATAAACCTGGACATGACAAAACTAGATGGCACATAGAAACAATAACCATGTGCAGAAATCATATGATAGTTTGGAGGGAAACAAGTGTAGTCTATGCACTTAATAAGATATTTGTAATCAAGGGCAAATCATCCATCACCTATCACTTTTTATGTTAACAGAAAACGATCACCCATTCAAAACCCCACATTACTTTACAAAATAATCAATCAATATGAAAACTCGACATTATGAAATCAGAGAAACTAATGCTTGGACGCATTGCAGTATATCAATTATCCTAAAAACAGAGCAGGCCTATGAATGATTTTCTAACCAGATATTTTTATACTCTAGAAACATAAAAATGAAGGCTGAAATAAATTTAAAACTGACCCAGAAATGTAGCTTCTCGACAAAAGATAGTCATCAAGCTTCTTGAGGCCAGCAGCCGAGCTCAGATCGTGGAAAGTGACAGCCATTGCTCAATGAAAACAGGGTCCTAAACTGATCTATTCGATTTCTGCGTTCAAAAAAAAGGATATTTAAAATTGAAATCTTAATAATTACAGTATGCCTAAATTACTAAAGCGATGAAACAAATATCTATGAAATCGGAACTTGCATAGAGAGATGGAGATTATTAGCGGAAGACTTACAGAGAGCGGCTGCACAAGGCGTAGTGGGAGAGAAGAAGATCTGTGGACTGACTAGGGTTTTATAATTATATTGGTGAGGAAAAGAGAAGGGAAAACTGATTATTTCTATTTAGTCCTTTAAGCTTTTGAGTAATCGATTCTACTCCCTTTAATTTTGATTTGATTTTGACCTATTGTTGAAAAGTTTACACTTTGCACTTGATTGAAAGCGGGTCTCGTCATTTTTTTATCTCATTTATGGTTACCAACTTTGTTAAACAATACATTGAAAAATGGTTTCAATTGATGGATGCGTTACATTGGTATAGGTCGTTATAAATTATTAAATTCCACGATTATACTGTTTATTTTTTTAATAATTCTATTATCCAATTTGCTATGCTAGGCCTAAATTCCATTTATCCAATCCGTATTTCGCAATCGAATTCACAAGTTTAATGATAGATATTAAAAAAAATAAAAATTAATTATAACATAATCGATATAGTCACATCTATCAATAAAAGATTGAAATTTTAAAAATTATAAATCATATTTTTAAAATAAACAACCGTAATAATTATTTTTTAAAAAATTAAATACTAAAAATTAATTATAAATCCTAATTTGATGGGATGAACCCTAAAAACAATCATAAATTACAACATAATAAATTAAAATTGACAGAAAAAAAATGAAAGGAAACTTCATAAGTTTGATCGTGAAACACGGATTGAAACACTAAATGTGAAATAGAGGATCTCATCCGGTGGCCGTGGGGAGTAAAACAATGGATTCCAAACCCAATCTCCTTTACAATAATTATGTGCAAAAATGCGCATAGTATACGAACTCAGTTAAACAATTTTTTTAATAAACATATAGTATTTCATAAGTAAAAAAATTATAACAAGATATATTTTTTTAAATCAATAATTTCCTTCACAATGAATTTATATTTATTTTAACACAACTTAATTTTTAAATTAAATTTATTAGATAAGTGTTAATTAATTGTTATTAAAAATATTATGAACTCAGAGTATGAACAATTGCACACCAATATTGTTACTTAATCGTTTATGAAAGCAAGCTCATTCACTTTAAAAATTGCAATATTTAGTGATCAAACTTAATTATAAAAAAACTACCATATTTAGTGATAAAACTTCATTATATTCTTACTTTTTTTCACTTATTTTAATTTTATAAAACACACACAATGACAAATTCTTCTATTCAACAGTTGCATATAAAGTTTATATAAGAAGGATACTTTTTTAATGTTAGAAGTGACACTTTTCAGAATTAGAAATAATACTTGTTGCAATTATGTTCTATGTATCCTAAGTCTTCCTATTCCCGTCATCTGGCTTATGTTCTTCATGTAGCATTCAGACTTAATGACTCTATAAAATTACTTCACTGCTTCTACATATTATGAGTAACATATGAGATATCTTTATTTTTCAACAAGGAATCTTTAGAATTGTCACTGCTAAGTAGGGGTGGTAATTCGGGCTACCCAGCCGGAGCCAATGGGAAAAATCGGGTGGGATCGGGCAAGCCCAAAATCATTTCGAGCCTAGAATATAGAGGTCCAGCCCGACCCAATTTTTGGACGGGGCCAGGCCACTCGCGGTCTTTAGTGTAATTTTTTAGATTTTGGGCTAAATGATCGGCCCATTCGGGCCTTTCAATTTTTCAGGTCGCCGAAATCATTTCAGGCCTAGATGTTCTTGGCCCAACCAGGCCCAAATTTGGGCTAGCCTAGGCGAGCCGAGCCTAAATTGCCACCTCTACGGCTAAGCTTTCAATTCGTTTCGAACCATGAAACTCCAAATCTACATGAAAATTGATAAATATGATGACAACTTACCGCTTTATTACTTTTACTTTAGAAATATTGATATAAATGATTGTAAATGTTTGTATTCCTTCAAAAACTTGACAACAATTATATCAATTGTAAATTAAATCAATGAATAATGACATATGCGAGAGTCTTCCAAATTTTGGTCCCTAAAATATTTTATATTTCTATGTCATATTATTTTATTCAAATATGCATATTTTAATAAAATATTATTTCAATGTACTATCACTGTTCTCATATTGAATTACGTAATATTATAAAATTTAAAATATAATATTCCGTGCATCGCACAGGTGCAGTACTAGTTATGTGCAAAAATGCGCATAGCATAAGAACCCATTTAAACAAATTTTTTAATAAACATATAGTATTTCATAAGTAAAAAAATTATAACAAGATAAAAAAAATTTAAATCAATAATTTCCTTCTTATGAACCAAGTCTGATTACGTATTTTTCATATTAACACTCATAAGTAAAAATACAAAAATATAAGTACGATGCCAAATTCATATATGACAAGCTAACTCACAAATAAATGAACTGCACACGGATAGATGGATTGGCATCATATACAAACCAGTTCAAACTAAAGCCAAATTAAAAGTTAAAACTTAATGAGAGAGAGAGAGAGAGAGAGCAGAATGTAGAAGCAAACCAAAACGTATGGAAAAGACAAACAGCAAAACTTTAAAAATATAATCATGTATGGAAGTGTTTACAATAAAGATATACACATCATCCATCTGATTAGGAGAAGTTCTACAAAATTATGAAATCGATCAAATAATCGTCCGAGGCTCCGAGCAACCACTCTTTCCCACTATCTGGTTGTTGATCCCGGTTCTCATTCTAGCGAAAAGCCTGCACTTCAAAATAATAATTTTCATTAGTAAAACTAATCTTATCCACAGGCCTAAAAGTATCATAAATGCAAAGCTAACATAAGTTTGAGGTGAGTAGTATTCGTGAACAACAAGTCTAATTGTTGCAAGTGCACATAGTTATACAACAACAATGTAAAATATGCACATTACTTGTGTGACTGCAGAAAACTTTCGAGTCAACAGCCTACCACATAACATAAGTTTATCACACTAAACTCTAAAGTGACATTATTATCAACGTTCATGTTCTTTGTATTGTGAGCTGAAGAAAAGATGCACGTGAAAATAAAAATATACTTTTAGCAAGATATAATTTTCTGCCTCTTCTTTAATTACTTTTCTGTCATTTTCCTTTTCACTGATACCCAGAGTCCAAATACAGCATCGAGCAAGCCAAGGAAAAAGAGATGTGAAAATAGCTTCAAATACATTTATTCTCCACTAGACTTGGCTTTTGAAGTTTTATCTCTTGCTTATTGAAATTGTCAATAATGTACTAAGGACATCTTATTCCATCCAAATCAAGCAAGATAGATCCTTCACCCCGGCCACACCAATTTAGTCTTTTTATTAAAGAAAAAAAAAACAGAGAGAGAGAACCTTCTCTTCAAGACATGTATTGCTCATGTGAGATGAAATAGATACAAAAATCACCAAAGTTAACCATATGTGCACATGAACCATCATAATCAAGAAAAGAAATTCGAACTGTGATGTCTGCATTGAGCACATAAACATAATGTAATAGTTAGCTCATTCCTGAACACTACAATCTGATTTTTTTTATATAAAGTACGGCTAGAAACACACAAACTTTCAACGTTTAAAGGATGAGAAAGGTTCCCAAGGGAAAGTGTCAAAACAGGTCCACGACAAAGATTTGGATTATGCTTCTGCCAGCATTCTAGCACCTGGTACCAATGCTAATCCACAAATGGAATTTATTTTAACCTAAACCATGATATTTTCCACTTCATTCGTATTATTCTTTACATTTGTAATTTGTCTGTTTCATAGCAAGCACTAGAACTAAACATACTTCAGCAAATATATTCTAAAAAGATGGAGATGGATTGATATATAGAACTCCTTCCGCATAAGATTTTGGAAAACTATGTATTCATTTTTCATTTATTCCTAACAATCACACTCCGAACCTAGTTCATCGCATAACACAATCGACATCAACAAAAACAGCTTACGAATTGATGCTAGCAGTACTAAAAGTAAAATTTGAAGCCAGTCTAAACAAAATTAGTATGAAGTGACCACAAAAAAGGGAGCATGCTTACGAAAATATCAAGAAGCGCCCACAATAATATTGTTGATGGGAATGAAAATTAGCTTCACGAAAAACCCAACAAATCCCATCACGACGAACCCGATGGCCGTCCGAGTAGCCACCTTCGTGAACTCTACAAGCAAATATCAAATTTTAAAAAATGAGATGAATTCTCGTGCTCATTTAACCAAAATAATTTTAATCACACCCCAATAGAGTAGAGAAAAAAACGACAAAATAGAAGGAATATTAATTTACCTTTGCGATCAGGCTTGTGGCATCGCTTGACGAGACGAATGCTGTCCTTGGAGAAATCTCTCAGCGGGTCGAAAACTGAATCCAGAGCATCCATTTTCTTCTCCAAATTCGATTTCTTTCTTTCTTCGCCAGGCCTAGATCTGAAATCGATAAGATTAGGGGCAAAATGAGGGTTTTTATATTGTGGAAAGAGGGAAAAATATAATTCCACAAGAGATACATACGTGTGGGGACTACGGATTGGTTGAAGTCAATGAATTATGACGCTATGTGATATACCTTAAATACCCCCTGAAAACAATGGGTATTGTTACCCCTGCCACTTTCCTTTTTTTTAGTTTGATTTTTCAATAACTACGTTTTTCTGTTTGATTTTTTATTTTATTTTTTAATAAATGAATCATTTGAGATTTGAACTTTTCTGGTGAAATTGGAAATTTCTAGTCATTTTTTCTTTGTACACTTTGGAATAACCTTGTTTCTACCAAGAAAAGGACTTCCATTCTCCAACACTATTTACGGTCTGAAAAAGCGTTATTTCAGACCGCATGTGTAGTTCACACCCATATCAATATGTATGTATGTATGTATATATATATATCATTAAGGGGTGTATTCATTTGGGATTTTGATAGACTTTTAAATGTTTATGGATTTATAAAATCTATAGACTCCACATGGAGTCTCTCAACTCCACGCAGAGTCTGGCGGATTTCGTGCATGGATTTCGGACCGATTTTGAATGATTTCAATGGATTTCAAATCATTCTTGCTAGCTCTCGATGGAACACAACAATCGGTGGACCCGAAAAAAAATTGAACCCAGCGACCACTTGAATTAAGCGGCCGCTGGGAAGTCGAGTCGAGAGAATCCAGCGGCCGCTGGGAGGCTAGCCAAGAGAACCCACATGCTACTCCAGCGGCCGCTGGATGCCAGCGGTCACTGGGGTGCCCGAGTTCAGATTCCAGCGGCCGCTATCCTGTATCGGGCGCGGGGTTTTTCAAATCCATCAAACTCTCCTGTCCAGGGGTCGGATTTCATCCTTCACATTTTTAACGTGAAATCGAGTTGAAATCCAACGAAGTTAATGACTTTTTAAAGTCCATAGATTTTTGAATACCTACAGATTTTAAAAGATTTTTAAAAGTCTAGATTAAATACCTCCGGATTTTCCAGATTTTAAAAGACTTTTAAAAATCTTGATGGAATACCTCCGGATTTTAAAGGACTTTTAAAAGTCTGGATTGAATACACCCGGATTTTAAAAGTCCATTAAAATCCATCAAAATCCCAAACGAATACACCCCCTAAGATTAGAGTGAATTAATTTGAATTTTTTTGAATTTATGAACCATAAAATAAAAGTGAATTAATTTATTTTTTTGAAATATGGAGACTCGGCACAATATATTCGTCCAACACTAACACGTGGGCTCATGCATTGCGCTCGAGAATTAATTTTTTCAACTTAAATATAACTCGTAATTGAGATTAATAAACCTTAAAAAATAGACCCCTAAAAATCTAAAAATACTAAAAAGACTCTTAAAAAACCATAAATCCTAAAAAAAACATGAACTCCTAAACTCTAAATATTAATTGAAATGGAAAAAATCACAATTTAAACTAAATAAATTTGTATAAGATAAGTATGAGACTCATTAATTTTTAAGGATTAGGTGATACTTTTAGAATTTTGATTGATACTTTTTAGTGTTGAGGTTGATACTAATTTTGACAGTTTTTTGGCAGGTTGACCCATGTTGACTCGGGTCAAATTCGGGTCTTATTTCAGACGTGCACATTTTTAAAAATGTTTTGTCAAAAAATATATTGGGGACATATATGACGATATTAAGTAGGTTTTAATTATGTTGGTCTTGATTTTTTTTCACATCCTACTGTGTAAACGACATTGGTGTATTTTTCTTTAATGATATCATGTGAAAAACATAACTTTATCGTTAACATAACAAGAGGAGAAAAAATGAGACTAATGTATTTAACATTTACTTAAAAAGTAAGATAAGTCCTCAAATTATTTTTTAATACAATATTTTAAAATATGTATTTTAATTAAATTTTCAAAATCCGAGCACTGTGCCATGTTGGCAGCATCGAATTTTCTAGCGTAGATGTCGTGTCACGAAATGCCACCCCCATCCTATCCCAACACTCAGAATATGTCGGGATAAGTCCATTCCCCTATTCTGATTCTCGGGATAGGCAACAACGAGCCGATTGCTGCTGAGGCCCGTCAGGCTCTCATGACTGGTGCCCCAGCACAACCCGGCCCATCGGCACTGGCACACTATTTTTAAACAAATAATCAGCCGCAAGTGCATGGTGCTATTGTAAATAGTAGTGAGCAAGAGTATCGTATCCACAAGGACTAAAGCTCGAATAAATCACCAGACTAAAACACAAATATCTTATCAATATTTAGACTCTAACTTCAAATGGGGTACATAGTAATAAACTATAGAACAGGACAATAACATAAAATTGCATCAAATAAAACGAACACTTACCAAATAATGGAAACGGGGGATTCTAGGGATAATGCACATACAACATACTTTTGATTGCTTTATTGCTTATTTAACCTTTTAAAGGTGGAAAATCACTAATATGTTATCAGACTGTTCATAGAACACATATCATAACATAGAAATAATAATCATGCACTTCACTGCAGTCGGTACTTCGCACATGTTATTACTCACAACCACATTCTATGGACTTAAATTCCTATGCAACACTTGTTCACTTGGTCGGTCCTTCCAAGCATCATATAAAATGATTCACCTATTTTATCCCACTAATTAATCAGTCACAACTAGAATTTTCCAACGAATTAGCTTATATACACATGTTGTGGCCATTAACATACATATGAGAAATCCAAACTAGGTAATCAAATGTCCAATAATGAACGAAAAACATTATTCAATAAATTAAATCATTCACTCCATAATAGTTGCAAACTCTAGAATCCTTATAGTAATTTAGCTAGACATAAATGAAATGAAATAAAACAGAGTTTGAAACATCATAAAATAAATATAGATGACACCGATAATCCTCCGTAGCATCCAATTGTCTTCTATGATAAATTTTCTCACCAACACCATTGAAATCCTCATCTCCAGTAGTTCGATGTTCTCTTTGAGTGTAAATGGTACTGACAATCTCCTCCGTCTTCTCGGGGTGTATGGAAGTGTAACAATGGTGTATTGGGAGTGTTTCCAAGTGTGTGTGGCGTCCCTTCTCTGTATCTCTTGAGTTGTGTATATAAATTAGGTTTGGAACCATAATTATAGATGAAAACTCATTCCAACACAAAATCTTCTCATCTCTTTTGTTGTGTGCAAGTTTGTAGCTAATGGTGGGGAAGAAGAGAAGTCGGCAGTGAAGGAGAGCTCCGGGAAAAAGGACATCTGGGAGGAAAGAAATACTAATTTTTCACGGCTTGTTCCTGCTAAAATCAATTTGGGAAATTCAAATGGTTGATAGGGCAATTTCAGCTAGTCCGACCCGGATCGAATGGATATCAAGATTCGGACCACTCATGTTTTACTTTAATTTCTCTGTTTCCAAAAGAGGGCCAATATGTATTTAGTCAGGCCCTCTTATATTAGGGTTGGTTTTAGTTCCAATACTATAAGGTATAAATATCTTTAATTTTATGAAATGGGTATCAAAGAATTACCCTAAGTTTTCATCCCTACATTTCTTCTATTCTTTGCAACTTTCTTTTGATCGATCTTCCCCCATTTCTTTTCCAGTATTCAATTTTTATTAATCAAAAACTTCCAAATATTACATATCTCATCATAAAAATTACAAAATATGTCAAAAATATTTGGGATCACAACAGTTGGTATCCAGAGCCACCTTTCCTAAGATATGATAGACGACAATTAGCTGATGGAACTGCAAGAAAGTCAAGAAATTTTGTATCAGATGTGGCAGAATTCACGAAGAGATATGCAGCTAGGTTGAAATTTCAAGAACAAATTGATGACATCCAAACGGGCATGAATAAGTAGTTTGAAGAATTATCCAACATTCTAGCTACTGTAAAATTACAATTGATGAATGGAAATAGAAAGAAAGGGCATGCAGATGATGACCTTGTTTTGGGTAGTCCTCTTCAAAATTTGGACTACTTGAAATATTAATTTGTAACTTATGTTATTTATTCTTATATATATTATAGACTTGATAAATAAATGCTTATAAAACTTATATCTTACATAATATATAATTATATATATATATATGAAAAGGTATACGACAAAAAAGACAAATATAAGTATGTTTGAATAATTATAGAAAAATATTATTAAATTTATCAGAAAAGTTGTATTATTAATTTCCCGCTTACTATCCTTAAGAAGATGTTCATAATGATATATATATTAAAAATATTTATTTATTATTTATGTCAAATTATATTATATAGAAATGATCTGTAATAAAAAAATAAGAATTTATAAATGAAATTTAGTCATTTATTATCTCTTTTTTATTTATATAGATTACATTCCGTATTCAATATATTTTTCATATGGTTTAATATATACATAATATGTATAACTACAATTTTTTATTTAAACTTATACAAATATTTTAAAATTTATTACCATAAAACATTTCTCGTGTATCACATAAGAGAAATACTATTTGACTAAAGAGCAGTGCTATGAAGCCACAATGTGGCCAAGCCACAATTAAGTGAACCGTGTTTTATTAAACCGGTTTCAGTTTAAATCGGTTTTTTTAAAAAATAAAATTCCAAACTACCTAATATACCATTTGCCTCTAAAATAGTTCTCCCTCCCACCCATACATGAATTCTCTCTTCTCTTCCCAATGCTACACGATTTTCCTCCCAATGCTACAAGATTTCTCTCCCAAATTAAATCCTATTTACCAAAATATTATTAATACTTTTAAATTAATGTCGAAAAATAATATTAATATTATATTGACGTTAAAAAAATATATTCAGCTACGAAAAAATATAAAAAATATTAATAATATATTGATTTATGAAATCACTACATATTAATAGTATAGTAAATCAACAAAAAAATATTAATAATATTAATAATATATGGCGCTACGAAAAAAAAAACTGAGTAAGAAAAAAAAATTAATAACATAGTGACATAAAAATATCGATGATAAAATATCAATAAAATATTAATAATATAGTGACGATATAATATTAATAAAATATTTGTAACTCATAAAAAAGTAAATTAATTAACATTTTACTATATATATTGAATATTAATAAAAAAATTAACATTTTCGAAATGGTTGAAAAAAAGTGGCAAAAATTTAGTAGTGACAGGTCTCGTTAAATTATTAAATAAATATCATTGCATTAATAAATTACTAAAAATAAAAATAATAATATCATTAAACTATTAAATAATAAAAATAGTTTTATTTAGTATATTAATTAAACTCTCGATCCAGTTTCCAAATTAAACTCTTGAGATAATCGTTTGAATATTGAGTTCAAATTACTCTTGACAATACTGTTAGGCTCCTTTAATTTGGAGCAATCTTCAATAATTGTTACCGTTGTTGATGTAATGAGTAATGATCTATAAGATTACTCTTATCAATAGAAGCTAGCTATAAACCCTAATCTTTAAAAAATAACTCAAACTCCATGGATATCGGCTATAACATTCAAGATAGTATTACAGATTTGTTTGGAGATGTTCTGGTACAGATGAAAGTCTATCAAATTCACAAAATTCAGAATCTGAATCTGAAGAAGATGGAGAAGCTAGCGTGGAGGTTTCCGAAGAAGAAGTAGAAGAACAAGTTGTTAATGAAGAATTTTTAATCGAAGGGCCCAAAACAAATATGCAGTTCCGGAGTAAGGAGAACTTCATTGCAGCCTATCAAGCTCACGCCAAGCATAAGGGTTTTTCCATTGCCATTCGGAGAACAACAGGTAAATATATTATGATTTCGTGTCATAGAGGTAGAATTCCTAATACCTTGAAAGCTTCGCAAATGATTAACTGTCCTGCTCGAATGAATGCTATACGGAATGATAATGGTAGTTGGAGAATTTCAAGTGTTTCGTCGATCTACAACCATGAACTTGACCCCGTGTACTCGGTTTTTATGGCTGTTCATAGAAGTTTGACCGTGAACATGAAGAGGCATCTAGAAAATAATGATATTGCAGGATTACGAACCTATAAAAGCATACGACTTTTGCAAATGCAAACCGGTGGACCTCAGAATTTAGGAGTGGATAAAAAATATTGTAGAAATTTTATTGAACAAAGAAGAAGGTTGAGACTAGGTGCTGGCGACGCTGAAGCCATTCACAAATTGTTCTTGAGGCTTCAAAAGACCGATCGTAATTTTTTTCATTTGATGGATATTGACGATAAGGGAAGGCTTAGAAATGTTATGTGGATACATCCTCATAGTGTGGCTACCTACGAAGAATTTAACGAGGTTGTGAGTTTTGACACAACATACCTCGTCAACAAATACGAGATGCCATTCACAACTGTGGTGGGGATCAATCATTATCACAAATCCATTCTTCTAGGTTGCGCTTTGTTGTCGAAGGAAAACAGTGAGTCGTTCAAATGGTTTTGGAGTAATTGGTTGGAAGCTATGGGGAATATTGTGCCCACAGCTATATTGACGGATCAATGTGATGGTATTAAGAATGCTTTGAAAGAGGTAATGCCCGACACCATTCACCGTCTTTGCATTTGTCATATTCTTTCAAAGGTCCCGATAAAATTCAAGGCTGTGATTGATCCTAAAGAAGCCGGGAGAGAATTCCCCGAGTTGATATACGAAAGCATTACTATCCCTAAATTGGAGTCGAGGTGGAATGAGTTTATTGAGAAGCACAACCTACATGAAAATAGGTGGCTTTCAGATTTGTGGGATGTAAGGGAAAGTTGGATCCCCGTGTACTTGAACCATATTTTTTGGGCCGGTTGTAAATCTACCCAAAGGAGCGAGTCGATGCATTCTTTCTTCGATAACTACATTCATTCAAGAAGCTCACTGAAACAATTTGTTGAGCAATAAATTGAGGTTTGTGATAAGGTGTGGAGTGAGATGCGAGCCGACTATGATTCCAAGACAAGGGTAATAAAGTGTGTTTCCATTTTTAAATGGGAATAACAATTTCAAAAGATCTACACCAACACAATATTTCAGCTTGTTCAAGATGAAATAAAGAGGATGTGGGTTTATGACATTACTGATGTGGCTATAGTTGGGGAAGATGTTGAAAAATTTGAAGTGGTTGATAGTGGTATGATGAGCAAATATCACAAGCAATTTACATTCACGGTGGAGTATAGACCTAAAGGAGAATATCTAGATTGTGATTGTAAGAAGTTTAATTCGAAGGGGATACTTTGCCACCATATATTTAAGGTGTTGGTGAAAAAGAATATTGATTCGGTTAATGAGAGATATCTAATGAGAAGATGGAAGAAGGATGTGTATAGGCGATACTCAAGTATTTGTTTTGTAGGTGGTTATCCTCACATGACGAAGGAATATTCAATGTATCAAGACGTGGAAAAGGTGTTTCAAGAATGCACGGATAAGTTGTATCAAGATGAATCTAAAATGAATTTCATCAAGGAAACCCTTAAAGAATGTAGTGCTAAACTCGATAAGATGAATAGTACGAGTGTTGCTATCGAAGGAGAAGGAGAAAAAGCTAGCCATAATCATGTCTTGGACCTGGAGCAAATTAATCGTAGAGGAAGGTTAAAAAAGAATCGGGTTAAATCGATCCATGATATAATCAAGGATAAACAAAAGAGCAAGACGCCGAAAAAAACGAAGAAGAAGAAGAAGAAGAGTAGTTGAAATTTGCAATTTTAATTTGTTTCAATTCGGTCATATTTAATTTTGTGTTTCGGTGATATTTGTTTGATGTTTTAATTCAATTCACTTCGAACTGCCTTCACTAATTTAATTAATTAATTAAGTATTAATTTGAATTTTTTTTTAAATATATTGATACACTTTCAATACAGATAATATTAAGAATATACCGATAATACTAGAGATATATTGGAAATTAATCAGATTACGTAAATAAATTTTATTGGAACTTAATCAGATTATAGTCAAATTGTACGATTTACTAATTGAAAAAAAATGCAGATAATATTAATAATAACATAAAAATAATAGAAATAATATTATGTATGCAGATGATATACAAAAAAAATACAGGGAAAAAATAATAGAGATATAAAAAAAAATGTGTCATAAGGGTCGGGCCTTACAGGCCCAGTTAAAGTATATTCAAGGTCCAAGTCAAACATAATTCGGAGGCCCGGAGGCCCAGAAGCTGTGAAGTGAGTCCATGTTAGTGGGATCAGACCCCATACATTGACAACTAACCCTCGCATAAGATATAATATATACAAGAGTAACTTTTGATATTTTCCGATGTGGGATACGCGGGTACTGCTTTCTCAAGAAGTTCTTCAACCAGTTTCTCAAGTATTTTCTATATCAATTAATTATGTTCTAATTTTAATACTTTGGAAATATATTGACCAATTCCAATTAAATTATAGTTAAAGTACATAAATATAGCCAAATTACGTCCCAAATTACGCCCCAGAATTGTAGTCCGAATTTAAGCTTTTTTACCAAAAATATTTATGCCCCATAATATATAGTAGGGTTTAATCATTTTTACCAAAAATACGGCTCAAAATAAGAAGTTCAAAATATATATTCCGAATTAAAATGAACCGAATATATAGTTCATTTGGACATACAATATTACCAAAAATATTAAAAATTACACAAACATAATTTTAATCGAGATGATCCAAGCGAGCTCAGAGGACCGCCAATCTTGCCTCGATGCACTCTATCTTGGCTTTCTTCATCTCTATTGCGTGCTGTATTTGTTGTTTTTTTTTATCATAGCAAGAGCTTCCTGATGGAATCGATCATTTTCATACTACAAATATTAAATAAAATAATATTAATTTAAACCAACAAATTAAAATAACACAAAATAAAATAACAAATTTTCTAAAAAATTTGATGATACCAGTTGGTCTAAAATCAGTTCATTCAAACGTGCATCCGCTTCCGATTTGGCTTGAATGGCTTTACCAAACCTTTCAGAATCCTTCGCAAACTATTAACGAGGAAAAAAACAATCAAAATATAAAAATCAATGATAAAACCCTACATACAAATAAAAAAAACATGCCTTTTCGACTTCCTCTTCCATGGCCGTTTTAATCCTCTTCGACGAGGAGGTGTTTCCATCCTCGTTTGACCTTTTTGCAGACTCCATTTACAGATTCTTCGAAGGAGAAGAGAGTGTTGTAGTTGGAATGTGGAGAAAGAAGTAGGAGAGAAATTAGGAGACGTGACTATTTAATATGATCTCTAATGATGATAATTTCTCTCATCAAATATTGTGTATAAATATGTTGAGAAGTTAGAGTTGCAAGGCAACGTGTCTTTTGAAGTCAATCCACTCCAATTCAATATACTTATTTAATTAATTAATTAAGTAATAATTTTAATTTTCTGTAATTACGAAATTAAGATAGTATATATAACATTTGTATTTTTATTTAATTGGTATAATTATGTATAAAATTAGTACTACATATAGTTACAAAATTAGTACTAATTAGCCTTAAAATTATAATTTCGTAACTATACTCACAAAATTCGTACTATAGTCATAACATGTATAAATTTAATAATAATTGGCATTAAAATTATATTCACCCATTCTAAACATTAAAAGAGAATTAAAATTATAATTTAATTTATATTTGAAGTATTAATTTGAATATTGTGTCGTTTCAATTAAATTGGTACTATAGTCACAACAATTAATGAGTTGTGATGATTACATTCAATAAATATTGTGTATACATTACTTGAGAAATTGTAGTTGGAAGGCTTTGTGTCTTTTCAATTAAATCATAGCCAATTCAAATTAATATTTTATTTTCAATTTTATTAATTTTAAAAAGAATAAATAAATTCGTATTAATATTTTATTTGCAATTTTTTTAATTTTAAAAGTAATAAGTAAATTTAAACAATATTATTTTATTTTTTATAAATGTTTTTACGATATTTTATATACTATATCAAACAATAGTTAAAATAAAATAAAAAATTGAATTTTTTGGTTTAAGGTTTTGTAGCATTAATGAAAATCAATGATGGTTGTGTGTAAAATGGAACAAAGAGTATTCACCTCACACTTCTCAATAAACTCTACTCAATAGTAATCATTCATCTTATACCCTACATTCACTATATAATATTAATTAATTGCATTCTTTGAAAATTCAGTCCTTTTTTTTAATTATACGTAAATATTTTTTTCGAATAATATTTTGGAATTATCCATGCTGCAACATGCAGATGTGTTTTGGTTACTAGTCTTTCCATGCCTTTAATGAAGAACTCTATTTTCTTTTATATAAGTTGGTAGTTGTAATTGTAATTTCATAATCTAAAACCCCCAAAAAAAAAATCGCCAAAATCATGTCTTGGTCCAAATCTGATGAGGCCGTGTTTGTTAGTTTCTTACGTCTAAGGATTGGGTTCGTCGATCTTTCTCACGCACCGGGCACTGCATTGACCCTGGACTTACTCGCGAAGTTGCTGTCTGGTGCTCGGTATCGTCATTTTCGGACCATCGAACTAGTCAATAAATTGGAAGAATTGAAGGAGCTATTTTATTCATTCAAAAAATTCAAAACGCTTCCGGGGATCACCTACAATGAAGATAGCAACTGTGTCACAACCACTGATGCCTATTTCAGTCTTTTCAGCGATATTAGCGATGTAAGTAAACAGTACCGAATAATAAGATTATTCTTATTATGACATTAATTTGCGTATATTCTAACTACAGGAATGTGAGATACATAGAGACTTTCGACTGAATGGAATGCTGGAGTATCGTGGAATTTGTGACATTGTTCAGATTGGAGGCGTTATGAAGCTTGATTTTGAGAGTTTAGTCAATAGGTTTGCTTGAAGACTTTAAGTTTGTTGTTTTGGTGTGTACTTAATTAACTTAGTTTGTTAGTTATAAGTAGTATGTACGGATTTAAAAAAAAATATATATCTATATAAATTATCCCTAATTTTTTTGATTTTTATTGGAGTCTACCTAAACACGATTAATTAGAATAATCGAATAATTTTTTATTACAATTAATACTAATCCATTAATTAATATTTTTTATTAAAATTAATACTACTCCATTAATCAAACAATAGTTCATCCGGATCTTATTTAACTTTTATTTCGAACAAAATGAAAAAAAACTCAAAATAATAATAGGGTGCACAATATTAAATTTCGATAAGTACTACACGGTTACATTAAACAGATAATCTACCATAAACCCTAAAATCTGTCAAGTCACAAAGGAAGCCAACTAGTCGAAATCCACACCGCCGAAACCACCGGCGCCGTTCATGATCTCACGAAGTTCTTCAATGTAGGGCATTCCATGCAACCTAAATTCCCTCCACCGCGGACTCTCCTATCCTCATAAAATGCCATAAATCAAATAAAATGTTTTAGGGTAGTAAAATTAAAATGTGCAAAATAAATTATACTTATATTCTGTCCCACACGGTCGAAATACTCGTCGCTTACACTTACTAGGTTTAAGCTTTCGTTGTAATGGATTCCCGGTTGCTGTTTGAAACGCTCGAAACTCCATATCTTCTCCTTTAACTCGTTCAATTTCAGCACCAGTAGGATCAATCGAACTTTTCGATTAAGAACTCTCGACATCGTCATTGAATTATCCTCCAGAGCATCTACAACCTCGTAGTTGTTAGATACATCCACGGTCCCAACTCGACAGTGCAAAAGATCAATAAAAAATTCTTAAGTGTTCCGTGACCAATTCATTTTTTTTTGTAGGAAGACTTTTTTTTGGAGATAAAGAGAGAAGTTGAATAGTTGTAGTAGATAAAGGAGTGTTTTTATGGTTGGATTAGATTTTCAGTAATTCCTAACTCATAAATTTGAATAAGAGAACCTCCTTAAATAATTATACACTAAAACAAAATAAAAATGAAAAAATAATTTTTCATAAAAAAAAATAATATTTGGGCCGGATTTATAATAGTACTACTGAGGCCCATAGTACGTAGCAGAATCCAAGCCCATATATTAGAATGTATGCATTGATGTTGGTGGGATCCGACCTCTAACAAGGACAACAAGTGGTGCAAGACTCATTACAATATACCAACTTTCTTTCTTGCATTTGCTCGATGTGGGATGAAGGCAAAACCCATAATTGCATTAGCATGAGTATCAAGGCAAAACTCCACTTTCTCTTCTTTGACATAAATGTGGTGTGCTTCTCAAAAATTTTACCCAAAAATTTAAAAATAATACAACCTAAATTTGAAATATTTACCCCGCATATTTCAAACTTTTAATCGAAAATATTAACATTAAAATTTCATTAACCATTTTTAAAAAATTTAAACCGAAATTTGAAAATTTTAAAGGGATGAAACCTCTGAATATTTCCATATTCTATTTTCTAACATTACTACTATAGTAGTAACATTACTCATATAGTAGTCAAATTTTACCAAAATTAAGCAACTGTATGAAAATTAATCGATTGTACCAAAATTAATCGATTTTACCAAAATTACTCGACTGTACCAAAATTATACCAAATTAAACGATTTTACCAAAATTAAATGATTGTATTAAAATTACTATTATAGCAGTAAAATCACATATTTTAATAATAGTAAAATTAAAATTTTAATAGTAGTAAAATTAAAATTTTAATAGTAATAAAATTTTAATTATAGTCACAAAATTACTACTATAGTAGTAAAATTATAATTTTAATAGTAGTAAAATTGATATAAAAATGCCTAGTTGAAATTCCAATTACAAAGTTGCTACTATACTCACAAGATTAGTACTACTATAATACAAAAATTAGTATAACATGTCTAATTGGAATTCCAATTGAAAAGTTACTAATGTATTCACATAATTACTACTATAGTACCAAAATCATACTAAAGTCCTAAAAAATCATACTATAGTCTCAAGATTAGTACTACTATAGTACAAAAATTAGTATAACATGCCTAATTAGAATTCCAATTGCAAAGTTGCAAATCTTTTCACATAATTACTACTATAGTACCAAAATTAGTATTATAGTCCTAAAAAATCATACTATAGTCACAAAGTTACTACTATACTCACAAGATTATTACTACTATAGTACAAAAATTAGTATAACATGCCTAATTGGAATTCCAATTGCAAAGTTACTAATCCTTTCACATAATTACTACTATAGTACCAAAATGAGTATTATAGTCCTAAAAAATCATACTATAGTCACAAAGTTGCTACTATACTCACAAGATTAGTACTACTATGGTACAAAAATTAGTATAACATGTCTAATTGGAATTTCCAATTGCAAAGTTACTAATGTATTTACATAATTACTACTATAGTACCAAAATCATACTAAAGTCCTAAAAATCATACTATAGTCACAAAGTTGCTACTATATTCACAAGATCATTACTACTATAGTACAAAAATTAGTATAACATGCTTAATTGGAATTCCAATTGCAAAGTTACTAATGTATTCACATTATTACTACTATAGTACCAAAATTAGTATTATAGTCCTAAAAAATCATATTCTAGTCACAAAATTGCTACTATACTCACAAGATTATTGCTACTATAGTACAAAAATTAGTATAACATGCCTAATTGGAATTTTCAATTGCAAAGTTACTAATGTATTCACATAATTACTAATATAATACCAACATTAGTATTATAATCCTAAAAAATCATACTATAGTCACAAAGTTGCTACTATACTTACAAGATTATTACTACTATAGTACAAAAATTAGTATAACATGCCTAGCTAATTGGAATTTCAATTGCAAAGTTACTAATCTTTTCACATAATTATTACTATAATACCAAAATTAGTATTATAGTCCTAAAAAATCATACTATAGTCTCAAGATTAGTACTACTATAGTACAAAAATTGATATAACATGGCTAATTGGAATTCCAATTGCAAGGTACTAATCTATTCACATAATTACTACTATAGTACCAAAATTAGTATTATAGTCCTAAAAAATCATACTATAGTCACAAAGTTGCTACTATACTCACAAGATTATTGCTACTATAGTACAAAAATTGGTATAACATGCCTAATTGGAATTCCAATTGCAAAGTTACTAATCTTTTCACATAATTACTACTATAGTACCAAAATTAGTATTATAATCCTAAAAAATCATACTATATTCACAAAGTTACTACTATACTCACAAGATTAGTACCACTATAGTACAAAAATTAGTATAACATGCCTAATTGGAATTTTCAATTGCAAAGTTACTAATGTATTCACATAATTACTACTATAGTACCAAAATTAGTATTATAGTCCTAAAAACTCATACTATAGTCTCAAGATTAGTACTACTATATTACAAAAATTGGTATAACATGCCTAATTGGAATTCCAATTGCAAAGTTACTAATCTTTTCACATAATTACTGCTGTAGTACCAAATATAGTATTATAGTCCTAAAAAATCATACTATAGTCACAAAGTTGCTACTATACTCACAAGATTATTACTACTATAGTATAAAAATTAGTATAACATGCCTAAGTGGAATTTTCAATTGCAAAGTTACTAATGTATTCACATAATTACTAATATAGTACCAAAATTAGTATTATAGTCCTAAAAAATCATACTATACTCACAAAGTTGCTACTATACTCACAAGATTATTACTACTATAGTACAAAAATTGGTATAACATCCAATTGCAAAGTTACTAATGTTTTCACACAATTACTACTATAGTACCAAAATTAGTATTATAATCCTAAAAAATCATACTATAGTCACAAAGTTACTACTATACTCACAAGATTAGTACTACTATAGTACAAAAATTAGTATAACATGCCTAATTGGAATTTCCAATTGCAAAGTTACTAATGTATTCACATAATTACTACTATAGTACCAAAATTACTACTATAGTCACAAAATTAGTGCTATTATACTACAAAATGTACATAACATGACTAATTGGAATTCCAATTACAAGTTACTACTATATTCACAAAATTAGTATTATATGTCCAAAATTAGTATTATAGTCCAAAAATTCGAACGAATTGATATATATATATATATATATATATATAGCACTATAGTCATGAAAATTGATGTAACACAACTAATTAGAAATTAACATACAAGATTTGTACTATAATCACATTCGAACAATATAATTTGATATGTATTATAATAGTAATAATATATTCATGAAACAACAATCTTGTATTATACGACTACAATACTTTTTTTTACTAATTACTACTATAGTCAAATAATTTTTATAATATTAAATTTATTTTCCAATTATAATATTAATTACATTTATTTCCGAATTATTTCATTAATTATTTTAACATATAGACTATAGTATCATATATGATTATTTTGTTCGAAGCATATTTTGTTCAAATATTTTGTTCCAAACCTTTTGTTCAAATTACAAAGTTCCGAATATTTTGTTCAAATATTTTGCTCTTATAGTATAGCATAATTTTGAAAGAATAAGGCATGTCTCAATATTAATTGAACTTGCATTTTCAATAAAAACATAATCATTGAAATTGGTAGAATATCAAGGTAAAAACTAATCATTATCTTCTTTACCATAAATGAGTTGTGCTTCTAAAAAATAATAGCCGAAATGTGAAATGTTTATATGCCAAAAATTTGATTTTTTTGGTCAGAAATATGCATGCCTACTTTGCATCTTTATATAGGGATGAATCTTCTCCATATTACACTATCACAATTCTAAACTTCAAACAATCCACAATTCGAAGATGAAATCTGTGATAAAGCCATCAAACTCAAGCAAAAAATGGAACAAACACTCACTCCATAAAGTCACCAAAGCTACTCCTACCAAAAAGGCCACTCCAAAGAAGGTTACTCCAAAAAAGTCGACGACCACCCCTACCAAGCCGTCGCCGACCACTCCTACCAAGATGGCTTCAATGACTCTTCTCATAGCGTCCCCAACTACGACGCTAACAAAAAAAAATTTCTCTCCTATTCGACGCATGTAGTCAATGTCTGAATGGAGTGTGCCACCCTCGTCAAAGAGTCTTGATATATTATATCAAAATTTGAGAGAAGAGCACAACAACTTGAAATGGGAGGTCGATCACCTCTTGCATCGTATGGTGGCTTTTTCAAACAATGACATGGTGAGGGACTTGATTCTTGAGGCTGACCCTCTTACTAAGCTGTATGAGATTTCCCTACAGCTCAAGAATCATGCAGTAGAAGACCCTTCCAAGCGTGGAGGCGAAAAGGGTGCTTCCAACCATGCTCCCATCATCATCGAAAACTCGGAAAGCAACACCAAGAATTGATCTTCTATGATGTTATTTTATTCTGTTTTTAAAAATCTCATGTGTTGTTTTTCCTTTTTTTTTATGTTGTATCGCCAGCAGTAGCCAGCGTTTAGGGTTTACAAAACCCTAAACATTATCAATCTATCTATTATCTTTTTTAATTTCTTGCGTCTTTATCTATACCCTATGCATACTCTTAAATAGTACATTAAGAATAATTAAATAATTAAAAAATATTAACAAATTATATTACAATTTAATTATTTTACGAAATTTATTCAAACTTATATTACAATTTCAAACACAAATTAGCATTCTCTCACTAGATTAGGAAGGAAAGGGTAATAGTGTAAAAGGCAACATAGGCGTAATTAAGTTAATGATTAAATAATATAATTAATGATGTAATTACCCTATTTACCTTTTGTGTCCAAGCCACATTGTGGCTTGATAGATTTACCGTTTGATAGATTTACCGTTAACTAAAATACGGGTAATGAATATGAATATTAATATTTAAGTATCCAAAAAATATGAGTACGGACATAAAAATTATTACCCATCGAATATAAGAGCGGGTACCGATATTTTTTTGAAATGTGGGTATGAAGACCCTACCCGTTGCGATCCCTATAAACTTTAGCAGTTGATTAGGGGCATTATCGGGTAGAAATGTTAACTCACTCTCAAGTCTCATCTATCATCTGAATCTCCCATCTCCGATTATTCGTCACCATATAAATTTTAGCAGTCGATTAGGGGCATTCTCGGCCATTCATATAATTGGCGCCTGAATAAGATTTGCCTCGCAAATCAAACGGATCTCCTTTGACTCCGCCCAGAAAACCCTAAACCCAAATTAACCAGCCATCGCCGCCGCTTCCCCACTGCCGAAAATGGCGGCCTACGCTCCGACCTCCACGTCCTTCATAGCCTCCAAGGGCAATTCTCTCTCCAATTCGCCAAAGTTTCTGTCTGGACTCACCATCCCTTTCCCTCACAACTTCCATAACCCAACCGCCGCCGCCATTTGCTACCGCCGGCCGCTCCCAATCTCAAATGTGTTAACTTCTCCCGACAAACAAGTTAGTCACGAGGAGGTGTTCGTTTCCCGATTCGCTCCGGATGAACCTCGAAAGGGCTCCGATGTTCTAGTGGAGGCGCTAGAGCGAGAAGGGGTCACCGACGTATTCGCCTACCCCGGCGGAGCGTCTATGGAGATCCATCAAGCGCTCACGCGCTCGAACACAATCCGGAACGTGCTCCCCCGCCACGAACAGGGCGGCGTCTTCGCCGCAGAGGGCTACGCTCGTGCTTCCGGCCGCCCCGGCGTGTGCATCGCCACCTCCGGCCCCGGGGCCACCAATTTAGTGTCTGGTCTGGCGGACGCTCTCCTTGACAGCGTTCCGATGGTTGCGATCACAGGGCAAGTGCCGCGGTTCATGATCGGCACTGATGCTTTCCAAGAAACCCCTATTGTTGAGGTAACTAGGTCGATCACCAAGCATAATTATCTCGTTTTAGATGTTGAAGATATTCCTAGAATTGTGCAAGAAGCATTTTTCATTGCGCGGTCGGGTAGGCCTGGTCCAGTCTTGATTGATGTTCCGAAGGATATTCAGCAGCAAATGGTGGTTCCGAATTGGGATCAGCCGATGAAGTTGGGTGGTTACTTATCTAGATTGCCTAAGCCGCCAAGTGGGGTGTTGCTAGAGCAGATAGTTAGATTGATATTTGAGTCGAAAAGGCCTGTTCTTTATGTGGGTGGTGGGTGCTTGAATTCGAGTGATGAGCTGAGGAGGTTTGTGGAGCTCACAGGAATTCCTGTTGCTAGCACCCTGATGGGTCTTGGTGCATATCCTGGCTCGGATGAGGAATGCGCATTGCAAATGTTGGGAATGCATGGTACTGTCTATGCAAATTATTCAGTGGACAAGAGTGATTTGTTGCTTGCTTTTGGGGTCAGGTTTGATGACCGTGTGACTGGTAAGTTGGAAGCATTTGCAAGTAGAGCGAAGATTGTCCACATTGACATCGATTCTGCTGAGCTTGGGAAGAACAAGCAGCCACATGTGTCCATGTGTGCTGACATCAAGTTGGCTTTGCAAGACTTGAACCTGATATTGGAAGAGAAAGGGAAAACTGACTTTTCAGCATGGAGGCAAGAGCTAAAAGAGCAGAAGCTGAAATTTCCTTTGAGTTATAAGACATTTGGCGATGCCATTCCTCCTCAGTATGCAATTCAGGTTCTTGATGAACTCACAGGGGGGAATGCAATTATTAGCACCGGTGTTGGGCAGCATCAGATGTGGGCTGCACAATTCTACAAGTACAATAAGCCACGACAGTGGTTGACATCGGGTGGTTTAGGTGCGATGGGTTTTGGACTCCCTGCTGCAATGGGAGCTGCTGTTGCAAGACCAGATGCAGTTGTGGTGGACATAGATGGTGATGGGAGTTTTATAATGAACGTGCAAGAGTTGGCTGCTATCCGGGTGGAGAACCTTCCCATTAAGATTTTGTTGTTGAATAACCAGCATCTGGGTATGGTGGTGCAGTGGGAAGATCGCTTCTTCAAGTCCAACCGCGCGCATACTTATCTTGGAAACCCTTCTAAAGAGTCAGAGATTTTCCCTGATATGTTGAAGTTTGCAGAGGCTTGTGATATACCTGCAGCTCGTGTGACAAAGAAGGAAGATGTCAGGGCAGCAATACAAAAAATGTTGGAGACTCCTGGGCCGTATCTGTTGGATGTCATTGTACCGCATCAAGAGCATGTATTGCCTATGATCCCTAGTGGTGGAGCTTTTAAAGATGTTATAACAGAGGGTGATGGAAGAACTAAATATTGAAGAGAAGTATGCCTAGTTCCCGAGTTGTGTAGCGAAAATTAGTTGTCAGTAAGAGATCCAGTTTATGATTTGGCTTGTAAGTTAGTTGTTTGTATTTTGAGTTTTGACATTGATGGTTCAGTCGTATGAGGTTTTCTTTTTGCAGTTATTGGTATCTACTATCTAGTGGATACCATTGTTTTGATTTCACCTTCTTCCTTCCGTTGAATATTGCAATAAAGGTTCAGCTGGTGATACTTTGCTTTATTCATGACTTTAGATAATTATGTAGATCGATTTGATGCATTTGCTATATTTAGATTATGAACATAAGCTGAGACAGTCCTCCTTCTGAACTAATTTTAAAGAGTATTCTGGATATACTTGTTTCATACTAGTAGTAAGCATGCTAAGATTCTACTGTACTTCTGAGAAGAAATCATTTATTGCTGTAGCCATTTGATTTAGAACACTGTTGAATTCTTGGGGCAGATCCTTCATCAAGGGAAAAATACTGAATAGAGATTGGAAATGATCACATATCTAACCTTTGGCAAAGGCCAATTTCACTGCTGCTTCTGGACATTTTAATGCAGGTTTTCTCCAATGTACGAATCATCTCTGCTTCAGAGATCTTTTTGGTATACTTTATTGGATTGATTGGTTATTCAAGAAACCGCTACATAAACCTAGGCTGAAGGGTTTTCAGGTCCAAAAAAATTTCCGGCACGTATAATTCTAAAGAATACATGAAAAGTTCCTGCCGTCGAGTAATATCTTATACTTTAGGCTGATAATACAGGCATTTCTAGCTGGACCTGCTCATTTGATACTGACCCTTACATGATTCTCTTAGATGCATATTTCCTCTTTTCAATGGTCAAAATCAGTTATGAAAGAGGAGAAAGACGACTAAGAATGCAGAGAAAGGGACTAGACATACACAGAAGGGACCTTCAAAGCCAAAATCAGCCTCGCATGCAGGTGCGCTCTGGCTTGGGGGAATTACAACAATTGCGTATTTAGTTGCGTGAATTTTCTAAAGTTATCGTATATGAGTATGGGAGAATTAAGGTCTCTATGAAATTTCTTGAGATCAAAGAATGCTACTATTTAATAGTCCAGCTTTTGTACAGCTGGGAATCTTATTCCTGTCTTGAAGAGAATTTCTAATCTTTGCATAAAGTGAGAATGTTGCTTTGAGCAAGTCAAGAGGATTATTTTGATCGTGAAAGTTTCTACTCAACATTCTTCGACCTGGTAGCTAAACTTTAATGTTTATACAGCATAAGTTCACTCACTCGCTGCTGCAGAGGAGGCTGACATGTCAAAGGATTTTCTTCTCACCAAGAGGCAGGTAACCTTTGAAGAATGAGCATGCGTATTATCAGGACTGCACAGCACAAAATCTGGCCTATAGAGTGCAAGATTCATCTGATCTTCTCCCACAACCAATGCTGTAGCATCAAGCAGAACATGCCATGAGTTACGATGGGCTTCTGAAATCCAATGCATAGAGTATCGCGTCCCACTTACTTCAACCGGGTAGGAAAACAGCCCTTTGGGAGTGTGCTTGCATTTCCTTCTGAAATAATGACTAAGTTGTGAGCCCTTAATCCTCAAATCTAACCAAGATCCTGGTGCCACAATCACTCTTGATTCCTTGTAGGTTGCAAATTCTTTTACATAATCCGCTTCTTCCCCAATAATGGTCAGGTAATAGTTCCCCTTGAAAAAGGGGAAGCTTTCTCCCACCAACATCATTGCATCCTTATAGTTTTGAGTGAAGAGAACAAGATACTCCTCATCAGGCAGTCCACAGTGTTTCAGAACCTTGTTTCGTGCTTGAATTTCAGGAATCGAGATGAAGCTCCCAAGGAAGGAGGATTTCTTGGTGAGGATGCTAAGCAATCTTGATGGCTCCAGCTGTGTATTCTCAAGATCAGGGAGGCTGCTTCCATGGGAAGGGGTGAAAGAGTCTCTGGTAAATCCTCTGGGTGATTTTCGCTTGTTGTCGTCTGGCTGGGGTTCTGAGAGTTGTTCTGTGACACAAAGATCATACAGATCAGTTTTCTCTCCTCCTTCCACCAGGGCATTCGAGTACTCTGGGTACTTGGCCAGGACATACTGTTCCACATATTGCATTTCAGTTGGAGTTATCGGCCCTGACCACCTAAGGTCGAGGCCATGGAGCGTCGATATGGCTTCAGCAACTATGTGAGCTGGGATTACTCTATGGGCTTTCTGTTTCATTTTCCAACAAGTGCACCAAACAGAACTGAAATCAGATGTATTTCTGGTTTGTTGATAAAGAAGGTAATTTTTTTTTGTTGCTCTTACCTTAAATACCATGCTGCTTGGCCTACCATTTTCAGTTGGTGATTTTGCTGGACCGAATAAGGATTTTCTCATATCTTCTTTGTTTCCCTGAAATTCAAGAAAATATCATTTGTCAGAATATTAAACATCCTACTACCTGTATTTTGACTTTTGAGTTTCATGAATGATCATATTCTCTTACCTTCATTCCTGGAGTTATAACTGCATGTTTCTCATTATTCTTTTCCATGGTTGTGATTGATATGGTCTGTCCCTGCCCATAAACTGATGGATCTCTTTAGGTGAAACCAAAGTGGATATAGAGGAACCTGCTTGATTCTTATGAAATCATCATTCTATCTATAGCCGATGCAGTAATTCTTGGCGTGCTGATATATGATTGATCGCGTTGCAGAAGAAGTCAACAGGCGGATATGAAGAGTGGCAACAAAATGTAGTTGTTGTGCTGATGGGGATCAGAGTTTTAAAAGAAGAGCAGAGGCAATCTAGAGAAGGTAGCGACAATAACGATGTTCTGTTGTGTTAGGAACCATTGGAATTGCATCATTTTCTTGCAAACAAACATGATTCCATCACTTGGTATTTTTTTTATTTGTTGGAAAGTGATTGAATACATACAATAAGCAGAAGCCCCCCAGACGCGGATTGGCAAGAAGGTCGCTGGAATTTTCCTCATAAAATGTTTGGAATCAGAAAGGGACATGTTGTGTTTGATTCAATATTATATGTTGGTATTGTTTTAAAAAAGTGGAGCAGAAAGGGAGTGATGGAAGGCCAGTTGGGATAGATGAGCTAATTGGGGGCGTTAGATTTATGAGAGAGTGATTAATTAATGTGAGGTTAGCACCAAACAAGTAGGAATATTTCCAGCAGTGGTAGTCTCAGGTGTGAAAAGTATTATACAAATACTTGTTTCTGCTTTCTAATTGAATAACAAAGTAGACCTTGCATCATCTGGACCAAGTCAGATCAAGTTCAAGGCTCACATTCTTAATTTACTCTCTCTCTCTCTCTCTCTCTCTCTCTCTCTCTCTCTCTCTCTCTCTCTCTCTCTCTCTCTCTCAATATTGACCTAGCATTTATGTAGTCATATGGCACAATATCATCTATATGACTATACATATTGTAGTCAGACAAAATCAATCATGCACACACAGGCTAGGGTACTCTATAGGAACTGATGTTTGCAAGCAAAAGCCACACACAACACTTGACGCTTGTTGTGTGTGTTAAGTTCGACATGAGACGTAGTAAACAGCACTCACTAGCCCATTATATTCTTCAATATAACCATGTAACAAATTAATACTATCAAAATGAGGAATGGTTAGTTCCTAGTGATAGAAATTGATAGACCAGAGGGGTTAAAGCCATGCACAAATTAATTACGTGAACAGAAGTTAGATGAAGCTTGCATGCATGCATTGAAGAAATGTGCATGCGATCGATCAAGTAGCAAAACAATTAATTTGGTGTTACCAGCTAAATACGAAGATTTGTGTGGAATAAAAGAGCAGTCCCACCGGTCTAGTGGTGGAGTGGGGTTGTTTGGAAACCAAAGATTACGAATTCGAATCTCTTCAATACCGCATGTCGGATGTGTGAGTAAAAAAAAAAAGCAAATCACAATCTCAACAAAGTAAGCCTTAATAGTACTAGCTAGATAATTAATAGGTATATTCATAGCATAGGTTGGTGGTGACCTAGCTAATTACTTATTTTTCAGCAGACAGCTATATATATATATATATATATACACACACACACACACACACCAAAACTAGAATGTATTAGACCCAACGAAAGATTGAGTACATGTACAATATAGTAGTTCGTTGCCATCAAGAAAGAATCAGAAAATTAACATGCAAGTACGTACATATCTAACGACTAACCCAAATTCTTTTTTTTTTTAACACTTTTTTATTTTATTTTTCCAAAAAAAAAAGAAACAGAGATGTTAGAGAGATTTTTGTAATTATTAACTCAGAGTAATAGTTTGCAACTCTCTCTGTATACCAAATAACTTCCAAATAACTTCTTTTGGTTATACCTTTTTAAATGAAAATAAAAAATGGTTAATTTTAAAAATGATATTTTATTTGAATGAACCGTTTGTAAACAACATACTTAAAAATGGAATGCAAGATTGTGACTTTGTGAGGGTAGGAAAATTGGGTTCACTACCCACCGCCCACCAACCAATTATTCGATCGCATATCCGATCCTCCCTTTTTGGATTATATCTTATTTTTACTCATTCATTAATCGTTCTACAACTTTTTTTTTTTTAATTAAGCAGTTGACCATCTTATTCCACTATAATAATAATAATGAGAAGATAACTGTGGAGTGGTGTAAATTTGAGATCGAATTTTTTGAATTTGAACACACCACCATCGTACTATCGTTCTGTGTGGTTTGCAGTCTATTGCTCAATAAAAAAAACAACATCAATAATAATATTCTAGATAATTAAGTAGATATTGTTATCTTTATTATATAATTTCCTTTTCAAATATGAGCTTTTCAGAAAATATTTATGAATACTGCTAGTTATTTAGGGATAATGACTTTCTAACTTCTTAAAATCTCTCTCTCTCTCTCTCTCTCTCTATAGGAAAATAAAATGTCTATTTGATGAGTCCGCAGTTTGTAACTTGATATCCCAATTAAGTTCCGGGTTTGGGTTTTCTATTTGATGAAATCTAGTGGAATTAATTCTCGTCACAAAAAAAATAAAAATAAAAAGATGTGACTAATAATATACCATTTCAAACTTGAAGCCTCACCCAACACAACTACACAAGCAATGATACCAATAGATTACACACGAAATGATTATTCAACACCCATATTTTAACAATTCAGTTATCCTATATATTATTCCACACAATATTTTACCTACTATCAAAACAATATTAATACATGTCATCATATATACATAACACATAGATCATACAAAAATTCGGAATAGGAGAAGTCTAGTGTTGTTTGAATGAAGAAAGTCAAGTACAAAATAAGTATAAGAGCCAATAATTTAAGGATGACAAAGGCTTGAACACTTGGCATGATTCAACTGATTGATAGTTACATTGCAACAAAGCTTAACAGCATAGCATCTTCAATTTTGCACTAAATGATGGCATACACAATAGGAATTTGGAATTGTGAAGATAAACCACAACCATACATTATTAAATGATGAGGACAAACATGCATCCACCTAAGATCTCCCAATTAAACAAAGTTATATATGCTTCAAAACAAAGCAAATAAAAAGCATCCCTTCTTCCTCACTCAAGAAAATTTCTCAACCTACCAATATATTGACCATCTAATACCCATCAAAAAACCATGAAAACTATAATGAATGTGACATGCTAGCTGTGGTGGTGGTGCCAAAGGATCAAAATGCCACCAGAAATAACCTATTGCCATCATCCTCTCATCACTCCCAGAACTCCTCTGCTCCCTCGCGTCTCACCAAAGTCACGTTTCAAGCGGATCCTGCATCAAAACTATTGTCAAGGGGTACGGCCGAGGATGAAATTCACAAAAAAGAAGACAATCCCTGTTCTAGTTTTCATTTTGTTTGGTGCTTCCATCTTCCGGTTTCTGAATATCAATATGATTACTAATTTCTCTGTATCTCTACCTTCCGCGGCTTACCCCTTGATCCACCAGCAGCATGAGTGCTCCTTGGCTTCATCACTTTGTAGGAAGAATGCGTCTTATTCACAAGCTCCCTCCAGAGGTAGGCCATCCACCAATGCCAGCAGTCTAACAGAGAAGGAATCGCGATTTATCTTGGAGCTCTTCTCCCATAGAGTCCCGTGCAATCTTCTAGTTTTTGGAAGTGCATATCAGTATTCGAGCATAGCGTATCTGAATGCTGGTGGAGTCACCATCTTTCTTGAGGATTATTATCTCGACAACACAAGCACAGTGAAGCCTGCCAACAATACACAAGTTCACAAGATCATGTACAACACAATAGCATCAGAAGCTTACCAGCTGCTCAGAGATGCAAGAGAGAATCCTCACTGTTCGCCAAAGTTTTACCTGCCTAATCTCTCGAAATGCAATCTGGCACTGTTAAACCTACCGCAGGAAGTGTATGATACAATGTGGGATGCTGTGGTGGTGGATGGCCCGAGCGGGAGTTCACCTGAATCTCCAGGTAGAATGGCCTCTATCTACACAGCTAGCATACTTGCAAGAAGAGGAAACAGTACGACTCATGTTATAATACATGATGTTGATCGAATGATTGAAAAGTGGTTCTCATGGGAGTTCTTGTGTGAGGAGAACTTGGTTTCATCCAAGGCCAGATTCTGGCATTTCCAATTAGTACAAGTAGCTAATGCAACCACATTTTGCACGCCATAAACATGCTCGTCTCTTTCAGAAACATCCATCATCCACAGTTTTCAGGATTTGTGATATTTAACTGTAATCCAGCAACATGCCTGTGTAAATTGGAGCATACCTTTACCACACCACATTCGTTAACCACATATGCGCCCCTGTAGGCTCTTAGAAATCCTGGGCTTTTTTGAAATTGTCATTTGCTTAACAGACACACAGCATTATAGGTGCATAGTTGGCACAGTGTTTCTCCCAGAAAATGAATCTTCACCATGCACTATACACTCTTTTACAGCCTTCACTCTCTCTATGCTCAACAGAACCAAATTAATTAGCTAAGAAGACTCAATCAATTACATAAGACTACAATGTACCATATCAGATGAAATGTAGGGATGCGTAATCAAAGAAACAAATAAACACACTATAAACTGAATTCACACAATCACTGCACAGGAAGCATGATCTGCACATGGATATGAGAGAAAAGGGCATGTCTGCAACCCGCACAAAAAATGAAGTACTTTTACACAAAGCATGAAGACGTTATGCTAGACCAACATTGACGGATATATATGCAAGGAGCTCCCCTGCAGTCCAAAAACAAATCACCAAGTAAAATCCTTCAGTCAGTGATGCCAGCACACAGCCGGTTCTTCGAACAAGTAGATCGAACTTATTTGAGCCCCTGTTAAAATAATAACAGAACAATCTCCACATTAATGCCTACCATAGGTTCTCAGTTGATCAAGTTATACCATTTCATAAATGGACTACCTTCTTGAACAAGTAACTTGACCTCTTAAAAGCATCCTTGTCAGTTCAAAAGCACATTACAAAGATTCCCACTTCAGTTTGTAGTCAATATATCATGATAGAATCTCTGTGCATCAGTATCAGTATGAAACTTACTGAATACTAGGTTATTTTTCCTTTTTTTGAGGAAATATTTGTAGCAATATAGCTTCCTAACTAAATAGCTCTTATGTTTATTATCTCACAAGGGACTATACTACAATCAGGTTACTAAACAGTAAAAAGAATGAGGGGAAACTACAGATAGAATGAGTGACGTGAATTTGTTGTAAGCAAATTAAATATTAATCCAGTTCCATCACAACATTCACAATTACACGCAACTCCATTCATCATACAAACCCATAAATATACTCTTAACAGAAATAAAATAGTATAGTGTAGAATTACCCTTGTTCACCACGCAGGCGTCGTCGTCGGCCTTCATCATCTTCTTCGATCAAGTCGTTCGCCTGCTCAATTTAATTCCTACCCACGTTATTTGCACATAGTACATACAGGCCCACATGATACCCATCGTTTTTCTTTTTAATTTGTGGAAACAAACTCTGTACAAATTTTTATTTTTATTTTTTGAGAAAAAATACCAAATGTCCACTAATTTCTAATCTCAATAGTAGTTTTGAAATGTTGAAATAATAACACCATCTCTCAATTTGTTGCAAATCGGATACCTTTAATTTTTTTAAGCAATAAAAAATCAAACATAATTTGTTTTTCCATGTGTACGTGAACTACAATGAAGTTAAATGATTTGGAATATCAGTGGCGTGCCACCGTTGTTGAAAAATAATTTAGAAATAGAATTCACTCTTTAACAACTTCATTTTTGTAAGTTCTTTTATTTTGTGTTTATCTTGCAAAGAGTGTCGATATGTCATTTGTATTTCAGATCATTTAAGTTTGTTGGGGTTATTATAAAAAAGCCAAAAAAAATAAAAAGTTCACATCGTATTTTCGATTGTTGAAAGTTTTTAAAGTGTTGAATTTACGATAAATCATTCTTACAATGTTTCAAAAGTGATGTTAAATTGTAAATAGATAAAAGGTGGGTTTTTCTTTTTTACAAAAAAAAAATTCCAAATGTTAATATATTCTTTAAAGTATTAAATGAACAAGTTCACATATTTCATGTTATATAAAAGATAAAAATTTATATGAGACCATCTAACGGATTCCTTACGTTAGACGGGTCAAATAATACTCAAACCCACTCAAAAACCGCCCACCCGCCCATTTCACGACAGGTCCAGGTCTATACGCCTGTGTGCTCTGCTGTGGTGATTTAAAAAAATATAAAAAAAATATGGCGGGCCACACCCAGACCCAGATGACTGTGTGCTGTGTTACTTGTGTTTTTGTTTTTTTTCTTGTCGTTTCTTTTTTTTTTATTTTTTTTAAATCATTATTTTATATCGAGCTCAATGCACGAGCCCACATGTCAGCATCAACCGAGTGCATTGCGCGAGACACCGAATAAAAAAAATTGAATTAATTCAAAAAATTAAATTAATTCAATTTAATTTTAGGATTCACTAATTACATTTTAGGGTATACATTTATGTCAAAAAAATTAATCATCGAGTGCAGTGCACGAGTTCACGCGTTAGCGTCGGGCGAGCGCATTGCACGAAACGCCGAATAAAAAAAATTTAATTAATTCAAAAAAATAAATTAATTCAAAACGCAGAGTAATATCATTACTTATATATGAGGTAAAGTATCATTACCTATGCCATGGAGTATCATTAACAATGAAATGAAGTATCATTAATTATCGAACCAAGAACAAAGAAGTATCATTACTTACGAGCTAGGTAAAGTATCATTACATATTACATATAAGATGAAATATCATTAACTATTAAGTGAAGTATCATTAGTTACGAGATAAACTATCATTAACTATGAGATGAAGTATTTAATTTTTAACTATGAAGTGAAATATTATTAACATATAAGGTGAAGTACCATTAACTCTGAGGTGAAGAATCATTAATTTGAAGATGGAGTTGTAGCATATAATATTATCAATAATTAAACATAGAAGTTTCATTTGCTATTATATGAAATATCATTAACTTTGAGTTGAAGTATCATTAGCTATGAGGTAAAGTATCGTTAACTCTGAAATGAAATATTATTAACTCGAATGTGAAGTATCATATGATATAATCGATAATTAAATACTAATCAATAAACCAAGAACAATAAAACAACAATAGCTATGAGATCAAATATAATTAACTATGAGATGAAATATTACCATTAACTTTAAGTTGAAGCATCATATGATATTATCTGTGACTAAACATTAATTATTAAACCAAGAACATAGAAGTATCAACAATTTTTAGGTGGAGTATCATAAGTTTTGAGTTGGGTATCATTAACTCGGAAGTGAAATATCATATAATATTATTGATAATCAAACATCAACTACGAGGTAAAGTATCATTAGCAATGAAGTGAGATTATCATTAACTCTAAGATAAAGTATCATTAGCTATAAAGTGGAGTATCATTAATTCTGAGATGTTATATGATATTATTGATGCTTAACATTAACGAATATCTATGATATATAATGTTTTGTTATTAATTCACAGTGCAATCAACAAAGAAATAAACAATTGATTTCGATAGAGCTGCTCTCGTGTCTCCTCATTTTTCACCCATCTTCTCAAAACAACACAAGAAATCTCAAACTCAATAGCAGCAAAAAAAATAATGATCTAAGGAACAATCCACGCCTGAGGAAGGAAGAAATTTGGACAATTAGATGAGCTTAACAACAAAAATATCAACTAAAACGGAAAAAAGAAAAACATAACAAGGTTTCAATAAATTTGATCTTGAATTAGACAATAAATAAAAAACCACACACGATAAACACGACTACAACATATTCATCTGTGGGCATAAACGCAGACAAATCTGAAAGGATATGGCAAATCCCTAGACGTCATCGAGTTGATTGATGAAGGTGGAGTCGTGCGGCCGTGAGGAGTGCCAAATCACGCAACAGAGGGGGAGAGAGAGATACGCAGACAGATTTGAAAAAAGAGAAACAAATTTCTAATCATCGTTGAGTTGATCGGTGAAGGTGGAGGCTTGCAGTTGTGAGAGATGCCAAATTGCATGAGCTAGAGAGAGAAGTCCACATGGAGGGAGAGAGAAAGAGGAGCGGTGCTATTTTTACCATTTTCTTTATTGTTTTATATTTAAATTTGATATGGGTCGGATATAGGATCCGTCTAACGTAAGAGACCCGTTAGACGGTCTCACACAAATGTGCCCCTGTATAAAATTACAATAAATATATTTTGTGGGAAAAAATTAGAATAATTTGTTATTCATTTCAAAATATTTCTACAATTATATGCATAAACAAAAGAAGAAAATATATTTATACATCGACTATGAGGTTCTTATTATTTTACTACTTATATACTTTAAATTAGTGGTAAAATAGTGAAAAAAGTCTCTTAATGGTCATTCAACAATAAATATTTATTTCCTACGATGAGTAGCCTCAAACCGGCTGCAATGGTTCTCTGAGAGTGTGCAATGAATAAATTTTGGCTTTGTTTATATTTAGTAGTCTTTAAACCACGTAAAAAAAGTAAATTGCATTTGAAAAAGTGACAAATTCACATCTAAAGATAAGTTAATGTAGCCAGGAAATACAAAATTTAATACAGATGGTAAAAGGTTTGTAAATGTTTCTCGGTTCTCATCGTCTATGATGACACTTTTAAGCGGACATTTACTTTGGATGATAGATTAGTTATATTTCATTGATAATGTGTGGGATCAAGTGTTTGAAAGATTCAAGCTTTAAAATGGTTCATCTATCAAGGTATGTGGTGGGATAGGCTATATTATTTTTATCAATCTAATCTATTCCCTTAGGGCTCGTTTGCTAGACATTATGGTATAAGGTTTGATATGTTTGATTGAGATATCTTTTAGGGTAAATTGGCTTAAAATACACGAACTTTGGGGTCATTTTGGTTTTTCACACGATTTTAAAAATGTAGTTTCAATAACACGAACTTAACCTCTGTTTGGTTTTTCACATGATTTTCAAATTCCGGCAAGTAGAATTTGACGTGGCAGCCGTAACTGCCACGTGGCAGTCGGAGATGCCACGCGTACATCTACGTGGATATCAAATTGTCTTAAAATACACAAACTTTCGACTGATTTTGGTTTTTCACACAAATTAAAAAATATCAATTTTAGTTTTTTTTTTTGCTTTTTTGTGTAATACGGAAAATTCATCGATTATTACTTTAGAGTTGTTGTAGTAGACATTGTGAAATATTTTGATTTTTCTTAGTTGATGCAATATATAAAATTTAGGTTCGAAAAAATAAATAAAATAACTATCGGACCTTTTTAGTTTTCAATTTTAAGAAAAATTTAAATAATATGACTTAAGCTAGAGTAATGGTATACATAATTGAATTCTGAATACAACAATCATCAAGTCATAAAAAGTGGTCAATGACGTATCGTATATGTTGATGAATAATATTACACAATTAATTAATTGAGTTTACAAATAAATTGATCACGTAGTAACTACATATTAATTTTTCATATATGTATAATAGCATCTTCTGATATAATTTGAGATTATCTAAAATATAAAGTTATATCAAAATATGTTATTAAACATATATGAAAAATTAATATGTAGTTACTACGTGATCAATTTATTTGTAAACTTAATTAATTAATTGTGTAATATTATTCATCAATATATACGATATGTCATTGACCACTTTTTATGATTTGATGGTTGTTGTATTCAGAATTCAATTATGTATACCATTACACTAGTTTAAGTCATATTGTTTAAATTTTTCTTCAAATAGAGAACTAAAAAGGTCCGATAGTTATTTTATTTAATTTTTTTGAACCTAAATTTTATATATTGCATCAACTAAGAAAAATCAAAATATTTCACAATGTCTACTACAACAACTCTATAGTAATAATCGACGAATTTTCCGTATTACACAAAAAAAGCAAAAAAAAAAAAACTAAAATTGATATTTTTAAATTTGTGTGAAAAACCAAAATCAGTCGAAAGTTTGTGTATTTTAAGGCAATTTGATATCCACGTAGATGTACACGTGGCAGTTCCGGCTGCCACGTCAGATTCAACTTGCCGGAATTTAAAAATCATGTGAAAAACCAAAAAGAGGTTAAGTTCGTGTTATTGAAACTATGTTTTTAAAATCGTGTGAAAAACCAAAATGACCCTAAAGTTCGTGTATTTTAAGCCAATTTACCCTATCTTTTACCATATAAGATATCAATATTATGTTTATTTTTGTGTATTAATATATATATATATATTAATAATATATTGTTCCGTTATATGTATTAAAATCTCTACAAAATTTCAATTCCTAAAATATCCTTTAATTAGTTACCATATATTGTGTGAATATTATACAATAAAATTTTAGTAAATATGTGTAAGGTTATTTTAGTTTGGAATTTTTAATAATTATATATGGTATTACATATCATAGGTATGACACGTAATATCATATATATAGTTAACACATGACGGGCCCTTGTTGTTTGTCCTCAAACAAGAGCAAAACCAATTTCAAAATCAAGTCAAACTATGAAATCACAAATCAAACTTCGGTAATCATGACCTCAAGAACTCAACCAAAACTCTTTGTAAATAAGCACTCATATCAAATCAATAACACATGCTAAACTTAATAAATCCATGCCTTCAAACAATGATCCTCACACGGTGTAAATTTCAAACTCTCACACTCAAGTGTTTAAATAGGAAGTGTATACTTTCATCGAAATGGCAAACTGCACATGTTATCTACCATAGTCTTGCATGAAATCTAAACTTTCCATTGTAAAATATGCATTCAAGATGAGAATCAAATATGACTTTTCAAAGATTGTAATGTAGGCTTTAGGTTAAGGTAGGAAATTCTGGCTAAGTAACTCAAATATAGAATAAAACCAATTCTAACTTAACAAATAAATCCATCACCTTTCCAACACTTCTTTCCTCGTCACAATTAAATTCCTTTAGAATTTCTTCCAACATCAAACTACAACAATCTTTCATCATAAAAAACTGGTCTCTTTGTGTCTAAAGATTTTTCATTAAATTTCATGGACTCTAAAGGTCTATTTCCTCAAATTTTCTCTTTTATTGGCACTTTTCATTTTTTTTCCATGTACTCTTTTTTACAATTTCTTTTGAAGTAAATTCACAAATATACCAACAAAAATTTCACCAAATTCTAAATCACCAACAAAACTTAAATCATGTATTTCCTCTCAACCACATCATCATCATTACCCCATACTTCCGTAAAAATCAGAAATTCAAAATAGAGCATAGCTAAAAAAAGAATGGGCAATTAAGGCCCAAAAGCTTCCAAAGGATAATTTATGAAATCAGGATAGTGTTTGGGATACTTGGCTACCAAGGGATGACCTACTATCATATTCTCATCTTTAACACAACACACAATCTCAAGTAAGATCTTCATGCAAGTTCTAGAGATAATCATGCATATTTGACCAACTTATCAAAAAGAAATAAGACAAATCAATGTCTTAGGCTCAAAAGCTCACAACTTAATCATTGTTTGAAGCATAATTTTATTAAATTTCACATAACATGCTATCTCAAATCAAATCATGCTCACGTGCAAACAACTTCTAATCAAAATTCCAAAATCATAAATACCAAAGCTTGATTCATAAAGCATATATGAACTTAACTCAAAAATTATTTCAAGCAAACAAGCTCAAAAACTTAAAAATTTATCCAGATTTTACTAAAAATGACCAAAAATTTAAATAATAAAAACACACTAAAAAACACAAACAGATAAATAATCAACTAGAAAGCAATAAAAGATTTAACAAGTTGTGCATCAACCTCCCCACAAACTTATTCAAAACCCAAATGTAAGAATAAGTTTGAAAGAGAAGTAAGGCGTCCATTAAGTCCACTCACTGAGTATGGAGTCTGTAATGCCCCATGCCCACGGGGGTAGAATCCAGTAATGAAACGACGACACAATGAGCTCCGCTAGCAATTACTTGGCATCCATCCTCGCATTATCAAAATGGTTAACCCAAGTTGCTAGAGAGTCTATTGAGCCCACTTATATACTCATCATACTTTCATTCTCCCACTGAAGTGGGATGTCACATTCTTCCCCCGTTGGAGACACGATGTCCTCATCATGCTCCTTCCTCTGTAGGACCGTCCCCTGAGGTCCAGTTTGAGCACACCTAGACTGGCTCCAGGGCCCGGTCGAGCGCACTTGGGGACATCTCTGATACCATTTGCAATGCCCCAGGCCCACAAGAGTAGGGCCTAGTAATGAAATGACTGCACAAATAGCTCCGCTGGTAACTACTTGACATCCGTCTTCACATTGCAAAAATGATTAACTCAAGTTGCTAGAGAGTCCATTGAGCCCACTTATATACTCATCATATTTTCATTCTCCCACTGATATGGGATGTCACAGAGATGACGCCAACACTTGCAATCTGCATCCACTTCATGCTAGAGTGAGCTCTCTAGAGTAATCATTACCCGCTGAAAAATAAAAAAAAATGAAAAAGATAAACAAAAAGTAAAGCTAACCAAAATCATTAGGTTGCTTCCCAATAAGTGCTCGATTTAACGTCTATAGCCCGACATCTTTTTTAGATCACGAATCCACTAATTGTATGGTAGACAACTTCCTTTGATTCTCAGAGCTAAAACATGCCTTTCTTCAGTTCGCTATCACCACATCATTTTCTTTTCCATCTCTCCAAGGAAAAAATGCATCTTCCTTCTTTGGAATATCCTGCAGCACACAATTATCATCAATAGAATTAGGACATCCTAAATTAGAAAAATTCATATCAGAAAAAATTAGATTTGGAGTAGTAAAGAAAAAATGGAATGACTACGACTCCTCGCTCTTTTGCTCGGCATGTAATTTCCTTAGAGTTGGCTGATTTGAAAAAGAGAGATCAATCATACACTCTTTTAAGTTCCACAGCTCCTCCAAACTATCTCCTAGAATTACTACAGTTATAGAATCATCATAAAACAATTTGGGATCTTTATTCATAATCTCATTTCTCAGTTGGACTACATTGCACTGTTCAAAATGCTCCACAACTGGGTAGCTAGGACATTGGCAATGTTGATATTGATTTTCAATGATTGTGGCCAATTGTCCCATTTGGATCTCCAAAATCTAGACTTGTGTTCCGATAGATCCAATGGTGCTCTCAAGCCTCTCAAATCGAGTTTCCGTCTCCCCCATGTATTTCTCAATTTTTTCCATGAAGACCATTAACAGTTCTTCTTCCCTTCTTGGTTTATTACTTTGGTAGTATAGACTGCTACCTTGGTATTTATTCCAAAAATTCCTTGAGTTGATGTGATTTACACATTCCCATGATTGCACCATATATGGTTCGACTCTTGAGTTGACTAATGCATCGAATCTGTTATTGAAATTGGAAGTCACGATGGAGAGTTGAGCTGCTAATTGGGAGATGAGATTTATCTAGTCAACATCCGTATCAATTTTCATGTATTGAACTCCATGCTCTCTTGGTCATTAATAGTTGTTGGTAGCCATATCTCATATTCCCATAAGCACCAAAAGAAAAGGAGAAATTTAAAATAAAAATAATAAATGGTAAAATAATAATAATAATAATAATAATAATAATAATAATAATAAATATCTAAATTAACACAAAAAATCTTATCACAATATCAACTAATTAAAATTTTAAATCCCCGACAACGACGTCAAAAACTTCCTCGTGGTTTTATTAACCCTACTGCAAGTGCACAGTGTGGTTTATAATGTAGCGGTGGACAAAAGTATCGCATCCACATGAATTTAGTATTTTAATTATTTGAATACCACAATTTAATATCTTTATGTTATATCTAGACAACTGAATTAAATGATTTGATTAAAAATAAAAGAAATGAATAAAAGTAAATAAATATGGAATCACAAAGATAGAAATCGTAAAGAAAATCGGGGGATAAAGATGCATTCTAGAGCTGGAGAATCCTTATTTAATCCATTTACATAATTAGTTTATTATATTCCTATGTTGGGACTTAGATCTAGTTAGAACAACCACAAATTTACTTTAGACCTTCTCTCGAAGCGCCTAAAGTGTGGATCACATAATAAGAATTAACGTCTCCGTTCAAATCCTATCATGCAACTCCTAAAAGATCCTAATACCCTCTCAATTAACCTTAACGCTCTTGAGTGTCATTGATTAATAAGTCAATTGCTGTAGATCTTGTATTAAAACTCATCTCTCGATTTATGAATTAACATATCAAATCATGCTAATTAGTGATCAAGTAATCAACATGTAATAAACACAAGAGTAATTAAAGACATAGATCAAGTCATAGGAAATATAATAAGACCAATCAAATAAACTTCATAAATAAATTATCAACCAACCCTAGAATAGGGTTTAGATATCCATAGTAAAATAAATAACAAAACACCAACAATAATTTATGTTTAACAAAAGAAAAATAAAAAAACTCAGAGGAATCATCATCTTCAATCTTGGTCGACTTGAATTTCTTGCTCTTGACCTTCTTAATCTTCTCTTACAACTTCTTTATATGTTGATGAATGATTTGGAATGTGTATGGATGTATATGGATGTATGTGGATGTATGTGGATGTATCGAGATACTTAAAATCATTTCTTTGAAGTTTCTTTTATAGATATAGAAATCGACCCCGAATAGGAAACAAATTATAGTCCAAGTAGGAGTCCATCGCCCAGATTAGCAGTCCTGACCTGACCACTAACGATGACCGCTAAATTTATATGAAAAATGGGCTCCTAAACCAACCGCTAATTATGCAGCAACTGCTAATTCCGACCGCTAATTTTGTACAGACCTCTTCAGCCCAATTTCGTGACTTTTTTTCGATCGTTGTGCGTCATAGACAACTTCCTTAGTCATTTTAACATCCGTCTTCACCTAATGGTCCATTTAAAGCTCATTTCTGCAAAGATTTATCTCAAATACAAGAACCGTCAAAGAATAGAAAATTGATATAAACTTAGATAACTATACACTATATCATCACCAAATCGCACATATTATTCATGGAATAGTGTATAAAATTTGAGTTTATTACTTGCATAACCATGGACTTTGATTTTACTAGCAAACGTAATATTAGGGTGTTATGAGTATATATCACATCCTCAATACTACTTAGCAAACGTAATATTTTGTAGCGTCTCTTTTCATGGATTTAGCTTCCAATATTTGATCTCTTCTCCTTTGTACTTCTTGCAGTTTCTTCAGACGCGTGCCTTCAGCCATGATGGAAGATCTGGCTCGAGATATCATTTGTAGTGAACTCTACAAATTCTTATATGTATTTATGCTATTTGGTATTATATTGGTGTAAATATATTGTATATAATAACAGCAAGGGAAATTAATAGGAAGAAATGGGGGAAAATAATAAAGAAGAATGAGAGAGATCAGATAATATTTTTCTTCTTAATTTTCAAAATGCAGCAAACGAGTATAAATACTATCAATCGGTCCCACTAAATAGAAACTTTAATGGAAACATAAGCTTAACATATAAAAATAACATAAAACATAACATAAGGTATTTAATTTGGCCCAATTGGTCCTTCTTTACTTCAGCCACTGTTCTCGGCCCAAACACCTTTACGGCCTAATTTTTCTAAACTCGTCATCACTTCCAACTCGGAACCTTTACCCACAACAGTAAACCTGACCCTATCCTCAATGCTCAGGTTTGGAATCTCTTTATTATACTCAAACGCGAACCCTAGCTCCTTCAAGCTATCATTTTTATCCCCTTTTTTATCTTTTTCTCCTTTCCCAATCCTCAATCCACCCATCTCACCTTCAACCTCCTGCAATCCCATGACAACCAACTACACGCCACCCCTTATATAACATGTACAATTTTTTCTTAATCCATCATCCAAAGACTTTAGTATTACTTGCATTGCATTGCCAAAAAAAACATTTATTTAATAAATTAAACATGGCTCTTTTTTATAGTTTGGTAAAGAATGTTAGGGATCTTGGAGAATCCATGTACTTCTTAATTCTTAAATTGTGAGTTGTTCGTACTTATGAACAACCACCGTTCGGAAGGTTGAATAGTGCACCGACTTTTGAAATAGTTCTACATAACCGCATCAGTAAATGAATTCATGGCACAATAATCCGCTCAGAACTTTAACGATTCAAGTAAAATTTTGTTGAAGGAGAGCTATATGCTTTTCAATGTTTCAAAGAATAAAAAAAATAACATGCGTTATCGAACAACTAAACATCAATTTAAGTTCATTGTTACATCCAAGACGAACATTGTTCACATGATCAATGATTTTCCTTTCACATATGTTTGAGTTTTGACAATTTACATCCTTCCAAGATGCCGACCTCTTAGATGAAAATTTACTCTTGTGTACTTAAATAGATTTATTAATAATTTCAAATTTTATGTCTAACTTTGTATTTTATCCCGTTCTTTATATAATTTCTTATTGTTTTGTTTAATAATAACAGACATAATTGGAAAAGTGGTGCAATATTCGCAACCTAAAGAGATGATATGTAACCAAAAGCCCACTCAACTCGTGGACTTCGAACTACAAGACATTGAGTATATATATTATTTTTATTTTATTTTTCCTTACCACTAATCTTTTTCTTATATAATTTTTTCCCAACATTTATAGTGTCCAAGTTATCAATTGTAACCTTTGGGGTGTCAAAGCCGTTAATGAATTAACCTGGAGATTTATAGACAAATTGAGCATCCCTTAATAAGTATTTTTATAGTTATGTCATGGAAAGATATATAGAGGTGATACAAAATTCACAAATAATCATCATTTACTTTGTCATCAAACATTTACTTAACATAGTTTCATTTTTTTGGCAGGCGAGGTCAAATTAGGTTAAGTCTATCTATACTTTATGGTCTATATTTTTAAGTATTTATGTCCATCTGTATGTATGTGTTCTGAATGAAAATGATGTAGTATTTACATGTAATTCGATTATGTGTTAATATTTCGATGTAGTAATATTTTTATATCAACTACATAATTTTTTTATTATAAATATAGGGAGGGTTCTACTGGATATATGGAAAGATTGACGATGTTATCACCAAAGAAAAATGGTGTTACTTATCGTGCAGTTGATGCTCGAGAAAAGTTTCTGAAGTCGGTGGAAACTCAATCACATTCCGGTGGCGTGTTTTTTGTTTATGGTTATAGGGAGGACATGTAAAACTTTTGTTTGGAAGACATTACCTGCTGCAATAAGATCGAAAGGAGACATAGTATTGAATGTTGCTTCAAGTGGAATAACATCTTTGTTGTACTGTGCATTCTCGATTTGCTATTCCGATAGGTCCCAATGAAGATCCAATGTGCAACATAAAATAAGGAAGTCCCCTCGCCGAACTTCTTGTGATGTGTAAGCTTATAATATGGGATGAAATTTCTATGGTCCACAAATATTATTTTGAAGCTTTGGACAGAACTTTGAGAGACATAATGTTGTTGAGTAATACATCCAGTTATAATTTACCTTTTGAAGGTAAAACCATTGTATTTGGTGGAGACTTCAGATAGATATTGACAGTCATACCCTGAGGTAACTGACAAGACATTGTCAATGTAAGTATCAATTCTTCATATATATGACGATATGTAAAAGTATTGAGGTTAACTGAGAACATGAGATTGCAGTCTATGAATTATGAGGTTAAAGCAAATGAATTACAAAGATATTCAGATTGGGTTGCTGCCATAGGTGATAGTCTACTTGGTGGTAAAAATGATGGACATGCTACCATTGAAATACCAAATGACATTCATCTCAAATTTTTAGGTGACCTTATTGCATTTATCATTAATAGTACATATCCATCTTTATTGTTTACTCCGAATAATTTATCTTATGTGCAATAAATGACTATTCTAACTCCAACACTTAATGTTGTTGATTCAGTAAATCATTACATAATTCCCATGAATCAGTCTGATGGTAGAGTGTATTTAAGTTCAGACAGCACGTGCAACTCCGATGGAATTATTGATGTTCTTAGTGATGTACACACGCATAAATTTCTCAATGGATTGAAGTGTTCTGGTTTGCTAAACTACAAACTTAATCTAAAGGTTAGAATATCAGTCATGTTATTGGGAAACATTGACCACTCCCATGGATTATGCAACACAATATGTTTGGTTGTTACCCGTCTTGGTCACCATATTTCGGAGTCTAAGATATTAACCGGATCTAACTCAGGCAAAAAAGTATTCATTTCCAGAATGTCACGTACATCATTAGATCTACACATTCCTTTCAAGTTTCAACGAAGATAGTTCCCTTTGATTGTTCTGTATGCCATGACAATCAACAAAAGTCAGGGACAGTGGATGTCCCATGTGGGAATTTTTCTGAAGAAATCAGTTTTCTCTCATGGTCAACTTTATGTTGTTGTTTCCAGAGTAAGAAGTCGCGGTGGATTAAAGAGCTTAGTACGTGATAAAGACAACAACACCAGTTCATGTATAACAAACGTGGTGTACAAAGAATTTTTCCAAAATCTTTGAAATATTAATATGTTCTCAATTTATGATGTTTATTTATATCGTGCTTTGAGACATTTATAATTTATATTGATTTTTGCCTTTTTGAGACTTACATCTCCACTGAGTTTGTTTATCAGACTAAGGTAAGCTTTTGAATATTTGATGCTAACACGGTTGTTGTTATTTGCTATTGACGATGCTAAAAACTAATATGTGCTAATGAAATGAGACTTCAAATATGTGATTTGAATGTTTGATTATATATAATATTTTGAAAATTTATGTTTTTATTTAGCCACATAATAATTTTATATTTAATCCTATTTTAAATTAGTTATACACCAATCATCGTGCATCGCACGGGTGGTAGATTAGTATAATATAATTACAGCTTATATATAATAATAAATATTAACATAATACCTTCTAACATGACGTCAAACAAGTGATCTCATTTAGTATTTTCTTCGTTTTTGAATAAGTGTTACTCTGGATGAATGCACACATATTAATAATGATATTAATTAGATAATCAAATTACTTTATACACTCTTATGTGAATACATTAAATGAATTAAATATGGTTATTTGAATGCATTAAATGATGACAAATATGATAAAAAATATGAAAGTTTTTACATCAATTGTGTAGAATGACATTTTTTGTGAAACAAAATTAAAGTGGTAGAATAACATTTATTGTGAAATGGAGGGAGTAATTAATTAGATAAATTAAGTGCCAATGGTTATTTCTAATCAGAACAAAGTAGAAAAATTCATTTCTAACCAAATAATGTATACAATTCTTTTTCTAATCAAATATTTTTGTATTCTCAATAATACCATTAGTAAAAAAATGGGACCGTCCAACACCCCTACCTTATTAGAGCTTCTCCAAGAGAAGTCTCTCTCCTTGGTGAAACAACAAATGTAGTGTGAATTTCCATAAAATCTGTCTCCAATAGTCAACTTCCGGCTCAGTAAAATGTAGTGTTTGAGAACAGTGCCTCAGTTAAATAATCGAGGCATTGTTACTCTCGGCAACTCCGATTTCTCCTTTTTTTTTCTTTCATTATTTAATTGTGCAAGCTGTTCCTCTCTTCTTCTTCTTTTCTTCTTTCTTTCATTATTTAATTGTGCAAGCTGGTTTTTTTTTTTTATATATATATTTTGTATTAAATTTCTTTCAATTGTTTTAAAAGACAAAATACATAATTAATAAAAATAGAATTACATAAATATTTAACAATACAAAACCACAAATATATTACAATAAACAATACAAATACATAATTGTTATGGCATGTAATTTATTTTTAATAAATGATCTATTATGAAATGTTGAATTTTATATTGAATAAGTTGATTGTTTTTACATGAACCTTTTAATGATGGTAAAATAAAAAAAAATTTAATTATATATTAATTAAAAATAAAAAATAATGAGCAAGAATATTAATATATATTTTTATATTATATATATAATCATATTCAATTAAATAATTCGATAAAATAATTAAATCAATAGTAAAAAGTATCAAAAGGGAATATTCTATTGTAGGGTGAAATATAGAGTGATGTTGTTGAAGATGAAAATTGAAAATCTATAACTTTAACTGTACAGTAGTATAGAGTTAACTGTATTATGATGAAAACTGTTGGAGAAGGCCTTAGTTATTACACACGCCTAACCCTAAAAAAATGCACACGCTTATCATATAACTAAAACGCTGACAATTCAATACACGCCAAAGGAAGAGATTCCATAGGTTAAAAACCAATCCCATCGTATCCATTGTCGTCATTGTGCATTTGTGTTTCATTTTTTTATGATTTAAACATGCATTATGCATGCATTTAGTTAATTAATTGATGGGTATACGTTTAAATATTATGATCTAGTGATTTACATATGCTCGAATTAGAATCTGAAATGAAAAAAATTAGAAAAAAAAAACTGACATTATGCATATTATTATGTTAATTGACTGATTTATTATATAAAAAAATTAAACATGTGCAATTTTTGAACACGGTTCACCCAAATAGTGTTCATATGACCACGATTCGGAATTAGAGAGAGAAGGTATGGATTATTGATTAGAAAAAAAAAATCTGTTTACTCCGTCTTAATTTCTCTCCCATAAATGAATGCGGTGAATTATTTTATGGTTTATATCCGAAGTCAAACTGGTGAAATTGCAAACAGGGTGACAGGGCCTCATATAATTAATTTGGTGTCCGAAGCCCAAAATCAACCCGACCCGACCCATCAATTTATTACATCCACGCCATTAATTTGTAATATTTTGGACAAAAAAAACAGCAAAAATCCTCACCCTTCCGTTTCTCACGCGGGTGTTCTCCTTTCACTTCTCCTCCCACAATCCACGCGAAAAATCCTCAATAAATCATTTTTGCTCATTCAACTGCCGTTTTTCCTGATTGGTATGCTTTAATCACGCACTCACTATTATGCTAGATGTTTTAACTTGATTGAGACTACTATAATCTTTGAGCTTTTTTCGTGGATGATTTTTTTAATTCAATTTTCGATGTGTTATTGATTCGCGAAAGATTTGTAGTTGGCGAACTGTTTCTGATTGAGCAGATGGCGACGGCTCAAGGAGGATCATCTTCTAGAAGAAGCGTGACGTTGACCAGGAAGAAATCTGCCGCCGAGAACGGTGGCGGAGAAGGAGGAGGAGGAGGAGTTGGGATTCCTCCTAACTTGCACCACCGCAAATCTATATCCGCTCCCCGTTCCGTGTACGCTATCCTTGTCTTTCTAAGCATCAATTGGAAATGTTTCTATTCCGTAATCGTGCGAATTAATTTTCCATTATAGATACCCAAGTTTTATGCAGATTCCTGGTGTGTGGATGGCGTTAAAGGGATTATTGTGTGCTTGAGTTTTCGTTTATTTTGCTGTGGAATCAATTTGTCATATAACGGAATCTAAAGTGAATGCCGTAAAGTATATGAAAATTTATTGCCTGCAGATAAGTAAAGAACAAGTAATTTATTGACCAGCTCATAATTGCTGAAAGCAACAGGTTTCTCTACCTTCTACTGAAAACGTGTTTCAATCTTCCTTCGCGTGATTAGGGATTTAGGGTGAAGCTTTCTGCAAAAACTGAAACAGAGTCACTTCTACAGTTTTTTTGGAAGCTTGAATTTGCTCTTTTTTTTTTTAATGAAATCCTTCTATTTCAGCTTCAACAGTAGTTCCAGAAAACCCTCAGGCTTTTGTAGCTATAATGACCTTCTTGTTAAGCACTCCTCAATATTGCCATAAATGACGGCTTAATCCGAAGTTCTGGAAACAGCTGTTTCCTGGAGCCGCCTGCTCAAAAGAAAGTACAAGGAAGTAAATTAATATAAATAAAATGTAGATTTATAACATTGCACTTGAAAATTCAGGTATCTGAATCACTAAGCATCAAGCCTTCTTAATAATAAATAGGCTAAACCATCATTTATATCCCAGACTATTTCCATTTTCTCAAATTTATCCCAAACTAACATTTTTATCAATTAAATACATAAACTATTAAAAAACTAATTATATATGTCCCCGGATACATTTTTCGGCCAAAATCGGATTTTAAAATAAGTTCAAAAAAATTAGAATAAATATATTATGTCATAGACTTGATCAATTTTGCTACAACGCAAGAAGTTGACCCAACTATTTAGCTGAAATATTAGGTAATTTTTTACCTTAAAATGTATTTGGGGATAGATTTGATACCTATATTTTTAGGACAGAAGCATTGAAAGGCACCAAATATTCTATTACGTTATCAAACTCTGGTTATGGTCATTTAGGCTGATGTTATGAATTGTGTAAATTTTGGGAAATATATTGGAGAAAATTAGTTGAAGTACAACTTCAAGTCAGTTTGATTTATGTCATGACAATATAAAAATTAATATCACATGAATTCAAATATCAAATAAGTATGCAATAGCTTCTCTTGGGTTTCTAACAACTGTATAAACCATATGCTTATGAATTGAGAACATCCAATGCAGTACAAGAAGACTGACTGAGATTTATGTTAAAAACAAATCTAAAACTGTAACTCTAAACATAAACATTATAATAGTTTGTAAATATTCATTATGCCTCCTGAAGGATATCCTGTTTTCTGTTTGTTGAGTAAGTTAACTAATTTTTTCTATTACAATAAGGAAGGAATGTGCATTATGTATTATAGATATGTTCTTTATGTGTAAGCTCATATTTCAGCAGTTAAATTAATTTGTGGAAGACATATTAAAGATGGATGTCTGCAACTCATCTTATGTCACAAGGTATTTCTATGATATTTGAAAATTATGTTCCCTCAATTTGCATCAGGGGACTGACAGGAGAACGAACAGTCAAGCGATTGAGGCTGTCAAAAGCCTTGACAGTACCTGAATCTACAACAATAATTGAAGCTTGTCGCCGGATGGCTGCCCGTAGGGTTGATGCGTTATTGCTAACTGATTCAAATGCATTATTGTGTGGAATCCTGACAGATAAGGTACTGTTGGAGGGATATACATGCGACCAGAAGCTAGTACAAGTCTTTTTACAACTTTCCCTATATTGCTTTTTTTTTTCTTTTCTTCAAAGTAATGAATTCTCCCATCTTTTGCACTGAAGGATATTGCTATGAGAGTCATTGCTTGTGATGTTAATTTTGAGGAAACTCCTGTATCTAAGGTTATGACAAGGAACCCAACATTTGTGCTTTCTGATTCTCTTGCAGTTGAAGCCTTACAAAAAATGGTTCAAGGTCTCTTTCATCTCGGATACCATGCTTCAACACACTATCTCATTTTATAAGCTAGACTGTTTTGGCTTTCGCATAACATTCTTTTCCACAGGAAAGTTTAGACATTTACCAGTTGTTGAAAAAGGAGAGGTGATTGCTTTACTTGACATAGCAAAATGTTTGTATGATGCTATTGCTCGTTTGGAGAGGGCAGCTGAGAAGGGAAAGGCCATTGCAGCTGCTGTTGAAGGTGTTGAGAAACACTGGGGGACAACAGCTTCTGGTTGGTGCATGCACTCTCCATTTTTTTATTTATATATTACTTTTCTTTGCAAATTTTGCTTTTGTTGGGCTTTGTTTTTCCTTTTCTTTTCATCTTGCATGTTGTAATTATCAGTCTCTGGCCATTTTGTATGTTATCAGGATCAATTATCTGGTGATTGCTACTGATTCAATTTTAACATGTTGATATGTAGGCCCAAACACGTTCGTTGAGACACTTCGAGAGAGAATGTTTACACCCTCCTTGTCCACTATAATCTCTGAGAACTCAAAGTAGGTAATATCTTCACTTTGCTATTAACTCTATTCATAATATGAATCTTTCAACTATAACCAGACATGGATATTGCTACTAACCTCAGTCCTTTGTTAGGATTGTTACAGTAGATCCTAGTGACACTGTGCTAGTGGCTGCAAAGAAGATGCTTGAAGTTCAAGCAAGCTCTGCCATTGTAACTGTAGAAAACAAACCACGAGGAATACTTACGTAAGCTTTCCCTTCTTTTAGAAAATGCATCCTTGAATGACAAGCACTACATATACCATCTGTGAAATTTTGTGCCTTAAATTTTTTGAGTACTCACTTACGTCCAATGCTTGTTTTAGTTCAAAAGACATGCTGATGAGGGTCATAGCTCAAGATCTTCCTCCAGGATCAACTTTAGTGGAGAAGGTAGAGTTCACCCTTCTTTCTCCTCGTCATTGGTTTTTGCATCCATATCCATCACTAGAGCTGCTCAATCTAGGGAGTTGTTTAGGTGGAATTGTTTCTGCATTTCCTATAATTCATAGTAGACTCTTTCGGGAATTTTTCTCGAGTTTCTGTTTTCCGGGGAAATCAGATAGTATTTTGACATAGTTCGGTTTTTTCCTCCCCCTATAACAATTCTCCAGGTGATGACACCTAACCCAGAATGTGCTACAGTTGATACACCTATTGTTGATGCTCTTCATACCATGCATGATGGCAAATTTTTGCACCTTCCAGTTGTTGATAAAGGTGGATATTTCACTACAATATGTTGTGGAAGCTTTTGTCGTGATTTGAGGACTATTGATTTGAGACCTAATATTTTATGGCAATGATACAGAAGGAGTGGCCGTAGCTGTTGTTGATGTGCTTCATATAACTCATGCTGCCATAGCCACAGTAAGTCAATCTGAACCTTCCTTAAAACAGATGAGTTAATTGGAGACCAAATGATTTGAACTAAGAAATATGCTGGACCTACTGAAGCTATCTGTATAGAAGGAAAAACATAATGCAGAATCTCACAAGTGTTTGCTTAATTTTGGCACTTGGAATCTGTGCTATTGCATTATGTTCTTTCTGAAGATTTCATGCTCTGATTTATTTCCTTTTCAGGTTGGGAGTACTGCAGGAGTCAATGGTGAGGCCGCAAGCCACATGTTGCAGAGGTTTTGGGATTCTGCATTGGAATTAACTCCAGATGATGAAGATGAGACCCGAAGGTTGTGCACTTAACTGTTGATTTGCAATTCTTGATTGCTACTATTTTCTTACAATTTCTGATAATATTTCAGTGAGAATTCCTTGAAGATGCCTTCTGATGCAGGAGAAACTGGTCGATCTATTGCTTATCCTTCTCCCACCTCAAGCATGTTTGCTTTCAAGATTCAAGATGGAAAAGGGAGGATGCATAGATTTTTATCTGGTATCTTTTCAACCTGCTTGTTTTAGGTGTGAACATTTGTAGTATGGGGAGGTGTCCTAGTACAGATTTAGGTTCTGCACAAATGCTCCAACTTCAAATTGATTTCGCAAGAGTGCAAGTTATGCGCTCCAGAGAAACATTCTACACATGTATATTTTATCTATATATTTAATATGTTATATAGGTGTTTCGTATGTATGGATAGTTTATGTATCAACAATGCTATATCATTTCAATTGAGGAAAATTGCGTCTTGTATTTTTATCATCTCGATTATCTGGTGCACAAAAAAAAATTCATCACTTTCTGTTGCCACTTTGTATTAGGTACACAGAGTTTGGCTGACCTAATAGCGGCAATCCTTCAGAGAGTAGGAGATGAAATTGATGCTAACAACCTTCCACAAATTCTGGTAGAATGTGCCCTTGACTCTGCCTGCCTTGTTTGTTTTATTTATTTCAAATTCTTATGCTTTTGCGTGGCAACCATTCTGTAGTATGAAGATGAAGACAAGGACAAGGTTATTCTTGCATCCGACAATGATCTTCAAGCAGCTGTAGACCATGCAAGGCTAGCTGGTTGGAAGGTACAGTTTTTTATACTTGAAAGTAACTTTTGCTATCTGTATCTGTCAAAGAATTTGCATCCGTTTGTGATGTTCTCTTTTAAGTTTGTATTCTTCAAAACACATGCTGTGTGTAGTCTTTTGACACATTTGGCCAAAAAAAGAAGGAAATAATGAATTCGGCAAGTAAACTGAACAGGGATTGAGATTGCATCTAGACTATTCCAGAGCAGGACGTCCGCGGAGGGGATCCAACTCAAAAGGTATGGAATATGCTCAAGCAGATGCTTGGGCTTCAGCATACAATACTGTGGCAGCTGGTGCTGCGTTAGTTGCAGGTTTAGGTGTTTTGGCATTTTTGAGGCGATCGGGAAATTGATGGAATTTGATTCCATTTACACTTGTGCTTGGAGAGGCTATAAAAGGTTGAAGAGCAAACGGAAGTGGTGGATGAGATTGTGGTTGTGCTATGGTTGAATTGGATTTGTGGAATATACATGAACTTTAACAAGAAAAATTGGTTTGTCTTGCCGCCATACGAAAATAAGCAGTGGTGATTACTGATTATGACGAAAAATTGGTTTGGGGTGCATCTGCAGCTTCTGTAATACGGAGGTGATGCTGTGTATCTTCTTCATTGTATGAATATGAATTGAGAACTGGATATGGAAATGTTCTAATTGGAGCTTCTGCATACAATTCTGTGGATTGTCGAAATGATGGATTTCTTACTGTTTCAAAAAAAATTATTGCCATCCATCTCTAATAGTGGATGCCTTGTAATCTGGACTTGAATTTGGCTTTGGATGTTTGTCGGAATCGTATCCAGTTTTTCCCCATCTCTCTCTTTCGTCTGTGTGTGTACAGGATCTGATTTGGTCGGGTTTTCATAATGTTCATCTATTTATTAGTGAATATGTTCCTTTTTTTTGCAGTTGTAGTGGACACATTATGATCATGTAGAAATTTAAACAAAATCATATGTAAAAAAAAAAAAATAGCAAAAGCGAACTCATTATAACTATTGTCATTTGCTATTCTTTTATCCTTAAAAATTAAAATAGGGGAACACAATTGCTATTCTTTTATTCTTAAAAATTAAAATAGGGGTACACTTGTGTGGGATCAACTCACAAATCAGGATCTCTATCTGTAGGGATGTAAGTAGGCCGAGCCAGGCTTCGGCTTGAAAAGTTTGGGCCTGGCCTATTATCTATTTAGTACTTTTATGTCGGTCTAGGTCTGTCTTTTTTAACTGAATGAGCCTAACCATAAGTTTGTTTAAGCCTATAAAAAATAAATTTTATATTTTTATAAAAAATATATAAATATATACATACATATTACATACATACACTTTATAATTTTAAAAAAATTCAAGCAATAAATCAAATTAATGATTTACGAATATAAATATTTCTTCTTGTTAAAATATGAATATTGTTGTAAACTAGAGAGAGACGAGAGAGAATATAAATTCTGTGTGTATTTAATATGAGGACCAAATGCCTCTATTTATAATAGTACAAGAGATAGGGTTTTAGAGTTAGATACTTGACCATCACTCATATCATATATATCTATTAGATATATTTACAACACTCCCCCTTAAGTGACCAATTTCTAAAACAAATGTTGCCTCATTAAAACCTTGCTAGAAAAACTCATTGAGAAAAAATCTAGTCGAAGGAAAAAGAGTACAACTGCTCCCCCTGATCTTGAGATCATTGTAGATCTTGGAGTCGGCGCATGCCGATCTTGTGTACCAATTTTCTGAATGTTGATGTTGGTAATGCCTTTGTGAATAAGTCTGCCAAATTGTCACTTGAGCGAATTTGTTGAATGTTGATATCGCCATTCTTTTGGAGATCATGTGTGTAGAATAACTTGGGAGAAATGTGTTTCGTCCTATCACCTTTGATGTATCATTCCTTGACTTGCGCGATGCAAACAGCATTGTCTTCATACAAAACAGTTGGAGTGATCTTTGATAAAGGTAATTCGCATGACTTTTGGATGTGACTTGTCATATTTCTCAACCATACACACTCTCGACTTGTTTCATGAATTGCAATGATTTCAGAATGATTTGAGGATGTTGCAGTCAAGGTTTGCTTCATAGACTTCCATGATATAGCAGTTCCACCACATATGAAAACATAGCCAGTTTGTGACTTGGCTTGATGTGGATCAGATAAAAATCCTGCATCCGAATACCCTATCAGAGAAGAATCGGAATTTTCTGAATAATATAATCCAAGGTCTATGGTACCCTTCAGATAACGTAGAATGTGCTTAACACCATTCCAATATCTCAAAGTGGGTGCAGCGCTATATCTTGCGAGAAGATTTACAGAAAAAACTATATCTGGTCTAGTATAATTAGCCAGATAAGTTAATGCTCCAATTGCACTTAGATATGGCACTTCAAGACCAAGTATCGTTTCACCATCTTCAATAGGTAGAAATGGATCTTTCTTCGTATCAAGAGATCTAACGACCATTGGTGATGCTAATAGATGTGCATTATCCATGTAAAAGCGTTTTAACACTTTTTCTGTATATGTGGATTGGTGAATAAACGTTCTTCCTCGGACACGTTCAATTTGCAAACCAAGACAAAATTTTATCTTTCCCAAATCTTTCATCTCAAATTCTTTCTTCAAATATTCAGCAGTTTTATTGAGCTCTTCAGGAGTCCCAATTAAATTCAAATCATCAACATAAACTGCTATAATTGCAAATCCACTTTCGATTTTCTTATGAAAACACAAGGGCAGATATCATCATTTTTGTATCCTTCTTTCAACAGATACTCGCTCAATCTATTATACCACATACAGCCAGACTGTTTCAGCCCATACAACGATTTTTGCAGTTTAATTGAAAACATACTTTTGAGTTTTGACTTTAATGTTTCAGGCATTTTAAATTCTTCAGGGATTTTCATATATATGTCATTATCTAATGACCTATATAGATAGGCAGTTACTACATCCATAAGGCGCATAGCAAGCCTTTGTGACACAGCCAGACTAATTAGAAATCTGAAAGTAATCGCATCCATTACTGGAGAGTATGTTTCCTCATAATCAATTCCTGGTCTTTGAGAGAAACCTTGCGCTACGAGTCTTGCTCTATATCTCGTAACTTCATTTTTCTCGCTTCTCTTTCTAACAAATATCCATCTGTATCCAAGAGGGGTTTCAGATTCCGGAGTTAGGACTATAGGTCCAAATACTTTCCGGTTATCACAGGAATTTAATTCCATTTCCATAGCTCTTTTCCACATTGGCCAATCATTTCTCTGTTTACATTCTGTAATAGATTTTGGTTCAAAATCCTCATTTAAAATTTGATGAGCTATGTGAAAGGTGAATATATCATCTACAATGATATGTTCTCTTTCCAGTATCTGATTGGAAGATAAATAATTTATTGAGATCTCATGATTTTCAGATACATGTAATTCTTTAGGAATTACATCACTTTCATTTGATTGATTAATCATTTTCATCATTGTTTGGTTTCCATCTTGCTCCTTTCTTTTCCTAGGCACAGAATCTTTGGAACTAATTGGTCGAGCACGTTTTTGACGAATTTTAGACTCATTTGCTACCAAAGCTATTTGTCCTTCAGGGACATCAATTTTGGCTGGAATATTTACAGCATGTATGTGAGATTGTGTCACTTTTCTTGTATCTACAAAAGCATCAGGAAGTTGGTTTGCAATCTTTTGCAAATGAATAATCTTTTCAACTTCTTGTTCACATTGATTAGTTTGAGAATCAAAATGTGACAAGCTTTTCTCATTCCAAGATATTTCCTTGTGCTTTTCTGGATGTAGATTCGTTCCACCTAATGTTGGAAATGTCATTTCATCAAAATGACAATCTGCAAAACGTGCAGTAAATAAATCATCCGTTAAAGGTTCAATATACCTTATAATCGAAGGTGAATCAAATCCAACATATATCCCAAGCCTTCGTTGGGGACCCATTTTTGTTCGTTGTGGGGATGCAATTGGGACTTGAACCGCACAACCAAAACTTCGTAAGTGAGAAACATCTGGTTCTCGACCAAGAATAATTTGCATTGGGGAGTATTCATGGTTAGCCGATGATCTAATACGAACTAATGTTGCCGCATGTAATATGGCATGACCCCAAGCAGTAGTTGGGAGTTTTGACTTCATAAGTAATGGTCTAGCAATAAGTTGAAGACGTTTAATAAACGATTCTGCTAAACCATTTTGAGTATGGACATGAGCGACTGAATGTTCAATCTCAATTCCAATAGCCATACAATAGTTTTCAAATGCTTGAGACGTAAACTCACTAGCATTATCAAGACGAATTCTTTTAATTGAATTATATGGGAATTGAGCTCATAATTTTATAATTTGAGCAAGTAGTCTAGCAAATGCTGCATTTCTAGTAGAAAGCAAGCATACGTGTGACCATCTAGAAGAAGCATCAAATCAATACCATAAAGTATCGAAAAAGGCCACATGGTGGATGTATAGGTCCACAAATATCTCCTTGAATTCTCTCTAAGAAAGATGGAGATTCAATATTAACATTCGTATATAAAGGTCTAATGACTAACTTGCCTTGCGCACAAGCATCACATGGGAATTCATTTGTCATAAGAATCTTTTGATTCTTCATGTTGTGCCCATATGAATTATTGATTATTCGGCGTATCATAGTTGCTCTAGGATGTCCAAGCCTATCATGCCAAAGCAAAAAGCTTTTTGTGTAATTGAACTTCGGGTTCATGACATGGTTTGTCTCAATTGACTTTATGAATGTGTAATACATCCCAGAAGGTAGAGTTAATAATTTTTCTTTTGTTCGCTTATGGCCGGATACAAAAGAATTTATGCAGAGATATTCTTTTCCACCTTCTGATATAGTCTCGATGTGGTATCCATTATAACGGATATTCTTGAAACTTAGTAAGTTTTTTTTGGACTTACTAGAATACAGGGCATTTTTAATATCTAATTTAGTATCATTTGGTAAAATGATACAAGCTCTTCCGGAGCCTTCAATGATGCTTGGTGCACCTGATATCGTGTTAACATTATCCTCAGCTAATGTCAACTTAAGAAAATATTTCTTATTTTGAAGAATGGTGTGTGTAGTGGCACTATCAGCAAGACAAATATCACAAGATTCTATTTGAATGTCTGAGATGTTTTTAAAAGAAGATCAATTATTATTGAGTAAAAATACGAAAGGAAAAAAATTGTTTTTAACGGAAAAACAACAATGTGAAAGTAAATAAGCAATGTCTTTTTATCAACTAGAAATAAAAGATAAATGACTAAACAATGTCCATATGATCGTCTTCAAGCACACGACCACCAATCAACTGATCCATGTTATCTCCTTTTGGATAATCAAAGAAGTCAGAGACATCTAAGTGAGCAGTATCAATTGGACCATCAAAGTCAACGACATTGGTTTCCTTCTTATCTTTTCCCTTGATCGAATCTTGATATAGATCTGCAAGGTGTTTTGCCGTTCGGCAAGTACGTGACCAATGTCCATTCATGCGACATCTATGACATGCAGCTTCCTTTTTGGATGAACTGTGCTCGTTGGATGTTTTCTGCCTTTTGTCGCTAGAGGTTGCATCATTTGGTTTACCGCGTCCATGACCGCGACCATATCCACGTCCACGTCCACGTTGGTTCCCACGACGTCCATTGTCATGGTTGGAAGTTGCATTGGCTTCAGGCAATGCAGCGGAACTAGTGGGGCGGAGTTCGTGATTTTTTATGAGCAATTCATTATTTTGCTCGGCAACCAACAAATAAGATATTAGTTCAGAGTACTTTTTGAAACCACGCTCCCTATATTGTTGCTGTAATAGCACATTAGAAGCATGAAAAGTGGAGAATGTTTTCTCAAGCATGTCAGGATCAGTGATATTCTCTCCACAAAGTTTCAATTTTGAAATAATTCTAAATAATTCAGAATTATAAGCACTCACAGACTTAAAGTCTTGCAGTCTAAGATGCATCCACTCGTAACGAGATTTAGGAAGGACGACAGTCTTTTGATGATCAAACCTTTCTTTCAGGTTTGTCCACAACTCACTCGGATCTTTGACGGTCAAATATTCCGTCTTTAGATCATCATGAAGATGATGACGAAGGAAAATCAGCGCCTTAGCGCAATCTTGTTGAGATGCTTTATTTCCTTCTTTGATTGTCTCCCCTAGACCCCTTGAGATCAGGTGAACATCAGCATCAAGAGTCCATGACATATAATTCTTGCCCGAGATGTCAAGGGTGATGAACTTAAGTTTGGCTATGTTTGTCATTGGTGCAATTCTGCACAAAGAATCAAGGATATATTATCCACATGTTTAATTTATTTGCTCTTTAGAGCATGTAATATTCTTCGGGAATATTACTTGTGCTACTTTAATAGCATCAATTTATGATCTTGAATGTAATATTCTTCATGAATATTACTTGTGCTTCTAGAATCGATGGACTTCTAGAATTGAAAGAGGGGTAGAACAATCGTGCTGATAACGTGTTGTAAACTAGAGAGAGACGAGAGAGAATATAAATTCTGTGTGTATTTAATATGAGGACCAAATGCCTCTATTTATAATAGTACAAGAGATAGGGTTTTAGAGTTAGATACTTGGCCATCACTCATATCATATATATCTATTAGATATATTTACAACAAATATAATATTTATTAACTCAGTTATTTAAATAACAAATTATATTAATAAATTTTATAAAAAATATTTTTTTATTAGTTTAATAAATAAGCTGGCCTATTAGGCTTGATAGACTTTTTCAACAGCTTAGGCCTGACCTATGTATGTAAAGAGGCTTCATAAAGGGTCTCATTGTGGCATATGTAGGCCTAATGTAGGTCGGGCTATAGGCCCCCTGTCGGGTAGCTTGACCTATATTCATCCCTATCTATTTGACCCATATGGTGATCTTATCCTCTTTAACTTTCTTTTTTATTTTTCTTTTTCAATGGCCCTCTTCCCATTTTCGTTTTCTTTTTAGTATTTTTCCACTTTTTTATTTCTTCCTTTTTTTATGTTTTTTTCAAAAAAAATTGGAATTCATTTAATTCTTTTATTCAGCGTCTCGTGTAGTGCAGGAGCCCACATTGCGCTCGATAATTATTTACTTGAAATAAATATATTCCCTAAAATGGAATTAGTGAATCTTAATATTAAATTGAATTAATTTAATTTTTTTATCTAGCGTCTCGCGCAGTGCACTCGCTCGACACTAACGCGTGGGTTTCTGTACTGCACTCGATAATTATTATTTTTTTGAAATAAATATATATCATAAAATGAAATTAGTGAACCCTGAAATTAAATTGAATTAATTTAATTTTTTTTATTCGGTGTCTCGCACAGTGTACTCGTCTGACGCTAATGCGTGAGTCATGTACTGCACTCGATAATTAATTTTAAAAAGAGAGGAGAAAACAAGAAACAAAAAAAACAAGAAGAAAAAGGAAATAAAAAAAGAGTGAAAAAGAAAGGAGAAGAAACTGCAATACAGCCGACGCCAAAACGCCTTTTTTTTTTAAAATACATGCCAGGCGCATGGGAAAGTAGCGTCTGACGCGGGTTTTGGACGGATTTTGAGTGGGTTTGAATTTTATTTGACCCTAATATAAGAAATCCGTTAAACGATTGTATATAAATTTTTATTATTAAATACTTTTATTATCTCTAATTTGTTAAAAAATGATGAAATAGTTTTAATTTGGATTTCCGAACGTGGATCATATTCATAAATGTGCAGTTGTATATTAATGGATGCGTCGAGACAAAGCCACATGTTCAATTATATGATTATAATTAGCTTTTCTATTTTGTATTTATCATTTTTATTTACGCCAAATCTCCTGTGCATCAGGTGCATGGGTCGGCTTATGAGACGGACCCGTTCCGACCAGCATCTGACCCGCGCAAAAAAAAAAAATCACCACCTATAGTATCAGTTCGAACACTAAATAGTACCAATTCGTTTTTTTTGTGTTTTTTAGGGTTTTTTTTTGTTTTTTTTTCTGTTTTTTGGGGCTGTTTTTAGGGGTTTATTTTATATTTTTGGGGGTGTTTTTAGGGGTTTATTTTGTATTTTTAGGGTTTTTTGGGGGGTTTTTTAGGGGTTTATTTTGTATTTTTTAGAGTTTTTTAAGGGGTGTTTTTAGGGGTTTATTTTCTGTTTTTTATGTTTTTTTTTTTTGGTGTTTTTAGGGTTTATTTTGTGTTTTTTATAATTTATTTAGGGAGATTTTTTAGGTATTTATATGTGATTTTTTTAAGATAAAAAAAATGAAAAACAGAAAAAACAAAAAAGAAAAACAGAAAAACAGAAAAAAGCAAAAAAAACGCAACAGAAAAAGAGAAAAAAAAAACGCGGGCACGTGTCGTACACGCGCCGCGCGTGGGTTAATGCGAGAGCGCGTGGGCCTCGTCTCACGCCGTCTCACGGGGGAGGCTCCTGCACAGGAGACCTCCCCTTTTATTTAAGCATACATGGGAGCATTTGTGTCATTCCAATTTGCTCACCGACGGTGGTGCAACCGTGCAGGTGTCATTTCATATCATATAAACATGAATGAGTATAACTAATTTTAATAAATTTTAAGTTGTAACATGCTCAAACGTTTAAAAATCACGTATAAATCATAAGTAGATGACAAAAATTTGTATGAAATTATTTAACGGGTCTTTTCCATTAGACGATTCAACAGGACTCAAATCCACCCAAAAAATCCTCCCAAATCCGTAAAAACAGTCAAGCGCGTGAGCCACGCGCCCGCCCATGCCTGTATCACTAATTATAAGTAAAGTATTACTATGTATATATGAAGTAAAATATCACTGATTATATGTCGAAATATTACTTAATATAAATTGGAGTACTATTAACTATGAAGTATTTTCACATGCTAAGAAGAAATTAAATGAATTATTATTTACATAAATCATAATGTGGGGTTTTATAATTTAGTTGATTCATTTATCTTCTTCGTTTTTGTATATGTTTGTTGATTCTCCAAACATCACGTATCACTATGTATGAAGTAAAGTATCATTAATTATGTGTCGAAGTATCACTTAATATGAATTAAAGTATAATCAACTATGAAGTGTTTTCACATACTAATAAAAAAATATGAATTATTTCCTACATAAATCATAATGTGGACTTTTAATTTAGTTGATTCATTTTTTTTAATATGTTTGTTGATGCTCAAGACAACAAGTACCACTATGTATGAGTAAAGTATCATTAGCAGTGAAGCGAAGTATCATTACCTATAAAACATCTGACAACCACCATTTTCCTTTTTTTCAATTTTTTTTTATTTTTTCAGTTTTTTTTTAAATCTTCATTTTATATATATTGAGCCCAATGCATAAGCTCACACGTTAGCGTCGAGTGAATGCTTTGAGCGAGACACCAGATATAAAAAATAAATTAATTCAATTCAATTTTAGGGTTCACTAATTTCATTTTAGAGTATATATTTATTTAATTTAAAAAAAATTAAATTAGTTCAAGAAAAAAAAAAGATATATATTTATAAAAAATGAAAAAAAATTAAAAAGTGAAAAAAAAAACAAAAAAGAAAAGAAAAATGGGATGGAGAGGGGAAGGGAGACCACTAAAAAAGTAAAAAAAAAGGACCTAATGAGTCAAATAGATATCCATCTAACGTAAGAGACTATTGGTCTCACACAAGTGTACCTCTAAGTAGATAAATAAAAGGGCAAAGGTACAAAAAAATACCTAAGGTATGGGCTGAGTCCCGGTTAGACACTTAAGGTTTGACTCGATCCATTCAGCCCCTTAAGGTTTTAAAATTGGTACAATCATACCCTTTCGACTTACCTCCGTTACTGAGTTAACTCAACGACGTCTATTTTTTTTTTGCTAACAACGATATATTCTTCGTTTAACAAATTTAGAACCTCTAATTTCTAATTCCCCCAAATACTTACGAACAGTAAAAAATTTATTTAGGATTAATTGCTAGAGTTTCGAGCTGTAAATCGATTTAGGATTCAACATTGTCTCTAAGTTTGAATTAACCATAGACGTAAGGATTTAAGGGTTTGAAAGATAACATATGTGATTTAGGAATTAGGGCTTTTGGAATTTGGGGTTCTAAATTTGTTAAATGAGGAATAGATCACCGTTAGCAAAAAAAAAAATCGACGCCATTGAGTTAACTCAGTAATGGAGGCGAGTTGGAAGGGCATGGTTATACCAATTTTAAAACCTTAAGGGGTCAAATGGATCGAGTCAAACCTTAAGTGTCTAATCGGGACTTAGCCCATACCTTAGGTGTTTTTTTGTATTTTTGCCCTAAATAAAAATATCGCGTAAGGTGCAAACAAATGTTGAATATGATTAAACATAAGCAAACACTTCGTAGATATTCTATCATTTTTTCAGATAATATTACTTAAACAAGTTATTGATACCTAGGAATATAAATAAAATTAATAATAAATTCTAATGTACATCATATATACACAAACTTCATATCAGATGGGTGGATATCAACCCAGGCCCGATCCAATAAATAGAAAAATATCACTTCTAATATTAAAAATATCACATTTATTTTGCTAAAAATTACTGCTAAAATTTAAAATAAAAAATACAAAGGAAAATCATAATTTTTTTTATTACGATATTATTTTGGATTGAAAAAAATATCACTTATAATATTAAATAGTATAACTTCTAACATTGAAAATATCACGAGTTCAATGTGTATTATGCAACCCTCAATGTATGTAAGCTTAATTATGTACATCTTGATATATGTGAGACCTTCAAAAAATTAATATTGTAATGGACAGAAAATGTTAAGTCCATTTAGGAAAAACTGTCCAAGCCCATCAGAGTTGTCTAATCATAGCCCACTCAAAGAGACCCACAAGGAGATAGGTGAGCGACCCAGACAAACCTTTCTCAATAAAAGTCACCATCTATTCTGAAAGAATAGGGGCTGAACCCGTGAGATCGGAGCCCAGTTCCTTAGAAGTCGGAGTTTAGATGATCCAAAATCTGTGATAGTCGCGAGGGTAAAAGAACAACCATCCCTTGTGTAGTAGACAACCCAACGAGACCATCATGTCCTACGGCTAGTCAACTTAAAGGAAGCATTGCCATGAAGAAGAGAATCAAATTGAATCCTCGAGATATTAGAAACAATCTTACCTTAGCAACGATTTGGACGGGGTCTCAGGGAAGGTCATATAACAGCACACTTGTAAGGGTACAAGACTATCTAGCCTGCCAAGGATGGTGCACCGGGTAAGTCATGAAGGCCCAATGTCGAGGCCTATATTTGAAGGCCACTACTAAAGGTCACCACTTAACCCACCTTTGAGGGCCACCATCTAAGGTACCATTGAGGCCAAACCCATATGCATTCTAGGTCAAGCAGCAACTAGCACCTTAGAAATGAGTGTTAAACCAAATCCTCAAATTATAGGAAGCGACCTTTTCCTTTGGAAACATTTTTGACTGGATCTCATAAAGGGACATCAGAAAGCGCCTCTAGGTTTGAACCTTTATAAAAAAAAAGGGTGGCGAGCGCAGAGCAAGGGGTTGGCAACTGAGGCATTATTCTCAGTATACCCTCTACTTCAATTCGGCAGCCTCTTCGAGTACAAGATGATGAAGTAGTTTTTGCTTAATATTAGGATTTCTGTTTTGGTAGATTTGCTTTGCTAGCTGTATTCCTACTTCATAGGGATTATAGTTATGTTTGAATAAGTTGTTGAACACTTCTCATAGTTGAGAGAACGTGTCCTAGTTTTTAGCTTTCTGTTTTCTTGTATTGGCTATTTAAGCCTAGCTTTGCTATTCCAGTAATTAAGTCATTCCGCCCAGTTTTACTTGTGTTCTTATATGCTTTCTTATCAGCTTTAAGATCCCAACAATCTGGTATTCAGAGCCCTTACTGGGCGTGAGAGAGAGAAAAAGAGAGCGTAATCGAGAGTGACTTCAAACACGAGAGATGAGTGAGGAAAAAGAGTTTACGCAGCCTACCATACCACGCTTTAACGGTCATTACGACCATTGGGCGATGCTTATGGAAAATCTATTGAGATCTAAAGGATATTGGAAGCTAGTCCAATCCGGCTATGAATAACCGGCAGCAGGAAGCTCGAAGACCGAAGCGCAACAAAAAGCATTTGAGGAAATGGAGCAGAAAGACCAGAGGCAAAGAATTATCTCTTTCAAGTAATTGATCGAACAATTCTAGAGCAGATTCTGGTAAAGCGCACCTCAAAGGACATATGGGACTCGATGAAGAAAAAGTATGAAGCGAATGCTAAGGTGAACCGTTCGATTCTTCAATCCTTGAGAAGGGATTGGGAGATCATGGAGATGAAGATCGGTGAGACCATCACTGATTACTTTGCTCGAGTCATGGGCATCGCAAACAAGATGAGAAGCACTGGAGAAGATATGAAGGATATTGTCATCGTGGAGAAAATTCTCAGAACTCTCACTGAGAAATACAACTATGTAGTTGTTTCAATTGAAGAAGCAAAAGACATTGATGAACTCACAGTTGATGAACTACAAAGTTCATTGGTTGTTCATGAGCAGAAGTTCAATAGGAGCAATGGAGAGGAACAAGCTCTGAGAGTTACCACAGAAGAAAGAAATGGTGGTGGACGAGGTCGAGGGAGATCTAGTGGCAGAGGCAGAGGCAAAGGCAGACAACACTTCTCAAAGGATACATTGGAATGCTACAATTGCCATAAACTTGGACATTTTAAATATGAGTGTCCTGCTTTGAGCAATTTCACTGAGCTCAATGCCGAAGATGAGATGCTTTTAATGGCATATGTAGATCAACATGAAGTCAAACGAGAGGATACTTGGTTTCTTGACTCGGGCTGCTCAAATCACATGTGTGGAAATCAAGCAATGTTTACTGAACTTGATGATAAGTTTCGGCATTCGGTGAAATTGGGAAACAATAGCACGATGAGTGTGAGTGGCAAGGGAAATGTGGAGCTGCTGGTAAATGGCAAGAATCTAACAGCAACAGAAGTGTTCTATGTTCCAGAATTACGAAATAATCTCTTGAGCATAGGGCAATTGCAGGAGAAAGGATTGGCAATTTTGATTAAGGAAGGAAAGTGCAAGATCTTCCATCCAGACATGGGTCTCATTATTCAAAGTGTTATGAGTACTAACAGAATGTTTGTCTTATTTTCTCAATCAAGAGAGAAAATCCAACTCCAAAACACGTGTCTCTACACGAGTTCAAAGACAAATATGTCTCAGCTATGGCATCGGAGGTATGGACATCTAAATTACAAAGGCCTAATAACATTGAAGAAGAAAGCAATGGTGAGTGGTCTTCCTGAGATACTTGAGCCCGATGAGAAGTGTAATGATTGCATTATTGGAAAACATCATCGCAGCCCTATTTCACGAAAGAGTTTCTGGAGAGCAGGTCAGAATCTGGAACTCATCCATGCAGACATATGCGGCCCAATCAATCCCATTTCCAACAGCAACAAAAGGTACATCTTGTGCTTTATTGATGATTTCAGTCGAAAGGCATGGGTGTTTTTTCTCATGGAGAAATCAGAAGCTCTATATCATTTCAAATGCTTCAAGAAGATGGTTGAAAATGAAACTAGTTTATCCATCAAATGCCTTCGGACTGATAGAGGGGGCGAGTTCACTTCTACTGAGTTTAATGACTTCTGCAAGGGGAACGGGATCAAAAGACAACTTACCATAGCCTACACGCCACAGCAAAATGGTGTAGCAGAACGAAAAAACAGGACAATAATGAACATGGTTTGCACACTTCTTTCTGAGAAGAAAATTCCGAAGTCCTTTTGGCCAGAGGCAACAAATTGGAGCAATTATGTGCTGAATAGATCTCCAACTTCAGCCATTAAAGATATTACTCCAGAAGAGGCATGGAGTGGAATGAAGCCTAATGTAAATTACTTTCGAGTCTTCGGGTGCATAGCACATGTTCATGTTCCAAAGGTATGAACAACTAAGCTTGATGAAAGAAGTTTTACTTGTGTTTTCTTGGGCATAAGTGATGAATCCAAAGGTTATAGGCTGTTTGTTCCTATTGCAAAAAAAATAGTGGTGAGCAGGGATGTGATATTCGAAGAAGAAAAACAATGGGATTGGGATCTGAGCTATGATGAGCAAGTAGGGATGGAGTTAGAATGAGGAGATGATGACAGTGGAGAAGTTGACAATCACAGTAGTGATGGCATGGAAGAAGATGTTTCTGAACCTGAGAATCCCTCTCCAAACAATGGAGCAAGTCAGGAGGGTGATGATGTTGTTGAAAGTGAAGAAATATCAAGGGAAAGAAGAGTTACACATCCACCATCATGGATGAAAGATTATGTGAGTGGAGAAGAACTTGATCTTTCTGGAGATGAAACTAATATGGCTTTGATCGAGTCAGATGATCCAGTCTACTACGAAGAAGTCGTGAAGAATGCACATTGGAAAGTGGCTATGGACAGTGAAATCAACTCAATAGAAAAAAATAAGACCTGGAGTTTGATTGAGTTACCTGCTGGAGCTAAGAAAATTGGAGTAAAATGGATATATAAGACCAAGTACAATGAGTATGGAGAGATTGACAAACACAAGGCACGCCTCGTTGCTAAAGGATACTCGTAAAAACATGGAATTGACTATACCGAGGTTTTTGCACCAGTAGCAAGGATGGATACTGTGAGAATGATAATTGCTTTGTCTGCTCAAAGTGGTTGGGACATTTATCAATTAGATGTCAAATCAGCATTTCTTCATGGTGAGCTTACTGAAGATGTCTATGTGGAGCAACTAAGGGGTTATGAAAGAAAGGGCAGAGAGCATCTGGTCTACAAGCTTCACAAAGCATTGTACGGACTAAAGCAAGCACCACGAGCTTGGTTCAGTCGAATTGAGGCACACTTTACTGGAGAAGGCTTCAAAAGATGTGAAAGCGAGCAAACTTTATTCACCAAAAGAAGCAAAGAGGGAAGAATAATCATTGTAAGTATTTACGTTGATGATTTAATTTTTACCGGTGATGATGAAGATATGCTTACTGAATTTAAGAATTCCATGGTTAGAAACTTTGACATGACTGACTTGGGAAAAATGAGGTTCTTTCTTGGAATTGAAGTGATACAAAATTCTGATGGCATCTCTATATGTCAAAGGAAGTATGCTGTGGAGTTGTTAAATAGATTTGGAATGATGGATTGTAACTCTGTGAAGAATCCAATAGTTCCAGGCTGTAATGTGAGCAGAGATGAAAGTGGAGCTGTTGTTGATGCAACTTACTACAAGCAATTGGTGGGTAGTTTAATGTATCTTACTGCCACGAGGCCTGACTTGATGTTTGTCACATGTCTCATTAGCAGATACATGTCTAGACCTACAGAAATTCATCTTCAGGTTGCAAGGAGAGCCCTTCGATATCTGAAAGGAACAATAAACTACGGAATTCACTATAAAAGAGATGGAAATGGTGAGTTGCAGACATTCACTGACAGTGATTATGCTGGTGATTTAGATGATAGGAAGAGCACATCAGGATATGTTTTCGTGTTAAGTTCTGGAGCAGTTTCGTGGTGTTCAAAAAAACAAGCCATTGTAACTCTGTCCACCACAGAAGCTGAGTTTGTAGCAGCTGCAGTGTGTACTTGTCAAGCAATTTGGGTAAGCAGAATTTTGAAGGAGATTGGAGGGTCAATTGATGGGTGTATTGCAATAAAATGTGATAATAGCTCTACGATTAAGTTGTCAAAAAATCCAGTGATGCATGGCCGCAGCAAACACATTGACGTGTGTTTCCATTTTCTGAGAAATCTTGCAAATGAAGGTGCAATTGAGTTGCTGCATTGTGGGAGTGAAGATCAGCTAGCAGATGTGATGACAAAGCCTCTGAAACTTGATGCATTCTTGAAACTTCGAAGTCTGCTGGGAGTATGTGATGTTACTGATAAATTAAGCTCTTGATCGTGCTTAATTTAAGGGAGGGAATGATGAAGTAGTTTTTGCTTAATATTAGGATTTCTGTTTTGGTAGATTTGCTTTGCTAGCTGTATTCCTACTTCATAGGGATTATAGTTATGTTTGAATAAGTTGTTGAACACTTCTCATAGTTGAGAGAACGTGTCCTAGTTTTTTGCTTTCTGTTTTCTTGTACTGGCTATTTAAGCCTAGCTTTGCTATTCCAGTAATTAAGTCATTCCGCTCAGTTTTACTTGTGTTCTTATATGCTTTCTTATCAGCTTTAAGATCCCAACACAAGAGATTTTTCTTTATTTCTCGTTGTCATGATTCTTTTATTATATCTCTTTATTATAACTCAAATTCTTTCTGATTTGAGCGTCGGAATCCACTCGATCGTCAACCTTCAACCGTCTTTAAACTTTCTATATATTTTATCATTGTCCGAACTCCATTATGATATTAATTACCGATTAAATATCCACAATTATTGTCAATATTTTTTTGGCAATTTATTGTCTTATATAAACTTAACAAAACTTCAAGGGTAGTAAATTTAGTTTTATGAAGATGGAAAATTGAGGCGGTTACAATTGCACCGACTGCCCCTCTGTATATCCGCCTGCCTGGGAACAAAGCAACAACAATTGTATAATTGAGGGGTATTGGAGAAACTAGAATACACCACAAAAATATATTAAATCTATTGTGGTCACGGATCAAATATTCCCTACGTCCTTCTATTTGACTTTCCATAGAATGATTCAACTATAATAAATTATAATGACATTTGACTAATCGATGAACACAATTAAATAAATCACGACTCCCATATAACCTACACAACATATATATACCTACTTCTACTTCTAACATTTTCCTTTTAATTTAAGTTTTAGATTTTATTCAGATTGGCGTGCTTAAAAATATGGTCTTCAACTTGAAAGTTTAGATAGATAAACCCTATGTGACAAAATTAAATAAAGAGAACATAATATATGAGTTAATCTAATCAAACCAATCGGTTAACAATATTTTCTTCCTAATTAATTCGAAGTAGAAAATCGAATTGATAAATATACGAAAATTGTCATATTTCATATAACATCTCTCATCAATTATTTTTTCAGGAAGAGTAGATATCATTAAAGTGATTAAACACTGGGGAAACACTGTTTCAGACTGAATTCATTGAGGAAAGGGGCCCGTTAGTACTAATAAAGCTAAAACGATGAGATAATAAATTAGTCGAACTAAAAAAAAATAAATAAATATATATATATATATATATATACTCCATAAAATAAAGCATCATTTTTAATATAAATACATGCAGTCACTTCATATTTTACGTAATTAATTTCCAATCCGTATATATAAAATATGTTTGTACTAAAGCAAAACGAAAACAACTGCGATAGAATGAGTTGTGTGACCTTAGGTTTGTTGGGGCCAACATTAAATTAGTATTTGTAAATGAATATTTCTGTCGGTGAATTGATCTTCTAATTTTAATGTCGGATTTTCAGTCTGACATGTCATTATCTAGAGCTTCCCGAGTTGAAAATTATCTATTCTATAAAGGAGTATATTTATTTATTTATCCACCGAAAACAAAAATTAAATATGAAAAAAAAATAATTATTCATTGCCAGTGAACTTGTTAATTATTTGGCGCTACAGAAAGAAAGCAGCGTTTAACATGAGATATTTTACTTATGTATTGTTATTAGTTTTAAAATGCACATTAACTTAGTATTAATTATTATTACGACGATGCCGCATAACGTATAAATTAATTAGTAAAATATGAAAATGTAAAGTGAATATATTACTACTACTCACAATATTTGGCATAACATCACAAATCACAATTAAGAGTTAATCACGTCACCGCCTCTACTTGATTTTGTTCCTTTTTGAGGTATCATGAGACTTGGCTATTTTCACGTGGTGTGTTATTATCATTAGGTATTACTATAATTTATTTTGCACATATCATCTTATTTCTTCTTACTAAAAAAGAAATTACGATAATCCTCACAATTAAGACAGATTATAGTAACCTCCCAATTTATACCATCAAAATCAGATTGTATTACATAAATTAAACCGTACTATCCTAATCTGTACCGTCAAATTCAAGAACCAGATTTTGTTCTCTGAATTAGAAAACCAAATTAAATTGTGGCAAGAGAAAAATACTTTATATTAACAATTATATATAAGAGTATATATATTTATTTTATTAAGAAATCTATTTATCGAACAGCTAAGTGCATGGAAGCTACAAAAAACGCCACGTAATTATTGTGTCGTTATGCATCACATTTCACACAAACCATCAACGTTGTTTACAGTTATGGACACGTTTCACCCCATTTCACCCATTCATTCACAATCTTTCCCAAAATTCTTACTAGATCTTATTAAAAAATATATTCTAAATACTAGTAGCATGTATTGATAATATAATAATATAAGTGTGTATGGATCTAAAGTTCTTCCTACTTTAGTTATGTATGTCAATATACCAAATAAAATTGATAATAAAAAATTTAATACGAAAAAAATATAATAATTAATAAACTTGACCAGTAGACCAAAAAAAGAGCTAACCTCTCTCTCTCTCTCTCTCTAGTCATGTATGTCAATATACCAAATAAAATTGATAATAAAAAATTTAATACGAAAAAAATATAATAATTAATAAACTTGACCAGTACACCAAATAAAGAGCTCACCTCTCTCTCTCTCTCTCTCTCTCTCTCTCTCTCTCTCTCTCTCTCTCTCTCTCTATATATATATATATATATATATATATATATATATATATATATAAAGCCAGACCATAACTATCAAGATTCTGGTATCTCTGCTCTTAATTGTAACCTGTGAACTCATTATATATATATATATTCATTTTATACTTAGCTGCATTTCCGCCACACACACGCAGACAAAAGCATTCATTTTTGTTATTGATTTCTTCATTTCTTGATTCTTCTTCCACCACCGCCATTCACATTCTCTACAGAGACATATAAGAATCCAACTTCAGCTGAAGCTATTTTCAAGAAACCCCATTTCGAAAAACACAAAAACAAACAAACAGAAATGAGAGCCTTTTTCTTGAATTTCCTCCTACTTTCAACCATTTTCATACAATCCCATCAGCAACAGCAGCAGCAGCAGCCCATCAAAACCATCGTCGTATTGGTGTTGGAGAACAGGTCATTCGATCACATTCTGGGATGGATGAAGCAATCCATCAATCCCTCAATCGACGGCGTCACCGGCAGAGAATGCAACTCCGTTTCAACGAATTCGACCCAAAAAATTTGCTTTTCCGACGACGCAGAGTTCGTGGATCCGGACCCGGGTCACTCGTTCGAGGACGTGGCGAAGCAGGTATTCGGATCCGCCTCTATTCCTTCAATGTCTGGTTTCGTGGAGCAAGCTTCCAGCATGTCCGAAAATATTTCGCAAGCTGTAATGAAAGGGTTTAGGCCGGAAAACGTGCCAATTTATGCTGAATTAGTTAAGGAATTCGCCGTTTTCGACCGGTGGTTCTCGTCAATCCCCGGTCCGACGCAGCCGAACCGGCTCTTCGCCTACTCTGCAACTTCACACGGCTCGACCAGCCATGTGAAGCGGCAGCTGGCGACGGGTTACCCGCAGCAGACCATTTTTGACTCGTTGCACGATGACAAATTAGATTTTGGTATTTATTTTCAGAATATTCCAGCCACATTGTTCTATAGGAATTTGAGGAAGTTGAAATATGTGTTTAAGTTTCATGACTATGATTTGAGGTTCAAGAGAGATGCTAAGAATGGAAAGTTGCCTAATTTGTGCGTGATTGAGCCTAAATACTTTGGTATTGTGGGATCTCCCGCCAACGATGATCATCCCTCTCATGATGTTGCCAATGGGCAGAAGTTGGTGAAGGAGGTCTATGAATCGTTGAGGGCGAGCCCTCAATGGAATGAGACTCTTTTCGTGATCACTTATGATGAGCATGGTGGATTCTATGATCATGTCCAGACTCCCTATGTTGATATCCCCAATCCGGATGGAAACACGGGGCCTACCCCGTATTTCTTTAAGTTTGATAGGCTTGGTGTTCGTGTGCCTACTATTATGGTCTCTCCTTGGATCAAGAAAGGGACTGGTATGTGTGCTTCTGCTCTCTGTCGTTTGCTTTTAGCTGATTTTGATTTATGTCTTGAGGCTTTATATTTGATAGTGTTACTTCACATTGGACATTGGTAGATATATATCAGATTGTTTAGTCTTTGAAGTTTGAACAATGATAGTTACATCTTGAATTTGATGTCTCCTCATTTGGATCCTGCAGGAATGTAGAGTTTTCGAATAATTTATATTTGTCTAGTAACCTGAAGAAACAGGGTTGAATGGTTTAATTTACCTTGTTGTTAAGTTATTTGAAGTGTTAAAACTTTATTGGTTGGAGATATTGGAGATGCTTTTCTGAATAATAGAAAGCACTCTTTGAGTCTTGAATTAAACCATTTAGTTCTCTCAGTGCAAGATTTTTTTCTCTAGCTTTACCATCTCTCGTATGAATGGCTCAATGACACCTTCTTTTCTTCTTCTCGTATGTAGTGATAAGCCGGCCAAAAGGCCCTGCCAAAAATTCTGAGTACGAGCACTCGTCTATTCCAGCAACCATAAGGAAGATTTTCAACCTCTCGTCCCACTTCCTGACTCATAGAGATGCTTGGGCTGGCACGTTTGAGCAAGTTTTCAGTGAACTTAAATCCCCAAGAACTGATTGCCCAGGTAGCTCATCTTTAATGGGAAAGTTTTGGGGCAACTGCATTATATTATAGTATTGAACTTGTTGGAATAAGTTTATATAGGCAGCAGGGGTAAAGCTTTTCTATCGCATATCTGATCACATGCAAAAGTAGCTGACTTAAACAATTTACTTTGATTATAAGCTCCAAGCATCAGCAACAGAGCTTCTGATATGTCATTTGCTATCTTTACATATACATAACTGAACCATAGAGAATCAAAATGATCTGCAGAGGTTCTGCCTGACGTGACTCCTTTAAGGAGGAGCGAAACGGATGAGAAGAGGGGATTGTCCGAGTTCCAGAGTGAGGTTGTGCAACTAGCTGCTGTTCTGAACGGTGATCATTTCTTGAGCAGCATCCCGGATGATATGGGGAAGAAGATGAACGTTAAGGAAGCTCATCAATACGTTAGAGGTGCCGTCTCAAGGTTCTTAAGAGCAAGCAAAGAGGCTACGAAGTTGGGAGCAGACAAATCCACCATTGTGGACATGCGTTCATCTCTAACGACTCGATCATCGACCCACAACTAACTTCTGTCGATGGATTGTGTTTCATGTGAATGTAAGTAATTCTTTTTGACTGTGTAGTTGAGGGTCAGAAAACTGATCATGGGGTAGCATCATTTGCATTTATCAGCCTTTTTTGAGTTCTATCTCATAAATTGGTGGGATAGTTTCTCTGCATAAATGCTAGAGATGTTACTCTCAGGTCTCGTTCCATTCGATGATGGAACGCTTCTTTTATGCCGACTGGTTGTCTGTTACCAATCTTGCTACATGTATTGTAACACGCAAAATTGTTTGTAATGGTAAAATCGACCGTTCTTATGTATACAACCACAGCTCTCAACAAGAAATATAAAACATAATTCTACACTACAAGACATAGTAACCAAGAGAGATTTTTTTATTTATTTTTAGTTGGAGTCGAGAGTCTTGAGTTTAGTATGGTGTGCGAAATGGAACATGGGTTCTCTTTTTCTACCCTTCTTAAGATCTCCTAATGTGCCCATGGGATCTCCTAATTTTTCCATGTGTTGATAAATAAAGGATGGAATGGTGATTTCATTGGAATGTAATGCAATACACTCTATTTAGGGACAGTGAACTCTAATGAGAATCTCATAATTACTAATTGGGATCAGATGAGCCCTAATTGGAACGGTGAACCTAGTGGAAAATATGGCACATCAAATTTAGCCTCCTACTTCGATCATTTTAGCCTCATGAATGCAATGCAATAAACCCTATTTGGGAACAATGAACAATGATGAGAATCTCTTAAAAATCCTAATTGGGAACGGTGAACCTTAATTAGTATCTCATAGACCCTAAATGGGAGCAATGAACCCTAATTGGAACGTAATAAACCCTAATTGGAAACAGTGAACCCTAATGGAAATGTCACATCAAATTTAGCATTCTACTTTCCTCATTTTGGCCTCACTTATTTCTCATTTTGACATGTTTTGATTAACAAAAAATGCAATGAGAATCTGACAACGTATTTAACTTCATTCTTCCGTTATTTTAGCATCATATTCTAAACAGTAATTGAGGTTAATAAAACTTAATAGTAATATTATTAACGCAAAGGAAATGTCATAAACACTTTTAGGAAAAATCATATATTCTTGGAAATGAATGTGCTAAAAACAATTAACAAACATTGTAAAACATGATGATAAAATATGCCCAATCACTGTAATAACATCAAACTGGACAATTTCTAGCATCATAATCTGACAACTTGTGGCAATTGCCGCACATTCTAAGTGGTTTGTTCTCCTTTCTCTTCCTTGTCTCCTTCTTAGATATCAAACGACTGCCGCTACCTTTTGTTTTGACCGGAATAGATGGATGAACATGAATTTCAGAAGAAGCACGTGAACCGTAAAATTGCTGAAACATCATCGTCTTGCAGGGTGTTGAAGTAGAACCCTCCATATCACCACACTGAAACAATGCTTTCAACTTCTGCAGACCAGTTAAAAATGAATTCATCTTTTCCAGATGACGCTCAACATAGCCCAAACAAGAGTAAAACTTTGAAAACAATTTATTTAGCAAACTCCTATTATCATCTGACACAAGAGATTTACCAAATAACTCAGCACCATCACCATAAATATGCTTAACTAATGCAGTTCTTGTCTAGCGGAAAGCAATATATTTAGGTGGTATTGAAACTATTTTCAGATGCTTTAACAAAAGAAAAACATGAGAACACAATATGACATCCCTAATAAATTTCTTACAGCTACATACAACAGTATCATCTTCTTTGTTGTACATCACCGTGTGAGTAATCTTACTGCCATCATCAACATCATACATCAGCCCAACATCACAGTGATTAATTCCTGCAACACTACATTTAAAACACGAAGCCACAATTTCTTCTTGCACCTTCTTAAACATTTCAAAAGTGTAAATACTAGTTGCATGTTTTTCAATTTCCAATGAAGTCTTTATTATTGGAACAATTGATTCATCAAGACTCTCTTGCAGATCATATGCATGTCTCTGTGCATCAATAACACTATCAAAATGCATAAAAAATCTACTAGATTTGATCTGAAATTGATGTAGCGGTTGAATAGGCTGTTGGAACTCTATGAAATTAAAGTTGTTTTTTACAGAGCCCACTCATTGGCAGTTCCCTAAAATAGACAGGAATCCAATATTGTCGAATGCTGAAAATAGAATTAAACCAACTATCATTAGTTAAATAATAGTCCACCATAATATTATTCCATTTCAAATCAAAATCTGAAGGTTCATTGTAATCTGACCACACAACATCACTCAATCTCTTCATGAAAGAATCATCTTTCCTCAGCATACGAATAGCCTTTTCGAGAACCTTCATCATGATATGCCACATATAAAGCATATGCTTAGAATCAGGAAATGATTGTTCTACTGCAACCTTTAATGCAGGGTCTTGAGCAGTGATTATCATACCAGGAGAATTTCCCATACATTTCAGAAACTTCTCAAATACCTAAGAATACGACTCATCATCTTTACCTGACAACACACTAGCACCAAAACATACACATTTACCATGGTTGTCCTTCCCAGTAAAAGGAGCAAATATCATGTTATACCTATCATTAAAACAAAGTAGAAAATACTAAGTACTACTGGAAGAAATAAAATACAAATAAAATACATCATGGAATCAATGGTAATGTATATGGAACAGAATGCTAAAATGTTATATCCATAATGCTGAAATTTTATACCCAAGATGCTAAAACTATGTTATACATCAATTTATACATATAATGTTAAAATTAGAAAACATCACATACCTGTTCAAACTATATGTTGAATCGAACGAAACAACATCACCGAAAGCAGCATGATTTCTCCTTGACAGAGCATCGGCCCAAAAAATGCATGTCAGTCTTTCCTCTTTGCCAACACAATACTCAAAAAAGAACCCAGCATGTGACTGTTGCTTTAAATGAAACTTATCCAATACCATTTGAGCATCAGCCCCATGAATGTATGCTCTCAAGTCACGGGCATAATTCTTGAAATTAGCTCCAGTGCAACCTACATCAGAATAGCTCCCAACACCTTCCTTAAAAAGCCTATAACATCTCATTGGACCTATGTTTGCTCTAGTACAATTCAAAACAAAATTCTTGTGCACATCATCTAAATTCCTATTTACCTTGAGAAAACTTTTGAAATCATCTGAAACTAATGGGTGAGAATGACGTTCTTCAAACAATTTGACAATGTATCCTTTCTCAGAAGAAAACCTGAACACAATACGAGCCCTACAATTAGATCTCTTAGAGACTCTACGTTTCTTTGTTTTAACTACATCGCTCGAATCACCAACCTCAACTAATGCATTCTTCTCACCCTCTCGACTATAATAAACATATTTCCATATAATCGTACCATCTTTAGATTTCTTCTCTGATCCAAGACGAATGTCAAAACCAAATGATTCTGCATAGATCCTATAAAATTTCACACCCTCATCCAGAGTTTTAAAACTTTGTTCAAGAGTTGGCTTCAATTCACAATGTGATATATAGTATTCAGTCATGCCAGGAGATATCTCTACAGTCATATTACTACGGTCACTTGAAACATAAGAAGCTGACACATTAAAATCAAAAAATTATAAACTGAACAGGGTAAAATAATAATATAATCATATCAAGATATGTTCAGACATAAAATCAACACATAAATTGATTTTTAGCATGAGATATGTACAATTCTAGCATCATGCAACACACATTTTAGCACCACAATATTTTAATATTTGCATGGTGTGTGTAACATTGTGTAGCCGAGTCACAAAAACACACACACAAAAAGAAATAAACAAAAAAAACAAAGCATGGTTTGTATGACATGTTTCACAGAGTGCAGTAGAAATAACATAAAACTAGCATGTTATCATGCTAAAACATATGTCACGAGATGCTAAATCGAATACATTAACATACTAAAATATCTTATATGACGTACTCAAATAAATAGATCAAATTAATGCATATTCTCGTACTAAACCATAGGATTCCTAACAATTAGAAAACAACTGACACAACACAGAACTGAACGAAACAGATCAAATCTATCAAACATAAAAATGTAAATACAAAACCGTAATGAACTCCAATAGAACGAACTGTAAAATCAATGCAGATATAACGAATTGCGAAATTAATCGACATTAAAATTTCAAAACTAAATCAAACAATGCAAAATAAAAACCATACCTGGAGTCGCCATGGAATCACAGATGTAGAAACTTCACGACAAATTAGGAACGATGAAATAGATAACTATATAAATAAAAGGATGTTGAAAAATAAAAAAATGCGATCCAAACGCAAATTAGCTACGATGAAGATCAAACGCGATCGAAGATGAGATTTAAGGAAATATTTTCGAGCTAAATAAGCAGAAGGATGAACATGGAAAGAAAAACAGAACAAAAGAAAATAATTATTGAATTACTATATTACCCCCCTCCAACAAAGTTGCTAAATTTACAGTAATGCCACCGTCCATCCACTTAAATCTGATTTAATCTGGGCCGTCTAGATTGAGTGAAACAAGGGTTATGATTGGTTCCTAGTTCCCACTTGGGGGAAGGATTCTCACTTGAACCCTTCCATATATATATATTTATATATTGTACTGTATAAATATAATTCTGGAATTTATGTTAATGTTTAGTGGTGAAAATGTATTATTTTGGCCTATCAGCCCAAACATTTCTTAAAAATAAAGCACTTTCCTCTTTTTAAAAAAAAACTGAAGGTCCAATTTGAAAGAAAAAAAATCTTATATTATATTTTACACACCTTTTTATATCATTTTATGTTGCTATTATATATAAATACAGGGAAAAAGTTCAAATTCGCCCCTAAACTATTTTTGAAGTGTATTCTGACGCTCGAACTAATTTTGGTCTCAATTAGACCCTTTAACTATTAAACTCGGTCCAATTATACCCTTCCACTATCAAACTCGCCAAGTTAGGCACTTCCGTTAGTGACACTCCTAACGCAATAAATAAATGGATCTTTTGAATTATAATTGAACTTATAAGTGGGAGTAAACTTCTTTGTTCTTTTAAATTGTTGAAGGAAAAATTGAAAAAGATCGTAATAAACTTCAATGAATATATTTATTAAACTAAGAATAAATTATTGAAGGAAAGATTGAAAAATAAAGTTTCGAGCCGCAATGAAAAATAGAGAGAAAATAGAGAAAAAAATGGAGATGATTAATTTGGGGGAAAAAATATTATGAAACCTATCTAAATCCCTCGAAAAATCCCAACAAACAACCAATTTATTGTGATTTAACGGCATTAGGAGTGTCACTAATGGAAATGCCTAACTAGACGAGTTTGATAGTTGAAGGGTTTAACTGGACCGAGTTTAATAGTTAAAGAGTCTAAGTGGGACCAAAATTAGTTGGAGGGTCAGAATGCATCTCAAAAAATAGTTTAAGAGCTAATTTGGACATTTTTCCCATAAATGTATAACCGTATGGGAAAAAAATTACACTAAAAAATTATACAACTCCCCCTAATATTTTTTTCTGATTTCGCCACTAGGTATACCCACTCGAATCTCTCATCCTTACAAGAGATGAATACACTAAAAGTAGATTATTGTAAAAATAAATAAATAAATAATAATAATAATAATAATAATAATAATAATAATAATAATAATAATAATAATAATAATAATAATAATTTAATTGAGAGAAAAAATCGTAGAAGATAATGTAACATAAGATAAAGTGCTTTTACAGAAAAGTACAGGGCACTAATCTAATGTATCATCCAAAAATCATGTTATTGAATATTAAAAGATGGTATATCTAGTGCATGACTATGATTTAAAACTGATGAAGAAGTCACACAAATAAGCGATTGATTTTTTCAGAAAAATAAAAATAAAATAACTCAAATACATAAATAAAACCTATTTCTTTCAAAATATTATTCTCTAGCTAATTCAAAGCTCTCTCATCCACTGGTCTTCTTTTTGATGGAGGATAATGTATTTTGAATTATATATTTTCTTTCATTTCACAGAAGTAGTTGGTTCTTTCTACCATTATGTAAGTGAAATATTATTTTTCTTTCCTCGTGAGTCGTGACTTAATATTTTGTATCCTTTTCTTATGTGCTAGAGTAAAGAGAGAATAACGACCTCTCAACTCCGAAATAGGAACCATATATCATTTTCCTTTTGTTTAATAATTAAACTGGAAGTGAAAGATGATGATGTTGGGTCATCTTCTCCATCATATTTCCCCTGCAAAACCCACTACAAAATTAAGTGTTCATTGCATCAACAATCACGATGAATATCCAAAACCCACAAGCAATTGGTCCAATAACCTAATTTCCGCTGCAATTGCTGTGGCCCTTGTTGCTCCACTCCCATCTTCAGCAATCCCTTTCCCTTCTTTCAATTCCAAATCTTTTTCAACCACCACTCCTTTCTCACAGGCCCAGAATCTGCCTGTCGGATTAGAAAATGGGTATTTTTGCTCTGCCTTTTTCTTTCTTTAATCCTTAAATTCACTTAGCTTGAATGTTAATATAATAAGTAGTCAAATTTGAAGTGAAGTAGTAATTCATGAATTAATGGAGTTATATATATATATATATGCAGTCTTTCTTGATTGTACTCTGAAGTTGAGTTGTATAAAATTTATTGAGTTTTGTGGATCTGCTGGTAATGAGAAAATGATTTTGCAGAAAAATCAGAGCTTGCCCTTCAATAAATCCAGGGTGTGTGTCGAGCAATCCCAAGTCGTCAAGCTTTTCATTTCCATGGAGGATACTGGGGTATTCTTCAAACACTGCTGCCATTCAGGTAAAGTTACACTAATTAATTAATTAGTACATGGTCTGCTGTTATAAATTTGACTGCGCTGCTCTCTCATATGAATATCAGCAATTGCAAGATGCAATTCTAAAAACTCAGAAGAATGCCAAGATCCAGGTACTCGAAGATACACCTAACGGTAACTCACCACTACGTACTTACTTGTTATATATCTAATAAAAACAGGGGATTAATTAATGATTATATATATAATGCAGGGCAATATCTGCAGGCGGAGGTGGATGGAGGATTTGGTCGAGATGTTCTTGAGTTTTTGGTGAATGGAGAGGTGGTTTCAATCAGAGCAATGACGACCAAGGTTACGTACGTGTACCCCTTCACCACAGCCTTAGGGGACTCAAAAGGTCAGGAGGCAAGATTGAAGCAGATCATCCATGAGTTGGGCTGGTATGCCCCAAGTTTTGACTCAATGGACTAGACACTCACAACAACGCATTTATGCATGTTCATGCTTTATTTCCACTCTTCATTTCATTCTACGGGTTATCACCATGGTCTCTCAAACAATAATCGGAAAATGTATTTCTTTTTTTAGCAAAATCAGAAAATAAATTATTCACAGAACTTATCAATAAAAGGTTTAATTTCCGTGTTCAAAACCACGTTGCAACATAATTTAACACATCAACAGCTAAAACTAAATGTCTTATGATGTATTAAAACTGCGATCTAATTCGCCAAATTTATAGACTAGTATCATGTGATACTATAATTATTTTGATAAATTAAATTTTTGTGTGTGCATATTTTGTATCAAATTAATACCTGCATATTTGCAAAAACTTGTTATGTGATGATTATTATCAATAATTTTATAAACTAGCAGAGATCACGTGCGTTGCACGTAATTTGTATAATTTTATTAAAAAAATATTATTATATGTATAAAATTAAAAGTTAGTAGGCTTATTGTAATTATAAAATATTAATTAAAAATTTAAAATAAATTCTTGATTTTTTTCTTTTTAAGTAAATAGTATTTAAGTAGGGTGATTCTAAATGCACCACTGGATTTTCTTTACACACCATCAATAAATTTAATTCAAAAAATAAATAATTATTAATTTACTTAAATATCCTTTTTAATTAAAAAAACTTTATTTAAAAGAAAAAAGAAAAAAGAATGTGTATCTTCTTCTTCTTCTCAAGCTGCACCGGCGTCCTCTCCAGATTCCTCCGCCGGCTTCTCTAGAATCCAGCCGCCGCCCTCACCAACTCCTCCCACTTCAGTCGCCGCCGCGACCTTTTCCTCCGGCAACTCCCAATACTTAGGTCCCATAATCATGAACAATGAATCCAACATAAAAAATCAAAGAAAAAAATGGCATATTTGAGTTCATGAATCTCGGCAACCATGGCGAGATTCACCACCCTCAACCTTCATTCGAAATTTAAAGTTCGAATTCCTTTCTACAGGTTCCAAAAATATTTTTCGAATCTCCTCATTTGGGTTCGGAAAATATTTTCCAAACCTCTCAATGCGTGTTTGATTTGGATATAATTTCGAATCACCTTTTTTGGGTACGAAAAATAATTTTCAAACCCAATGATGGAGATTCGAACTATATATTTCGAAGCATAATCTGCCTTTTTTCGTTGATGTTGTTGGAGAAGATGAGGTAGAATGGTGGCGGGGCTGGTGTTGGAGATGGCCGGTGTGGCTGGTAGTGGAGGAGGAAAGAGGAAAAATGGTGGCTGGACTGGTGTCGGAGATGGCCGATGTGGCTGTTGGGGGAGGGTGGAGAAAGGGGCTGGCGCGATGAAGAAGAAGAAGAAGAAGAAGAAGAAGAAGAAGAGGAAGAAGAAAGAAGACGACAACGATGTTCATGTGCAATCTCTCTTTCTCTCTTCATTTTTTTAATTATTATAATATTTATAATTAATTTTATTTTTAAGTAAGGGGTAAATAAATTTTAAGGTAAAGGGTAAATAAGTCTTTTAGTGTGGTGTGTAAAGAAAAAATGAAAAGAAAAAAAGAATTTTTGTGGTGTGTAAAGTAATTGTGGTATGAAAAGAAAAATTGGTGGTGTAAATAAAATCACCCATTTAAGTAATGTTAGGAAAATTATTGGAATAACCCAACTGATGGTTTTGATGAAATGTCAAAACATGTGTGATGATCTAACGAAAAACTGTAGGTTATGAAAAGTTGGAGATCAGGGGTAATGACCAAGTAAGACTTCAGATATCAGTCTAGCTGAAATGAGAGACATCTATTTTGAAGTATCGTCAACCAGCGTAAAGGTTGCCTCGATCAGACCAGTCAGAGTTAACTCTTCCAAGCTTAAAGAAAGCTGTAAGGGGGGATAGAATTTTGGAGACTGGTAGGCATCCTCAGATGAGTAACCATCAGTCTAGCTGAAAGGTAAGACAGACTGATGAGAGCAGAGCAAGCTTGAAAGTTGAAACTGAACTGAGCAAAGATCAGTCAGTCATAGAGAGCCAGCTCTAAAACTAATCAAAGATCAGTTAGCTGAGAAAAATCTCTCAAAGTTTTGAGCCAATTCTGAACTGACCAAAGATCAGTTCAAAGAAAGAAAAGCTCAAACTAGTAGCCGAATGATAGTCCAGAACTGAAAGCTTTTTTAAGCTAAGTTGCCAAGTCAGCCTTACTGGACCAGTCCTGGATTAAAGCTTAAGGCAGCTGAGGAATTGCCATCTGGACAATCTCAGAGCTAAAAGCCGAGACAGTTGAGAGCCCGTCAGCTGAATGTCCAAGAACTGATAGCCGAAATACCTGCTCTCTCTGACAAGAAGTCAATGAAGATCTTAGCAGGAAATCTTTATAAGATCCTGATGATATTAGAGCAGAGGTCATTAAAGTCAAACGGCTAGTTCATTAAAAGCTTCAAACGGCTACAGGCATTGAAATCCTACTGGTGATTTCAGCATATTCACCAGCCACAATGGTAAAAAAGATCACTCATCTATTTAAGGAGAGTGAACTAAATTTTGGCCAAGACTTTCGCCAATCTAACTTTTGCTATTTTGCAGATATTGAGCTTTCTTTCTCCCTCCCCACAGCTCAAAGCTTAAATCTCTTAAGTGCGAAAAGTCTCAACTGAGAAGACGTGCTTCAAGTCTAAAGTAACCAGCTAGCTGACGTAGAATTCCAGTAAGAGCAAAGTTTCTCAGTTCTGTCCCTCAAAGATCAACCACTCAGCTCAAGCTAAAGGAGCATTCCAGGTTGATAACAGATTCAAGACTGCCTTCTTAAAGATCGAGCGAGATCTAAAATCGTGTAAAGATGGGTAATAGCACCTAAAGTCTCAGTAAGTAGTTGGGACCAGTAAGTGTGAGCTGTCGACCTAGAAACCGGCTGAGGAGGAGCGTGTACCGACGGGTCCATTCTTTCGGAACAGCAACAGTTGGAAAGGAGGCCGTACTCGGGTTGAAGGGTGCTGTTTTTCAGGTCCAACATGAATTCTTCACTGTGTAATTATAATAAAGAAATTTTACTTTTGCATAGTGGATTGCCCTTCTGCGGGAGGAAGATAGGATGTAGAAGTAGGAAGCTTCGAACTTCTGTAAAGTCTTGTGTGTGTTGTTCTTATTGCTTTCAGCTTTGCATGTTTTTAAACTGCACATCCTCACACACAAGCTGCACTGACGAGCTAAGCTAAGCCTTCAAGCTATCAGTTCTAACTAATCAACTCACCAGCTAAGCTCTAAGTCAGGCTCTCTCTCTCTCTCTCACAACTAAAAAACGCACAGATAAAATATCGAAAGTGAGTCAGGGCCCAAATATTCTGCATCCGTTTAAAGTTTTTGAAGTCAGTTTATTCACCCCTCTCTAAACTAACATAGACTCGCACCGGGACCAACAAGTGGTATCAGAGTGGTTGATTCTATGGATCAGCCATTTTTGCAGATCATTTGAATCAGATTTGTTTATCTGTGCTAACGTTTCAAGCTATAGGAAACCATAAGCTACCTCTCTTTTTAGTTAAGAACTATGACAATTAGAGCAGGAGGATGAAAGCTCATCTATGCTCCATCCATGAGAATATGTGAGAGGTGATTGAAGACGGTCCAATCATTATTATGATAGACAATGAAGCCCACATCATGGATGTCATCCAACCGGCAAGGATGCCAAAACCAACTCATCTTCTCACGAGTGAAGAGAAAAAGTTGAAAAATCTAGAGTTTGTTGCTCAAGCAGCACTTTTTCAAACTCTAGATGAGGATCGCATGAAAGACACAAAGAACTGCAGAACAGCGAAGGAGATTTGGGACTTGCTTGCAGATCTATACAAAGAGTCCGAGGTAATTAAAGGAAACAAGCTCCAGCTCGCAATTGACGAATATGAGTCTTTCAAAATGCAGCCGGAAGAAAGCATATCGAGCCTAGAAATAAGATTTCTTGACATTATAAACGAGATGAACAATCTGGGAAGAAACTATCCTAACAGTGAGATGAACTCAAAAGTTCTTGACAATCTCACTGATGAATGGGATATGAAAGTAATTGCTATTAAAGAGTCGAAAGACTTAAATAGCATTACTCCCAGAGAGCTATTTGGATCTCTCAAGCTCATGAGTACAGCCTAAACCGAAAGAGAGAAGCATCCACTTTCTCCTCTCATGATGTTTCTTTCTATGCTGAAAGAAATCGGTTCAGAGAAGCTCGCAGAAGAAACAACTTCCGGCCAAGAGGCTCGCCTGTCAGAGAGAATCTAGGGAGATCGATGACTGATCAAAGAAGAGAGTCAGCCGACAAAAAGGAGATCCTGACTGAGGATATAAATGAGCAAATCTAGTCAATGATAAGATTATTGGAGAAGCTGAGAAAAGTCAGAGATCAACCATCAGCTTAAACCCAAGCTGATGAAGTTGGTAAGGGAGAGAGGAACCTGCAGTCAGCTGATAGATCAGCTGAACAATTTAGGATGGCAAACAGGAATATAGAAGAATGTTTCCACTGCCATAAGCAAGGACACTACAGATACGAGTGTCTAGAGCTTTCTGAAGATAAGAAGGCCAAAGTGAGGATAAGCTTCTTCAAAAGGAAAACAATGATCGTGAATTCAGGAAATGTCGTGCTTGACGATTCTGACTACCCATCTAGAATCGACTTAGACGGCTATAGCTCCGATGATGAAGCTCTACTATGCCTCATGGCCAACAAGGATGAAGAGGTTAGTATGTCAGATTCAATAACCTCTTTCTATCACATACATAAAGATTCGATCTCTATGAATGAACTGGATGAACAGTTAAGAATCCTAGAAGATCAGTTAGCTTATATATCAAGTATTCATATTGAACTGAAGGGTGAAAATGATGAGCTAAGAAGCCGAGTTGATGAGCTAAGTGTTGAAAACAAAAGACTGAAAAGTCTTTATGCTCAGTTAATAGAAATGGATCAGCTGAAGCTGAGAAATGCTGAACTGGAAGCTGAGAATGAGCATCTTAAGCTAGAACTTCTTGAAAAAAAGGAATTAACCTTCTAGTTCAAGAAGGGATCCCAGACTCTAGATGAAATCTTGAGTCATTAGATAATCGAAGTTGGGAGTCCAGGACTGGGATATAGTAAGTACACTGCTGCAGAGAAGGGCAAGGCAATTGTACAGAGTTGTGAATCTGGAATCCTACAAGAATTAACAAGACCAGCTCAGTCCCCCCAAGTTGAGGAGTCCAAAGACAAGGGCATCTTGGAAACTCCTCAAGCTCAGCCTAAAGATCAGATTGATCAGTCGAGAAGGCTTGGTGCTCAGTCAAAGCCACCAGTTCAACACAGATCAGCTCAGCAGTCCAGATCCACTACTCGATCGAAATCTAAAGCTCATCAAAGGCCAAAACTTCAAAGGCCTCTATTCCATACCAGGTCATCAGCTCAATTGAGACCTGAACTTCACCTAAGGCCAGCCTTTCAGACAAAGGCATCAGCTCAAAACAGGCCATCAGTTCAACGATCTAGAAACTCCTCCAATATATTTCAACCTGGGAGTTCTTCAAATCCCAGAGGAAATGTACACACACAAGGTTGTATTATGCACGACAGCATAATCCAATCTCTCTAAAGAAGTTCACTCCAAGTGACCTTGCAACCTAGTACAATGAGTTTTTAAACTCAAGGGATGAATCAAGACTCAATCCCAATTACAACTGGTTTGCCAATTGGCCATATCACAAAGGCCAAAATGCTCAGAGTTAAAAGGTCAGAAGAAATTGGCCAAAACAAAGAGCATCAAGGTCACAAGATAAGAGGATATTAGTTGAAGTCTTATATCCTAAATCTCATCGGAGGTATAGATCACATGACTCAACTCTCAGTCGAAGAGTTACAAGAAGTCCAAAGCTGATCCAGAGATCTAATTCTGAAGGATCTCTTAGAAATGGAAAGCCAAAAGTGTGGCGAATGTGGATTCCCAAACATATGGTTAACCTCTCAGGACCTGATATTATACAGATACCTAGAACCTGACTCTTGTTTTGCAGGGAAAGAGCATCCTATCCAAAATAAAGGTCAAAGATACTTGGTATCTGGATAGCGGGTGCTCAAAACATATGATCGGAGATAAGAATGATCTCGATGGTTATAAAGAGGTTAAGGGACCACTAGTCACTTTTGGAGACAACTCAAAGAGCCGAACCATTGGAGAAGGGTTCGTGGTCAAAGGGAAAGTTATCATAAATGGCGTGTCACGTGTTGAAGGACTGAAGCACAAACTATTGAGCATCAGTCAGCTTTGTGATAATGGGTATTCAGTTGACTTCAGCAATAGCTCATGTGACATCAGAGACAAGTCAACTGGAGCCATACTCCTGACTGGAGTAAGAAAGGGCAACATATATGTTGTTGACTGGTCTACCGGCTATTCAGAAGCTTGCTTTCTCTCCAAAGAATCAACTGAAGCAAGCTGGCTGTGGCATCGATGACTGAACCATCTTAATTTCAAAACTATCAACTATCTGGCTAAGAAGGAACTAGTTGATGGGCTTCCCAAGGAAATATACAAGAAAACTGACATATGCGGACCATGCAAGAAAAGAAATCAGGTGAAGTCGTCGTTCAAGAACAAAAGTTATCCTCAAGGAACAACTGAAATTCTTCAGTTGCTACACATGGACCTATTTGGACCTGTGAAGCCACCAACCCCCAGAGGTAAGAAGTTTACTCTTGTAGTAGTAGATGACTACTCAAGGTATACCTGGGTGGAGTTCTTGAGAAGTAAGGATGAGACTTTTGAAAAGCTATCAGCGTTGATCAAAAGATTGTAGACTGACAAAGAAAAATCAGTTCAAAGGATAAGATCTGATAATGGAACTGAATATGTCAATCAGCAAATGATCAAGTTCCTGAGTGAACTGGGAATCACTCACAAATACTCTGCTGTAAGAACTCCTCAATAAAATGGCGTAGCTGAAAGGAGAAATCACACGCTAAAGGAGGCAGCCAGAGCAATGGTAGCAGATGCCAACATAGCCGAATGCTATTGGGCAGATAAGTTAACACAGCCTGCCATACACAGAACAGAAGTGTCATAGTCATCACCCATGACAAAACACCCTACGAACTATTCAAGGGTCGTAAGCCTTCTATCTCTTACTTTAAGGTATTTGGCTACAAATATTACATTCACAACAATGGCAAATCCCAGCTGAAAGTTTTCAGTGCCAAAGTTGATGATGGGATATTTCTGGCTACAATGCCCCTCATTCACAAGCTTACAGAGTATTCAACAAAAGAACACTAGTTTTGGAAGTAACATGTCATGTGGTATTTGATGAGTACAGGAACAAAGAGAAAAATTGTACATTAGAGCAAGCATTGCCTAGTGAAAGCTTGCTGGACTATGTTGATCATATTGTCCCAGAGCAGTTTGAAGCTTCACTAAAAGATGGCATTGAAACTGATTCTAGACAGTTGAAGATAACTTGGTCAATGAGGACATAAACTATGGTGAAATCTCAAACCCCATAACTGAAACAGGGGGAAGAATCAGTGAAGATGGTGAACAAGCCGGAGACAAAGCAGCAGTTGAAGGACCAACTGAAGAATTAGCTGATGGAGCAGTCGAAGGAGCAACTGATGAACCAGCTGAAGGTGCAACAGAAGCCAGCATACCCAAATGGCTTCGAAGCCATCCAGTCGACAAAATTCTTGGTAATCCAAGAAGCAGAGTCCAGACCAGAGGATCAATGAAGCATGCACTTTTCACATGCTTCATCTCGCAGATGGAACCAACCAATGTCGAGGAAGTGCTTGAAGATTCAGACTGGATTATCGCTATACAAGAAGAGCTAAACCGGTTCACAAGAAATGACATTTGGTTTCTTGTTGATAGGCCGAAAACCTAAAAAGTCATTGGCACTAAGTGGGTGTTTCGCAATAAACTAGATGAACAGGGCGTGATCACAATGAACAAGGCCAGACTGGTAGCCAAGGGGTACTCTCAAAGTGAAGGGATCGACTTTGATGAGACGTTCACACCAGTTGCAAGATTAGAGGCCATCAGATTGTTCCTCGCCTATGCAGCTCACAACAATTTCACCGTCTGTCAAATGGACATGAAAAGTGCATTCTTGCAAAGGATACTCAAGGAGAATGTGTATGTCGAGCAACCTCTAGGCTTCAAAATTGGAGATCAAGTCTACAAGCTGAAGAAAGCTCTATATGGCTTGAAGCAGGCGCCAAAAGCTTGGTATGAAACCCTCACAACATTCTTGCTGAAAAATGGGTTTTAGAAATGAGTCATTGATCGTACTCTATTCAAAATAGAATGATCAGCTGAGATCTTGATGGTCCAAATTTATGTGGATGGCATAATTTTTGGATCCAAGAGTAAAGATCTCTGCACTCGATTCGCTCAACTGATGCAAAGCGAATTCGAGATGAGCATGATGGGAGAAATGACATTCTTCCTAGGACTCCAAGTGAAGCAGCTGGAAGACGGAATCTTCATCAGTCAAGTCAAGTACACCAAAGAGCTTGTCAAGAAGTTTGGAACCAATAAGGGAAAATCTCTCAAGATTCCAATGAATACATCAGTGCAGCTAACCCTCGATGAAGAAGGAGAATCAGTCAGCCAAACGCACTACAGAGGAATCATTGGATCCCTTCTCTACCTAACTGCTAGCTGACCAGACATCTCCTACTCAGTCGGACTGTGCGCAAGGTTCCAAGCTAACCCGAAGAAAAGTCATCTCGAAGTAGCAAAGAGGATCATGAAGTACCTCAAGGGAACCATAAATCTTGGGATATGGTATCCCAGAGATGATAGCTTGAGTCTAACCGGCTATTCAGACTCAAACTTCGGAGGATGTAAGATCAATAGAAAAAGCACTAGTGGAACATGTCAGTTTCTTGGGAACAAACTGATATCCTGGTTTAGCAAGAAGCAACACTCAGTTGCAACGTCAACAACTGAAACTGAGTATGTAGCTACTGGAAACTGTTGTGCTCAAATTCTATGGATGAAGCAACAACTCAAAGATTACAAGGTGAAGACTAAAGAAGTGCCGATCTACTGCAATAACAATAGTGTTATTGCAATATCTCAGATCCAGTATTGCATTCAAGGACAAAGCACATTGATATCAGGCACCACTTCATCAGAATCACATCGAGAAGAAAGACATATGCATCAAATATGTCAACACGGAGAAGTAGATAGCCAACATCTTAACCAAGCCATTGCTAGAAGCTAGATTTGTGGAGTTGTGCATCCAACTGGGATTGCTCGAACTAGCTTCAAAAGAAGAAGACGATCAGCCAAGAGAATGAGTGAAGAGAAACACTCCAGTTGATGACGAGAACTGACCCAAGATGGCATCAGTTACTTAAGCTTTGGAGCTTAAAATGATGAGCCAAAACAGTTTTGAAGTAATGGCAAAGGCTACATAGAAAGCAGATGGATGAAGACGAGTAAACTGATCGCAGAAGGCATCAGTTCTCAACTAGTCACGTTCAACTGATGAGAGCAGTTGAGACCAAAACTGACTGAAGAAGGCAAAGCTTCAGTTGAAGGAATCAGCTGACAAGCTTAGGCGAAGCAAAGCTGAAGAGGACAGCTTAAGCTGACAAATGAGTCAAAGCTGAGGAGACTCTAGCTGGAACTGATCATTCCAAGCCAAGAAGATCATCAGTCGTATGGCCAACTGATGACGTCAGCAGCTCAATGCCACGTGGAGACTGAAGGAGAGCCAATATCAAATAAGTTCAAAGTTGAATTTATTACTAAACAGTAAAATGACGTGTCATCCAAATATTACCATTGGACCCACTCCCTCTCTCCTCATTAATCTCAACGGATAAAACTAAAATTAAAATTTAACAGATTAATCGGAACCGTTTAATTTTGATTTTAGATTAAATTCTTTTTACCGTTGGATTCACCGTTCACTTGAGTCTGTAAATAGGTTAGCTGTTTTCCCCAAATCTCCCACACAACTAACCAAAGAACTCAAGTATTCAGTCTCTCTCGTAAAATTTATCCAGAAATCGCATTCTTCTCAGCCTTTCAAAAGCTTCTCAAATGGCTCAATTCTCTACCAATATTCACCGAAGGAAGTTCAACTTCAAATTCACCGATGAAGATTCCTCTATCTTCTGCAAGGATCTATGTCACGACAAGATACTGAGTCGCGATAACTGCAGATTTTTCACCAAATACTCATGAATGGGTGAGTTTATTCTGGTACTAGTCGAATCTGCAACTCTAAGAACATACACCGAAAGTACTCCCACAAAGGTGTATCCAGAAGCAGTGGCATAATTCTTTCTCAACTCCCTCAGTGATAAGGACTCTCTACTTATCACAACAGAAGTGAGGGGTGTGAAAGTTCAAATTACTCATTCAGTATTGAAAAACATCTTTGATCTACCTGAAGGAGATGTCAACATTGAAGAGACAGAAGCAAATGCTAAATCTTGCTTCAGTCAATGGACAAGAAATCCTGTTGAAGAAAGGTTCCACCTCAATCACTCAACACTCAAATTCCAGAAGGAATTCCAAGTGTTATCTGCAGTGGTTATACAGACAATGGTAGGTCTGTGTGAAGGTCACAATGAAATGTCAGAGATCAAATACAAGATCTGCGCAGCCATCTGGGAAGGGAAGAGAGTAGACTGGTCTCTATATCTCTTCAAACAAATTAAAATATTTATAGACATCGTTGAAGATGATACAAAGTGCAGAATGTGATTCCCTAAGAAGATGTACTACGTCAACAGAGTCAGCTTCATTCTTGAAAAGCTGCTTCCCAATCTGATGGCCAAGGAGATAAACTATCAGCCAATTGATCCTGGCGATTTCATTCCAAAGGTGGAATAAAAAGCACTGCCTCCTGCGATTTCAGAGAGCCGCGGCAACGACTGAGGCAGAAATTAATTCTATCCACTCCAGAAACAAGGGAGAAAGGGAAATCCAAGATGACAGAGTCGGTAGTTCAATCTAACACCAGCTCAAATGATGTTCTCCTTGCTGTTCAAAGATATAAGTCATCTGGAGAGAGGGATGATGAAAGAAAGGATTCCAGGAAAAGCCCACCTGGACGAAAGGCAGCAACACCAACTCATTCAGAGACGGTTGAGAAACTAGCTACCAATTCCCAGATTGCAGAGCATCAGCTGGATGCAGGTCAAGCGACTGGAGAGCATCAGTTGATCGCAGAAAGAACTCTACATGTTGTCCAACAGATGAAGAAACAACAACTGGGCAAGACGTCAAAGCAGTTCAAGAAGCTGATCAAAAGTATAAAAGATCAGGTAAAACTGCTCTCTGAGTCAATTCTGCAATTGGAAGTAATCCTTGGAACTGAAGAATCTGAGGAAGATTCCTTCGACAATGAGGACATGCCAGACAGTTCCAGAAGAGACAAGAAAAGAAAAACTGATCGCAAGAAGACCTGAAGGGTTCAGAAGTCAGCTGACTAGACGCCTTAAGATAACTTCTTGTAAATAAATTTATTTCTTAATATTTTAATAAAAATCTTTTGGCTAAAATAAATGCGTGTGTCAGTATTAATTATTTTTTACCATTGATCCTGAGCTTAAAAAATCAAAAGCCAAAAGAAGACGACAATGGGCTATTTAATTCTTTCAACCAACAAATTTATGAGTCTCTCTCCTCACTCATAAATCCCCTTGCTCAAAATTTTTAAGAGAATACTACAACAACAACAACAACAACATTAGAAGGAGCAATTCTTATACTCTTTCAAAAAATCATCTTTTAAAAAAGTATTCTCTCTTTCTCTCTCAAAAAGCTCCAATTCAATCTCAGCCAAAGCTTTCAAAAAATGGCTGACTCATTCAAAGCTCTTACTTCCTTCAAAGAGAAAATAATGAGAGATAAATTTCTGGAAAGGTAGAAATTTCAATTGATTCTTAAATAATCAAATAACTCATTTCTTCTGGTCAATCTTCACAAGACCAGAATTCTGCACTATCTTGAAACTCCACCAAGATTCTTCAGACAAGACTTGGTAAGTGAGTTCTTGCTTCAAGCAAAGGTCACTACAGATGTGAAGGCTATACACTCAGTGATTCATGGGAAGAAACTCCAAATCACTAAAAGAAAGATTGCAGAAATCTTTCAACTTCCCAGAAAGGGTTCCAGGGTTCAAGATCTGAAAGATTCAGCTGAACCATACTGGAAAGAATGGCGTACTTCAACTTGCTCCAAGCAATTCAGTTTTACCACAGCTAAAACTGATCTGAAACCTGAGTATGGAGTTATGCTTGATATCACGAACAAAATGATGTTCAGCACCATTGAAAGCTTAAGTCAGTTGACTCAAGAAAGATATAAGGTAATGATACACCTTGTTGAAGGATTGGAAGCTAATTGGGCAAAGCTTGTCTTCTCCCAATTCAAGCATTAGGTCATCAAAGCTGCCGACTCAAAGAAGACTGAGAAATTTGAGTCCGAGGTAGGACTTATTCTAAGAATGAGCAAGCTTCTGGAAGATATCCTGAATCTTCTAAATGATGACGCGCTACCAGTACTCATATCCGACTGGATTCCCAAGAAAGGAAAAATACATCTTCAGTCAGTCAAGAAGAAAAGGAGATCTAAAGCCAAAACTGACTATACAACTTCAAGCAGTTCAGCTGCCAATGAAGTTCCTTCTCCTCACTCCAAGAATGGATCATCAGTTGACTTCAAGCCCTGCACTGATCCAAATGAGCTCATTCCATTCATCGGAATCCTTCATTCAAATTATGGAGTTGATTACTTCAGGAGAGTCTGCCCTCCTCTCCAGCTGACTGAAGACTATATTCGCACTTTCTACAGTGGCGAATATGCAGTCAAGAGTGCATAGAAGGATGTAACAAATCTCCTTCTCACTCACTTTACTTATGTTGCCAAGCAAGACAACCAGTTGTTCAAACAACTGCACCGGTACTTTTACTGGTATAATTGGAGACATTCTATGTCAATCCAGTCACATTTCTTGCTAACTGCCTTTTATGGCATGAGCTTTTGGCAACGTGAAGAGACTTGGAGTATTAAATGGATTGGAGCTTCAAATCCATTTCCTCCAACTATTGTGCAAGTCCAGCGGATTATGAAGCATCGACTTGATAATGACATTCCAGCTAAGGCCATGGTAGCTGATGTTCAAGCTAGCTTGAGATCGCAAGGAGTTGCAACTGAAAAGCAGTTTGTCAACAATCCAGTCGATCGATGTTGCCTAAAACTGAATTTTGATTTTGAATCAGTTCAATCAGAAGAGGCATTTTCTCAAGCTGCAGGTACCACTGAGAAGGTAGACCAAGAGCTATCCCATACTCAAGTTGTGTTGACCCTGATGAGTCAAAAGTAAGGACATTGTGGAGCAAGAGATGATGAAGATACTGCCACGTCTCCAGATCTCCTGTCCAGAGGCTATGTTACTCCTCTTATCAAGTCTTGCTCAAGAGCTGCAAAACTGATGATAAATCAGTCCAGCTCATCCTGTAGAGGAATTAAAGAACTGACCACCTTGAAGCTGACTAACTCAGTAGTTACTTTTAAGCAACTTCAGCATGCTGAGACTGCAACCAGTACTGATCCTTTTTAGGACACTATCAGTTCAGCTTCCAAAAGGAAAAACCCAAACAGCTCTAGAAAAAGTTGAGAAGCTAGCCCCGTCCAAGCACTCAAGAAGATGAAAATGATGAAAAGTCAATCAGCAGCTGATCAACAAAACTGATCAAATCAATTAAATGCGACATCATCAGTTTAGCAGAAAATTGACGCCTCAAGCTCAAACTCCCCCCTCTCCTCATCAGCTGCCTAATTAATCCTTCTTGATAAGCTTCTCTACTCTCTATTCCTCAAATCTTATTTTTTGAAAAAGTTATCATTAACATTTCAAAATAAGCTTACTGTTCATCTGAGTTGCCATTAAAGTCTCTATACTCAGCATTAAAGTATAAAGAGATGAATTTTCTGAGGGATATAAATAGCAAATCTTTTGGAAATTTTTGCTATTTATGGCAACTATCCAGATTTTCAAACCCTTAGATCTCAGCCGCTTGATCAGAAAGTAAAAGTCCAGATAGACGGCTGAGATGCATGCATCATTTAATCAGCTAACTTTGTATCAAATCAAATAGCTGATCAGCCAGTAGCACTCAATTGCTATGGTTTAATGCATGTAAAATCACTGTTTTATAAGCAATGGAGAAGTTGAATGAGAAATAAGAACTCTCAACACATTCATTCTCCTTGTCTTCTCTTACTTATCCAAAGCTCCTTTTTGCTCATATCATCTCATCGAAAAATGGCTTCTTCGTTTCATTCGATGAACATCAAGCTTCTAATAAAGAAGCTCAGGAAGGATAAGTACATTGACTGAGAGCTCTTTGAAGCTCGATTAGGTCCAGAGAAGACTAGCATGATCTTTCACTCTTTGAAGACATGCGGGCTCTTGTCGTTCATGATAACTCAGCCTAAGAGGAAGTATCTCTCGCTTGTAGCTGAGTTCTACTACAATGCAGAGATCACTGGACGCAACATACCGTCTATTGTCCAAAATCAGGTTATCATCACCAACAAGGATGTGTTAACCAACTTGTTTCAGCTCCCCGATAAAGGCCCGAAGGTGGATGAACTTGTGTTCCCTTCCAAGTTGGAGTTGTGGAATGACTGAAAACTTCCACACGTTGATCATCGAGACTTTTTAAATAATTTGAAAGATAGTCTCCCTCCAACAATGATCCAGATCATGGACATTGTGATGCATATCTTGCTCAGCAGCATCACAAATGTGCAGTTCAATGACAACACCTCTCACCTCATGACCGCCATATATTACGAATGCAAGGCTGATTGAGCATCATTTATATTGGCTCAGCTTCACAGTCATATGAGGCGTGTTGAGATCGATCTAACATCTGGCACATTCAAAGTCAAGTTAGGATTTGCCAATCAACTCAGTCACATCATCGAGGAGCAGCTTGAAACAGTTCCTAGTGGATTCTATCTCACCAGAAGAGATCTCCTTCATATAGTTTACATTCACCACAGACATCGTGAAGTAATTGGCCGCCCTAAGAAGTCGAGACTTCAGCTAACGAAGGACTACAGCCTAGCCAAAGAAAAATAGCCACTCCTTTACGCTGAACCTCCAGCTGATGCAGATCAGTCCTCGACTGACAGTGACTCTTTCACTTATATAAGTGATGAGTCAACTGCACCTATAACCAGAGAGCCTTCTTACATCGCTGACCCAGAAATTCTGGAAGAAGGCTTCAATGCAAGCCTTGACCAACAACTGCAAAGTTGTTTTGGTCAGATAGGGGATCACAACCCCTTTCTCTTTGAACATCTTCAAAGATATCTCCAATATCACCTATGGAGATTCCAAGTGGATGATGCCACAATGCTACTAATGGCAGACAAGCGAGGCTACTCATACTGGATTGAGGAAGGACAATGGAGCAGAAGCTTGATGAACTATGCGCTCAATACACCTCCATCAGTCCCAGAAATCATGGATTCCATGATTAAGAGGTTTCAAACCTCGGTGCCTCATGATGCACCCCTTCCCAACCATGAGCCCTCCAACTCATCCACAACTCCTCTTCAAAAGGATGCTCTCATCACCATACCGGACGAGCCACTTCTCGGACTCGCATCAGTCTCTTCTACCAGGAAAGATCCTTTCTCTCTACCTGATCTTGTCCAACTGATGTCGACAGAGGAGTCATATGCATGGTTGTCCGCTCCTATGCCTGCACTCCAAGCTCCCCATATCACCGACAACTTGCTGGCCACTTCTTTATCTCTTCTGCCACAGTTGCCAATGTCAAACCATGAATTGCATCAGCTCGCCCTTTTGGATGATGCCAAAAAGGGGGAATGATATATTGATGATGGAAATGCATGTGGAATAGCACATGATGGTTCCTGGCAAGGTGATCTAACTCTTTGGGATGAGATCCAAATAGAAGTACAACAAGAGGTACAGCTTCAGAGGCAAGCTGCCTTTCAGGGGGAAGCTACTCGCAAGGGGGAAGCTACCTATCAGTGGGAAGCTACTCGTGAGGGGGAAGTTTAATTTGCGCAATGCCTAACTCAAAACTATTTTTAGACTTGGGAGAATGTCCAGCTGGAACAACAGCAAGAATGAAGTATCCACAGCATACCCTACATCTCTCTCTGCAAGTTTGAAAGAGAAGAATCGAGCAAAAGAAGAAGGAACTGAGTGGTGAACAGTTCCAACTGAAGAAGGAAGTTAAAAATATCAGTTCTTGATATTCTCTCTCTTTTACTTCCTTTCATTTCTTCATCTTCTTTGCTCAATTAGTCTCTAAACATGCTCTTTTGTTAATAATACAAAAATATTCTGATCATGCTGATATGCCTTTCTGAATAGCTTAAGGCTTTCCATGCGCTCTGATAAATGAACATAATCTGTATGATAATCAGAATTGAGTTGTCTTAGAACTGAAACATTTGAAGCTTTTTAAGCTATGCAAATGAGTACTAAAATATCTCAAGGCCATTCAAGCTGCAAATTCTGTCAGCATACACCCTGATGCCTCAAAGATAAAACTCGTTAAGCTCAAATATTATTTATGTTTCAAAGCTCTGATACTCATCCATTTGTCAAAGCTCTGATAATCATATCAAAGCTCTGATACTCATGAATGTAAAACTGATAGTTTTCTGAAACTATAAGAATCTAAGACTATTCTTAGGAACATGGTCTGATATCAGCCTTGATACAAAAAATTGGTACAAGCTCAGATGCTCATTCATGAAGGATAACCTTATGCAGTTTTCCATCATCAAACCAACTGGTTTTGACATCATCAAAAATGGGGAAATTGTTAGGAAAATTGTTGGAATAGCCCAACTGATGGTTTTGATGAAATGTCAAAACATGTATGATAATCTAATGAAAAACTACGCGTTATGAAAAGCTGGAGATCAGGGGTAATGACCAAGTAAGACTTCAGACATCAGTCTAGCTGAAATGAGAGACAACTATTTTGAAGCATGGTTAACCGGCTTAAAGGTTTTCTCGATCAGACCAGTCAGAGTTAACTCTTCAAAGCTTAAAGAAAGTTGTAAGGGGGAAGAGAACTTTGGAGACTGGTAGGCATCCTCAGATGAGTAACCATCAGTCTAGCTGAAAGCTAAGACAGACTGATGAGAGCAGAGCCAGCTTGAAAGTTGAAACTGAACTGAGCAAAGATCAGTCAGTCATAGAGAGCCAGCTCTAAAACTGATCAAAGATCAGTTAGCTGAGAAAAATCTCTAAAAGTTTTGAGCCAATTCTGAACTGACCAAAGATCAGTTCAAAGAAAGAAAAGCTCAAACTAGTAGCCGACTGATAGTCCAGAACTGAAAGCTTTTTTAAGCTAAGCTGCCAAGTCAGCCTTACTGGACCAGTCCTGGATTGAAGCTCAAGGCAGCTGAGGAATTGCCATCTGGACAATCTCAGAGCTAAAAACCGAGACAACTGAGAGCCCGTCACCTGAATGTCCAAGAACTGATAATCGAAATACCTGCTCTCTCTGACAATAAGTCAATGAAGATCTTAGCAGAAAATCTTTATAAGATCCTGATGATCTTTGAGCAGAGGTCATTAAAGTCAAACGGCTAGTTCATTAAAAGCTTCAAACGGCTACAGGCATTGAAATGCTACTGGTGATTTCAGCATATTCACCAGCCACAACGGTAAAAAAGATCACTCATCTATTTAAGGAGAGTGAAATAAATTTTGGCCAAGACTTTCGCCAATCTAACTTTTGCTATTTTGCAGATATTGAGCTTTCTTTCTGTTAGTTAGAGATCTAAACATGATTGATAGAAAAGAATTGTAAACCTTTGAGAGAAACGATATTGGAAGCTTAATTGTATTTGAAGATTGTATTGATTTATGTATATTTTGCCAATTACAATACAGAGGTAATAAAGGGATCAGAAAACATTAATTATGGAAACTAATCTAATTTAGGCTCTAATCTTTGACTGGTTTGATTTGCAGGATTCTTGGAGCTATTCTTGGTGGTGGATTGCCAACACTCCCCCTCAAGTTGAGTAGTAGGGTCTCTAATACTCAACTTGTCAAGAACTCTCAAAAAACTCTTTGAATTCACAGCTTTGGTAAGGATATCTGCCAGTTGGTCCTCTGACTTAACAAACGGTAACTCAACAATTCCGGCTTCTAATCTCTCCTTGATGAAGTGTCTATCCACTTCAACGTGCTTTGTTCGATCATGCTGGACAGGATTTTCAGAAATACTAATGGCAGCTTTATTATCACAAAACAACGGACATGGCTGATCAAGAGTAAAGCCAATCTCTGCTAACAATTTTCGTAGCCATAGAATTTCTGTCAACCCGCTCTTTATCCCTCTAAATTCAGCTTCTGCACTAGATAGGGCTACCAACTTTTGTTTCTTGCTCCTCCAAGTGACTAAATTTCCCCCTACAAAGGTAAAGTACCCAGCAGTAGATCTTCTATCCATAGGATTTCCTGCCCAATCTGCATCAGTGTAGCCGTAAACTTCCGTGTGTCCGTGTTTCCCAAACAACAACCTATATCCATACGTGCCTTTGAGATATCGAACAATTTAAATTTCCGCCTCCATGTGATCAACTTGGGGCTTATGCATAAACTGGCTAACTATTCCCACTGCATCTGGTGTGAGAGAGATAGATCAGTTTCCCCACGAGTCGTTGATACTGTTCTCTGTCTGCTAACTCTGCGCCTTCAACAATTTGAAGCTTATGATTAACGGCAATTGGAGTATCCACAGGTTTGCAATCAAGCATTCATGTTTCAGTGAGCAGGTCCAGAGTGTACTTCTATTGTCGTATGAAGATCTCTTGAGTAGATCTAAGAACTTCAATACCTAGAAAATATTTGAGAGCTCTCAGGTCCTTCATCTCAAATTCCAAGAAAAGATTTTTCTTCAGCTTTTCAATTTCTTCTGTGTCGTTACCTGTGATGATCATGTCATCCACATAGACGATCAGACAAGTGACAAGGTTTCCCGGGTTCTTTAAGAACAATGTGTGATCAGAATTACTTTGCCGAAAACCACACATCTTCATAGCACTAGTAAATCTTCTAAACCAAGCTCTTGGTGATTGCTTGAGCCCATAAAGGGTTTTCTTCAACCGACATACTTCATTCTTCCCAAACTAAGACTCGAATCTCGGTGGAGCTTCCATATACACTTCTTTTTTTAACTCTCCATGTAAGAAGGCATTAGTGACGTCAAACTGATGAAGGCCCCAATTATTATTTGCTGCTATTGAGAGTAAGACCCTTACTGTACTCATCTTGGCAACTGGAGAAAAAGTCTCAGAATAATCTACTCCATAGATTTGGGTGTACCCTTTTGCAACTAACCGGGCTTTGTACTTTTAACTGTCCCATCGGGTTTTCGCTTGATTGTGAAGACCCATCTGCAGCCAACTAGTTTTTTCCTTGTGGCAATTTACACTGTTCCCATGTTTTATTTCGGGCAAGGGCATCCATCTCCTTTTTCATTGCATTTGTCCACTGTTTTGAGTGAAAAGCATCCTGAGCTGTTCTAGGAAGACTCTTTTCCTTATATAATTCTGTCTGAAAAGCCAAGGCTAATCTGGTGAGATTCTCTTGTGCAATGTTCCCAACTGAATATCTTGATTTCCTGAAAACCCTTTTGGAGAATATCTTCTTGGAGGGACTCCCCTGTTACTTCAAGGAGGCAACACATACCGCCTGGTATCCTGTATCTGAGGATCTAAAATCTCATTAACAGTAACATCAGTGTCATCAGTGTTTTCAGCGGAAGTATCAATCGAATCAGCAGCGGAATCAACAACAATATCATCATGATCAGTAGGGTTAATTACCTCCTCAGATATCGGACTGGAAAGAGCATTGTCCGGTGTGATGAGATCAGTGAGCTGTAATGACGGTTCAGATAGTATCTCAGTGGAACGGTTAACTATCTCTGTTGGAATTGCCTCCACATAACTGCTCGGCGTTAGCAACCAGCTTAGTGGGTCAACTCTAGGACTCTCCCCCTGACCGCGAAGGTGGTGATGGTGATAGAAAAACTCAGCTTCAAGAAAGTCGCAGTTCATGGTGGTGAAAAAGTGACGGGATTTCGAATCAAAACACCGATACCCCTTCTGGTGGATACCATATCCGAGAAACACACATTTGACCGCACAAGGATTAAGTTTGGTGCGAGTGTGTTTAGGAAGATGGACGAAAACAGAGCAACCAAAGACACGAGGTTTAAGGGTAAGAGGGACAGGAATTTGGACAAACTGAGAGAGGCACTGAATAGGAGTTTGAAGATCAAGGCTTTTTGTAGGCAACCTATTTAGGAGATACACTGCTGTAGCAACAGCTTCAGGCCAAAAATGAGAGAGCGCCCAGGAGTCAATGAGCAATGCCCGGGTGATCTCAAAAATGATTCTGTTTTTTCTTTCAGCGACCCCATTTTGTTCGGGTGTGTAAGGACAGGTGGTTTGGTAAACTAATCCGTTATCGCGAAAGAATTTGGTCATTGAGGAATTCACAAATTCTCCTCCGTTATCGGATCGTAAGGTTTGAATATTGGTTTTAAACTGATTTTGGATCATGGTATAGAAATGAAAAAATTTAGAAAAAACTTCAGACTTATGACGTAAAAAATAAACCCAAGTCATACGTGTGTGATCGTCAATAAACAACAAAAAATAAGTAAATCCCTGACCCCCAGTAACAGGAGCAGGACCCCAAATATCAGAGTGAATAAGAGAAAACATAGACGGAACACGAGTATTATTTGGTTTAAAGGTCTGTCTGTGGCTTTTAGCCAAAACACATGTCTCACAATACAATTTGGAAGTAGGAAATAACTTAGGAAAAAGAAGTTTCAGATAACCCGTAGAAGGATGTCCCAGCCGACGATGCCAAAGCCAAGCTGCCTGTGAGGTGATCCCGGTAGACAGCATCACCGTGCCTTTTTGAGTAATTTTATCCACGTAATACAGTCCCCGACGCTCAGTGCCACGTCCAATGATCTCCCCCGTCTGAATATCCTGTAACAGACAAAAGGAAGGATGCATTAGAACCGTACAATTCAGCTCCTTTGTAATATGACTAATGGACAGTAATTTGTGAGATAACGCCGGGACATGCAAACAATTCGATATTTTTAGAGTTGGAGAAATTTCTATAGTTCCGGCACCAGTCACAGGAGTAAGTTCACCACTAACTGTTTGGACACAAGTTTTACGGGGTGGTGAAGGAACACAAATATCAGAAGCATCAAATGCCATTGTGTCAGTGGCCCCACAATCAAAAATCCAAGCATTATTTTTAGACTCATCTTGAAAATCATGATTAGTAACATAAGCTTGGGCTAAGTGATTATCCCCATTATTTAAAGTAGAGAAAAATGGGCCAAAGGAATTAAAATTCGGGTCTGGGCCTGCTGAATTAAAAGGGGAAGGACTGGGCGGGTCGGATAAGGATATATCCGACCCGATACCTTCATAATTGAAATCGATGGGTCGTTCTCTTTCATTGCTTCCTCCCGAAACCCTAGCTGCAGTCCCAAATTCCTCCGACCGACCACTGCCACTACTTTTCCCGTCTCCGCCGTGCCTATCACTGTCGTTCCTGGTGTCGACGACCTCTGTGTTGCCCACCACCACGGCAGCTTTACCCTGGCTTTCTTTGAGAGGTTTTTGGTTGTCCTCCCACCACTCCGGGTACCCGACCAATCAGAAACACGTCTCCTTTGTATGTTTACTCATGCCACAGTGGGTACACTTAAGCTTAGTCTTGTCGATCTTTTCCCGGAATGATGAGTCACCGCCATTCTTGGGCTGGCCTGACCGGAGTGATCAAAGCCCTTTCGCCGCCATACCATTTGCCGCTTCACTGGTCGAATGGGCTACTAGGCCACTGCCGATCCCCTGTTCTGTTCCACTATCGGACTCCGGTCCCCAGAGTCCTCGTCGAGCGGCTCCTCACCGGAGAAGAGCGTAGGCTGCTTCTGCGGTCGGTAAGGGATCGATTTTCAATATATCTCACCTCTCAGGTTCGTACTTCTCACTTATTCTGGCCAAAAGTTGAAAGAGTCTGATCTCTGATTGTAGTCGCCGGTAAGTTGCTATGTTTGTTTCACATTCCATGGGATTGGGCTGACCCTCGTCAATTTCCGCCCAAATCCTTTGCAGTGTACTGTAGAAACTTTCAATTGTGGCTTGCCCTTGTTTGATGCTATTAGCTTGAACAGTTAAGTCAAAAATTTGTGCAAAATCGCGTTTAACACTGTATGTTGTAGCTAATGCTTTCTATAGACTCTCTGCAGATTTATATTGAACATAATTGCTTGCGAGACTTGGCTCCATATTCTGAATTATCCATGATATCACTGTGAGGTCGTTTTGGTACCATTTGTAGTATGTTTGATCTGTGGGTTCGGGGGGAGAAGGGTGACCAGTGATGTGGTTGAGGCACCCTCTTCCTCCGATGGCTAAATGCATCATTCGTGACCATAGTGAGTAATTAAACTCGTTTAGTTTCACACTTACGGTTACGGCTTGGTTCTGGTTTGTTTCTGGAGTTCGAGTTTCTGATGTTGGTTGATTGAGTTGTCGAAGAAGGCTAGCCAGTTGTTGTGCCAGCAACTCTGTCCCTGGCAGAGATGGCTGGGCGCTCGGTAGGTTTCCTTCGTCGTCGGCCATGGTATATGATGAAGCAGAACAATGTCGATCCCTTAGGATCTTCACTGCTCTGATACCATGTTAGTTAGAGATCTAAACATGATTGATAGAAAAAGGATTGTAAACCTTTGAGAGAAACGATATTGGAAGCTTAATTGTATTTGAAGATTGTATTGATTTCTGTATATTTTGCCAATTACAATACAGAGGTAATAAAGTGATCAGAAAACATTAATTATGGAAACTAATCTAATTTAGGCTCTAATCTTTGACTGATTTGATTTGCAGGATTCTTGGATCTATTCGTGGTCGTGGATTGCCAACACTTTCTCCCTCCCCACAGCTCAAAGCTTAAATCTCTTAAGTGCGAAAAGTCTCAACTGAGAAGGCGTGCTTCAAGTCTAAAGCAAGCAGCTAGCTGACGTAGAATTCCAGCAAGAGCAAAGCTTCTCAGTTCTGTCCCTCAAAGATCAACCACTCAGCTCAAGCTAAAGAAGCATTCCAGGTTGATAACAGATCAAGACTGTCTTCTTGAAGATTGAGCAAGATCTAAAATCGTGTAAAGACGGGTAATAGCACCTAAAGTCTCAGCGAGCAGTTGGGACCGGTAAGTGTGAGCTGTCCACCCAGAAACCGGCTGAGGAGGAGCGTGTACCGACGGGTCCGTTCTTTCGGGACAGCAACAGTTGGAAAGGAGGCCGCACTCGGGTTGAAGGGTGTTGTTTTTCAGGTCCAACAGGAATTCTTCACTGTGTAATTGTAATAAAGAAATTTTACTCTTGCATAGTGGATTGCCCTTCTGTGGGAAGAAGAGAGGATGTAGAAGTAGGAAGCTTCGAACCTCTATAAAGTCTTGTGTGTGATGTTCTTATTACTTTCAGCTTTGCATGTTTTTAAACTGCACATCCTCACACACAAGCTGCACTGACGAGCTAAGCTAAGCCTTCAAGCTATCAGTTCTAACTGATCAGCTCACCAGCTAAGCTCTAAGTCAGGCTCTCTCTCTCAACTGAAGAGCGCACAGATAAAATATCGAAAGCGAATCAGGGCCCAAATATTCCGCATCAATTTAAAGTTTTTGAAGTCAGTTTATTCACCCCCTCTAAACTGATATAGACTCTCACTGGGACCAATAAGTAACTTCAAAATTATTATTATTTTTTCTTTTTTACTTTGCATCAATTTTTTTCCTTTTTCTTTTATAGAACAAGGAAAAAATGATGGTATTTAATAGAGCTGTCAAAATGGGTTAGGCCCGTCGGACCGGCCCGTACCCGCCAAAAAAATAGTCGAGTTGGGTTGCTATTTTGGAGGCCCACCATTTGGCGGGCCTTGACGGGACGGGCCTAAACGGGGCGGGGGCGAGCTTAGCCCGTTGGCTTATATATTTTTTTCATAATTTTAATTCTATATTTATTTTGAAAAATAAATGAAAAAATAATGAAATCATAAATTAATTTAATGATAATTAACTTTGATTGAAATTAAAAATATCAAATAATGGTGACCATTATTGTTTCACATTTAATATAATTTGATGATAAAGAAAAAATATATGAATGCTATAAAATTTGAAAATATTGAAATTGGTGCAATGTTAATAATAGTTTAAACTTTAGAAAGTTCACATTCATATCTATATATCATTATATAAAAATAAAAATTAGTGGTTCGAAAATAAATTTTAATTTTATTTTTTTTAATTATTTTTTGAATAGGTCCGCGGGCTGGTCCACCAACCCGCAGCCCGCGGAAGGGGCGGGTTGGGTTGGAGGTTTTTATGTCACATTCATATCTATATATCATTATATAAAAATAAAAAATAGTGATTCAAAAATAAATTTTAATTTTAATTTTTTTAATTATTTTTTGAATAGGCCCGCGGCCCAGCCCACCAACCTGCAACCCGCGGTAGGAGCAGGTTGGGTTGGAGGTTTTTAGGCCCGTGCCTGCCTAGACCCGTCAAATGGCGGGCTTTTGAGGCCCGTGGTTGGCCCGTCCCGCTAATGACAGTTCTACTATTTAACTATTCCTCAAATCAAATACATCTAGGCAATGTTTGGTATATTGGTATGGATATACCCACATTAATAAAATCTGGATTGCTTTGAAAGATAATTGCGTATTAACTATTTTAATTGTGTGTTTGATTATTAAGACATCTGTTTGGTACATTGTTTTATTTGGTAGACTAACTTCTGGAATGAATAAATTAGTTTAGGCAATGTTTGGTAGGCTATATATACTAAGATTGCTACGCCAGAACTGTAACTGAGGGGGCGTCGGATACATTGTCCAGCCGAATCAGTACACACGGTTCATATCTTTACTAATATGCCTTTATCCAGGCTACCAAACATTGCCCAAGTCGTTCCAAAAATCAGAATTTAGAGAAGGTGATGGCAAATAAACCGCGCCAATTTGCGAGTGATGCAAAACGTTTCATTTGAAATTTTGAATTATGAGGATTGTTGGGATGAAACCCATGAGTATTCGTGCACATGCAAGCCTTTTTCGGCCATTTGGTGTGATGGGAATCGGAATCGGAATCGGATGGCGCAGAAGAAATTTGGGATTCTTTGTTTGCTGTTTGGTATGATCTTGTTTAGCCCCAGCTTTCTCGGAGTTGGGGAATATTATTTATTTATTTATTTATTTTGATTTCGTTCCCTTGTGTAGATTACTGCTTCTATTTGCGTGTTGTTGATTGTTTTCAACTGGGGTTTGATTCTGTACTTGAAAAAGATTGCACTGGGGGGAATAGGATAGCTCTTTCGCTGGAATGCTGGGTATACTGATTTGGAATTTTGATATTTCCGTTTGTTATAATTAAGGGATTCCATATATATATGGCAATGTTTCTATGTATAGATGGCGCAGTCGAATTAAAATTGAATATATAAGAATGGATGAACTGCCTTTAAAATTAAATGTATACAGTCAAGTTCCTGTCCCTATGAGAAATTAGAGATTCTTTCGTTTTACATAATGTGGTAGGATTGATATTTGTAACAAGCTTATGCACTTCTTACTTAGGCATGGCATGTTTTCTGTGTATGTATAGACATATCCCCCAATGGTGTCTTAATTTGAATACTTTCTTTATGTATCCATGTAAATTTTAACTAGCAAGAAGTCAAACTCTTAGATGCATACCCGTATACTTGTGCCTGAGTCCAAGCAACATGGATGGTAACTGAAAGGACTGATGTTGATTTGGATGGTTGGATCTGTCCATAAATGCAAGTTTAGTTTCACAAGTACCCGATGAGCTGGTAAAACTTACATATTTGCTGAAATGTAGTCTCTGGAAAAGGTGATGATGAGATTCTAGATATGTCATCATATCTATACAAACATGTCACAAAGATGTATGCAAAATTTTACTGATAACATGTTTTTCGTGGAATTCAATTCTAGTAATTAGTTATTTGTTCACCAATCAAGGTAAGTGCCCAAATGATAATAACTACTCGTATTTCCCGCATATAGTAAGATACTAAATTTTTGAAAAACTGAAACCTGGACCAGTTGATGCATTATCTATTTATCTTTATCACTCAATCATAATGTTGATGGATTTAATAGATGCTTGCTTGTGAGCCCATGTGTCTAGAGACTTACACACACACAAGCATTAGTAACTAAAACTTCACCCTTGGTTTCTTGTTGAGATGTAAATTTCATTCATTTCAAATATTTACAAATATATACCGATATATGACCTGTACATTTAGTCATTTACAAAGTTGATACTGCTTAAATATGTCTTGAAATATTATTATGGAGTGACCTTTTTTTTTTCTGTTTTGCAAAACTCCACATGTTTCTCTAATAATGCTTATGCTGAACGTGCTTCTATACTAATATCTCTATCAGCTGCCAAGGGTCAATCATTGATGAACTGCTCTTTTAGTTCTCCTAAAAAGTAAATATGATTAGGAGATTGATTCAATTTACCAGTGCTGGCAAATATGTCATAAATTCATCAGATAAGATTTTCTTTATGATAAGAGCTAATAATTATAAAACTGGTTTCAAGTCCAAAGCAGGTTCAGTTTTTCTAATGGTTATGGTGTTGGGAAACTCGCCATATCTAACATCCTACAGAGACATTTCCCTCATGTCCTTAAATTGGTGAATTATGTGTAGCAGTGACTGAGGAGTTGGATCATCTTTTTTTGTTATGAAGGAGCTGGCTATATCAAGGGTTTATCCCAGGGTCTGCTTATTCTTTGTTCTCGTCAAACCTTGGAAGATCCACTAGTAAATGAGGCAAAGTTTTGTGGGGGTTGATTGTCCCACTTTGTGTTGCTCTGTTGGCTAGAGAGTTATAATAGGAGATTTCCTTAGAAATGTGAGTGCAGAAGTGTGGGATGGGGTAAAATTTAGGGTTGCATGGCCGGTATCAACCCATAGTGATTTAAGATTTCTTTGTATTTGATACCATTTAACCTTGGAGTAGTGCTCTGTAGCTCAGTTTTGTTGTGTCTTCTTCGTCCTTTTGTGCTTCCTTGTTTTGTTAATAAAATTTTCTTCTTTGTTTCTTATAAAAAATGTTGAATTCACGTTAGTTGTAGATCTTTTTAGAAAGTCCTTGTTTGCACAGTTACATGCAGATGCATGCAAATCAAATGCTTAAAAATCGAGCCATTCCTTTTCAAGTAAGCAGTTGATGAATCCTGACGTAAAAAATTACTTATTTAGACTATTTTTCCCTGATATGACGTTGATGCTCTGATTATATGCCTCCATGCATCATCTATATGCAGGAAGGCATGGTCAGACATAATTGGTTGCTGGAACTTTTCCCATGTTATAAGAAGCTTTTCTTATTAACTTTGTGAATTTCAATCACATCAATTGGATTTCCTTTCTCTTTGCTGCAACAATGTTTGGATAATTCCTCGAAATGTCATAATATAGGAAATCTAAACTTGATTTTGACGAGACATTTTCAAGTTATCACAACTATTGTGATTTTTACTTCCAATGACAATGGCAAGAAAACTTCTGTCGCAAACTTGAATCCAGCAGAACGAAAACATGAAGCTCAGTTCGGAAGCACTTGACTGTGGTTAAGAGTACTATCATTTCGCTTCATCTTCAAAGTCCTGAAGCCCACCCCGGTCAGATATGACGAATACAAGCCTAAGGAGCCAGAGGTAATGCTTATGGTTCTCATTAAAGGAAATTCAAATTCACTTGCAAAAGCTGCAATCTCTGAGATCTTTGGTTTCAACTTTGGAGAGCTTTGGTGCATTACACAGTATGCTACAGCCAGTTATTTTGCTTCTCCAAGCTGTTGTGCTGTCTCTAGCAATGCAGACCACCATGAGGCCAAGAGCCACAGAATTTATTTTATGAGCTACATCTTAAGTTTGATTTTATGTAAGAATCCCTAAAGAATTACTTGTTAATTGTTATGATGTCATATGCTAGTCCCTGACATGGATCAGGTGAGGAATGTGTGAGCTTTTGCAGGTGGATTGAATAGAAGTCTATGGATGGAAAGATTTTGTAAAGTTTAACATGCTTTACTGGGCAACGTATCCAATCTGGCTTTCCTTCTTCCTTGGCTCGTCGGTTGGTGTATTCTAAACCACAGTCAGCAGGAACTAGCTTGAAGAGAAGAAAATCCTAGTAATTTTGTTTGTGAAAAATTCAAGAAGGCCAATTGTTTTTTTGTTTTTCCTGAAGAATGTTGTAACAGGATCAAACACAGTGAACACTGTATCTGTATCAATATCATCAATGTAAAATTTTGCCATTTTCTTATATAGCTATGATTTGCTAATGCAAAGATGTTAGAATCTGAATTCTCTTTGCAACTGAGAGTGCAGATTAAGATCCCTTTAAAATCTCATTAATGTATATCCTCACACCAGATTTCAGCATTCACAACTCATTACAGACTACAGAGCATGATACTTCACCGTTGGAAGCTGACCTCACCTTTGCTAACTAAGTTACAAAATGACCATAAAATTTCACTCTACTGAGAAACACCAGCAGACAGGTAGCCGAGATTAACGACGACAGCAACGTCGCTTGTGTGACAGACATGACGTAAGCACACTCAAAACATCGTGCCAAAGCCTAACCAAACATAGTATAGTAAATGCAATTTTCTCTTCTTGGTCTCTCCGAAGTTTGAGAATCTTGTGCCTTCAACCAGAGATATTACTGTCATAATATTAGTATGATCTGTATGACTAGATTTCATTAATTCATAGTCCCATTCATAGACTGCAGATAGGATACCATCAATGCTATTATAGTCCATGAATTAAAATGGTGAATTTACTTAAATATAGACTATTATGGAAAATTTTCAAATGACCTTCCAGAAAATGGAAAGAAGTTTTTATCAGCAAAATATAATACAATGACTTTTCCATTCAGAAGATTGCTCGAGTCAAATAAAATTACAAAATATAATGTAAAAGCGGTTTAAAAGTACGTATGTATTATAGAGTCGGGGATGCTATACTAAGTGAAATATGCCGTACAATGTCTTCCGCTGATTTGTATAAAATACGTGCCAAAATATGTATATCTTGTATATTAATAATAAAAGTTATACGCGACGTACGGCGCCGTACGCCGTACTAGGTGTAGCACCGAATATTATAAAATTGAGAAAATCAAGCATTTATAGCAAAAAATTTAAAATGCAATCCAAACAAAATCAGTTAAACTTTATTAAATTGAAATGGTCAGTAAATTTCCAGTGTGAATTACACATACCAAATTCAGTTAACATTCTAACCAGGCTTAAATTTTAACCATGATTAGGGTTTTAACCAGATACCTCCAAAACTCCCCCCAAAAAAAGGTGGGCTCTCACCACCTTAAATACAGGAAATTCCCAGTTATTTTTTTATTCACAATCTATCTACAATTTTTATTTCCAATTTGTCTCTCAAAACGTTTATTATTTTTTTCTATTTCAGTGTTCTTCAATTCTTAAAATTCAAAATTGTTCAATGTGTACTCTGTTGATCTAAGCGCTCAAAGCCTCAAACACCTTTAAAACCCCATTTGTTTAGTTCTTTCTTTATTTCTCTCCTTTTTTTTTTTTTTGAAAACCATTTAGTTTAGTTCTTTTTCAGTGGCAAATTCATCAAACGGCCCCTCGGAAAATTGCTTTACGTACAGAGAAGGTAATGCCGTGCACACATTCTCCATCTTTCTGTATTAATGGTTATTTGATCGTTTCATGTTATAATCTGTATAAAATATATGTGTTTTGAGTTCAAGATAATTTGCATGTTCCTGATGATTTTGGATAAATGGGGTTTTATTTAAATCAATGCATTGGTGAGTTTGCATGTTCCGATCATTGCTGATAATTTGTGAGTTTATTATAGTAATGTGCAATTGTGAATTTTGTGCGTGAGTGTGCATATTTTCTGCCTGACTTATTCACAGTTTACCAATTCTGTGTGTAAACCTATTTGCCATTTACATTACCTTTTCCTTTTGGGTCCAGAAGTGATTGATGTTGGTTCCATCTGATATATATATATATATATATATATATATATATATATATATTTTCCTTTTCTGGAGAGTTTGTTTCTTCTGTTTCTCTTATTGGTTTTTGGTGATGAGGTGAGTGGCTTCTAATGTTATTGCTTGAATGTCAATGAAGAGATTTGAAAAACTTTTGCACTCTTGTTGAAAATCAGACTGGTACTGACAAGGCTGTGAGTTGTTGACTATCCCTTTCAAGCAAACGCATTGAGGGTCTGTAGATCTGCAGCATCGCTGAGATCTGTTTTGAATTGTTCAAAAAAAAAAAAAAAGACTTGTGGTTGGTTCTGTTCTGTAGTTTTAACCTGAATGATATCTCATTAAGGAAAGACAAAGTAAAGAATAGTCAGAGTCCATATGAAGGTGTCTAATTTTTATTTAATGCCAGTTTAACTAAAAAATAAAATAAAATAAGATAAAGGACAACATTGATCAGTTAGAATTATTTAAAACATCGCCCTGACTTTTTCTGGTGTTTTTACTTTTAAATTCATGTGCATGTGATAGTAGAAGGGTTTTTCGTGCCAAGATGGTTTTGCGGATTTAAGAAGTTCGGTAATACCGTTATGTATTTTGTCAGTTTTTATAAGGTCCACGTACTTGTTTGTTCGGATACATTAAATTTTGAATTTACAAATCTTGATAAAAATACATCCTTAAGTGACGGTAACATTTATTTGCAGCTACGTTTTTCTTCTGACTTAGAGTGCATGTCACGGCTTAGGCATGTATCAGATTTGCAATGAAGAGCGGACTTTATTTTCTAGATCTACGGTGCTCCTTTAGATTTTGTTATTAATAGCTTACCTTTTCTGCACTTTATCCCCTTCTATCCTTTTGACAGCTTTTAACGAAATCACTTACTATATTGCAAATAATAATTTAGGTATCCATATGTGTGTGTATGTGTGTGCTTTCTCCATAATAAACATGCTTATCAATAATTAATCTAACGGTTGTGATTCTGCTCTAATTTCAATGAACTTAGCAAGAATTCCTTAGTAATAATAAATGTGTCTGCTTTTCTCTGTGACATTTATCCTACTAAGCATGCTTGTGTTCAAGTAACTGGATAGTTAATTATATATGTAGTCTTAATAAGTAAAATCTCCAGGTCCTATCATTTTTTTGTATATGTATAAAAGTAGACTTTACTAACTTCTAAAGTTAGAAATTTAGCTTTATTCCTGGATTTTTGCTTCCGGAATGCATTCATACTAATATTCTTCTGTCCAAATTCTGATATTTCGTAAAAGTTTTGTAGTCACTTCCTATAGATCTCTGCTTAGTCCATATCATGACACATTAATTAACTGTATTGCCCTTTTTTTTTCTCTATTGTATTTTTTAGCACTTGGCAAACTGATGTGTATGTCTTGTCACATTCATATCCACTGGTATTTACGGCAATTCCTATGTTAGCTATTTCCTTGACATTTGTGTTGGTCTTTATCGTGATCTCTTGAGGTATGTGAGCATGAATGAGTAAGCCATTTTCAAGAGAAATTCCACATATTTAAAATGGAAATTTGAGTTTTTGACTATTAATTTTTCAACTACCTATGTCGAAGGATGCGCATTTTGTATCTTTTTTATGATGTTCTATTGACCCCAACCCCCCACCCCCCTTTCTTTCTTTCTTTTTTTCTTTCTTTCTTTCTTTCTTTCTTTCTTTCTTTCTTTCTTTCATTTTTTTTTTCAGATTTTATAGCTCCCTCCATAATTTTCAGAATAATACTACATGTTTAAACCTGTACATTCCATGGATACAGTATGCACAGTTCTGCATGCAGTTTGCACATTTCTGCTAATTGATGTATTACTGTCAAGCACATCTCTAGATTCTGCCTATTAACTAATGTTGTTACTATACTCTTCCATCTGATGCTGTTTTTAAATATTCGATTTATAGGTTTTCAGAGTTGAAGATTGGTATATCTAAAAATGGAGTGCAATAAAGACGAAGCTGTCAGGGCTAAAGGAATTGCAGAGAATAAGCTACTAGAGAGAGATATTATTGAAGCCGAAAAGTTTGCTTTAAAGGCTCAAAGCCTCTTCCCTGAGCTTGATGGTCTGTCTCAGTTCCTTGAGATCATCAATGTGCATGTTGCCCATGAGAAAAAAATTAATGGAGTAACAGACTATTATGGCATTTTTGGGGTAGATCCATTTGCTGATGAAAAAACCTTAAGGGATCAATACAAAAGAATGGCTCGCTCTCTTCATCCTGATAAAAACAAGTCAGTTGGGGCTAATGGAGCATTCCAAATAATGTCTCAGGCGTGGAGCATATTGTCAGATAAGGATAAGAGAAATGCATACGACCTGACAGTGAACATAAGATCTTCAAGTCAGACTGCCACCAGCCAATCATGTTCTTCTGCCTCATACCACCAAAGGAACACAGCTTCTAGCAGCCAGCATATTCGAACTCCTCAGTGCACTCCAGCAGCTGCTACAGTTGTCAGCTCCAGTTACAGTCCAGCACCACACCATTCAAGGAACTCAAGATTTGGCACCAGCACCAAACACACGGCTGCTACAGGCTTACTACACAATCCTGCTCTGAACATGAATGTGCCAAATTTTAAGCAGTCACCGGGCTTTGATGTTCCTCTCCATCCAAGGAATACAACCCTACCATCTGGGAATCCTAGTCTGATTCGCAAGTTTCAAACACCTCCACTCCCAGCCTTTGCTTCTCAGAATGTTCCTACTCCAAGGCCACCCTTTTTTAATCAGAATGTACCTTTTAGAAACCAGATGGCCTCCAACACTTGCTTGTCAAGACCAGAGACATTTTGGACATTGTGCAATAAGTGTGCAATACAGTATGAGTACCAGAACATTTTTCTCAATCAGAATCTTCTTTGTCGTCGTTGTATGCAGCCCTTTTTGGCGACTGCTATGCCTGCTCCACCTGTAAAGAGTCGCAGCTCACACCCTTGTCCATTTCCCAATCAACGACAACAAGAAATGCCCACTGCTTCACCACCAGCAGCTTCAAGAACCTCTCAAGCTCCTTTGCCACAGCCATCTAAGAAGCATACAAAAAGAAGGCATGAAGTGCCAATAAACAATGGAAGTGAAAATAATCCTCCAATGAAAAATAGCTGCAGTTCCACAGCTTCAGCTTCTTATACTGCTCCTCCTGGACTAAACAGAGAGAAGCCAGTCAAAAGGAGGCGTAAAGATAGCCAAAAGTGTGATGGTAGCAAGGAAGAAAGCCAAGGGGCAGCAGGAAGTGGGGTATATAGTAAGAAGGCTTCTGCAACTATGAAGGAAAATAGTGGTGCTGAGCAGTCCAGAAGTATGAAGGAATTATCTCAGATCGACATACGTGCTATGCTGATGAGAAAGGCTAAGACAGAAATTCATCGCCAGCTAAATGAATGGGAGAAAAAGAAACTGAACGCTTCGCATTTGAATCAACAGGATATGAGCAATATCGTGCATGCTTTGGGCAAGAATTCCATAAATCGTTCACAGACAAAAGAGCGACAGATATTGCAGCCTCGGGAAACCTCCACTTTGAACGAGACTGTTGTGGGTGCAAATCCTGATGAATTTGTGTCGATGAGTGTTCCAGATGCAAATTTCCACAATTTTGATGATGACAGGATAGAGAAATCATTCACTCAAAACCAGGTATGGGCTGCATATGATGATGATGATGGCATGCCTCGATATTATGCTATGGTTCACCGTATCATATCCAGGAGCCCTTTCAAGATGCAAATAAACTGGTTGAATTCTAAATCCAGTCCTGAATTTGGATCTCTTGACTGGATAGCTTCTGGCTTCACCAAGACTACTGGGAATTTTAGGGCTGGTAAGTTTGTAGTCAGTGAAAGATTAAATTCCTTCTCTCATCCAGTTAAGTGGAAAAAGGGGTCAAGAGGAGTGATTCAGATTTTGCCAACAAAGGGGGACGTTTGGGCGTTGTACAGGAACTGGTCTGCTGATTGGAATGAGACCACTGCAGATGAAACAATACATAAATATGATCTGGTAGTGGTACTTCAAGACTATGATGAAGATACAGGTGTTTTGGTTGTTCCTCTAGTTAAAGTGGCTGGCTTCACATCAGTGTTTAACCAGCTTTCAGATCATAGAGGAATCCAGACCATTCCAAGGGAGGAGATGTTTAGATTCTCTCATCAGGTCCCTTTTTACTTATTGAATGGGCTAGAAGCTGAAAATGCTCCTAAGAATTGCTATGAACTGGATCCTGCTGCTCTCCCTTTGGAACTTCTAAACGTGATTACAGATGATGAATCAGCGGCGAGAATAGTTGTTGATCCTGAGATGCGACCAGGCCTTGGAAATGAGACAATGGCAGAAACCTGTTCAACAAAAATCAATGCAAATCAGAGGAGCAGGGTCGAAGATCCCAAGTATGTTTTTACATATTGTAGAAGAAACAAAGAAAAGAAGATAGAAGGGGGTGTTGGCCAATCAAAACATTAAACAAGCTCGGATGCATTTTAGGTAGTTCTTTTTCCAATTTCTGAGCTATATTTTTTGATAGATAGAAGCAAATGTTCTCACCAGCATTAAGATTACAAATCTTTCTAAGGAAACTGTGTATCCATATTGAGAATGGTAAAATGTTTCAGCTCATAACTGCTGTGCAGATCTTGTGCAAGTTGACTGATTTGTAATTTGAATGCTACATTGTACAAAGATTTTTGTTATACTTAGTTCTCTTCCTTTGAAACCAACTAATTTTCAATTACCTACTATGTCAGCCAAAACAATCGCATCTTAGAACCTTAACATATGCTAAGGAACATGTGTGATGATGTCATGGCTCATGGAATATGATTATGGAAGCTTTTTAACTCAATTTTAATAAAATCAGAATTGCTTCTTGGGGAAACTCCAACCCTACACTATATCACTAAATTTAGTGCAGTTGCTGGACTAAGTCACTCCAAACCTGCACTAAATCCTGAACTATTTAGTAAATTAAGTGTGGGTGGTTCCCATAAATTAGGTAGATCCAATGGTTGGGATGAGAGAGTACATAGATCCAATGGCTACAATTATAAAACACAATAAAATATTTTAGAGGATATTCTTTTTTAGAGAACATTCTTTTTAGTGCAGAGTTAGTGCAGAAACTACACTCTTTTAATGTCAATAATTGAAGATGGCCTATATATGCTTCTTGATATGGTTTTGATACATTTTTCAAAGATGTTCTAATATGGGCTGCAGCAGCTAATAATATGGGAAGTTGGCTGATGTGATCAGGACTTAGTAAAGGCTGCAGTAACTGACTTAAAAGTAAATGGAGAAGAGTTAGAAAAGTTTCTCACTATAGCACATTTATTTTATTTTTTTTATAGGTATTATATCTCTCTCATATTTATTGGTACCTATTTTGTTTTGTTCCAGGTATAACTAGAGTGTTGCATGGTTGACCAGATCCTATTATTTAAGGAGCTGATGATCTTCAAGTATGGTTTTGTGGATGAAGTAGAGTTGTTGATTTACGGTCTGCAGGGGTCTACAAGTTCTGAATGTAATACTGAGAGAGTGGATGAATTTAATATATTTGTTAGAAAAGATCCAGAACTAGTTTTGTTAAACATATAAGACAGATCAGTGTGCATAACTAAATTGAAATTTGAGATATATATAAAGAAGCTGAGGTTTAATGATTTAAAGTCTTCCACGTATAATTTTGCAAGGAAAGTACAGACTATCAGCTAGAGGGTCTAAGGATATAAAAATGATTCCAGAATATTTTGACTCATGTTTTGTTTTAGCGCTAGTATAAAAATTGTGAAATCCCGGCTAACAACTATAGCATATGGTGCAGAATCAAGTTCAGACTTTGGGTGAGTGGGAAGCTCCTTCAGATTCTCCTAGTCACATTTATCCAACTTGCTAGGCTAAAATCTCTGAGCGCTTGGATGGTGATCTATCAATTGGACTTCTGCCTTACTGATTGCTGCCCCTGTGGGTTGCTATTCTCTCATGGTAATGAATAATTCTATGATGTTTCTCCTGTTGCTCTTTGATCCCAATGATTTTTGGTAGTCTATTATAAATAAACTTCCCTCGGATCATCTAACTACTGTAGTCTCTGTGTAAAGGGCTGAAACTGTGATGTGGCAAAATAAATGTTCAGTACTAGTACCGATCGCCCTGATAAATCATTTCTTGATGCATTGGGTGGACTAAATATAATTTCAAATTATACATTCCTTTCATTAATTTAAGCCGTCCTTTCTCATATGCCACATCTATCTTATTTGATATGTTTGGTGCGTGTATTGTGCATGCCCATGTGTGTCGCTCTTTTAGGTTACTTTGCTTGAATGAATTATAGCATGTCCATATATATGCTCTCACATTTATCTGTATCTAGTCTTATATTGTGATATCTCTTGGAATTTGTGACTTCTTTCAGGTTTATTAGTTTTAATAGTTTAGAGTTCCAATTCATATGGAACCTTTTTGTACGATGGAATGATTTTCTTTGATCGCCTCTGTGTGTGTGTCTGCGGGGATGTCATCGTACATGCATTATTCATCTTTTCACTTCATCTGTCTGGCATTTGTACACTTCCATTCCCTCCATGAAATTAAGAGTTTTGTTGACATTAAATTCATCTGGTTTTGTTTTATTTAGTTGGGCTCAAATATGAATGATTTTATATTTATGTTTAACGAAGAAATGATTAATATTTTCTGAGGATTAAAATGGTACCCTGTGTCAAATATAGAAATGGAGCAGAAGGCAACTAGCTTCAAGGAGAATACATCGCAAGAGAACTAAATGATGCAGGTTCAAAGAGGTAAAATCATTATTAATGCTATACATGTTCTCAACTTTTTTATATTGCTCGCACCTTGCAAAATCGTAAAACTGGCTTCCTTCCTATAGTACATTGCATCCCTATTCTAAAACTGCGTCATATTTTCTTCATAACCAACTGCATCTAACTCATAAGCCTATCAGTTGGTCACTGCATAATCAACAGTTTCCTTTTGCCACCAATCGAGTAGAAACCTGACATTGAATTATAACTGAGTTTGAACCACAACACTACAACAGTCATTTCTTAAATTAAATGAAACTGATTTTACCCCAAATCATATTCATGGTCTTTTTCCATAGGCTTAAGGGAAATTCTGTTGAGTTTTAATAGGCGTAAGGAGGTAAAGTGAGACAATAAAAATTACAAACATAATTAGGAGGTAAAGTCATGTACAATGAGTGTATGGCGGGTAAAATGATGTAACTGAGAGTGTAAGGGGGGTAATGTTTTTGTGATTTGAATTGATAGGGGGAATGATGTGATTTGTGTTGCTGGATTGTTTTTCTGTAAAGTTCATGTTTTTCTTTGCTAAAATTGAAAAGTCATATATTTGCAAAAAGCATCAAAATTCATTGACTTGTTTGCAACTAAATTCAATTTAAAAATATACTTAATAGAATATTTTTAATTCAATGTAGTTTGATATTATTAAATAAAATGAAACTGAATTGACTACAAAAATTCTATGAATCTAGATGTATTCGGCACAATATTTGGCATGTTGGAATTTTACCTATTTAGTGTTTGATATGATTTCCCATAAATATCAATTTTCACAAGACATTGTGAAGAAAAATATAGTAATAACTCTACTATAAATAATACTTACAAAGGAAATTTTGATCATTGTATACAATTCATCCGATTCTCGGGCTACTCACGTCATTAGACAACCATAGGCTCGTACCAATAACACCACAATTTGAAAGGATAATTATAATAGTTATAGCCTTGAATGATTTTCCTCTCTGATGAGGACTTGCTCTCTATTAACCGGCTACCAGAAGAAGCTTCAGTTCCGAGCTTTTCTGCAGAATCAGTTTTATACAGTTCTTCAAGACTGTATATTGGTAAGTATTTCTTGCTAGTTTGTGCTGTTTATTACTGAAAATGCTAGAGTAGTATTTCTGCAGCTTGTTGGACTACTTGATACAGGAAACCAAGAAGAGTCCTTTAGGCAAGAGAGTCAAGAAGTGTCTATTGTTTGTTGCTGCTTCAAGGTCCATTTCTTAATTGATACCTTACAAAATATGTATGATGATCAGACTCTTTTAGAATGCTATCAGGTCTGGTTGTTATTTTTTTATTCTTGTGGAAAACCTAATAAATAGCTAATTGAAAAACTCTTAATAAAATAACACCCAAATTAGAACATATTAATATAATAATATCCTAGACCACCCTATTTGTTGCACTCTGATAAGCAAAATCTCACTTTAAGTTGCATTTAGTATTGCTCTAGCCCAGCTCAAAGTTTGAAATTGTGATATGTCAACCTTTATATCTGGAAATCAAATGTGTCCGAAGCCTAAAGCCCACAGCCCCGCACAGTGCCATATCTATAATTTTGTTATTACTATAAGAATCTATTTTAGAATATTATATATGAACTCTAGTCTTTTACAGTTCTCTAATCTATAATGTTATAACTTAATATAATTGACTCAGAGATTCAGCCAGTGTGGAGCTGGTGCTAGCAATGCACATCCTCCCCACCCCCAAATAAGATATAACTCAAGTTGTGTTATCATATATATGATATATCTTCGTGCATAAATTGTGCATAAGTCGTGCATTATATGTGCTTTAACTAAGTTTAGATATATGTACTAAATGATGAAAAAGCTTTATGAATGCAATTTGTGTGCATGTTTACATGTTCACAAAAACATATGGTTACAATGTGGATTTGAGAATGTGTTGGTTTGAGTCTTTTGTTCAGAGCATGCGTATTAGTATTAATTTTGGGCCGGGCCAGGACAATCAAAACTTGGCTTAATATATAGAATCTGTTAAGAACTTTCGGTAGTTGCTTCTCATTAGTTGCATCAGTTTTTTTTTTTTTTCCTTTTTTTTTTTGTTCTTGCAAAGTTGACCAGTTCTGCTCACTAATCTATCATGTAGACCTTGATCAAGCAACTAAGTGGGAGTGATTGGTTAAAATGTTTCAAGGTGAATGACAATGGGTTTCATTGAGGAAATTGAATTGTATGTTTGAACAATTATGTGGATATGGAACACTAGCTCAATTTGGATCCCTAGATATCAGTTATATAATTATTGACTGATTTTGATAGGGCAGCAAGAGAGTGGCGTGTTTATGTTCGCAAGAAGAGGCAGCCGCAGCAGTAGTGGTTGTTTTGACTTTCCTATTATGTTTATTTCCATTATATTTCTTTTAGTTCTGTGTGGGCCTTAGTCTATTAGTTTGGCTTTGTTCGGCTTCATGCCTTCTGCATGGACCTTAGTAGGGTTTACGTCATTCTGTGAATGTGACTATGTGGCTTTATTGGGGTTTTTCCCTTAGTTGATTAATAGCTATCTTTCTCGTTCATCTTCACTCTATCAAATTGGTTCGACTTGCTGATTGGTTCATGCCCAAGATTCGTAAAACGTCGAAGATGGAGAAGGTGATCGATGAAATCCAATCGGCTATGGATACTATGCCTACTCGAGTTTCAGTGGTAGAAGGTTCGTTGTCGTCAGTGGACAAAACCCTAGCACTGGCGAAGTTAGAGGAGAGGTCTTCGTCGGAGAAGATGCCCATGACCTCTCCTAGTGGATCTCAAACAAGAAACAAATCCCTGCAGGACTCACGCAGCGGCTCTAATGGAAACACTGAGGGTTCTGGCTACGGGTCAGGGGATCCACACGTGACTTCCAATATGCCACGGATGGATTTACCCTTGTTTGATGGTCATGATCCTCTTCCATGGCTTGCCCAGGCGAAGCAATATTTTCTGGTTCACTGCACACCCCTTTGTGAGAGGGCTCAGTTAGCTCCGATCGCAATGACCGGACGATCTATGTTTTGGGCTCAATGGGTGCTTCGCCGCTCATCAACCATACCCTGGGGTCTGCGCAAGAGCTTATTGAGCGATTTGGAGATAGCTCTGCCATCAACGCTTATGAAGCTATGCATCTCACTTGCCAAACTGGATCTTTAGAAGACTATTTGTCCTTGTTTGAGGAACGGGTGGCGCAACTTCCATCCTTGTCTCCGGAGCACTATTTGGGAACCTTTTTAGAAGGTTACAACCTGCTATTTGGGAGCGGATTCCTGATTCAGAGATGAGCAACGCATTTGCAGCCATCAGGGCTTCGCGCCGCATTGCCCGTTCTGCCAAGCCGTCATTAATGCAGTTGAGGTCGACCTTCTCGACAAGGCCGTTTAGACATCACTTTCCAGAGCAACCCTAGTCCTACCGCCACGGATACGGACAGCAGCCATGCTTGGTCAAGGTGGGGCACTCCCAACTTTCCCAAACAGGATCCGCATGGTCGAAAGGGTATCGCAGGTCACGACATCTTATACCCGAGCAATTTGATAATTATCGTGTTAAGGGAAAGTGTTTTTCAAGTGTAGTCAACCCTACACCCCTTTGCACAAGTGTGCTTCCAAATATTTATCGATGATCATTAGTGCCGAAGAGGAGGACAAAGGTGAAGCCAATGACGAAGGACCGGAGAATTTGGACTCGGAGCAGGTGGAGTTTGGGAGTGAATTACAACAGCTGCAATTATCCCGGCTGTCCTCAAAAGGGTTCAATGGAGGATGAGGCCGATATGATATGTCAGTTTCCCGACTTCAGCCTTGCGGGCAAGGCTCTTTGGGCGGGGGAGGCAATTGATAGAGCAGCAAGAGAGTGGCGTGTTTATGTTCGTAGGAAGAGGCTGCCGCAGCAGTAGTAGTTGTTTTGACTTTCCTATTATATTTCTTTTAGTTCTGCATGGACCTTAGTCTGATAGTTTCGCTTTGTTCGGGCTTCAGGCCTTCTGCATGGGCCTTAGGATGGTTTACATATTTATAATCTCTTTTCAGTAGTTAGGAAAATAGTTCTGGAGATATTATTATTTTGCGCTATTAGCTTGGCAGAAAGTAAGGATGTGGCCTTATTGGGGTTTTTCCTTAGTTGATTAATAGCTATCTTTCTCGTTCATCTTCACTCTATCAGATTTCATTATAATGTCAGCACTAATCCATAGCTTATTTTGTTTTGTAATATTCATTCAGGTGAAAGAACCATGTTCATTTTTATTTAATTTGTGTGCCCTAATTTCCTATTGATTGATTGATGAGTTAGGCAAAGTCGTGACCATCGTAGCCTTCCTTGAGTCGTTCGGTTTCTGCTCTTTTGGGTGCAAGCTAGTTGAGCTAGTAGTGATCAAAATTGTAGACATTACAATTAGTGTTTATTTAAATTAAGGGGCTAATTGCAATGGTGCGACATTGGTGATCAGTAAATTTTTGTGATGAACTGATGGTTGATGTATGAAAGGGTATGGTTTATGGTTTCTTGTGTTGATTCTTGCTTCTAAAATTGTTGGGACATTAAAGACCTTCTAAAAAGCTTGAAACGTCTAATATAATATATTTATTAGTTACCGCCTATTAAAATGTGTGTAATATCTGATTAATACTATCGAACACTTTTCCAGAATTTATATAGTTAATTTTCTTTCTAAACAATTATCTTTTTACGAACACTAACTTCATAGTTTATACCTGAGCGAGGTGTGTGCTCCAATTACCTGGGCTAGAAAGTTAATAAATCACGTATTATGAGATGGCAAATTATATAAGCCATGTTTGGTTACTTGGTTCATTTGTTAGATGGTATGGTATAAGATTGGATATGTCATTTTTGACTAACATATAAGATATCAATATTATGCTTGTTTTGATGTATTAATATATTATTTGATTAGATTTATTAAAATTCTCAATAAAATTTCAAATCTTACAATATTATTTAATTAGTTACCATATATTGTGTGAATATTCTATAATAAGATTTTAATTAATATAGGTAATATTATTTTGGGCTGGTCTCCTGTGCATAAAGTGCATGGGCCGGCCCGTGAGACGGGTCGGCTCATGAATCCGGATACAGCCCATTACCGAAATTAACCCAATATGTAAAAAAAAAAAAAGAAAATAAACGCAGCTGAGCCGCGAGAGAGAGAAGGAAAAGGCAACACAGACGACGGCGAGAGGCGGATCGCCCAACTCACCGGACCGCCGCCACCTTCACCCCTGCCGTCGGAAGGCATAACCACCGCGCCGGAAGCTGAAGACGGCGACGACAGCTTCTACCCGAAGAAATTCAATTTTGATTCCAATTTTTTTCCAGCTCGAAAATTTCAAGGTAACATTCTGTAACACCCCAAATTCAATAATAGAGGCTCAATGAATTTTTCTAGAGCCCAAATGTTTAAGTTGAGTCTATTTTATTAAAAGGCCCAAATGATGAGCTTTCTAGCCCAATTATTATTTTAATTATTTACGGTCCAATTATTACCCGATCGAGATGAACGAATACACTAGACGATAGTGCTCGTTGATACAAATCTATAGAAATTGATTTTACTGATATATGAATTAAATTGACCAAGATATTATTTAATTTCTAAATTAAGTCCTAATTTAGGGTTTATTGAGGAGGGGTATAAATCTCATTCACTACTTCATTAAGCCTCATTTGCACCTCTTTCAAATTGGAACAGCCCCCACCCCTCTCTCCCCTCTCTCTCTCTCTCGATCCCTTTCCCCCTCCCCACAACCGCCACCGCCGCTCCTCCACGCCGGAAAATTAATTTTCCGGCAATATTTTTTTCACATGCAATACCATTTTTAGATTCCCCTCTTTTCCTTCTTTCCATTTCTTTGATTATTTTTGAAAGATTTTGAGGTTTAGGCATCCGATTTTCGGATCTAAGAATGGGTTGAACCCTAGCCTTTTAGAATCTCTTTTTTTCTTTTATTTTCCAATTTATATTTTGATTTTTATGGTTATAATGTAGATTTATGGGCTGTTTTGGTTGCTCAATTTAAATGATGTCTCGGTTTAATGTTCTTATGATTTTTGGTGTTCTTAAAAACATTAGAAGTAAAATGGGTGAAAGGAGAGGGAAAATATTGAATTTTTGGTTGATGTTTTGAATGCTAAAATAAGATTGGAATAAAAAAAATGTTGATTCATGAATTGTGAATGTATGTGTGTGCGCGCCTCGGCTGGTGTGTGTGTGTGCGCGTGTGTTTGTGTTTTTCTTTTTCATTTTGTTTTTGTTGTTTTTTTTTATTTGATTTTTTTTTATTATTATATAGATTCTATCACTATTTATTTTAAAAGATTATGTTATTATTTAAAATTAAATCTTAGCCTAATGGAACAAGTTACTGCCTTGGTAATATATATGGTAATTGGTTCAACACTTGGTTGTAACAATTTGATTTTTAATTACGAAGTTAATTTTTACACTATGTATTTAAAATTATGGTATAATTTTTGTAGTAATTCGTGTAATCTAATGGTTAGGTACTCCTTAATTATTGAAGAAGTCTAAGGTCCATTTCATTTTAATGATAGTTTGTTACTTTAATTGATGGATACATTATGACCTTATTTAATTAAAAGCTTGTTATTAATTTTAAAATTAATGGATGGATGTATTTATGATCTTATTTAATTAAAAACATGTTATTAATTTTGAAAATGGGGATTAGTGTAATGGTTTGTGCTCTAGATTAATTCTTGAATGATCTAAGGTTTTAAATCTTGATAAATGCATTTTAAGACTCAATTTATTTTTAAAAGCCTTTTATTAACATTTTATGCAAGACAGTTTTGAACTATACATAAATAAAATTTAAGTGTAATTTTCGAAAATGGTCGTTAGCTTAATAATCAAGGTTTATAAATTATTATTTGAGGTCTATGGTTCAATCATCCTTGGAAACAGTTTATTTTTATTTTACTTTAATTAATGCATGCATTACTGTCTTTATTTAACTAAAACCATGCTTGAAAATTCGAAAATGATATATAGTCTAATGGCTAATGTTATGGTTTAATAATCATAGGTTTAGGGTTCAAAACCTTTTTTGAACATTTTATTTATGGATTTTATTCCAATATGATTCTGCACTATATATAAATAAAAATCTGTTATAATTTTTGAAAATGGCCTCTGGTTCAATGGTTGTGTTTTGCATTTTATTATGATAGGTCAAAGGTTCAAAACCTTTAGAATGCATTTTATTTATTTTTATTCCAAGATAATTATGAACTTTATTTAATTAAAACCACTAAATAATTTTTGGAAATGGTGTTTAGTCTAATGGTGAGAGTTTAGATTTTATGCTAGAGGTCTAAGGTTCAATCCATTTTGATGTATTTTATAATCCTCTTTTTACTCAAGCATTTATGAGTGTACTTAATTAAAGCAGTTTAATTAATATTACATAAATTCTTTTAGCCTAGTGGTTAAGTGCTTACTATTTCAATTATATTTTGGTCAAGTGTTCAAGCCCTCTTGACTACATAATCATATTATATTTTTACCTTATTTTTATTTGGTCTATTTTGCTTAATTTAGATTAAATTCAAAATTAAGTGTATGATATAATAAATCAATATTTCCATATTAATATTCTATGATCCTTTAAATCTTAAATTAAGTTTTATAATTTCCCCATATGAATTTAAGCCATCTATTTGTATGATCGAGGACTCCGATATATTTTAAGCTAGGATCTCGTTCAACTTTTAGACGACGTCAGGGTACGCTCTTACTTTAGGGACTCGTTCCCTAGATCCTTATTTACGTTATGGTATATGTTTAGAAGATTAATATGTTATTAAGACATAGTTCTTATGTATAGGTCCTAATCCGAGACTCGTTTAGGACGACGATTAAGGCGATTCATATATTTAAGCATAAGGTCCTAATCCGACAGCTGGCTTCGGATGAGAAGTTATGAATAAAGCTACAGCTAATCTAGCTATAAGGTGGGTTTACTTACTAAAATGATTTTGAAAATATATTTAAATTTTCGTCCGCTATGAAAAATGATTTATGCTTATGTTGCTAAATGTGGATTGACACGACTCATATGAGAAATTCCGAATATGGCACTTCGGTGCAATTACTTATGAATATGTTATAGTTTATATGTGATCGCATTAGGGTCGGTCTCCACTATGTCTATTGAGCATATGATTTATGACATGTCAAATATGGATTTATGGATATTCTTATTGCAAATTATTGGACGAATGTATGAGTATTCCTACAAAGCGTTTTCTGGCACTCAGCCCCACTATTTAAAAATGTTTTCAGGTAATTGATGACGGCAGGTGGCGGACGTGGACTAATTTGGATATTTTGTATGGTTGACCATATTCTATTTTTGAAATATTTACTCTATTTAGTTTTGGTCAACAAATATGATTATTTATGCTTCCGCTATATGTTTATGGATTATTTAAATATTTTATAGACGTGTGTGATCGTTGTGGTCTTGCTGGCATAATTTGAATGTTGAATATTAGATTTTTGACTAGTCAAGGTTGAACATGTTTTAATTGGTGGTTCGAAAGGTGTGATTTTAAAATGATAGGTTGGTTGAAAGGTCTCATCTTATGTGATTGGTTGTTGAATGGTAAACGCCTATGAGCGTGGAATTTATTAATATTTAAAACGAAGTGCAGTCCGAATTTTTATAATTCGAGAAAATGATTTATGTTAGTTTGTGAAAATTTTATTGTGTTTTATTTCATCGCATGTGTTCCCGTTAGCGCACTGGGCCTCTGGGTTCAGGGCGCTACATATGGTATCAGAGCCAGGTTTACAACTCTGTAGGCCTGCAGAGTGATTTTGAAATGTTTTGAAATATTGTTTAAAAAAAAAACAAAAACAAAAAAAAAATTATTACTTTCCTATGGTCTCATGTCCACGCCACGCCTTGCCCAATCAGGTACAAATTTTATGAGAATAAATCTTTATTGAGCAAAGTATATTTTAGGCAAACGTATATTATGTTTGAGAAATTATGATAAAGAAAATGCTTGATTAAAATGTATTTCAAGCCTAAGTTATTGGAAATCTATTGGTTTGCCTTATTATGAAAATGTTTTATCCAAATACTTATGATATGATTCCACCATAGGATGAACCTAGATGGACTTAAGCATAATTAAATTGCCTGTAAGTTTTCACTTGCTTAGTGAACTATGTTGGACTATTTATGCGGTACACGATATATTTTGAGGACTATAGCCATGACTATTGGACCATCGTTACTATATTTATGCGATTGAGATAATTCGACGAGCTAAAGAACAAATCCGATAAAGATGCTCCTACATGACGAAAAGTTCAACTTGAGCTACAGGCGACCTTACTCTATTATATCGATAGTTAATTACATGGTATGAGTACTTTGATTAGATCCAAGTACATTGTAAACTAGATGAACTATGCAACTCCTAATGATAAGTATTGACATAGTATGTGACACTTGATATAAGGATAACTATGATGACGCTGCATACGATATATGAACAACTGCATATAAATTATGATGTAATTTCTTATGATTTACGAAATTTCTCATTTATGAGTTACCGATTGAGAACTATGCGTAGCCTCGACTATGTTTTATAGACTAATTATATTTTTCTAGGACGTGCGCGTAATGCATTTACCCACCAAGTATCCCGAATCGAATTTAGAATCAACTAAGATAGGAAATTTCATGGTAGTTAATTCTTATGAAATATGAAATAATTATTCTCTCCGGGCGCAAATAAAGAAGTTCGAGTTCAACTCTACATGATGCTGATCAGAATCGATCTTGACGAATTCAATGCTGGATGATCTACGTTAGGTGTTAAGAACTACGTTATATGACTATAAACTCAAAGCAATATGTCAGTAGATTGAAACTCAGCCAACGTAATATGAATCAAACCGTAACGAAACGTTATAAGCTAGGTTAACAAATGATTTCAATGATACGGCCGTAAATCTTCCACAATTATGGTGAACCTGAAGAAGAAGAAGAAGAAGAAGAAGAAGAAGAAGAAGAAGAAGATGTGCCATTGAGAAGTATGTAGTATGATATGTGTTGGAATAGACTTAATTTTTGAAGATATCTTAAGGCAAATGTGCTTGTGATAGAATTAATTGAATGATTTGAGGTTGTTCTGAGGATGGATTGACTTGAAGATAATCGTGAAACAATATGATGTTGCAAGAATGGAATAATGCTCCAAACACCGAAGGAAGAAGATTTCACTTTTTATGAATTAAAATAAGTGCTATGGGACTCAATATATTATCTATGAAGACAATGAAGGTGATTAGGAAGAAAGAATGTCAAGTTTTGATAGCAAGTTCGACAGGCGACATGACAAATAGAAAAGTTAATCATCGAAGTAGTTTTGCAATGAAACCAAAAGGGCTGAAGCAATCGATATGATGGAGATTATTGAAAGTTCACATCAACAAATGAATATTTTTCTGCGAGCTCACAAACAATTTGTTCATCGAAAGAAATAGAATATAGCAATGCTAATACGAATGAAAATAGGAAAAATATTAAAGGTTTTGTATCCTCAAGATACAAATAAGAAAAAGTGTATTTCATTCATAAGGAAAAAGGGATGAGTTGGGATGAAAGACGTTACAAATATGTTCATATTCGAGAAAACTACTAGTGAATGATATAAGTTACCTTATGCTAGATTTTGGCTTTCATAACAAGAAGACCTTTAAGTGCTGCAAAAGAAGGATTTCAATATTATTTTGGGAACAACTTAGATAGAGTTATCCATCCGATGATTAAGTGATATGGCTAAAAATATGGGATTTCTAAAGCTAGGAGAATAAGAGCTACACTTCATGAAGTAAAAGACAAGTACAACAATGCGAGTACGAACAACCAAGAAGACTTTGGAAATGACTATGAAGACATAATACTAAGTATTCTTAGTGAGCTTAGGGAGAAGGAAAATCGTTAATGTATAGTAAATAATGTACCGTCATAAGCAAGTTTAATGATGTAATTTTGAAGACTTCTCCAGAACACCTCCGAATTGAAAAGTGGATTACACTATAGATCTTACACCGACAATCGTGTTCGTGTTAAAGGAGTGTGACGTCAAAGTGATCGCAAGAATATAAGTATGACTATACGAATTCCTAGACCAAAGATTTATAAGGTCAAGTATATTACCAAAACTGCATCGATATTGTATGTTATGAAAAATGCTAGATTGTTCTGAATATTATTAATGGCCAAGAGTTGAGCATCTTATCAAGGAGAGACGAATGACGACTATCTAGGATTGACAATCTACTTAAGTAATTGAAAGGTATAAGTGTTTTCTACGGGATTACTTGCAGATCCAGATGCTAGCAGTTATATTCGTGAGAAAGATACACACAAGATTTTTTTTTCAGACTCGTTATGATCACTATGAGTTAATAGTTATGTATTTTAATTTGAGCAATGCTCATGTAGTATTTATGGACTTCAGGAACTAATGGTTTAACCAGTGTAAGACAATTTTATCTATGTATTTATGGATGATATTATAGATTATGTTGGAAATAACCAACAACTTAGTAAACATATAAGGATAATGTTGGAGACTTTATGAAAGAAAAGACTATATAATAAGCTAGTAAGTGAGAGATTTACGATGATGGGGATAGATTTCAAGGTCATATAGTAATAACTTAATGAATCAAGATGGATTCTTCTATGGTGGAATAAGATAAGGTGATATGGAGTAAATAACCAACTTGAATGAGAGATTAATGTTTTAAGTTTATACGTTTTATACTAGAATTCATTGAAGGATTCTCCAAAATTTTAGTAACCATGATTTTGTTGTTAAGGATCGGTAGAGGTTTCACTAGATAAAAGGGTGTGAAGAGATGATTTAAGAGCTCAAGAGGAGATTAGTCACCACCTTAATGTGAACTATGTTGGAAGGATATAAAGGAATTGTCATCTACAGTAATGTTTCAAAAATATAATTATGATACGTGTTCGTACTGGTGAAAGTGTTAAGTGATTGCATCTACATCCCGACAATTGAGAGCACTTAAGACTATATGAAATATGATTTAGAGTTTGATATCGTAGTTTACGCATTAAGAATGCAGATGCTTGACCTCCACGACAATATACACAAGATTTACGTTGATCGAATAGTTTAAATGTATTTACATGAAAAAAAGGAGTTCTACATGATGTAGAAGAACGATTGAAGTTAGTGAGGACTACGATCACATTATCACATGCCACATAGCAAAGATGGATATTGCAGCAAGCGCTTAAAGTCAAAAGACCTAAGAAACATCTAATTGCATAATAACCTGATAAGGATAACTGCTCAAGGATATCATGGGATTGAAGATCGAAGTGGTAGTAGCACCAAGAAAAATGAAAGTAAGAACAATGAGAAATATGAGAGCTAGTTTACGAAGTCGAATCATAAAAGCTCAATCATAAGAAGCTTAGAAGACTTCATAAATTCTAAAGTTGAAATGATGACACATTTTGATGAGCTTTATTATTGGATTAACCAAGATGATCTGTGTAGATCACGCAGTATGGATAATTATGGATAAACAGAACGAGTCAGCACACATTTTCAAGGCACATATTGAAAAGATTGTAAGATTATTATAGATTCATATTATTGATAGCAATATACCCTGCTACGGGTCCCACGTAGGTTCAAGAAGAAAGTTACGAGATGTTATGAATAATGAATCGATCTTAGTATGATTTTCCACCCTCGCACGAGTAATCAGATATGATAGCACGCACGCGTAAGTGTATGTTAAAAACTACATTATGGATTGAGGTGAAGACTAGAAGGAATGTTTACTAACGATAGAATTACCTTTTAGAAATAGCTACCAAGGAGCAATTGAAATGATATCACATAAGGTATGTACCATTTGAATTATAGATATCCTCCTTGCAAGGATTAAACAAGTGAAAGAAACATCGTGCGGTCGAATTAGAACCAATTGCGATAGTAGTCTTCGATTGAGTATGAGAAGAATCAAAGATGCCAAGATAGAAACAAACATATGCTTGCAAGCGCCGTACGATCTTATGATTCAAAGTTGAAGAAAACGGTTTCTCGAGTTGTCTTCTACAAGGAATATTTTGATGAAAGACATGCTTTGACACTTAGTAACAACAATCCAATAGTGCATATGAAATCCTCGAATCGCATAGTGAGACAACCTAAGTTTCTCCCCCACTGGTAAAGTTAGTAACAATCGCGTATTCACGTTTCAATACTCCATCAATTTGAATTTGACCCAATCCACATCGTCTACGAAGAGGAAGTAAAGGTGGATCCAGATCATTCGTCCAAAAGAAAAAATTTGAAATTTTGAAATGAACCAACAATTGTGGTAAGAGGTTGTGGAGCTGATACGAATATGGTGAAAGTTATATGAACATTCGAATATGAGATCATGAGACGATATGTAAACTTATCGATAGCAAATACGTGAATTTCGGGACGAAATTCTTTTAAGAGGGTAGATCTGTAACAGCCCAAATTCAATAATAGAGGCCCAATGAATTTTTCTAGAGCCCAAATGTTTAAGTTGAGTCTATTTTATTAAAAGGCCCAAATGATGAGCTTTCTAGCCCAATTATTATTTTAATTATTTACGGCCCAATTATTACCCGATCGAGATGAACGAATACATTAGACGATAGTGCTCGTTGATACAAATCTATAGAAATTGATTTTACTGATATATGAATTAAATTGACCGAGATATGATTTAATTTCTAAATTAAGTCCTAATTTAGGGTTTATTGAGGAGGGGTATAAATACCATTCACTACTTCATTAAGCCTCATTTGCACCTCTTTCAAATTGGAACAGCCCCCACCCCTCTCTCCCCTCTCTCTCTCGATCCCTTTCCCCCTCCCCACAACCGCCGCCACCGCTCCTCCACGCCGGAAAATTAATTTTCCGGCAATATTTTTTTCAAATGCAATACCATTTTTAGATTTCCCTCTTTTCCTTCTTTCCATTTCTTTGATTATTTTTGAAATATTTTGAGGTTTAGGCATCCGATTTTCGGATCTAAGAGTGGGTTGAACCCTAGCCTTTTAGAATCTCTTTTCTTCTTTTATTTTCCAATTTATATTTTGATTTTTATGGTTATAATGTAGATTTATGGGCTGTTTTGGTTGCTCAATTTAAATGATGTCTCGGTTTAATGTTCTTATGATTTTTGGTGTTCTTAAAAACATTAGAAGTAAAATGGGTGAAAGGAGAGGGAAAATATTGAATTTTTGGTTGATGTTTTGAATGCTAAAATAAGATTGGAATAAAAAAAATGTTGATTCATGAATTGTGAATGTATGTGTGTGCGCGCCTCGGCTGGTGTGTGTGTGTGTGTGTGCCTGTGTTTGTGTTTTTCTATTTCTTTTTGTTTTTTTTGTTTTTTTTTATTTGATTTTTTTTATTATTATATAGATTCTATCACTATTTATTTTAAAAGATTATGTTATTATTTAAAATTAAATCTTAGCCTAACGGAACAAGTTACTGCCTTGGTAATATATATGGTAATTGGTTCAACACTTGGTTGTAACAATTTGATTTTTAATTACGAAGTTAATTTTTACACTATGTATTTAAAATTATGGTATAATTTTTGTAGTAATTCGTGTAACCTAATGGTTAGGTACTCCTTAATTATTGAAGAAGTCTAAGGTCCATTTCATTTTAATGATAGTTTGTTACTTTAATTGATGGATATATTATGACCTTATTTAATTAAAAGCTTGTTATTAATTTTAAAATTAATGGATGGATGTACTTATGATCTTATTTAATTAAAAACATGTTATTAATTTTGAAAATGGGGATTAGTGTAATGGTTTGTGCTCTAGATTAATTCTTGAATGATCTAAGGTTTCAAATCTTGATCAATGCATTTTAAGACTCAATTTATTTTTAAAAGCCTTTTATTAACATTTTATGCAAGACAGTTTTGAACTATACATAAATAAAATTTAAGTGTAATTTTCGAAAATGGTCGTTAGCTTAATGATCAAGGTTTATAAATTTTTATTTGAGGTCTATGGTTCAATCCTCCTTGGAAACAGTTTATTTTTATTTTACTTTAATTAATGCATGCATTACTGTCTTTATTTAACTAAAACCATGCTTGAAAATTCGAGAAAATGATTTATGTTAGTTTGCGAAAATTTTATTGTGATTTTATTTCATCGCATGTGTTCCTGTTAGCGCACTGGGCCTCCGGGTTCAGGGCGCTACACATTTTAGAATTCAATCAAACCTATTACATTTTGTCCATTGTAGTTCTGAAATTTATTTTGCATATTTTAACAATTGAATAATTGAAATTTTCAAAATTTTTGTTTGAAATTTGAAAAATATACTTGGATGTGCATATTTCTTAGGATGGATGAAATTAACATGAATGTGGGAGATACTTTAGAAGCTCTTGTGATAATTGATGATTCTGATAGTGAGGCTATACCCATACGAGCACAATACGGAGGTAATTTTTTTGAATAATCTGATCAGGTTTTACATAAACAAGATTGATACTTTACAACATTTTAATTGATACTTTCATGAACATTAGGTGGTACTGTGAGCTTCTCTGGATGTCTGATTGGTAATCAAAGAGAAACCTTCGATGAGATGTATGAACTCTACTGTAAGCATGCTAGGGAGGTTGGATTTGGGGTTAGGAAAAGTACTCAAAGGACAAATACTATTGGTGATGTCATTGAGAAATACTATGTGTGCTCGAATCAAGGAGTTAAGAAAAAGGGAAAAAGTGGTGAATCTAGCAATGAAGATGAGATTAGCTTTAGGCAAAATAACATCACGCGTACTGATTGCAAGACATTCTTGAGGGTGAAGAGAAATGATGAAGGGATGCTTGAAGTAATTGATCATAACGAGGAGCATAATCATGAGCTTTCAAGGAAAAAAATGGAGCCACATGCATAGATCTCACAGAAAAATTATTGAAGATAAAGCTGTTGTGATTGAAAACATGATTTCTTCTGGACTGAGATCCACAGATTCGTACAAGTACATGTCAAAAGAAGCAGGGGGTGATCACCTTGTTGGCCACACGTTGAAAGACCACATAAACTTCGTTAATAGCATGAGAATGAGTGCAATTGAAGCTAGGGATGCACAGACTCTTATTGACAGGTTGTGTCAAGAGGGAGTCGAAGATGGAGACTTCTTCTACAGGTTCAAGTTGAACGATGATGGAAGATTGTCCGATGTATTTTGGAGAGATTCCATGATGTGTGAAGATTTCCTCCTCTACGGAGATGTTGTCGAATTTGACACGACCTACAGAACGAACAAGTACGGCCTCATTTGTGCACCGTTCGTTGGATTGAACCATCACAAGAAGAATGTGATGTTCGAGTGCGCCTTCATATCAGACAAGAAGACGGAGACGTTCATGTGATTGTTTGAAGTTTTCAAGAAATCAATGAAGATGAAATACCCCGTGACAATCTTCACAGATCAAGATCTTGCAATTACAAGTGCATTATCAAAGGTAATCTTCATGACCATACCATTCGAACGTTACACTTATTCGAAAACAGTTTGATAGAATGTAACGTAGCTTTTAATATACATGTGGACAGGTTTTCCCAGATGTTAGACACAGATTGTGCATATGGCATCTCTACCAGAATGCAGTTAGTCATTTTGGAAAATTGAAGAGAAACCGGGAATTCAATGATGCATTTCAAAGGTGCTTGTCGGGATGTGTAGATGAAGACGAGTTTCAGTGTTGTTGGAACTCCATGATAAATGAATACAGTCTGGAAGATAACTCTTGGTTTTCGCGACTGTACGAGCTTAGAGACAAATGGTGCACGGCATACAACAAGTCGTACTTCTCTGCTAGAACCCTATCCTCACAGAGAAGTGAGAGCACCAATAGTGCAATCGGATTTAAGTCTAGCAAGGCGACGAACCTGAATGAATTCTACACAATCTTCAAACAAATAGTGCAGAAATGGAGAAGCAAAGAACAAGCTGACGAGTTTGAATGCTTGCGAGCAATACCAGCTTCACGTTTGCCCCTGGTTGGGATGTTGAAGCAAGCATCTGAGCTGTATACGCTCTCGGTTTTTCGTGATTTTGAAGATGAATTCCTTAAGTCTATATCATCAATCGTCAAGACGATAGGTGAAGAGTTGGAAGTCAGGGTGTACGATGTCCAGAACCACGATGAACCGACTGCTCAAATGGTGAATTTTTATTCCGGAGATAACTACATAAGTTGCACCTGCAGAAGGTTTGAGGAGTACAGATTGCTCTGCTCCCACTGTTTGAGAATATTTGATAGACACTCGGTCAAAGAAATACCCGGTTGCTACATTTTGAAAAGGTGGACAAAACTTGCAAAAAAGGATTTGTGGGACAAAGCTGACACTGAATCTCATACAAGTACCGACTTGCTACATTCTGTTGCTTGGAGGCACAAGATGGCTAGGAAGTACTACACTATACTTCTCAAAGCCCAAGCTAATGAAGAAGCAAGAAGGATAGTGGAAAATGGATCTAAGAGTATACTTGATGAAGTGCAGTTTGTGATGAGTATTACGAATTTAGTTGAAGACACAGAGGTTTCCTCATCATCAATAAGTGTGCTCGATCCAACAAAAGTAAAAACCAAGGGGAGGAAAAAAAGAATTAAGGGGCAACTTGAAAAGGTCCGAAAGAAAAAGAGCAATGCTGAAGGAAGCTCAAATCAGTTGAGTGAGTTTGGCTCCAAGACTCCCAACCCTCGTTTGTTTTAGATGGACATCAGGTTTGATACCTGTCTTCAGCACAATTGATACTTTCATGCTTAATAAATGGTACATGTTCTTTCTAATTGACTCACTTGTTAAATTTATTTTGCAGATTCTTGGATTGAAGATTAGACATTTTTTTAAATTTATATTAGGGTGTTTTAAGAGTTCAATTTGAATAAAAAATGTTGATTACTCTTGTAGTAAAAACTAAAGTTGCGATGTACGCATTAGCTAGTGGCATTTGCATTCATTTGTGTTTTGTCCGTGTTTGCACTCCTGTGTAATTAGTTTGCTTTGTTTTGCACATTCTATTATGTATGAGCTGAAAAGGGAGTCCTTTAAACTTTATATATTGTAAAGAAGGCAAGATGCAAGACCATCTTTCTTTGTCCGTGATTTTAAGATCATCCTTAAATTGATATTATATCTCTTTTTAAAAATGATACGTTTTTTTTTACAATTGATACATTTATGCTGAATAAATGATACTCTTCAGGATATAATGTTACTTTTTCTAAAATGTGATGCTCTATATACACGAATGATACTAAAATCATTTCTGAAAATAAATTTTTGTAATAGATGATATTATATTTGTTTTTAAAAATGATACATTTTTGTTTTACAATTGATACCTTTATGCTGAATAAATGATACTCTTTTGAAATGTAATGTTACTTTTAAAAATGTGATACTTTATAAATACAAAAATGATACTAATATGATTTCCCAAAATAAATTTGATTTTCCTTAAAATCAATATGTGGATATCAAATTACACGTAAGCATGGAATGAACAGTTACTTTTTCATTGACCATTTGATACTATATAGATTAACAATTGGTACTGCGATTGAATTTGTGAATAAATATAGGTCTTGTTTAATACATGTCCTGCTAGTTATCAAATTGACAAAATTCAAAACCAACATGTATACTACATATAGAACCAACATTACATTCAGTCAAAAATAAAAAAATCCAAACAACATCCATTCACCAACATACATTCAAACTTCAACCAATCTCCAACATTATAACCAAACTTCATCTAAACAAACCAAAATCACCAAAATCCAAACAATCAAATCCAACACATCTAACAAACCCGAAGCACCACAACAAAATATTTCTAAGTTTTCATCAAATATTCAGCATAACACCACAAATATCCAAGAAATACATGCAAACATCTGACTCACTTCTTCTTCCTGTTCATAAATGCAAGAACCATCTTATATACTTCGAATCTTAAATCATTGGTTCCAGCAACAGCAATTCAAGCGCAGTACAGGGCTCGAAGCTTCCTTCGACCAGCAGGCTGCAAACAACAAAATGAAGTTAGGAAATCTGAAACACTGTAAATTAAACATATATTTAAAAGTAAAGACCAAAATATAAAACAATGAATTTCAAACCTTTTCCAAGTCCGGACAAGAATACGCCTTCCCTTCAAACATCTCCATGTGACGCATGACAAACACGCCACAGTCAAATCCACCAGTATGTTTGTTCCATTCAAACTGTACACTAGCTACCTTATATGACTTAACTTCAGATGCCTTTGGGTGCTTGATCTCCTCCAGAAAAATAGAAAATTCATCACGCTGCCATGTAAAACAGAATACAACCAAGTCATCCATATAAACAGATATATCAACACTAAAAAAAATAGAAAAAACATGACTCATACAATACATAAAAGACTCACCAACAAGCAAGTCAGCTGCCAATATGTAGAGTTTTCCTCACTTGTATGCTTCAAATTGTCTAAATGGTGGATTATTCTCTCACGGAAATCAACCACCACAAGATAAAAGTGCGAATCAGAATGAATAGGTATAAAGATCAATTCAGCAGTGCTCATACCATTTATTGATCCCATTCTATCCAAACTAAACTTCCAACTGCCCCTCAACAGTTTGCTCTTAAATTCAACAGCCGACACCCTGTCTGAATCAATTTCTGAAGCACTCCAACTCTCCAATGATTTCTTCAACTTGAAAAGTTCACAAGCGTGCAACTGACAAATACAAATAAATAAGTTAAAAATAAAACATAACATATTGAATGCAAAACCAAAAAATAATTATACAATACTTACAGAATGGTGGGCAGTGAAGAATATCTTCGACTGCCCCCTTTCCTCTGCCCGGGCATTATGCTTCTCAACTTGATCGAGAAGCAAAGCCCATGTATCAATGATGAACACATGGATAAACTCACTGTCATGAAGTGATTGCATCAATGCAAAGGGTACATGAAAAGTACCTCTGCAAGAGAAAACATTTGAACTGGAAAAAAAAAACATTAGACTTCAACACAGTATTTTTAAACCATGTAAAATATGCATATAAAATGGAATTAATAAGCATACAGAGTTCAAATTTTGGATTCACTATATAAAAAGCACAACATGCAATACAGCACAATACTTCAAATTTTGATACATACAATCAACTAAAATAGTACAATTTTATTTCAAGACTGATACTGCATACAAAAAAACTTATAAATTGGACAAATAAAAAATAAAACAAAATCTGATACTTGTAAGCATATGATTTGGTAGTAATCAATATGAACATTGCTACTACATACAAAAAAAAACAAAAACATAAAAATGCACAGAAATAAAATATAAAACAAAATCACTCTCATACTTATATGCATCTGATTTGGTACTAATCAACATAAATATTGATACTCCATACAAAAAAAGCACACAAATAAAACATAAAACAACATCACTCTAATACTTATACGCATCTCATTTGCTATTAATTATCATGAAAATTTTGAAAAAAAAAATTTAGAATTTGAGCACACACACAAAATATAAAACATTGAATACAATTGATACTTGTAAACATCTCATTTGGTACTAACTAAATCAAAATACATTTAAAAATTAAATACTTACTCAATCTTTGCACGGTGCTTGTGGAAGAAAAAATCGACGACATATTTATCCTTTGTAGATAACCCCTTCAGATACCGTTCGTTTTTCTTCATGAATGCTGACTGGAAACCGACATTCTCATCTACAATCCACTCATCAAGTGCCACGAACCAAGGGTCAATTGGATCTGAATCCAAATATTGGGACCCATTTGGTCCAACAGATGAAATGCCTTCTCCACAGACAAAAATATCTGCACAAAGAATAGAAATTCTTAAATTAAATATAAAATATAGAACATTAAAAACAACATAAACTTAAAACAATTACCCTCATCCACGCCTCCTGCTTCTTCAATCTTCTCACCATGTACATCAGCCACCTCAGCAAATCCTGAAGAAAAACATTCAAAACATCAATAAAAAATTAATTTATAATTCAAACGTTAATTAATTACCTTTATCAACTGCTGCAGGCATCTTCCCACAATCCTCAACACTAGCTTGTGTCAAATCTACAAATAAAAACACATATTGAAACACAGTTAATAAAAATAAACATACACAAAACTGCAAAACATTACTAAGTAGTGAAGCTTCATACCTAGTGCAGCTTCTTCTCCAACTTCATGTCCCTCTTCAACTTGCTTTTCAATATTCTCAAACACAAAACCAGCCGACAAAGAGCTAGCATCACCCTTGCAGAGGTCAGCAATGACATCTGCCACTGCTGCCTCATTCACTTCAAACAATGGGGACGCAGCTCTGACACCGGGAAAACAAGAATAAGACACCTTCGACTCCTCCTGCAACTCCTTAAAATTCGCCACCACTTCATCAACCAGCATACAGAATTTGTCCGATCCAAAGAAATCGTCATTGGAGGTCCCCGCATCCTTAGATGAAGATGGGACCTCCTCAGGCTGACGACGCTGAAAAAATTTTGACAGGTCTCTCAACCTGTCCATGTGTGCGTGGGAGACTATGTTTAAATCTCGCTTCAAAAGCAAGAACAACTCCTCCAAGGCCTCCAAATAAAAGAAGAAAATAGTAAGTCACATGAATTAAAAGAAACAAACCTAAAACAAAACAAAATAAAACAAAAACATAAAACTTACATCCGCAGCAATATGCTTAATTTCAGCATCCGTCTTCTCACCAGCGGGGAGAAAATAACGGACATACGTCCCCGACGTATCTGTCCCATCATTCCTCGTACGGACACGCTGGGGAGATGCTGCCTCATTTTGATTTACTTGACTAATTAGATAAACTCCCACTACAAACTCCCCTTGACCAAACCCCCCAGCCTAATCAGAGGTAAGGAACTCGACACAGCTAAACTCTTTGAATTCCAATGCCTAGTCAGAGGTAAGGAACTCGACACAGCTAAACTCTTCCACTTGAGACGGTGGAAGTACAAAAGAGGGAGAATAAGACAACAACCACTCACATATTTATTTGAAGGCCTATCCTTCAAATATGACATGGCTTTACATAGCCGGTCTAGCACGTAAGATGACCAATCTAATGTTGAAATCAAATTGACTTCCACAATTGATTTCAACAGATATAGATCGGTAGACCCATTCATGGTCGGTGCCAAAAATAAAGACATAGAATACAAAATGAAAAAACGCTTAAAGTCATCCCCACCACCAGAAAAACGCGCATCCAACAACAGATTACGCAGACCAGAACAATAAACTATATTCTTTTCAGAATATAGATTGACCCAATTCTTCATAAATGACTTCAAAAAGGGCTTATCCTTCCCCTAAAGGACAACCCTGCCTTTATTCATAGGCAATAAGAATGCATCACAAACATCAAAAGGTGTGACAACAAACTTCTCATTATTGGCAAAACACAACATACGACTAACTGGGTTAAAGTGTTTAAAAAACCAATACATATGATGCCATGACAAATATGCAAAATCTTGAATATAAAAAAGACCCCCAAACCTTATCTCCTCTATGGCTATCCTTTGTTCATTAGAAAGTAAAGGGATCAGGGTAGAAAGAGAGCAAGGTCGACATTTGACAGTCAAATCGTGATTGCTGTAAAGAGAAAAAACACACAAAAAAATACAAAAATTATAACATCACTAAAATATTCGACAATGCTACTGCATGGAAACATTATAAGGAAAAAAAAGGAGATCAAAACCATTCTTCTCTCATTTCATGCATGCATACATATTAATTACTACCCCATAACCACACTGCAGCAGACTTTTTTTTTTCTAAAAAAACATGGAAATAAACTTGGACAAAGCTTCAAACATGTATAGTGACATAGATGCTCGATATTTTAAAAGCATAAAAAAATTATTCATTCACATAACTAAAATACCTGTCAGCTTCGTCCTTCAATTTCTTCCCAAGAGTGGATTGATCTTTCTTTGATTTGCTGCTCTCCCCAGCAAAAGAAGGATCAATCGAGTCTTTTTTCCTTTTTCTCAGCTTCTTCCCCTCCCTAGAACTTAAAGGAAAAAAAATTAGAAAAATCAAACACTTCAGGATATAAGAACACATCAACTAAAAAAGATCAGATTATAAAATAAAATTTGAATTACCTGACAGGAGATCTCTCTTCAACAGCTTCCTTGAACTTCTTGCTTACAGCAACTTTCGATGACTCTGCTGCAGCATAAGAAGTAGCCTCATCACCTAGCTTCGTGGTGATATTCATACCCTTGGAAGCTTTTTTCTTCTTGGACATTTTCTTCTTCATTGAGCTAACCTGATATAAGTCAATGACAACAAATATTAAAACACACAAAATATGAAAAATATAGATTACATAATTACTGTATGAAATAGTTTGATACAACTATGCATATAAAATGGTACAACAAGCATAAAGATTGATACTACACCACACGATGATAAAAATATAGACGTATAAACCTATAACCCTAACTAAACCATAAATGCATATCAAAACTGACCTCATATATGCACGTATAAAAATCATAACATACTATACAGCACAATTCTTCATAGTTTGATACATACAGTCCACTCAAATAGTACAATTCTGTTTCAAGATTGATACTCCATACCAAAAAACATGAAAATTGCACACACAAAATAAAATCTGACATAACTCTGATACTTATGACCATATGATTTGGTACTAATCAGCATGTAAAGTGATACACCAGACACAAAAATGAAAATTAGACACACATAAAATAAAACAAAAAATCTGACCTCTGATACATAAAATCAGCTCAAATAGTACCATTCAATTTACCATTTAATACTCCAGAGGGAAAAATGAAAATTGCACACACAAAACAAAATAGGACCTAACTCTGATACTTGTGAGCATATGATTTGATACTAATAAGAATGTAAAGTGATACTCCATACAAAAAAATAAAAATTGCACACACATAAAATAAAAAATAAAAACTAGCCTAACTCTGATACATACAATCAACTCATATGATACCATTCAGTTTTCCATTTCATACTCCAGAGGGAAAAAATCAAAAATTGCACACACAAAACAAAATAGGACCTAACTCTGATACTTGTGAGCATATGATTTGGTACTAATCAGCATCAGAATTGATACTCCATACACAAATTCACACATATTCAAACAATGGAAGTGGCAAAAACACCCTAGATTGATTTCTAAACACATAAAGATAACATCTAACAAAACATTTATCAGATAAAAACTATGAAAATTTTGATACATGCTTCTGATTCCAATTGATACTAATAAGAATTGTAATTGACACATAACATGATAATACATAATAATTATATAAAATTTCAAATTAAACACTCAAATCAAATACTCCATGAATCTGCATTTTTCCAAATAAATATTTTCAACACATACTAACTAGCACTAATCAATTCATTCGTAGAGGTGACATCCAAATCAAGCCATTCTGATTAAACAAGATGATCGAAACGAAACAATTTCGATTCACTAAGATACTGTATTATAATTAGGATCAATAATCTAGAAATCAAAAGGGAGAGAAATCTATTTAATTTAACACTAAAAAATTACAAAACCAGACTCCAGAAAATCTGATGAAAATATCTTAAATTCAGATAATTAATATAGAATGTATTTGGGTTATATAAACAAACTCAACTACAAAACATCAAATAAAGAGAGATGGAGAAGACTGACAGCGGTATTTCCTCCCAGATGAGAGAAATCAAAACCACAAAAAAAGAGAAAATGAATCTAATCCGATTCAAAATAAAAAAAAAACGATAGGAAAACCTATCGATAGCATCTTTAACCTAGCTTTCCAATAAAAGAGAACTAAACAAAATTAACAATTTTGCTTGTCATTAAGAAAAACACAATATATACACATAATATTGGATGAATCCGGAAACAGAATTTTTAGGGTAATCAAAGGAAAAAAAATTCAAATCGAGCACCAAAATTAACAAAGGGAGAAGGGTTTGTTGTGTGAAAAGGAGAAATTTGGGAGGAGAAAGAGGAAGAAGAAGACTGAACAGGGGTAGTATACTCGGACTCATGTCAATTCCAGGAAAAACAGAGATTTAATTAGAATGTAATTAAAAAGAGACTTGAGTACAAACCTGAGTACCACCGTCGTGTGCCGAACCACCGAATGCCGGAGCAAGAATGGACGCCGGAGAGGGTTAGGGAGGCGGCTAAGGTTTGGAATCGTGGACGAGATGTCGCGGCGGAGATGAGGCGGCTAGGGTTTGGAATCGCGGTGGAGATGTGGCGGTGGAGATGAGGCGGCTACGGGTCACGGTGGAGAGGAGGCGGCTACGAGTCACGGTGGAGAAGAGGCGGCGCGGTGAGAAAGAAAGGATGGGGTACGGGGGCTAGGATTTTGCAGGCGAGATGAAGTGAGCCAAATGAGTGAACAGTGGCCAAAAATCTATTTATATGGCGGGTCGGTACGGGTCGGGTCCGTCTCACGGGCTGACCCATGCATCTGATGCACAGGAGAATTTGCGGATTATTTTAGTCTGAAATTTCAAGTGTGATATGTTATATAAATGGTTAACAAATGACGGTCCTTACATAATCATAAACTTTGATTTTGTAAACAAATATAATATTAGGGTGTTATAAGTTAGTAGTCTTCCTCCCCCGACTTCTTTTCCCTTTCTTTTTAGTTTTTTTTTATTTTTTAATTTCTTCATTTTTTTTGTTTTTTTATAAATATATATTTAATTTTTTTGAATTAATTTATTTTTTTTATTCGACATCTCGTACAGTGAATTCACCTAATGCTAACGAGTGGGCTTATACACTGCGCTTGATAATTATTTTTTGGTCTCTTGTACATTTGGTGTACGGGCCTAGGCCCATCAAATTGACATATGCATGATAAGAAAATCCGGTCAACAAAAAGTCAACATTGTCGAGCGCGTGGAGTACATGTGCCAGAATTTTTTTTTTTTTTTATTTTTTTGGATTTTTTTTTTTATTTTTTTGATTTCTTTTTGTTTTTACAAAAATTATATACCATAAAATAAAATTATTGAACCCTCAAGTTAAAGCATATCGATTTAATTTGTTTGAAATAAATATAAATATATACCATAAGATAGAATTAATGAACCCTAAAATTAAAGTGAATTAATTTGATTTTTTTGAAATCCGGCTACTCGCACAATTCACTCGCCCGACGCTTCGCGTGGACTCGTACATTGCGCTCAATAATTTATTTATTTTTTGAAACAAATATAAACACTAATTGAAAATTAAAAAAAAACAATAATTTTGAAATAAATATATACCCTAAAATGGAATTGGTTAACCCTACAATGAAAGTGATTTTTTTTTTAATTAGGCAAGTCGCGCAATGCACAGTCCACGCAAACACGTCGAACTTGTGCATTGCGCTTGACAATTAATTTTTTCAACTTAAATATAACCCTTAATTGGTATTAATAAAACCTAAAATAATTTAAACAAAAAAAACCTTAAAAAATTCTAAAAAACACTAAACCCTAAAATAACCCTAAACCCTACATCCCTAAGCTCTAAATATTAACTAGATATACCCACGCGCGTTGCGCGATTGAATATGAGATGATGTTATTTGGACATATTTTATTTCCCGTGTGATCTAATAGGTAATTAATAACGTATTGTGAGTAGTTTCATACTCCTTTAGATGTTTATGCTAATACATTATTTCGAACTAATAATTATCCAAAATTTAAAACTATTAAATCACTTACTTCAATTAGTTGTTAATTATCCAAAATTTAAAATTATTAAATCACTTACTTCAATTAGTTGTTTCAAAATAAGATACGAAAAGGAACTTAATTATATTGAAGAAAATATAATAATCTATAAATACATACACACTATATATAGAAAAATATATACTACATATAAATGTTTGAAAAAATCTATTTTTTATATATACAAAAAAGATCTAAGAAAAATAGTATGTATATTTTTATACAGATAAAATTAGGAATTTTGATTTTAGTATGTTTAAATAGATTTTTAAAGGGTTCACATCCCGACTTGTATAGTTAAATAGCTCAGATGTACACCTACATAAAAATATTTATTTAATATATAATAGGTTACAAACAGAATTTGTTCTCTTATTTATATTGGAATATATATATATATATATATATTCCAATATAAAATACATTAAATAAAATTATTTCGTACGATTAACTTATTTCCTAAAAATCTGCTCAAAAAACCACACGAGAATGAATATGAGAAGATAAAGTAATCATGGCTCCTATATATTCGTTAATATTATAATACATATATAATATATAATCCATATAAATATAGAATAGATTATAGATTTTGGGCGGGATAAGAGTATTTTGGGCGGGAATTTTCCATGCAAAAGATTTTGCTTTAATATAGTATAGATTGGGATGGAATAAATCATAGTTTGAATTGAATAAACTCATATACGAAAACTAGCAAGCCTGATACTTTTATTATTACGAGTGATACTTTTAGACTTTTGATCGATACTTATTAGTATTAAGGGTGATATTGTTGCTGGCGATGTTTTTTTTCTGGGCGGGTCGGGTCAAGGTTGACCCGTGTGCCCCCCACCTGACCGTCTGATTTTATGTAGTTTGGGTTTTCTATGTCTGACTGATGGAGGCAAAGACGAGCGAAATGATATTAATAATACATGTTAAAACACACACTAATGTACGTTTTTCTCACATACTTAGATTATTTCACGCATTAACACATACTTTTTACATACATATGGATTGAACATGAAATTTCCTCAATTTTCACAAATAAAACATGTTTTCTTCTCATCTACACATCAGCATATTCATCCATTTTCATATTCCCATTTTCTTCCAAAACAACATCCCTCACACCCTCAATTCACCACTTTCATTCACAATTTTATAGAGTTTCTGATTTTGCATCAATTCTATGCTAATTTTTCATTACTAATTAACAGATGCTCTAAATTCCGAAGGCATTCCACCTTTTCTTCACTCTTCATAAATTTCAAAGTTTGATATTGAGAAAGATAGACATAGAGACAACAGAGGTAGATAGATAGAGAGAGAGATATAACTGTAATATTGTGAATTCAAGAAAATAGAATTGGAGAATTCATTTGATAAAAATCTTGTGGATTTTGATGGTTGTTGTTGGTGGAATTGATTTGAGAATTTTATGATTAAACCCTAACATTAATGGAGGCTTCTTTATGAAAATGGAGGAAATTTCATGTTCAATCCATATGAGAATTCTTTGTGAAAATGGAGGAAATTTCGTGTTCAATCCATATGTTTGTAAAAAGTGTGTGTTAATGAGTGAAATAATCTAAGTATGAGAGAAAAATGTGTGTTTTAATGAGTATTATTAACGTCTTTTTCTCCGTCTCCGTCAGTTGGATAATCAAAATAGGGGCCAAATTAAATCTTTAAAATAATTATGAGATTATTTTGAACCAAAAAAATAAATAGGATCAAAACAGATGTCAAATTGAATCTTTAAAATCAAATAAAATAATTATAAAATTACTTTAAATCAAAAAAATAAATAGAAATCAAAGCACTCTACGCACCTAGTTATATCTTATATGATCAGATTGGACTTTTGCCCAAAGAAAATATATAGAATTCGAAATGCAAAACACTATTTTTCCCAAACTTAAAAACCACAGCCGATCAAGATTCCGGATCTAGACTCAGACCCGACCCGCTTCCGACACTTCCCCTATAGGCCTACACTACAGAACCGCAGCTTCACTCTCCATTTCCATTTTCATCTCTCTCTCTCTCTCTCTCTCTCTCCCTCTCAAGTCTCAAGTAGTAATTAAGAAATAGAAAAAGAAAATGGCAACAATTGCCCGATTATCCAGAAGACTGTTGCCCCGCACCCTCTCTACCTCTCTTCCGGGCCGGGCTTTCTCCGCCGAAGCAGCTCAATCGGCCGAAAACCCGAGCCCACCGGCTCTGATCATCAGGGAGTCGCCGGATCGAGTGAAATGGGACTACAGGGGTCAGAGAAAGATCATACCTTTGGGGCAGTGGGCTCCCAAGATCGCTGTCGACGCTTACGTGGCGCCCAACGTCGTCTTGGCCGGCCAAGTCGTGGTCTACGACGGCGCTTCCGTCTGGAACGGCGCCGTTCTGCGCGGTGACCTTAACAAGATTTCTATTGGGTTCTGCTCCAATGTGCAGGAACGGTGTGTTGTACACGCCGCTTGGTCTTCTCCTACAGGTCAGCTTGTGGGCATTGATGGTTTTACATTCTAAGTTATGATAAAAATTGTGGGTGCTTACGATTTAATTGCTTGTTACTTTTGTCTTCTTATAGTTCACAATTAGTAGATGCAGTAAACGGGCGAAATTGTGGCGATTGATGGGTTTTTTGGGTAATTCTTGATTTGTAGTAGCACAAAATTGAATTGTACGTGACATTTGGGGAAAATTTTATTCCAATTTAAAACACCGTGTCCTAGTTTTGAGCATTTCTTTTTTGTTCTGTTGTGATTGCTGGTAGCTAAATCTTTAGCATGTCAAGAATGATTGGTATGTGCCTGTTGATTTTGGCAAGTCTTTTTTTTTTCTTTCTCATGTATTTTAGCCTTACAATGTGCGGAGTTGTTAAGTGTGATTGATGTATTACTGTCGAGGAGACAAACTACAAACTTTAAGCCTTTCGCGAGGAATCTCCATTTTGGGATGGTAATTGTTTCTATACGGAAATATGTTTTGCCTGCTACCTGGAAGGGCTTCCTAATAAGAACAACTGATATTTGAGGATTCTATCACTACTTTTCATATGAATAACCAACAAGATAGGCCCAATTTCAAGCATACTAATTCTGTTCAACAGAAGTTTAGAAAATATATGATGTGTAACATCAATGGTTTCACTTGTTAGATTTTATGTTTGATGACAGAGAATATTGAAGTAAATGTGTTTGCTGTAGAAATTCTTGAATCTTGTGAATTCATTAGAGCTTGTTTCTTCTCCACATGCTTATCCAATTAGGTTGAGAAGTTGGTTAGTGTAGGAAACAAGTGTTCACCGTTTGCTTTAGAGGATCAGTTACATGTATTATGATTAGGATAGGATGCAGGATGTGGGATGCTGATTTTCAATAGTTCAACCAGTGGAATTTCTCATTGCTGTTTCTACCGGGGCTGAATCAATGGAGTGAACTTACAACCTTTTCAAGCTGGTTAATAATATTAAGAGCACTGTTGGTGGTTACCTCTGCTCAATTGCTACTGTGATCAAGTTTCAATTTACTAGAGCATGATCCCCGACTTTGACTTTCCCTTATTTTTCGCCATACTAGTATACTCCGATACCTTAGTCCAAAGGAGATCTAGCATAAGACTTGGCATTGAATCCCCTCTTTACTCTTCGTAAGCTCACAGAGCTGCAGGTGTTTGGTACCTCAGCTAAGCAAAAAGCCCCAAATGATGGGTTTATGCTTCATGTAGCCAAATATATGTGACAGGAAATTTAGAGGAATTAGAATAGGTTCGCAGTTATAGTGCTTGCCTTTGTTTGATAGTAGTAATGTCATTTTCAGAAAAATAGATTTCTTCTGTGCATGAGAGCGTTGTCAAATTTGACCTCAGTATATCCAATTTTTTGCACAACATTTTTCATTACTGCTTATTAAAAGCCAAATGGCCTATAAAGAAAAGAACTAAATGTCCAAGAATTGTCTGAATGGAACATCAAAGAGAAGGTTGAAACTTGAAACTACTACTTAAAAAATATTTTCCTATGCCCTCCCATAGCAAATGTTTTATTTAGTCTCTTATTTAATTATCAAATTCCTAGTACCCATTTTTACTGGTTCAGAGAAGATTTTAGCTTCTACAATTTAGTATATTCTTCATGTGACTAGGTTTTCTTTACATTTTGAGAACTCTGCCTAATGCTTTGAATATTGTATTCTTCTTTCAGATTTATTTATTTTCTTCTTTTATCCTTTAAGGGCCAAGCACATACTATTATGTTGCAAAGAACTATCACTGCTTACCTTTCTTCTATATGTAACTTCATACATTTCCATCTAATTTTAGTATTTTACCAATGGATTACCTTGTAGAGACCTTCTGAAGCTTGGAGCCCCAGTGTTGCCTCAAGAAACAGAAAATAAACGGATTTATATTTCGATACAAATTATGCTTACATCTTATATAGAGGAATTGCTAATGAATATGATCATGTTGGTATGTTGTATAGTTTTGACCGATGGGCCCCCTCATCTCGTCATTATTGCACCTATCTGCATCCACAATGCTAAATATCTTGAGCTTAATCACTTGTTATCTGATTCCTTTTAAATATAAATGCAGCTGGAAATATCCTGCCCTAAGCTGACACACTAAGTTTTAGCTTAGATTTCCATTAGAGTAATAGCTGCTTTTTCCTAGCCTTTTTGTTCCCCAGGGGCTGATTTTACTCTCTAGCACGGCCTTTTTCGGCAAATTAGATCCCTTTCACAGAGTATGCTCTACTGCTCTTGATCATTATTAAAAGAGCATCTCAAACCTTCAATTGTCTGTGAAGAGTAGAAATGGACTCCATTCAGGGACTGCAATTGTTTTCTAATGGTCCACGACATCAAAGCAGCATCAACAGAACCTTACAAGCTGAGGGTGCTTTATAATTGAAAATAATCGAATTTTGGAATAGTAATAGTACCTTCTGGTCATTACCGATCCAGTTTATGCCTTGATTAAAACAAGTGAATTCAAGGAAAAGAACTAAATGCTGGTAACGGGACAACTTGGTGCACTGCTTATTTCCTCATATATTAGTGTAATATTGAATGTGGTATTGCTTTCATATCTATATGCTTAACTTCTTTCTTAAATGAAGCATATGACAGTAGGGCTCTAGCTGATGTATTGCATCTTTGACAGGGATGCCGGCTGAAACATTGATTGAGAGGTTTGTAACGGTTGGTGCATACAGTCTCTTACGGTCCTGCACAATTGAACCCGAGTGCATCATCGGGCAGCACTCCATTCTTATGGAAGGTTCCTTGGTCGAAACACATTCTATCCTCGAAGCGGGATCTGTTGTTCCTCCAGGAAGGAGAATACCAAGTGGTGAGCTGTGGGCTGGAAATCCTGCAAAGTTTGTGAGGGCTTTGACTCATGAGGAGACACTCGAGATCCCTAAGCTTGCTGTTGCAATAAACGACCTGAGCAGAAGCTACTGCCCCGAGTTTTTGCCGTATTCGACTATATATTTGGAAGTTGAGAAGTTGAAGAAATCCTTTGGGATTTCGATCTGAAGTGTGTGAGCTCTGCTCCTCTTTAGTTTTTTGAAGAAATAAGCAACCATGAGACTGATACGAACCGTTCAACTATTCCTGCGTATTATGTTTCGGTTACCTTGCTAACTGAATGGGATATGAAATGGTTTCTTGAGTTCTTTCATCTTTTCCAATCATTGACTTTATATAATGTTCTGTAGCTTTTTATTTAAACCTATAATAACCTGTTTTTCCATGATTCATGGTTTATTATTGGGTGCATATCTTCATTTGGTTTGGATTTGGTTTTGTAAGATAATAAAACTCCAGCTATTTGTTATGCATGTACCACCGCCACCCAACTTATGTCTTTATTTTTTTGTGTTCACAAATCAAAGTTAAGTAAAATCTCATTGTGATTCAGCAAATGGTGATCCCAGTGTTAATACTTATTAAATTAATTCTTTTCAATTACTTAATAATTCATTTATATATCGATTAACAAACAATTTTCCATCATTTCGCGCGCTCTCTCTTCTCTCTCTCTCTCAAGAAACGGGGTAAGCTATAATGTCAACTGTAGCCAGGATGGGGAGCAGACTGTTGCCCCGCACACTCTCCGCCATTCTCCCCGGGCCGGGCTTTCTCCGATCTAGTGAAATGTGGCAGAGAAAGGTCATACCTTTGGGGCCCAAGATCGCAGTCTACGACGGCGCCATTCTGCGCGGCGACCTTAATAAGACTTCTGTTCCAATGTGCGTTATACACGCCTCTTCGTCTTCTCCTGCAGGTCAGCTTCTTCGGCTGTAATACTAATTGATGTTTGTAAATTTTTGTTAATGATGATGATGATGATGATTGTGGTTCTTTCCGGTTCAATTGCTTGTACGTTTTCTTGGTTGAATTGTATGTGAAATTTCTGGAAAAGTTAATCCCCAATTTAAAATATATATAAAATATATGCTGTCCTGATTCTGAGCCTTACCCTCAACTGCTATCGCATGAAAACATAAAATATATGGTTCCAAGAAAAGTCTTGCCAATGTTCACGCCGATAGCTTCGATTCTTCAAGATTTTGTTGGCCAACGATTTGCTTGTTTCATTGTCTCTTTCCTTCTTTAGACTCTCTTTCTCTAGAAGACATGTTTTGTTTCTTGAATATTGCTACAAGTCAGACCTTTTAACCTTCTAATTTTTAGTTTAATTCATGGTCTTAGAATCTGTTTAAACCAAAAAATAAATCATTTAGTTTATATTGATATTTATCAACCTGCAACCAGTAATCTGCCTCATTATTGAATGCTCTTGATACGGAGAAGCTTGAGCTTTGTGGTATGAAACTTACAAATTAAGACCTTCCTTTACAATCACACAATAATGGTGCCAACTTAATTTTTGTACCTTCACTAATAACCATGAAAGATTGCATTTTTTTTACTGTTTTTTCCGTATAGGTTTATGCGCTCTGCTCCAACCAGAGATTTTTTTTTTAACTGACATTCTAACAGTAGCATGAGACTAACAGTAGCCAGTATTCATGCTCAATAACAATCTTGGAGCCCTAATTTATATTTACCCTTGAAGCTATCAGTTTAAGAGTTGGTTGCCTTTATTTGAATGTCATTTTTGTTTTTGTTCTTGATGGATCTTGTTAATTAAGTTCTTTGAGTTATTCTAAAGATTACTTCCTCTCTAGGCTGTTTGATGTTGAGTAGCAGGATTTTTGCATGTAATCGTGTTTCCAATAGTGGTAATCGTCTTCATGTGTCTTTTAACTGCAACCGTTGTAAAGTTGGTCAAGATTAACCTTGAAAATTTGTATACTGAATCTTCAGTTTAAAATGTCCTATGAGTATAATGCTGCATAATTATTCTTTCTTCTGATGCACTGGTTTGTACAGTGTATTGAATTATCTGCGCGCACAAGTTTACAATTTTTAGTTCTTCTGAAAATTTGCTAGAATGGAGGTGGAAAAGGCATTCAACCTTTCATACTAGGAGCTGGCTAGTTATACTGATAACTTTTGTGAGAAAAACTAAGCGAGTCATTTCCAGTTTGGCAAAATTTATCATGGAAAGGCTGAGCAAGCTGAATGGACTCAATGCATGTTGGTGAAGATATGGGAAGTTCCAGAAAGATATAACTATGTGCCTGGAGATAACGAACAAAGACTAATGGTACGCGGTTTTGCTTACAGCACATTTATGGTCATTTCTTACCACATTTTGGTCATTCGAAATATTCTCTCTCTCTCCTTTTTGAGAAGTTGACATTTGAAATACGTGCTTGTACAGGATGAAGTCATTTTACTATGCCATCATGTAGTGATCATCCAGGAATGTTAAAGTTGTATGGATACTGCTTATGACTTGAAGCCATTTGAATCAGTTGATAACCTCATCCCTAAAGGTAATTGAAGTTTTATATTTGTTTGGGTATATCAGATATCGGCATATCATGCAAGATGCTCTGTGTAGGCATTTTGTGGTTTTGTTGACTAAAACATGTTTGAAGATTTGTTGGTGATGCACGAATATGGACATGGCTGCTATGCATTAATCTATTGATGATGTGATTGAACCTAATTAGCTATAAGCAAAACACTCTTCAGTCCAATATACTGTATAATGTACATTGAAGCGACTTAATATTCTTTAGAACTTAAATTTTGCCTATAGATGCTTTCAGTTGGCTGCAAAGAATCAAAGTAGCCCTCGGATTGGCTGCTCTTCTCAAGTTTCTGCACACTGCAAAGGATTCAGCTTACAAACCTTTGATTGTTCCATAAAATAAAAATGTGCAGAAGATTTGGGAGCAACTATACGAACAAAAAGATCACATATATATAGCTGGCCTATTTATATTTGGTGCTTGAGATTTCATCTACTTTATCCTTTCAATTGATTGATTATTTATTATGGTCGAAACACACGGTATCCATAAACGACCTTTGCAGAAGCTATTACTCTTAACTCTATATTTGGAAGTTGAACAACAGGGGGTGGGGATTTCAACCTGAAATTTGTGAAATGATTTTCATGATCTCCGATGATTGGCTTTACACAAGTCTTCCTATAATATCTGAAATCACATATTAGCTAGTATTCTGTTTCTTGATGTTTTATGGGTTGCATACATGGTTGGCTTAGCCATAGGGATAGGGTGCATCTCAATTGTTTGCTTCAATTGGTTCGGTTAGATTAGATCAGATGTACACATTTCTTTCTACTAGCAGAAACAACGTGCGTTGCACGTGTTCTCAATTAATTTTTTCTGCTCTTTAGAACACGATATAGTGTGCCTTTTTTAATTAATTTTTTAGTTTTAAAATTTTCTAATCTTCCAGTATATAATATTTTAATTATCTTCTTCAAAATTGAAAGAAAAAGGAAAGAAGAATTTTTGGAAAATATTTTAAAAATCAACTGTCTTGTTAGCTTATTCTATTTATGTAGTTTTAATTTGCTTGCCGTTTATATGTAAAGTGTTTTATCTGTCAAAATAGATCTTGGTAATTAACACTTATCAATATTGGAATTCTACTAAATATATCATAATTGGGTGATATGACTCTCCAAATTAAAAACATTTATGAAGCTTATTATGTATTAATGGCAAGTACGATTCTTTAAATTTTAATTCACACTGTCTTTTCCTTAATTGTGACAAGTTGATGAAGTTTAATTGTGTTAATGGCAAGTCCCAATATTTAAATTTTCACTTTGTCATTTCCTTAATTGTGTGAGTTACTGACTTATAAGGAGTAGAAATTAAATAGTGCATCACAACAATTCAAAATAAGTCATACTTAAATATCATACGCAATCAATGATAAAATCATGAGTAATGCTATTTGGCCACATGTGTGGCCGACCATAATTTATAATTATGGTATATTTTAAATATATGGTAATTAATCAATTAAAGATTTGATTATTGATTATTATAGTTTTACCATTATATCCTTGTAGTCCATTTTAAAAAGTTGTTGATTTGTATCTTTTTAAAATTTAAATATTACAAAAAAATATGTACAAAATTATATATGGATTATTAGTAATAAACAATATATATAATATAATTCAAAATTGACTTCCTTCAACATAATTTATAATAATATATTAATTTTCTATATCAATTATATTATTTAAAATAAATAATATATATATATATATATATAATGTGGAATATACGATGTAATGTAAATTTCAACAATTTCTTCGTAAGGGAGATGTAATTCCATCCGCATTTAAGGATTTTTATTTTTATTTTATTTTAAAATCTTGAATCACGCAATAATCAAATTAATTAATAAATTGAATATAATAATTGAATTAATTTTTGTTGGTAGCCATGGAAGTATGCATCTATTATTGGTTTCTATCGTTGTTCTCCTTTTTCAAATAGGTTATCGTTAATTGGGTAATGTTTATAATCATTTCATTAAGTTTATATTATGTTTACTTGGTTAATTTATTTGATTTTTAATTGAGTAATTGTTTATTTTGATAAATATTTGAAAAGAAAACAAATGAAATTTCGACATAAAGAAGAAATTAAAATTATTAATATTAATATTTCGGTAATGTTATTTGGTAGAATTTGATCCAGCTCAATAGTGGCAAATTTATAATATAAAGAAACAAAATTATATTAATTTTGACTAAAAATTTAACAAGTTCCCTACATGAAACTCATGTTGATCTCTCTCTTCATTAGCATGTTTATTAATTATCTATGAACAGTTCCACATAATATTATCTCCAAAATAATAACCAATTCAAAAATTCTAAATTATCTTCAAACTGAAATCCAAATTGAAATTAAGGCATGCAATTACAAATTCGATCATTATATTTAAATAGTTAAAGATTAACAATAACTTGTATATAACATAAATTTTCATTTTTTAAAATATATAGATATCTTGTTAGCAACTTAGCATCCCCATTAGTATATTAAAATTAAATAATGCATACTCAACTACAAGTTCTATCATAGTTAGCATTTTATATGTCATACACTCTTAATTTCTAGGTATATCAATTGTAATTATAGCTAGCTTAGTATATATAAGTAAAATATGAAAAATACATTATTTGATAATATATTAAAGATATGATTTATTTAATATAATTATATATATAATTGTAGTATGTATACTATTCTAGATTAAATGATCTTTTTAATCAAAGTCATTGGTCAAGTTTTAAAATATTTATTTGAGTTTATAGGAATTTTATTGACTTAGACGATCCTGAAAGATATGTATTATCAATCCGAAACATAAGAAATGAAAATTATCAATTTTAAATTTGAATTATTGAAGCTATTAATTTTCAATTTTGATATAGTTTAGATATATATATATATATATATACATATATATAATTTTTGAGACTATATATATATATATATAAAATTAAATAGATTGTACAAGTTATAAAATAATTTTATTATAGTTAGAGACTGAAAAACAAATCCCTATCAGTCTAATTTTGATACTTTTTATTTATTTTTTAATCCAAATTTAATTCAAATTTTATTATTTAGTAATGAATTTTTTCATTGAAAATTAATATAAAAATAAAAAATAAAAAATAAAAAAAATTGCCTAATTTTGTGTGTTTCTGTTTTTTTTTTCAAATTTGAAAAAAGTGAAAAATTATATGACAAATTGCCTCAAATTTTCTTCTACTACGCATGCATGCATCTTGTATGATGTTGTAATTTTTTTCATAATAATTTGTTTATATTTTGTAGATATTTTTATGAAATACGTGAATATTTAAAAAGATACAAGTAAATCACTTTCTAAAATGGAATATAAGGGTATAATTGAAAAATCATAATAATCAATAATCAAAATTTGAATTGATTACTTACCATACGTTTAAAGCATACCATAATTATTAATTATGGCCAGTCGCACTATGGCTGCATAGCATTATCCTAAAATCATAATTAATAGATCTATTAGTATTTTTATTTTGGAAATCGGGGAGATACGTAATTTAGTAGATTTCAAAATATATCTCTTACACTATAAAAATAAAATGTGTTTTAGCGACTTGATCTGTCTTTAAAAAGGTCATTGTTGCTCTTTTTAACGACATAATTAATGACGGAATTAAATTAGCGACGTTAATTTATATGCACTAAACCAAGTAGTTTGCTAATGTAGATTTATGTAAATATCTAGATACACACACACACACGAAAATAGTTATGTTTAATTGATTTTTTTATTCCTAAATTAAATAATGAGATTGTTAGATTTTTTTAAACATAATTATATTACTTAATTATTATTTTTATGTTGCATTATATTAAAAGATTAATATGATCTTTACTTCATTTATTTAATATATTTTTTCTTACTTCTTTAAATTATACTTTATTTTTATTATGTAAATGTTAAATTACATATTTTAATTTCTTTAATTTTAATTATATTTTTAAAGATTGGCTATCTCTATTCATTTTATTTGTCTTTCTTTTTGTAATATTTACTATTAATGCATGTACCAATGAATATATGTATATAATATGCATATTTTAAGCATCTTTTAAAAAATTTCATGTCGTAGGTATATTTTTGCGCACATATTTCATATTTGTATGCATTATAGAAAAATTATAATTATTAATGCTTAAAAAAATAAAATCAAAGAGATGCAAAATATTTTTTAATTTGAGGCAAAAATTCATCTCAAATTAAAAAAATAGACATTAAGTTTGACTATATGCATTCATTTTATTTGTCATCTTTTGCGTACTATATTATTATTATAAGTGTATCAATGAATATACATAAAATTGATATTTGTAGTTAGGTTTTTAATTTATACGTATGGAAATGATATTATATCAGTTTCATATTATTGTGAATTAATAAATTTTTAATTATCAATAAAAAATATAGGTATTTATATATTACTATTAACTTGGTTTGCTCGAGCATTTCTCTTGTATAATTTTTTTTATGCATATCTCCTTATTTAACTTTGTCTAGTCGGTATAAGTTATAATATTATTAAATATTAATTATTAACTCCAACAAAATATTTAGAAGCATTTGAAAATATTATAAATTATTTGGACACACAACAATAGTTACATTTCATTTATACTTAACAACATGCCAAAAATTATGGCTACAATTTCGAAATTAGTACAATATATATCGTAGAAATAATTTATATTTACTTGACGCAGTTAATTGCTTGTCTGATTTTGTGGACACGTATATATAGATATGCTTTCTAAGGGATAGTTTTATAGTTATATTACTATGAACTAAACATATAGTGAAAAATAGATAATATATATTATCCACTGTAAAAATAAAAATAAAATTCATTCCATATAAATGCTCAGAAGTATACAATGAATCTATGAAAAATTAAAATAGTACTATTGAAGCAGAATGTCAAAATTGTTCAGAATGTAAATCTTATTCAAATTATATCTTTTTTTATTATAACATTCTAAAAGTTGTATTGTAATTGCAAATGAGATTATTTTAATTTCTTTGAAATTTGATCTACCCCTCTGATTAATATATAGTATTATCAAATAATTTTGACAATCAATAGTTGATTGGTTGATTTAAAAATAAATAAATAAATATATATATATATATATATGTGTGATTTTTTGGGTTTCTCATTGGAAATTAATAGATGAAACTATACCTAATGAATTATAATTTGAATATAATATGTTAGATAACATTATTACCTTTAAAGATTAAAATTATTATTTAAATATTATGCATTAAATTACATTATTACCCTTAAATTAAAAGTTAATTACATTATAGTATATATATGGCCCCAAACAGTTTAGAAGTGTTTAGAGGGGGTGGATAAACACTCGCGCCCATAAAATATTTAACCAAACTTTTGAAAAATAAGGAGCCCAAAGGTCTCAATTGACCTAACCAGGTCAGCTAGGATTAATAGAGATCGTAGATGAAAGATAACAAAAGCTCAAGCGGGTCACAAGACACATTTGGAAATTTCAGAGTAGAAATGTAAATACCACAACACCTGATGAGCAAGAACACAATAAATAGACAAATAAATAAAGTATTAAAGACACCGGATTATATAGGTTCAAAAATGGATCTACGTCTTCTTTTCTTCTAGGGGCGGAAAGGAATTCACAATACTTTTGGAGTGCTACGATTTACAACTCGGAATGTACTGCAAATTCACTCAATTGTCCACATTATGCTTTCATGATTCTACAACTTACAACCCGAAACTCACATTAAATCAACTCTAAGGATAGCTCACACTTGTTATAATCATATTCGACTGCTACTACTGGAAATCGGTCATTCTATTTAAGCTTCAACAACTTGTCAACTCTTAGTAGATATAAAATTTCTAGCGTGATCGATTTTTATGCAAATGATTATTCATTTGATATGCATATATATGGTAACAATTAATAAATATTATTATTGACTTCCATAATATTATTTAAAATACATATATAATTTCAATTGGTGCATCAATTTGATATGTGTGTATGTGTATAAGTTTTAAATTTCAACTACACACACACACACACTATCTTTAATACAAATATGTATGCGATGATAATTTTTTTGGTGCTCATTAAATTTACATCACTCTTGCAATAAAATTGTTTCAATTTATGTACATTATCTAACATTTTTGTTTTTTTCACTTTACCTTTGTTGCCCAACGTGACCAAAAGTTGTTCAAACAACTCCACCGGTACTTCTACTGGTACAACTGGAGACATTCTATGTCCATCCAGTCTCATTTTCTTCTAACTACTTTTCATGGCATGAGCTACTGGCAACGAGAAGAAACTTGGAGCATCAAATGGATAGGTTCATCAAATCCATTTCCTCCAACCATTGTGCAAGTCCAGCACATCATGAATCACCGGCTTGTTAACAAGATTCCAGCAACCGCCTTGCTAGCAGAATTCAAATCAAGCATCATGCCTCAAGCAGTTGGGACTGCAGATCAACCAGTCAACTGCCCAACTGGCTCGCTTTGTCGACAACTGAACTTTGATAGTTTATCGAGTCAGTCAGCTGAGCCATCACGACAAACTCCACCAGTCATCCAACTGAGAGAACCTCATCTCTCACATGCTAAAGCCATAGCTTCTCAGAAGAATCCAAGGCATACTGATGAGAGCGATAGTGATGATGAAGACACTGCCACATCACCAAGTCTCTTATCCAAAAGCTATGTGACTCCACTGCTCACCTCTAGCTCAAAAGGCATGCAACTGCTCGTGAAAAGCAATCAGTTTGGGTCACCGCCAAAGGGAACTTCACACTCCCTTAGTCAAAGGATGAAAAGCTCGTCAGTTGAAATCCAGCTTCACCTTCGCCAAGCCAAGAGTACAGCAAGTCCTGAACCATCAACGCACAAAGCTACATCCAAAGGAAGCAGTGCTGCTAGTCCAACTAGGCCCTTCAAAAAGCGAAAACTGTCTACATGAAAGCCGAGCAACTGATCAAGCCAATTGATCAATTCAGTTCAGTTGCAGCTTCAACTGCAGCCAGCTCATCAGTGACGACTGAGCATCAAGACTCAACTGTTCATCCAACCGCCGAATCATCAATCAGTTGGACTGTATCCCAACTGACTAAGGATAAGTTTTTTTTTTAATTTCAAAAGCTTACCTTAATTATATTGTTACCGTTGCGATTATGAAATTCTTATATTATATTTCAACGGTTACAATTTCAAAATAGGGTTCTATATCAAAAAGTTGGCATTAATATTTCTGCATGGATATTAAAACAACTCTTCAGAAGGAGAAGGAAAATATAATTTTTTAATGAGCTATAAATAGAAAGATATGCAGAAAATATTTCGCTATTTATGGCAACTACCCCATTTTCAAAATCGCTACATCTCAACCACAAGATCATAAAGTTACTTAACTGTTGAACGGCTGAGACACAAGCATCATTAATTCAGCTAATCAACCATCAAATCGGATGGCTGATCAGCTAAGAAAAGCAATCGAGTGCCCTCGATTCCTGCATGCAAGATGCATAAATATGTGCAAAGAGATGAAGGCTCCGATCATCTGAAAAACTCTCTCACTCTTGTTCGATCATTTGTTAGCCTTCTCTCTCTCATCAAAAACTCTTGTTATCTAAACTGAAAGAGCGTCTTTTTGCAGAAATGAAGCCCCCATTTCACATGGTGGATATTAAAGCTCTTAAGCGCAAGATGAGAAAGGACAAGTCTCTAAATCTAGAGATGCTCAATGCACGTTTCGGCCCGGATGTCTTTCAAAAGATTTATCGACCATTGGAGACGACTAGTTTGCTACCCTTCTTGACACTACTGCCGGTCAAGAACATACCTGCTTATGTTGCTGAGTTCTACTACAACGCAACCATCAACGGTGACAACATCATCTCCACTGTCAAAAATCAGGTGATCATGGTAACAAAGGATACGATGATGTCCACTCTTCACCTCCCCGGTAAAGGCCCAGACGTGATGGACCTAAATCTGCCATGCAAATACACGCTATGGGATACCTGGAAACTTCCTCACGTGCGCCACAATAACAACTCGCACAGACTAAAAGAGAGCATGCCAAGTGATATCATCCAACTCTTGGATATCACCAGTCATATCCTACATGGCAACTTCGAGATAGTCCATCTCTCCGAGCTCAAAGCCCATCTCACAACCGCTCTATACTTTGGATGTCAAGCCGACTGGGCCTCCTTCATCCTTGCTCAACTGAGAGCTAATGTAGAGCGCGCGGCATATGATCCGTCAACTGGCTCATTCCGAGAAAAGGTCAGGTTTATGAATCGCATAAGCCATATCATTCAAAGCCAGTTTGATGAAATCATACCAACTGGCGAACTACTTGGAAGAAGGGACATGCTCTCCACTATCTATTGCCATCAGATCCCGAAGCGTTCACATCCACAAGGGCCTTCCAACTCAGATCGTGGAAAGGCACCCTTGGAGGCACCCGTCAGCTCCTCTGACGAAAGAGAGCTGATGCTTGAGAGTGAACCTCTTTTAAGGCTGAGTGATTAGCCTACAATATCAGCCAGCTCCCAACCTCTACAGTTAGTCCAACGTGACTCCATTGAGGTTGACTTTGAAGCAGTTCTAGACCACCAGCTCAGAAACTACTTCGGTCTCATTGAGGACTCCGACTCCTCACTATTCGCGCAACTCCGGCGGTACTTACAGTACCACATATGGCACTTTCAATTGGATGAGTCAACAATGTACCACCTCATCCACACTCGTGGCTCCACCTTCTGGATCAACGAAGGAACATGGAGTAGAAACTGGATGAATCATCCACTCTCCTCGCCACCAACGCTCTCAGACATCATGGATTCGATGATCAAACGAATCCAGCTCCAGATACCAACCGATGCTCCTCTCCCCGACAATGAACCGGCCAACTCTTCATGCACACCCTTCGGTGGTGATCCACCTCTTCCAACAACTGATGAGATCTTCAACAACTTGGCCTCCATGAACTTCAGAGAGCAAGACATCTCTGATCAAGGTCAGTTCATAACAACTGAAGATGCCTATGCATGGCTCTCCTCACCCATGCAAATTCCTTCAGTTCCCTCCATCCTTGATGATAATTTGGCAACTGCCTTCACGTTTCTGCCAAACTTGCCACTACCATCATGCGATCCATTCTACCTTTTGGATGATGCCAAAAAGGGGGAAGAAGGACAGTATGATGATGGATGTTTGACTCTTTGGGATTAGATTCAAAGAGCAATTCATCATATTCATTTGTTTCATTTTGCAAGAATTCATTCTTTAAATTCATCGGATCTCTCTTATTATTTCTTATTCATATTGATTTTTTTACAAAGTTTGGAGATTGATCATGTAAAACCATGTCATACGCTTATCTGTTCAAGTACATTATTATCGGCGATACTGGTATTTTTTTCTCACTTTTCTAGGTTTGATTTTGTTAATTCCGATCCATTTTATTGGTATCGTGCGTGAATGATGTTAACTAATTGTTTTTTTCGGTTTGAATTTAGCGTTTTCTGATCTGGGTTATAGAGATTGTGTTTTAATCGAATTCTTTGCCAGCTGCATTTATCAGATGAGAATCACTTTTTATGCTATCGGACGTTTCATGTAATAGTTTAAATCGGTAATTATATATATATATATAGATGATTTTGGAAGTTATGGTTTTATTTGAAGTAGATTAAGATTCATATATTCCAGGGCATGCATATAGTTGAAGCAGATGTTACTGAAGAAGTATGAGTTTCTGCATTTGATTGTACGTGAATTTTGGTTGCTTTGAGTCTTTGAGCTCAGGAATTGAATTAGTAGAATGATCTAAATAAGTCATGGTAGCAGACTAGCAATGCCATTGTGGAATTTGGATGATATATTTTGTATGTTTTTGGATGTTGTGTCACACGACTTGCACTTGTCTTAGTTTGTGTTGGTTTTTTGTGATGTGTATTTTCTCTAATACAAGATATCCAAAACAATTGATCTCAATGAACTCGAGGATGACTGACCTCAAATATTTTGTGCAGGTGTCGGGAAATCATGTCTGCTTCTGCAGTTCACCGACAAAAGATTTCAGCCAGTTCATGACTTGACTATTAGTGTTGAGTTTGGGGCAAGAATGGTCACGATAGACAACAAACCGATGAAGTTACAGATTTGGGACACGGTTTGTCCCGCTTTCCTCTTGCCTTGATTTTAGTTTATTTTATGTTGTAAATTTATGGACAAAGCCGCTTTCGCCTATAACCATTGGTGTGGGAATTATAAGGATTAAGTAAGCTAATATATTATTTAACAACATCAAGTTATATTCTTACTTCTTAGTCATCTTTTTGTTCCAGGCTGGTCAAGAATCATTTAGGTCTATTACAAGGTCTTACTTCTTAGTCATCCTATCAACTCACAACTGCGATTGCTAGAGATCTGTCATTCTATTTCAAGCTTCAACAACCTCTCAACTTTTTCCTAAAAAAAGAACTACTCAACTCACAATTTCTCTTTGATAGGATAAGGTGTTATTGCAGCTACGATGGGGTTTTAAATCTCCCAAGATTATACAAAGGTGTAAACTAAACTCTCTGTAGAAAGACTGGGCTTCTTAGATTAAGAAATTTGGAATGCTAGAATGCTCGAGGGCTTGCTCATTTTTCTACTTGTTCATTTGTTCATTCATTACTTCACAGATGACTGTGAAGTGTTCCTTTTATAGGAAGAGAATTCAACTTATCCGTTGGAGGAATATTTTGATTTCTTGTACTTCGGGAGTCTTCTATTTATCCTTGATCTAACATTCTGTGATCAGTCACTTCAGGGAGCACCCTGATTGGCCTTCTTCCAACACAACAATTTTATTTTTTCCTTGGGTATTCATACATTTGTCTTCTAACTTTGACTTTTGGACGTTGGAGATTTATTTCCAAAAATGGAAACATGTCCTCTGATTTTCTTTGAACCTCCATCTAACTTTAAACCATTTCGATGCAATGTTAAGGAATCTTCTCGTTTGCTCTTTGTGCTTTGTCAGAACGGACATATTCTCTGTTGTGACTGTCCTCTAATTAGTTGATGTTGGTTACTTCTCTAATCTGCACAGCCGGTCTTCTGTTTTCACACCGATTTAGCTCCGCTAATTCTCTTTCTCTGATCTTTTCCACTGGATTAGGTCTTCTTTGGGAATAGCTTCGTTGCTTTTGTTACTCCTCTGATCTTTATAAAGGTCAAGTCTTCTGGATCAGCGATTCTCAGACCTCCCCATTTTTCCCAACAATTTTTCCCTTTTTTGGTGATGTCAAAGCCTCTATCTAATGAGATGATACAATATTTATAGTGATACATACATATCATATGGATTTATATTGAAGATTCGTCTAAGAAAATTTTAATTCAAAGAGAGGATGGACATTGCAGACTTGCAATTGAAGTGAAAGCTTTGTTTCTGGAATATTACGGGTCAAAATTCATAAGACTGGTCAACATCTCGATCCAAACACAATTGAAACACCAACAAAATGACAAAAATGTACCAATGAATTTGAGTTTGGATTCGGATATATATTCATCAATCTTAATTACATATTTTGGCCTAGCCTGGAAGATGCTTTTACACAAGTTTTTGTCAATAAGTAAAAGACACTATTGAGATAATTATTTAAAATAGGGCAAAGGGCCAAACTGACACTTGAAGTTAACACCGCTACTTTTTTCTGTTAATTAAAATGTGTCAAGCTCAATTCTATCACCTAAGAATTCCGATCGGATAAATTGAAACCACGGCCAAATAGCCCATCCTATGAAGTTTCAAACCCCTGTTTTAATTTCAAAATCCAACATCGAATCGGTATCGAGATTTAAAATTTAATTCATAATACAAACCCTCGTCATCGATATTTCTCCATCGTTTAACACCTGATTGACAAATTGAGAGTATAATTAGAAAGTCCATGAAGAGGGCTTTCTAACTATACCATAATATATGGTATCATCGTTCGAATCAATCATATGAGCATATTATTTAACGGAAAAGTTAACAGTGTTAAAACAAAAAGTGTGAATGTGATATATTTTGAATAGTTGAAGAGACCGATTGTACTTTTCAAATAGTTTAGGTGTTTGTTTGGGTCAAAAAATAATTCGTACGTGTAGGTGGGATTGGGCATATAGTTTGGGTGTTTTTTTTGTGTCCTTTGCCCTTTATATAAATCCTAGCAAATTATTCTTAAATTTCTCATAAATATTATAACAAAAATTTGCGTGAGAATGTAGATTACGTGTGTTGCATGTGTAACCTCTCGTTTAGATATTAATAGACAAAACTAATTCATATATATATTTTTATAAAAAAAAAATTATGTATACTTAATAATTTAAATTATTTAATTAATTTTTCGATGACTACTACTGCTACCGCTACTACTACTACTACTATCACTACTACCATTACTACCACCACTACTACTATAAATTATAAACTATTCACGTAAATTTAGTTGACAATTTTGAAGATAGTATTTGGCTACTTTTAGAATTATCAAATAATCTTCATGTATTTTAATTGTGTTCTTTAATTTTTGTTTTTGTTTAGTTTTGTGTTTATTAAAAAACTTTATGTTTTTTAGGACTCACAATTTTGATCTTAATTTATATTTTTGTTTAGTTTTGAGTTTGTTGAAAATTTTGATGTTTTTAGGACTCGCAATTTTGATCTTATCAACCAATATAGATACATAAATGCTAAGAAGGTATTTAAAAATAAAGTTTTCATAGTAATTGTCTATTACAAAGTCACAAATTAAGTTTAAAAATTAGGTTATTCTCTTGCACTTATTGGAAAAGTTTCCAAGATAATTCATAATGGTTCATCAAAGATTCACATTAGTAAAAAAATAAATTGAATTGAAATATTGGTGAATTAATAATTTTGAATATAATGGTCGTACTTTTTAAATAAGGTGTTTTTCTAATATATAAACTGATTGACATCCATGGTGAGAATTTCAAGTCGTTAAAAACCTACCTATCGAGTTATTATAATCATTAAAGATACATTCAAATAAATTATAAATATCCATAATTATTTTAGATTACATTATTACCCTTAAATATATTATGTGATATAGGGATATAATAGGTCAATCAAATTTTGTAAAACATGGCTCTTTTATGATAGTAGTAGATTACGACAAAATTGGTGTCCTCAACATTGCTATCAAGCAATATTTCGAAATTCATCAACAATATGCAGCCACCATTTTCATCAAAATTAAAAGATTAAATGCAAATACTTTACATATAGCAGGCATGTCACATAACATAATGCTCCTGCACAATGATCATAAACATTATTTATGGGCCTTGAAGCTAAAATCTCTAGGAATTCTACATCTTCCCAAATGTATCTACTTTGCAAGCTCATCTCCATCGCAGGAGAGCAACAAGAAACCTTCCAGTACACCGACACCAGATGATATACATCTAATGTTGTGGCGGCGGACAGTATGACATGACCAAGTAAACAGCACTGTAGACATGCTGACTGCAGTGGACAAGATCACCTTCTTCATTTTCTTGGTCATACAAGTTCAAATTCCCACGACAAATTTCCCCCGCACAGTAAGTTCCCCCAAAAGCAACCCCAGGAAAGTTTTTCAGAAAAGGCGAGCTATCAATACCAGGGAGTCCAAAGAAAGAGTCACCTCGGCCACAGCAAGAAAAGATAATGCCACCAAAGACTTTTCTTTTGTCACAATGATCAACAACATTGCTTACATTGGTGTTACTATTGTCGCAATTTAGCTTCAGATGCATGAGGTTATTGGAGACTCTGGTGCAAGATGACAAAGCAGCTCCTGAATCTGAGATGTAGAAACGGAACGGGTCTCCAGTTTTAATACCAACAGAATTCACCATCAGGTATTCTTCATCCCCTCTGAAGAGAGAGAAAAAAAAAACACTACTCATTTTGTTTACAATTGAAGACAACAATGAAATAAGCCAAGAAAAAAGTCAGGGCTCTTGGCCAGAAACTTGTAATATTTCAAGCAAGTCAAAGAATGCACTTCATCTAATAGCTTAATCTCACTGGACATACATGCTAATAAGTTCACAAGATATAGGACTTAGGAAATTTAGTTCAGAGGTTACTTGTGTCCAAAGGATTCAACTTTCTTTCTTTCTTTCTTTCTTTTTTTTTTTTCCGAGTAACAAAGGATTCAACTTTCTATCTAACAAACTACGTAAATAAATGCGGTAAACATGGCCACACAATTCTCTACGAGCTAATGAGATGGACCAAAGTATGCGTCTTAGCTTTTAACAAGTATTTTTAAGATGTTTCCATACAATCAATCCATGTTATTAATATGTTCCACTACATAATTATTATTATCAACAAAAGGTTGTTGATGATGCAGTCTTCATTGAACGGCAAGCATCCTTTACTAAATTAATATACAAATGCAAGGAATGCTATAGACTTTCCAGGATTGAAGATATAAAGATCATATATCTTAGATCAGCTAATTCAACTCTTGTCTTTGTAGACAACTTTTTTTGCACCAAGGGTATATACTTTCAGAAGATAAACAAATCATGAGAGGTGACTTAGACCTTTGCCTTTAGTTAATTCATACAAGTAACTAGTGTCCAAAAATAACTCATCCGATAATCCTAAGATTTCTAGTTGTAATCTTACTTTGCTCAATGTAAGTTGAACCTACAATCGGAAGAGACAATTTATAACTGATGAGGAGTGATATTATAGACTTGTATATTACCCCCGAACTTCATGGAATTCAAGAAATTGCATCCGTCTTACTCTTTCCATCCCAACTGAGCATTTTCTTCTTTTCGTTACTCCAACATAGAAGGCAGGATACTGTATACGATCTCCAAGCTGCACAATAATATAAAAGAAAGAAATTAAAAGGAATTTATGAAAGATTTTAATATTGAAATGCTTTCCCTTAAAGGCAGAAAGTAGCAGTAGCAGTATCATATAATCCAAAACTTGATCCACAGAAAGCAAGACACTCTGACTTCTGTGTAACATACAACAGCAAAAAGGTGAGGAATGATGAAAGGCTCGACGGTCTTTTTAGTAATAGTTACAGTGACGGTTAACTATGAAAAGAAAAATTATTGCCTCAATATTGTATCCTTTAGAGTGATTGATTGTTGTCAATTAGAAACTTCAATCAATGAACTATGCTAGAATTACACAGTACATATGTGAAGTACAAAATGGTAAGCTTCTAATGTTAACTCCATCTACAAAGCAAATGTAGAACAACCACCAGCCAGATGTAAAAAAGGAAAATTATTCAGTGTCTATCTAGCTTTACCAACCATGCAAAACATTGACAACCAATTAGATGGACACTGATGGGTCATGATACCTCATCATAAATTTCCTCTAAAATAGCTTGGCCATCAAGGTGCCCATGAACTGTTTCTCTAGATGCAGTGAGCCATGTAGAACTTTTCCGACATTTAACTGAAGCTGCCTTGTATGTGGGCCCGATTGGTGATATGCCAGTAGATAGCATGACATGGAATTGAGTTTCTCCAATATCTGCAAATAGTAATACAAACACACAATTAGCAATAGAAGACAACATTGATGGTAGCAATTTAAGTACCAACAGTTTTGTTAATATTGTGTACTTGGTTCTTGATAAGAAATTTTTCTCACAAGGCCAAAATGAAGGATGAACTCACCCAAAGGCTTGGTCCTATCCCTTGCAAATAATAAGGCAACTGCAACACAACTGGAATTTGGCGAATTGGTAATACTATCACTTCTATATGAGAATTGACTGCCTCCATCACCAACAACAAAGGTGTCCTCGGAGAAGGCATATTCTAAGAACAACAGCCAACAAAAAAGGAGTAAATTATCCACTCTAATTACATTGAAACATCAAAAATCAAGTTTCATTAAACTTAGTCCACTTTAGTATACTTGTTGCCTTTTTGGATTAAATACAGATTTATATTTTGAAAAATGTAATGGGCATGAACGTCCAATCATTGGTTACTCACCAAGTGTTTGAAGAACTGGGTTGATGTCTCGTTCCCCGTCCTGGCACATCATTTAGTTCTAACGTCAGACACATATTGCATTATGAGATCTTTCAAAGTATATAACAATGTATCGCCTCATAAAGTTATCAATGTTCCAGCCTTGTACATGCAATATCTCAATTTGCCTTTTATCAATAAACTATTAAGAGTGCCTAGTTTTGTTTAGGCACAAGTTGTTGCTACCAAGTTTTTTCATATACCAAGAACACAACTTTTTTTTCTGATACAATATTAAAGGAAATTAAATGACAGCCTGAGCTCGTGCGAAGCTAAAAAAATAAAAAGAAAGAAGCAACCATCAATATTAGTTCAAGGAAGAAGTATATCATTTAAAAGCATCATTTTGAAGGAGATAGATGAACACAAAAAATTACATGCTTTAACTCACAGAAAACAATATGATTCCAGCGGGAGATGCAGAATCTGAGACAGTTGATGTAGCTTCTCTAATGTTCATTACAAAGTCTTCAATAAGAATGCCCCGAGGTTCCTGACATTTGCAAGCATCTCCATATAGCTTAGCTTTAAACTTGTAGAATAGTATAACATTTAACTATTAATTGATCAATAGCACAAAAAGAAATCGGCTTTACTTTTTTCTTTTTTCTTTTTTCTTTTTACCTCAAACAAATGGAAGTCCATTATATAGAATCTGATGTGCTACAGAATCTGATAGCACAGTGAAGTTTCTTCCCTATGTTCATTTTAGACTTGAAAATAAATCCCATTGTCACGAAAAGATGTAGTTGGAGATAACCATGCTTACCTTATTCAACAGAGGAATTATATGGGCCTTTAGTCCTGGTAAAAATCCGACTGTCAATGAAATCCCCCCCTTCACATTCTCCTCCAGCAATTCAGCACCATGATCTTCCTCCTCTGTTATTTCCCATTGAACCTAGACCATTAAGTCTTGCACATCACTGTATAACCGAGACCTAAAAACTAAAAAGTAATAAAAGAAAAACCATTTGTCTCCATATCCAATTTGAATGTGAAGGATATCTGAACTACTAAAATCATAATTATGTGCAGTTAAGCAGCAATATCGCATGGAATAACAATTCCATGGGGGGAGAAGCCCAGTTTTTAGAAATTCATGGTTGTGTAAGAAAATTTTCAATTAGAATCATTTTTATGGATTGTTACCTCTACAAACTGATCTGAGAGCACATCCCTGCCAATAACTCCCTCACACACATTGACAATGACAGGAATCCTGGAACCAAATTTCCCTTCAATCTGCAAAAATACACCATTTCTAACTATCTAGTCGGAAAAATAGGCAAGTATAACTCCCCTAGACATGTACATATTTATTACAAAAGTGATGAATCATACCAGTTGGAAGGCTGCTTGCAAGCCAAAGTGGGGGCCAATGGAGGCCATCACAAAATGAGGGCGAATTGGTTCAAGTAAGACCTTCTCCACAACCTCATTCACAGCATTCTAAAGCCACAACAGCTAAATATATTATTGTAGTGGAGAACCAAGATGAACTAAGCTGCTTAGTGCTTAGTCTAAGCATATATTGAAAACTGAAGAAAAAAAATGGAAAAACGAAAAGCGTTTAGTTCCTTCAACTGTATCTCATGGGCACTCAAAATTCAAAAGTCTAAATAACTCCCACACCATAGTTTCTTTTACTCATAGCTCTCATTGTTCTTACATAGTTAACGCCGCAGTTATGAAAATAGCCCAATCCGAGATACAACAACAATGTGTCAAGCGTACGCTGATATGGGTTGTGTTAATCTGGTGACTATAGCTTTGTTTAAGTCATTAAATGATAATAAGTCGGATGAAATGGCATTACCAAGATAATTTAAGTAAAATCTAGACCAACTATCACATAACACAAAATGTATATGAGATTAAAACCTAAATTCCGAGGGCAAAATCTTTCAGTTTGCCATAATTCATAAGAATCGGACAATCTGCACTGCAAGATCACTTTCTTAGTCCGCCAATCGGACTATAATTAACAAATAAAACTGCATGCACTCAAATTGGGAAAATGGCAAAGAAAAAAAAGAGTTATGGGCATTTATCAATTATTATTATCAAACTCAGATAAAAAATAAAAAAATAAAAAGTAAAAGGAGTTGGGACCTCAAGCATAGGATTAAAAGATACGGCGGAGCAGAGTTTGGGAAAGGAGAGGACGCGATGGCAGAGAGAGTTCCAGGAGCGGCTAACGCACGCCGCCGATGCGAAGGATAGAGCCGGCAACCGAGTGAGAATGTTTTGCATGAGATCGTCCCCTAAATCGTCAATATTTAGGGCGCCGCTACCTATTTTCTCCTCCGTTTTCAGCATTTTCTTCAGTGATCCGAGGGATTGTTGTTCGTCCATGCCAGAATTTAAGAATTGAGGGCTCCAAATTGACTCGGGAATTTGGAGATGGTAGCTTTCAGACTCGGGTTAAATATTTTTATTTTTTCTTTTTACAGTAGTAGGCATTTTTTTATTTTTATTTTTCCGACAGTCACTAAGACCACGTTCGGAAATGGCATGTAAGTTGTAACCATGGTCTATAAACGCTTTCCTTGTAGAATTCGCACAGGCCGTCAACCAATTCGTTTCAATTAGGATGTCAATCGGCCAGCCTTCTTTGATTTCGATTCGAGCTTATTCGGATAAAAAAAAAATCGTTTGTAAATTATGTTTATATATATATATATAGAGAGAGAGAGAGAGGGGGAATAGTTCAAATATGAATTGAGGAATACTTACCTGCACTAGTCTGATATATTGGATAAGTCAGACGGGTTGGCCCATACCAATTCCGATCTGGGCCGCCCAAACTAAAAAAAAAAATATTGCAGTCCACTGAAAAAAACTGCTCCTCGTTACCTCTCACCATTCGCGAAGCCGGCAACGAAATCCAAATTAACTTCGATCAGCCACCGCAAGGAGACGCTCTTCCCCGTCGGAAAGAAATCGCGAAAGGAAAATCGCAAACAAAATTATAGTCCCCGCCTTACATCAAACTCTACAAACAGGAGCTCGTTGCCGTCGATAACAAATCGTGAAGGCTTAATCGGTCTCAAATTCAGTGCAAAATCTCAATTACAAGTACGTTTTATTGATATTGAGGTAAATTCAACCTCACCATTATTGTAGCTAGGTTTATACAATCTGAGTTAAAATTCTTTTTTTTTTTAAAGATCGAAAAGGAATACTATATAAAATGGATGCACAACCTATAGCCATGTTTGGAAAATCTAGGGATGAGCTTGAAGAATCCATTACTGAAAATGAACAGAGTAAATAACTCTTATTTTGAATTTTAAAACTTCAATATATATAAAAATTTGTTAGGTGATCAATCTTACTTTTGTCTATCGTAGATGCTATTGTTGTGGTGAATGAAGTAGATAAAGTCGTACTTGTAAAATCTGGGAATGAGCATCAAGAATTTGTGGATGAAAATGAGCAGAATATTACATTACCTGGAAAATGTGAAAAATCTTAAATTATTTCGCATTACTTTAACATATTATGATACTTTGATATGTAATTATTGTTACTTTTATGTAATACAGTTGATACATTAGACCTCAGTGGCTCTCTAATTGATTTCAAGAGACATAACTTTCAAGAGATGTATGAATTGTATTGTCAACATACTCGAGAGGTTGGCTTTAGTGTCATGAAAAATACTCAAATGAACAATAGTACTGGTGTTGTTATAGAGAAGTATTATGTTTGTTCAAGTGAAGGACTTAAAAAAAGCTCATCATCATCTACTTCGAGCGGCGAAAAAGGAAAGAGAAAATAGAAAAGAAATATTACACGGACAGATTATAAGGCATCATTGAGATTTGAGAGTGAAGAAGGGCCGAGATGGGTTACTTGAAGTGATAGAGCACATTGAAGAACATAACCATGAGTTGTCTAGGAAAGAATTGAGTCACATGCACAGATCTCATCGATCAATTACACATGACAAAGTTGATCTTATTCAAGACATGATTTTCTTTGGCATGAGAGCAAATGATTCATATCGATACATGGTAAAAGAAGCGGGGGTGAGCATATGGTTGGCCATACGATAAAGGATCACCATAATTTTGTAAACAAAATGAAGATGAAACAAATTGAAGTGTGGGATGCATAAAGTTTTGTAGACATGTTATGTCAAGACAAAGCTGAAGATGAAGACTTTTTTTATAGATTCAAGTTGGATAGTGATGGAAGGCTATCCAATGTTTTCTGGAAAGACTCGATGACGTGTGAAGATTATCATCTATATGGTGACGTGCTAGTTTTTGACACGACCTATAGAACTAACAAGTATAACATGATTTGTGCCCCCTTTATTGGACTTAATAACCATAAGAAGAATATCATGTGTTGGGTGTGCATTCTTAATGGATGAAAAGATTGATACATTTGAATGGTTGTTTGAGGTTTTCAAGAAATCGATGAAGCTGAAATGTCCGGTGACAATATTCACTGATCAAGATCTTGCAATTACAAATGCACTGTCAAAGATATACCTGTTACTCTTTCCGTGATACTTTTCTTATTAGTAGATGATACTTGTAGTGCAAAATAGTAAAATTTTTGAATGATGCTCAGGTCTTTCCAGATGCACGATACCGACTCTGCATATGGCATTTGTACCAGAATGCGGTAAGTCATTTTGGGAGACTGAAAGGCAACGAGGCCTTCAATGATGCTTTTCAAAGATGTTTAACTGGATGTATAAACAGAGAAGAATTTGAGCGATGTTGGGCATCAATGGTATCAGTTCATAGATTGAAAGGCAATACTTGGTTTGCACGACTTTATGACTTGAGAGAAAAATGGTGCACCGCGTACAATAAGGACTACTTTTCAGCCAGAATTCTTTATTCCCAATGGAGTGAGAGTATAAACAATGCAATCGGATTCAAGGCAAGCAAGGCTACAAATCTGCACGAGTTCTACACATTTTTTAAGAGAACAGTCCAACAATGGAGAAGTCGAGAACAAGCTGATGAATTTGAATGCTCAAGAGTGATACCAATCTCGCGTATTCCACTTATATGAATACTCAAGCATGCTTCTGAGGTATACACACTATCTGTGTTCACTGATTTTGATGATGAGCTATTGAAATCTATATTGTCAACTGTTAATGTATTGAGTGAAGAATTACAAGGTTAGAGTGTATGATGTTCAAAATCATGATACTGACACTGCTCATAGAGTGAATTTTTTTCATGGGCAAAATTTCATAAGCTGCACGTGTGGGAGATTTGAGGAGTATGGATTGGCGTGTTCTCATAGCTTGAGAATATTGGACAGAAATTCAGTACAGCAAATACCCATTTGTTATATTATGAAAAGATGGACGAAAATTGTGAAAAAAGACTTGTGGGATAAAGTTGCAAATTCAGGTGATCAGATTGCAGGGACGATCACTTTTAACAGTTGGAGGCATAAGATGGCAAGGCAGTACCACAGTGTACTTATCAAGGCTCAAGAAAATAAAGATGCTAGAATGATTATAGAAGAGGGATCTAAAAAGATATTTGAGGCCATCGAAGCACTGACAATAACAGAAAGTTTGATACAAGACACATATGTCTTTCTCATCATGCATAAGTGTCCTTGATCCTCCCAAAACAACAACTAATGGAAGAAAAAAGAGAATTAAAGGACAACTTGATAAAGGCAGAAAGAAGAAGACAGGTAATGCAGCAAACTCAAATGAGTTGGATGACTTAGGATCCAAAACTCTCAATCCTCGATTGTTTTAGATTAATCCCAGGTCGATACCTGTCTTTATTGTGCTTGATACTTTTTTCTTACCACATTATACCTTTTGTTTTATCTGAATCATGTTTTGTTTTGTTTTTTTTTTTTTGCAAATTCTTGGAATGATAATTTTTCATTTTTATTTCAATAATTTTACAGCTCTATTGCAGAAACATATTGATTAGATTTTGTAATGTTGGGATTTTTTTCACGTACGTTGATTTGTTAATCATTAATTTATGATAGTTTCGTTTCATTATTTAAATAAACAAATACAACATATGACTATAAAAAAAAGATAAAAATGTTACTCTTTTATTTATCGCATGATACATTTATGCTATGTACGTTATACTATTATTATATCTAAATAATAATCGGGTTTCTTTAAAATCGGGTTATGAATGATGATTAAATAATTAATTTACAACTAAAGTTAAAACAAAATTACTTCTGAACATACACGATAATTTTTTGTTGTACATATAATGTGGACAAATTACATGTTCATTGATACTTCATTTCACATCAAGTGATACTTTTTATATACTTAACATAATATCAACAAAAAAAAAAATACAATAAACTTTTGCACATAGAAATGTCATTTTCTAATGAGAAAAAACATAGAGAAAATATATGATAACATTATTCTTACTACATTTCAGACATCCCATCTATTCATCATTTACAAAAGCCTTCCCAGCATATCCAACCAATTGTATTATCGAGCAATTACAAAACAAAAGGAATATTTTCTCTTTCTACTAAAAACCGACAAAACAATCAAATAATGATCAACCTGAACAATCATAGCAATGTATTTGCCATCTAACAACATCCTAAAAAAAACATTCATTCAATCACAAATACGATCATTTTTTCTTCCTGTTGATGAAGTCCAGCACAGATCGGTGAACATCAAACCGTAAGTCATTAGTGCCTGCAAGTATAATTCGAGCACAATACAGTGCTTGTAACTTCTCTTCTACCGCCCAACTACAAAAAGAAAGTTGAAACATTTCAATTAAAAAAAACATAAAATAATTAAAGCAGAAAAGTAAAAAAAATAACTAAACAACTTGGATCTTCACCAAATCAGGGCACGTATAGAGTTTGCCTTCGAAATTTAATAAGACTTCAATTCGGAAGCTTTCAGATGACCAATTTCTCCAAGAAAATCAGCAAACTCTAGATACTACAACAAGAAGATCAAAATTTATATATATAAACACCAATAAAATTAACAGCACAACAAAATAAACATAATGAGCAATATAAAAAGTTTACCAACAAAGTTGACAGCTGCCAAAATATATAATCTGCAACAGAAGAATGCTTGACATTGTCCAGATAATGCACCAAACATTGACGAAAATCTATCACAACAAGAAAAAAAGTGCCCAGATGAATGCACGGGAAAATACATTAATTCAGCGGTCATCACACCATTCAAAGACCTCATAAGTTGCATACTAAAATTCCAGCTCCCTCTCATCATTTTTCATAAAACTGTGATACTTATGCATGCATAAACTGATACTTAAAAATTCTAAAAGTAATACTAAACTCAAACATCTTAATTTTCATAAAACTGTGATACTTATGCATGTATAAATTGATACACATGCACCTCAAAATTCATAAAATTGTGATACTTGTATATGTATGAAATGGTACTTATACATGAATAAAATCATACATATAATTCACATTCACATGCTTGTGATACTTATATATGCACTGGTACATATAGTTTAGAGACAAACCCATATAATACTTATACATTTATAAATTGATACTTAAAATGTCTAAAAGTAATACTAAACTAAAAAACCCTAGTTCTCATAAAATTGTGATACATATGCATGTATAAATTGATACCTAGACACCAAAAATTTTCATAAAATAGTGATACTTGTACATATATGAAAGAGTACTTATACATGAATAAAATAATACATATAATTCACATTCACATATCCCAGGCATCTTGCAGAGATAACAAGCCTCAAATCACAATAGTAACCTCATATGTTTTCTTTGATCGCATATGAGAACGACAACCAGAAACATCGAGCAATTTTTTCAACAAAACTCACACTTAAAATAATTCGTCTTATGCTATCAGATACTACAGATAAAGACATAAAAACTAATCAACTAACAACAATGTAAGTAAAATGCCCAGCAAAAACCTTAGAAAATCAACAATCTAACCTATAATGGCACCAGATCGAAGAAGAAGCTGCAAAACACAATTGAATGGAGGATAAATTCTATTCGAGTGAAACTGCGAACACAACAAACAAAAATGTAATCAATATTTGAAGAACACAAAATATAAATCAAACGCCAACCGAAAAACATACATATTAACAAATCTCACCTCTGATGGCAGTGGATTGAAGAAGAAATCAGAAAACTTGATTGCGCGGCCGATTACTCCTCTTCGACAGAAACTGCGGTGGAATCTCGAACAAATCTTCACCGCAGTACGGATCTCCCCTATTCTCATGAAACTAGGGATAATAATAACTGGAATCTTTAGTGATGAAATGATGAGAGGTCCTCTGGCGTGATTCTTAATCTAGGGTTTAGAAAATAGAATGGAAATGAGTTGAACTCTCCGCCGCTATGCCTAAACTAGGGTTGAGAGAAAGCAGAATGAAAACAGAAGAATGGAGCGGGGTTTTTTTATATATATGTCTGGTCATTGATCGGGTTGGACCCGACCCGTCTGAAATAACAATATGTGCACCTAGTGAACATAAATATTTGCGATATGAATTAAGTCCCATATGAAAAATTAGGAATCAATTCAAGTTCTAAATTTTATTAGATTTAAGGGTTATAATTAAATCAATGTTTTAGTCAAAATAAGGTGGCAACTTGTAAAGTTGTAATATTAGAAAATCTTAATGAAAAATGTTTATTTTAGTAATTTAGAAATTCTGTTATATTTTTCGGATTTTGGATTCAATTTTCAGAGTTAAATAGACAACGCTTTAAAACTGTTGTTTTTCCAGACATGTGTATTGATATGATAACATGACATATATATGTTGTTAATATTGATGAATTATGTAGCCAACATGAGAAACTCATACTAAGAATATGACGAGTTGATAAATCGATACGTGTTAAACAATGTTTATATGGCATGGGACTATAGTTAAAATAACAATGTGCAATATATTATAACATTATACATATATCATATTGCTAATATGTTACTAATATATATTGCTAATATGTGAACAATGATTTGCTAATGTGTAAACAATAATTTGCTAATATATAAATAACGATTTGCTAATATCATTTTTAAGTGTTAGTTTTTTTACAGTTTTCATGATGAAAATAACATCCTTCAATCAAATGGTCATAACTTTTTCAACGGTTAATATTTTTTTGAAATTCTTTTTTTGTTGAAAATAGACAAAACTAACTTTTCACTATATATAGTTCATATTTTATTTATTTTCATATGATGACAGTTGTGTACAGTGGCGAAATCAGAAAAAAAAATCTAGGGGCTGCACTATTATGTGACAGAACTAACGTCTCCTTCATATTGCATATTTTGCGTGCATGATATAGAGAGAACAGTGAGTAAGGGATGGTTTCAACTTTTTGCATTTAATTTCATTTTTATAGACGCGTCAGTGAAACGTTAACTCCGATTTTTTCTTTTCTTATTTCCTGTAATCTTATTTCATGTAATGAAACACGTATTATTAATGTCATTCAACACCTAATAAAGATAATTTAAATCAACATAAAATTTAGAACACTAAATGCATTAGTGGAACTCATTTTTACATAAGAAAATAAATATTCATGAATAAAATACAAAATTCAAAATATTTCAATTGAAAAATATATAAAACCACTTCGAATTCATTTGGAAAAACTATCCACATTCTATATAAAGAAAATATTCAATATAAATTCAATAACAAAATAATGAGTTGTAAAAAAAAATTAATAATTTATATATAAAGAGCTGCAAAAAAATGAAAACACCTCTCAAACTTCATGTCTTTTATTTTTGTTTATCTTCTTCAACAAGTATTATCTTATTCATCGTCCTCACCCAACACAACACCGCATACCGACATATGTTTTCATCCAGAAATCAAGAAACTTCAAGGCTTCCGACCCTCTTCTCTTTTTCATTTTAGCACATGTCTCTATAGTTGCAGATTCGCCGTCCTTTTTTCTTCTTTTCCTCCAGCCCCCTTAGATCCACCATTGGTTGTATATTCATAGTTGGGCATCGTGTATAAATTAACATGTTTCTTATTCTCAACATAAGTACACGATGTTAGCAATGACGTGGTTTAATGTTAACAATGTATGATTGTTCCAACTTACATACACATAAAAATGAGTTTTTTGTATTTTTTTCCAATTTTTGTTCAAACAGATATATGCAATATGCATCTTAAATGAAAGAGCATTAAAAAATATCTAATATGATATATTATTCGAGTTAATTGGATTTAAAATGAATGTGTTATGATTATGCGGCCTGATGGGCCGGGATGGGCCGCGATTCTATAGGCCCGAAATGGTTTTGGGCCGACCCAAAAACAATTGGCCCAAATGGGCCGGATCGACCTAGTGAAAAATATAGAATGTTAGCTTTAGGCCCACAGGCAGCCCAACCCCGCCCAAAATTAGGGTCGGGCTGGGCCTCAATTTTTTAGGCCCGAAATAGTTTCGGGCCGAGCTAATCCGACCAGAAAAAAAAGTTGGCCCGTGGGCTCAGGCCGAGTCAGCCCGACCCGACCCATTTGACAACTCTAGTTATAATTGTTTAAATTTTTTAAGAATTTTTATAAATATGTTGACATCATTATTTTAAAAAATATCTGGAAACACCCTTATTTTTAATTTTTTTCATATTCACAATTATGTTACCTCCTTTTTATCTTTCATGACATCAAGATGGATCAATTTGATTGGTTCATAGGTTCTCATGTGGGGATTTGTTCCTATTTGAACCTATATATCCCTCATGTGATAACTAGGAACTCATTCAATCCATCAATTGCATTGATTTAGATGGCTAAAATTTTGTCAATTTTCAGTTAAAGGCGGTGGCAAACTTGTAATATCTGAGAAATCCAAAAAATCATAATTTTTGAAATCATATAGACAACACTTTAAAATCGTTGTCTATTCTTATAAATTTCGCCATGTTAAATTGAAAGTAATATCATGCTATTATGAATATATATATATATATACATGCTATTATGCTAATATGAATATATATAAATGCTTGTATGAACATATAATGATTTTACTATTAACGAACAATACTACTGCTATTATGAGTAAGATTTACGTGTTTGATGAGTATTTTATCATGCTATTATACTTATACTTCCATGCTATCATGAATATTTTATCATGCTATTATGTACGAAAAAATATATTTTCGGATAAACATATGAACAATGGATCCTAAATGAAAGAGCAAAGAGCTTTAATTTGGTATATAATTTGCGTAAATCTAATAAAAAATGAGCAAGTTATGGATGTTTAAATTTTTTAAAAAATTTGTGTAAGGGATGCTGACGTCAGCATTGACCTGAGGTAAGTTTGACTTCCTGATATTTACCATTATATCACTGTTTTTTTGATTAAATCTAGACTATTGAGATCAAAGTATTGTGTGGTTGATATTAGTTCTTAATTAGTTCCCACATGGGGATTGGTTCTCATACTAACCCTACCATATATATATATATATAGCAAAATCGTATGTTGAATAAACAACGATTGAAATTTGTTGTCTATAAAGGATTGTCAAAAATATTAAACCGTTTGTTGGATAGACAATGGTGTAAATCCGTTGTGATAAATAATTTATATATAATATTGGCAACGATCAGATACATTTGTTTATAAATGGTGTAGGTTTGTTTGTCTATTAGAAAATAGTGAAACTGTTAACAACCGTCTATGTACTTTATTTATTTTTCCAAATGATATTAAAAGTTATAACGCCCCAATTTTACACTTAATAAAATTGAAACATTAATCATACCATTTTATTCAATTAAAAGGGATAAATCCCAAAACATAAGAAATTTCAGAGTTTTTAAAAATAACAGCGAAAACCTAATAATAGAATAGTCTATTTTTTAATTGAAAACTTTATTTTTCCACGAGACCATGAACACCATCACCACATCTTTTCCGCTACACATCACTCGAGCCTCTATCTATAAAAAAAAAAGTTATGGGGTGAGTATCTTTAAACTTAATGGGGAGTATCCAATTATCCATGTTATATATATACAATTAAATGAAAACATGCGAATAGTAAGTGTTCAGTCTGTAGACCAAATTAAATGGCCCGTCGGCCCTATTGTATAACCCTTAGGTTCTGTTGTGTTTAACTTGAAGGCTCATGTTATACTGTGACATCACATAACTTGATAAGAGTATATAAAAATGATAATAAGGACAAAAACCACATAGAAACCCCACATTCACATTGACTTTGAAATTAATTGATTAAGTCCTTATACACTTTGAGTAAAAATAATTATCTTAAATTAATAAAGAAAGTATAACATGATGCAAGAAACAATGCATGTGACTATCACAACCTAATGCATGCTTAGCAATAAACCACTTATTTACGTGAATTATTTCTATGCTAAGAAATAACTTATACCAAACAAGTTCTTTGGTATTTAATTCTTGAAAGTCATACATGCTATAAGTTTTTAATTATAATTGTGAAAAAAATGAATGAATACGTGAGCACGGAAGCACAACTATATTATATAGTTAATTAAAAAGTTGTATAATGCATGCCAAACCTAATTTAGGAAATCAATACTTCACGTAAACAATATAAATCCAAATACTCACTAACACACTGTGTACGATAAATAATAAATTCTTTATTCTATGATTGAAACCCACTTATAACTATTAATGCACCCAACACACGCACACACACGTACAAATTTACACGTATATATATATATATATATATATATATATATATTTTCTATGCCATGCATTGGAAAATAATTCGTGCCCTACACTACTCTTCTTCATTCCCCCGGTGTCACGGAGTGCTTGTAGTGCTTAGATTATGAGCGCACCGTGCGACTAGTAGTCTGTCCTATACTACTTCTACCTCACTATCATAAGCTTTGCTCGCAAAGCTTGATGCACGATGACGACACAATTCATATCCTCTGGTGCTTTTAGTGGTCTCAGCAGAGCAAGCAACACACGATCACAATTAATTGCAAAGAACTCTTCATTAATACAATTTGAATGTATATTATAGCTTGAAAGCAATTACAGCACACGTTGGTTGTAGAGGGGGTCACTCCTTGTAACGCTCACTAGTTAAACAAAAGTTCGCTCTTACCCCTTATAAAAGGTTTAAGAAAAAAAGGCTAGTGACAACACTAGATACTAGAAAGCTAGAAAAAGATAAAAACGGTCGTGCAAGGCCGTGCTTACAAATATATACATTATAAAGAAAGAACTAGCACTTGTGGCAACAATGGAGCTTCGGGCGGGGCGTTTGGCGGAGGTCCGCCCTGACGGTAAGGTTGTGCTAGTGTTGGCAACCCAGACGGGTACGGCTGGCCCGGAGTGCTGGGGCGCCAGTCACGGGAGCTCGATGGGCCTCAGCAGCAAATGGCCCGTCATTGCCTATCCCAAGAATCAGGATAAGAGAATGGACTTGTCTCAGCGAATCCTGGGAGAGGGGATAGGATGAGAGTAGTATCCCGTGACAACTCTCCTCATCTTAAGTTAGCGACGTCCTCGGTGCCACGGTCATCAGATAGGCGTTGATCAGCGGTTGGAACACCTTGAGGGTCGTCGCTCTCTCCCACGTGCTTTCTTCCTTTGAACAACCTTCCCACTTCACCGGGTACTCTCTGTGGAGCCTCTTTCTTTTTCCTGTGTCCTGGTGCTAGAGAATGGCTTCCGCGATCTGCTTGCCTGTATTGTTGGCCAGATGGAGCTGGGACGGTCGGGTATGTTGCGCGTAGCGTCTACTTTATCTGCCTAGAACGACTTCAGTTGGCTAACGTGGATGACATTGTGGATCCGCCACCATGGGGGCAACTCTACTCTGTAGGCCACCTTCCCAATGCACTACAAAATGGTTAATGGTCCGATATATTTCGGCATCAAGCGGGTGACCCATCCTCGGGATGTTTTTTTATAATCGTTGGTCCGGGTCCTTAACCATGATTTGGTCTCTCACTTGATATTCGACGAAGCGATGCTTCTGGTCTGCATATTTCTTCATACGCTTCTGTGCTTTCTCTAGATAGCTTTGGATAAGGTCGAGGTTCTGCTTCCATTCCAGAGAGAAACTCTGGGCCGGCGAAACTCTAGCAACTCATGAGGTGTTAATCGAGTGTGGGAGGAGCGGTTGCTGCCCGGTACAGATCTCAAAAGGCGTACCGTTGGTGGTAGAGCACTTTTGGGCATTGAAGCACAACTGGGCAGCATCCAAAAGCTTCACCCAGTCCTTCTGATTAGCGCTGACAAAGTGCCGAAGATATTCTTTTAGCATTGAATTGAAGCGCTCTGTTTGCCCATCAGACTGAGGGTGAAAGCTAGAGCTCATATTTAACTTGGACCCGAGTAATTTAAAAAGCTCGGTCCAAAAGTTGACAGTGAAACAGGAGTCCCGATCACTAACAATATTCTGCGACAGTCCCCAAAATTTGACAATGTGCTTAAAGAAGAGTTGAGCTATCTTTTCCGTTGTGATTGTCTTGGGGGCTGGCACAAAAGTTGCGTACTTCGAGAACCGGTCCACCACTACCACAATCGCATTCAGGTCTCCTATCTTGGGTAAACCAGTAATGAAGTCCATCGAGACACTTTCCCATAGTCGTGAGGATATGGGGAGTGGCTTAAGTAGCCCTGCTTTCTTGTGTCGGTCCGCCTTGTCCTGTTGGCACACCATGCAAGTGCAGATGAATATCTCAATTTCATCCCGCATTTGTGGCCAGAATTACATCCTCTGTACGAGGGCCACAATGCGCTCTTCGCCAGGGTGTCCCGCCCAGAGAGTGTCATGACACTCCGTAATGATTGATCTACGCAGATCGTCGTCTTTTGGGACATAGAGACGGTTTTCCTTAGTCTTCAAAAGTCCCTCTTCGAGCCAAAAGTTATGGGTCTTCTTTTTCTCGACTAGGTTGAGTAGGCCATGTGCAGTAGGGTCCTCCTTGGTGAGCTTGCGGATCTTGTCCTTCAAATTGGTGGTCACTTTGCTAGAGGCAAGGGCCGCCACCACCTGTTGATCTTCTAGATCTGCCCTACGACTTAGGGTATCAGAAACATGATTGCTAGAGCATGTCTAGTACTCCAGCGAGAAGTTAAACTCGGCGAGCAGTTCCTACCATCTTGCTTGCTTCACAGTCAGCTTAGGTTTGGTCAAGAAGTAACTCACCACCATGTTGTCCGTCTTGACAACAAAAGGGAAGCCCAGTAAATAGTGTCGTCATTGTCTCAAACAATGGACAATGGCCAATGTCTCTTTCTCGTGCACGGGGTAATGTCTTCGACATCCTTCAACTTTCGGCTCTCAAAAGCCACTGGGTGTGCTTCCTGAGTTAGCACTCCGCCGAGGGCAAAATCAGAAGCATCCGTCTCTACGATGAAAGGTTTTGTTAGGTCGGGGAGTGCGAGCACGGGGTCACTCATGATTGCCTTCTTCAGCTTCTTAAAGGCCGCTTGTGCTTGGGGAGTCCACTCCCATACTTCAGTTTTCTTCGTTAGATCCGTCAAGGGGCGAACGATCTCTGAGTACCCCTTCACGAATCTCATATAGTAGTTAGCCAGCCCAAGAAATGATCTCACTCCATGAACATCTTCCGGTGGCTTCCAATTCTTAATGGCTTGTATCTTTTTAGGATCCATGCCGATTCTTCCTCTCTCAATGATGTGGCCTAGGAACTTGATCATGTCTTTGCCAAATGAGCACTTCGACGGCTTGGCATCAAGTTCATGCTCTCGTAATCTAGTGAAGACCTTGCAGAGATGCTCCAGATGATCTTCTAGGGATTCACTGTAGATAACGATGTCGCCAAGGTACACCACCACAAACTCATCCGGGAACCCGTGTAGTACCTGGTTCATTAAGGTGTTGAAGGTGGCGGGGGCATTCATCAAGCCGAAAGGCATCACTAGATATTCATAGACCTTGTACCTTATCACGATGGTGGTCTTGAACTCATCTTCTTTCTTGACCCAAACCTGCTAGTAGCCCGATCTGAGATCAATCTTTGAAAAATACTTTGCCCGGCTGAGGCGATCGAAGCAATCCGCCACCAATGGTATTGGATATTTATTCTTCACCGTCAGTTTATTCAGAGCGCGATAATCACAACACATCCGTAGGGTGCCGTCTGACTTCTTCTAGAACAACACGGGGGCACCATACGGGGACTTTACAGGCCAGATCAACCCGCTCTCGAGCAACTCCTTTAATTATTTCCTGAGATCCTCGAGCTCGGGATATGGCATTAGATACAGTGCTCGGGCAGGAGGCTTCGTGACCGGCACCATCTCAATCTCGTGGTCAACTGCCCTCTTCGGTAGTAGCTTCTTCGGCAGTTCATCGGGCATGACGTTCTCGAACTCTCAAAGGATTTTCTTCATGGCCTCGGGGATCTTCCCCGACTTCTCATCGATGTCTTCTGTCCGGAGGGTGCACAAGAAGGATGGTTCGTTCTACCGCACCTCTTCACAAACTGCATGGCGGACAACGGCTTTAAACTCATTTTGGGTGAAACTATTTGGGCCACACAGGGTTTGTTTCCCATCATCATGAGGGCTGCCGTGTGAGATATCACTGCCATCTTCGTGTCCCACAAGAAATTCAACCCAATGATAAGTTTGAAGTCGTCCATTGTCACTACAGATAAGTTCATCCTTCCTTCGTATAGTCTCAATTTGATCAGCACGGACTTCGCAACTCCAGCAATTGGTTGGGTAGCAGAATTAATGGCCTTCACTCGACCCACTCCCTTCTCCAATACTAGCCCAAGTCTTTTGACTTCAGTGCTAGTGAGATAGTTGTGCATAGCACCCGTGTCCACCATCGCTTGGATGGGCTTTCCGTTGATCTTCACGTCGACAAACATTAACCCTTTCTCCTTGGTAGATTTTGTCGATGATTCTCCAGCTGCTCCATCCTCCATTGCGGAGGCGGTCTTCATATTCTTAGGTAACGCTTTACCCTTCCATGTCGCTATTCTCGACAGGGCATTTCACCTATGTGAGAAGGCCCCAAGATTTTCTCCCTCGCTCTCGAAGTCCTCCTCGTTCTCTTTCGGAACTGGCATCAGTTCCTTTTCTTTTTTCTTGGGCATCTGTCTGTCCCAATCAATGCCTCCACATAGGGCGTTAAGTAGCTGCCACTTCGGGCAATCCTTAACCATGTGGGGGCCATTGCACATGAAGCACATATTAAATTTTGAGTTCCCCACGGCTTTGTTGCCCCCTTGAGGGCGACCTCTATCCGTGTTTCTGTGGGAACTCTCTTGGGAATGAGAGGGCCTTTCCCCTCCACTCTGTTGTAAGTGGGATGGAATGTTTTGCTTTCACCTCCTTTTTGTTAGCTACCACTGGGTGTTGGTGGCTTCTTCTCTTGCGACTCTGCGGCCATTTCATCGTGAATGTTTGCCACTCATTGATGTTGGAGTTCAGCATGAGCCCAGGGCCGTAATCCCTCCATAAACCGATAGACCTTACTCTCCTCATCTATTTTCGGGAGATCCAGTAATATGGAGGCAAACGCCTTCGTGTACTCATTGACGATGCCTATTTGTTTGGGCTCGTGGAGTGCCTTGGGGCATTATACCCAATATTCTCCGAAAAGAACTATTTTCTGATGGTTTCTTAAAGGAGATCCCACGTATCGAGCCTTTCACGCCGATCCCGTATGTCTTGATATTTCCCTCGCCACCATTGTTTCGCGTCTCCAGTCAAATACACTGTGGCCGTGGTGATCCTTTCCGCTTCCTCCTCAATGTCAGCCGTTATGAAATATTGTTCCATATAAAAAAAGAAGTTGTTAACTTCCTTCATGTTCCTCACACCATTGTAAAGTTGTGGCTCGGGGATCTGTTTTTCATTCCCCCGCTAGTGCCAAAATTCTCCATACGGCCCGCTGGCCCTCTATTGACAACAACTTATTGGAGTAGCGCCATCTGCATCTCCAACCTTTCAATAGCTCGTTGTGTATCTCCCATTGATGACCATGTTTCTTGACTCTCGCTCAGTCGATGGTGGAGGTCCAAGTTCTCTTCATCGAGGGTCTCGACCTTGTCCTATAAGGTCTTGACCTTTTTTTCTAGTTCCCCGACTACGTATGCCAACCTGGCACACTCTCTTTCCATGCTATTGACCCGCTTGTTCTTAGTCGGGGCCTTTGGTGGAGACCCAATTTCGTGGCCCGCTTGGCCAATCCCCACGTTTGATGTAGTAGTAGTTTTCATAGTAACCCGCCTCGATCCGTAGATCAGGAGTCGAGGCTCTGATACCACCTGTCACGAGGCACTTATAGTGCTTAGATTAGAAACACACCGTGTGGCTAATAGTCCGTCCTAGACTACTTCCACCTCACTATTGTAAGCTTTGCTCACAAAGCTTGATGCACAATGACGACACAATTCACATTCTTCGGTGCTTTTAGTGATCTCGACAGAGCAAGCAACACACGATCACAATTGATTGTAAAGAACTCTTCATTAATGCAATTTGAATGTATATTATAGCTTGAAAGAAATTACAACACGCGTTGGTTGGAGAGGGGGTCGCTCCTTGCAACACTCACTGGTCAGATAAAAGTTCTCTCTTACCCCCTATAAAAGGCTTAAGAAAAAAAAGGCTAGTGACAACACTAGATACTAGAAAGCTAGAAAAAGATAAAAATGGCTGTGCAAGGCCGTGCTTACAAATATGTACATTACAAAGAAAGGACTAGCACTTGTACCAACAATGGAGCTTCGGGTGAGGCATTTAGCAGATGTCCGCTTCGACGGTAAGGTTGTGCTAGTGTTGGCGGCCCAGGCGGGTGCGAGTGGCTCGGGGTACTGGGGCGTCAGTCACGCCGTCATTGCCTAACCCAAAGATTAGGATAAGGGAATGAACTTATCCCAAAATATCCTAGGAAAGGGGATAGGATACAGGTAGCATCCCGTGACACCTAGTGTCACGGGGCGCTTGTAGTGTTTAGGTTAGTAGCGCACCGTGCGGCTAGTAATCCGTCCTAGACTACGTCCGCCTCTTTCTTGAAAGCTTTGCTCACAAAGCTTAATGCACAATGACGACGCAATTCACACCCTCTGGTGCTTTTAATGGTCTCGGCAGAGCAAGCAACAAATGATCATGACTGATTGCAAAGAAATCTTCATTAATGTAATTTGAATGTACATTATAGCTTGGAAGCAATTACAGCACGCGTTGGTTGGAGAGAGGGTCGCTCCTTGCAACGCTCACAGTCAGACAAAAGTTCACCCTCATCCCTATAATAGGTTTAAAGAAAAAAATGCTAGTGACGGCATTAGATACTACTAAGCTAGAAAATGATAAAAACGGCCGTGCAAGGCCGTGCTTACAATTATGTACACTACAAGGAAATAAGCTAGCACTCTAGGCAACTATGGAGCTTCAGGTGGGGCATTTGGCGGAGGTCCGTCCCGACGGTAAGTTGGTGCTAGCGCTGGCGGCCCAGGCGGGTGTGGGTGGCCCGGGATGCTGGAGCGCCAGTCACGGGAGCCTGACGGACCTCGGCAGCAAAGGGCCCAGCGTTGCCTATCCCAAGGATCGGGATAAGGGAATGGACTTGTCCCGGCGTATCCTGGGAGAGGGGATAGGATGGAGGTGGCATCCCGTGACAGCTCTCCCCCTCTGGAGTTGGCGACGTCCTCGGCGCCACGGTCATCAGGTATGCGTCGATCAGCGGCTAGAACGCCTTGAGGGTCGTCGCTGTCTCCCACGTGCTTTCCTCCTTCGGACAGCCCTCCCACTTCACCAGGTACTCTCTTTGGAGCTTCTTCCGTTTTGCTGCGTCCCGGTGGCAAAGGATGGCTTCCGCGATCCGCTTCCCTGTGTCATTGGCCAGACGGAGCTGGGGGCGGTTGGGCATGTTGCACGTAGCGTCCACTTTATCGGCCTGGAACGACTTCAGTTGGTGACGTGGATGACATTGTGGATCCGTCACCATGGGGGCAACTCTACTCGGTAGGCTACCTTCCCAATGCACTGTAAAATGGTTAAAGGTCCAATATAATTCGGCATCAACCGGGTGTCCCGTCCTCGGGATGCTTTTAAGAGTCGTTGGTCTGGGACCTTAACCATAATTCAGTCTCCCACTCGATATTCCATAAAGCGGCGCTTCTAATCTGCATATTTTTTCATGCGCTGCTGTGCTTTCTCCAGGTAGCTTCGGGTGAGGTCGAGGTTCTGCTTCCATTCCAAAGAGAAACTCTGCGCTGGCGAAACTCTGGCACCTTGTGGGGCGTCGATCGAGTGTGGGAGAAGCGGTTGTTGCCCGGTACATATCTCAAAAGGCGTATCGTTAGTGGTAGAGTACTTTTGGGCATTGAAGCACAGCTGAGCAGCGTCCAAGAGCTTCACCCAGTCCTTCTGATTGGCGCTGACAAAGTGCCGAAGATATTCCTCCAGCATTGAATTGAAGTGCTCCGTCTGCCCGTCGGATTGTGGATGAAAGCTCGAGCTCATATTCAACTTGGACCCGAGTATTTTGAACAACTCGGTCTAGAAATTGCCAGTGAAATGGGAGTCCTGATCACTAACAATATCCCGCGGCAGTCTCCAAAACTTGATAATGTGCTTAAAGAAGAGTTGAGCTGTCTCTTCTGCTGTGATTGTCTTGGGGGCTGGCACAAAAGTGGCGTACTTCAAGAACCGGTCTACAACCACCACAATCGCATCCAAGTCTCCAACCTTAGGTAAACCGGTAATGAAGTCCATCGAGACACTCTTCCATGGTCGTGCGGGTATGGGGAGTGGCTCCAGTAACCCTGCCTTCTTGTGTTGATCCGTCTTGTCCTGTTGACATACCAAGCAAGTGCGGACGAACGTCTCAATCTCATCTCGCATCTGTGGCCAGAAGTACGTCCTCTGTACGAGGGCCACAGTGCGTTCTTCGCCAGGGTGTCCTGTCCAGAGAGTGTCATGACACTTCGCAATGATAGATCTTCGTAGGTCCCCGTCTTTCGGGACATAGAGGCGGTTTTCCTTTGTCTTCAAAAATCCCTCTTTGAGCTAAAAGTTCCGGGTCTTCTTTTGCTCGACTAGGTTGAGTAGGCCCTGTGCAGTAGGGTCTTCCTTGATGAGCTCACGGATTCGGTTCTTCAGGTTGGTGGTCACTTTACTAGAGGCAATGGCCGCCACCACCGATTGATCTTCAAAATCAGCCCTACGACTTAGGGCGTCAGCGACATGATTGTTGGAGCCTGCCCGGTACTCCAGTGAGAAATTAAACTCTGCAAGCAATTCATGCCATCTTGCTTATTTCGCAGTCAGTTTCGGTTTGGTCAAGAAGTAGCTCACCACCGTGTTGTCTGTCTTGACCACAAAAGGGAAGCCCAACAAGTAGTGTCACCATTGTCTCAAACAGTGAACAACAGCTAACAACTCCTTCTCGTGCACTGGGTAACGTCTTTCGACGTCCTTCAACTTCCGGCTCTCAAAAGCCATGGGGTGCGCTCCCTGAGTTAGCACTCCGCCAAGGGCAAACTCGGAGGCATCCGTCTCCACCACAAAAGGTTTGGTGAGGTTGGGGAGTGCGAGCACGGGGTCGCTCATGATATCCTTCTTCAACTTTTCAAAGGCCGATTGTGCTTGGGGTATCAATTCCCACACTTCAGTTTTCTTCGTCAGATCCATTAAGGGGCGGGCAATCTCAGAGTACCCCTTCACAAATCTTCTATAGTAGTTAGCTAGCCCAAGAAACGATCTCACTCTATGAACATCTTCCGACGGCTTCCACTCTTCAATGGCTTGGATCTTCTTGGGATCCATGCGGATTCGTCCTCTCTCAATGATGTGGCCCAGAAACTCGATCTTGTCTTGGCCAAATGAGCACTTCGACGGCTTGGCATAAAGCTCGTGCTCTCTCAGTCTAGTGAATACCTTGCGGAGGTGTTCCAGATGTTCCTCAAGGGATTCACTATAGATGACAATATTGTCAAGGTACACCACCACGAACTCGTCCAGGAACCCGTGGAGTACCTGGTTCATTAAAGTGCTGAAGGTGGCGGGGGCGTTTGTCAAGCCAAAAGGCATCACCAAGTACTCGTATACCCCGTACCTTGTCACGATGGTTGTCTTGAACTCATCTCCTTCCTTGATCCAGACCTGTCAGTAACCCGATCTGAGATCGATCTTCGAAAAATATTTTGCCCGGCTGAGACGATCGAAGCAATCCACCACTAATGGTATTGGATGTTTGTTCTTCACCGTCAGTTTGTTCAGGGCGCGGTAATCACAACACATCCGTAGGGTGCCATCTGACTTCTTCTGGAACAACACGGAGGCACCATACGGGGACTTTGCAGGCCGAAGCCCGCTCTCGAGCAACTCCTTTAATTGCTTCCTGAGCTCCTCGAACTCAGGGTATGACATTCGATACGGTGCTCAGGCAGGAGGCTTTGTACCCGACACCATCTCAATCTCATGGTCGACCGCCCTCTTTGGCGGTAGTTTCTTTGGTAGCTCGTCGGGCATGACGTCCTTAAACTCCCGAATAATTCTCTTCACGACCTCGAAGATTTTTCTCGACTTCTTTTTAATGTCTTCCACTCGGAGGGTGCACAGGAATGATGGTTCATTCTTCCGGCACCCCTTCACAAACTGCATAGCGGACAATAGCTTCGAACTCCTCTTGGGCGACACTGTCTGAGCCACACAGGGTTTGTTGCCCATCATCATGAGGGCCCCTGCGTGAGGCATCACCACTGTCTTTGTATCCCACATAAAATCTAGCCCAATGATGAGCTTGAAGTCGTCTATTGTTACCACGGATGGGTTTGTTCTTCCTTCATATGGCTCTACTTTGATCAGCACGGACTTCGCAACTCCGACGATCGGTTGGGCAGCAGAATTGATGGCCTTTACTCGGCCCACTCCTTTCTCTAACACTAGCCCAAGTCTTTCAACTTCAGTGCTAGCAAGATAGTTGTGTGTGGCACCCGTGTCCACCATTGCCCGGATGGGCTTTCCGTTAATCTTCACGTCGACGAACATCAACCCCTTCTCCTTGGTAGATTTTGCCGACGCTTCCCTAGCTGCTCCGCCCTCCATTGCAGGGGCAGTCTTCATATTTTTGGGTAATGCTTTACCCTTCCATGCTGCCGTCCTTGACAGGGCATTGCATCTGTGCGAGAAGGCTCCAAGATTCTCCCCTTCACGTCGACGAATATCAACCCCTTTGTTGTCTCGTTTAACCTTCACTGGAATTACAATGGAAGTACAGAAAGGTAGAAGTGTAGAGGAACAAACAATTACAATATATTTAACTGAATTGAAATAAAGTGAAGAACCGATATGCAGATTCTGGTTCCGGCAAGCCGAGTCGAGGGGACCTCTCTCCGTAAGACAAATACGCCCCGGCTAGTGCTCACGGTTCGGCGGTTGTCTTTCAAAGATGAAACGGCTTCGTCCTTCCGGCAGTAGCACCACAAGTCCAGCAAGGCTCCGGCGAACTAGATAATGTAGAGAACTGAGAGGCTATAGACTCGAAGAGAACGTTGTATGCAAGCAATATGATTGTGCAGAATGTAGCATTTGGATCTATGCAGGATGTCCTATTTATAGGCACATCTCCACTGCAGGGGACAGCTAGGGTTTGAGGGCATTCAAACCTGGTGTTGTAGCTCTGCCATTAGCCCTCTAGGAGTTACCTTCTGCAGATCCCGACAGGTGTCTCTTGTCAGCTCGGATCCCAACACGTGTCCAAGGGCAGCTGCAGACTTTGACTCCTGACAAGAGTTACTTTCGGTTACTGTCCAGCCCACTAACTCCACCAGCTCCAGATGGCAGTTACCTGAGGCTCCACCAGCTCCAGGTGTTAAAGGCTCTTAACTCATGGGAGTTACACCTTCAAGCTGGACAAGCACCATGTGCACCCACGACCCGGTCCACAGCCGTTATAGACCCGGATAGTCGATCCGCCGACCCGCTCCATGACCCTACTGTTTTGGTACCGTAAAACTGATACGGCTAAGCCCCGGAAGCCCACGTACGCCCAAAGTCCACCCAAAGTCCAATTGCCAAGATCCAAGTCCGAGGACGAGACGAGATGAGCCGGGCAAGGGCAAGGGTAAGGGCACGGGCGGGCGCGCGCATGTGTGTGCGTGTGGGCTCATGGCCCACATCCTTGTGCACTTGATTATTCCACTTAAGTGTTAATACACTTAAATACACTTCTTAATTTGATTAAGAAATCAATGTGGGATTATTTAATGTGTCTTAAACACATTATCCCATACACCATAAATGCCCAATCGTGTGACCAACTTTAACCATTTATTTCTCACTCACCGAAAATCGGATTTGAGCAAATAAAAATACTACGATTATCTACTCACGACATAGAGCAATCGTACGGTATTTAATTCCTCCAAAATTAAATATCCCGGTCACGAAAAATCGGATAAAATGAGTCACACTCACTTTATTAAATCCTATTTTCCAACACTCTTCTCCTTGGTAGATTTTGCCGACGCTTCCCTAGCTGCTCCGCCCTCCATTGTAGGGGCAGTCTTCATATTTTTGGGTAATGCTTTACCCTTCCATGCTGCCGTCCTTGACAGGGCATTGCATCTGTGCGAGAAGGCTCCAAGATTCTCCCCTTCGCTCTCGAAGTCCTCCTCGGGCTCTTCCGGAATTGGCGCCGGTTCTTTTTCATTCTTATTGGATGTTTGCTTGTCCCACTCCATGTCTCCACATAGAGCGTTAATGAGTTGTCTCTTTGGACAATCCTTCAGTATGTGCGGGCCGTTGCACAAAAAACACCCATTGAATCTCGAGTTCCCCGCGGCTTTGTTGCCCCATTGAGGGTGGCTCTTGTCGGTGCTTCCTTGGGAACTCTCTTGGGAATGGGAGGACTTTTCTCCACCACCTCTGTTGTAGGTGGGATGGAAAGTTCTACCCCCATTCCCCTTCTGTTGGTTGCCACTGGGCGCTGGTGGCTTCTTCCCTCGGGTCTCCGTATGGTAGTCTATTAAACATTCTGTCACTGCCATTGCGTTGCGAATGTTGGATACTCATTGACGTTGTAGTTCAGCATGGGCCCAGGGCTTCAGTCCATCCAAAAATTGGTAGACTTTGCTCTCCTCATCCATGTTCGGGAGGTCCAACAATATGGAGGCAAATGCTTTGGTGTACTCATTAACAGTGCCTGTTTGTTTGAGCTCCCGAAGTGCTTTGCGGGCATTGTACCCGACGTTCTCAGGAAAGAACTATTTTCTGATGGCCGCTTGAAGGAGATCCCACGTATCGAGCCGCTCCCATCGATCCCGTATGTCTTGGTATTTCCCTAGCCACCATTGCTTCGCATCTCCAGTCAAATACATAGTAGCCATGGTGATTCTCTTTGATTCATCTTCAATGTCGGCCACTATGAAGTACTGTTCTATATCGAAGATGAAGTTGTCAACTTCCTTCGCGTTCCTAATGCCGCTGTAAAGTTGTGGCTCGGGGACGCATTTCTTTGCTCCCCCGCTAGTGCCAAAATTCTCCATTCGACCCGTCGTCCCTCTGTTGACAACGGCTTGTTGGAGTAGCGCCACCTGCGTCTCCAACCTTTCAATAGCACGTTGTGTCTCTCCCTCGAATGCCCCTGCCTCTCGACTTGCACCCAGTCGATGGTGGAGGTCCAGGTTCTCCTCTTCAAGGATCTCGACCTTTTTCCGTAAGGTCGCGACCTTTTCCTCTAATTCTGAGACTACGTAACCCAATCTGGTGCACTCGCTTTCTATGGAGTTGATTCTCTCACTCTTGGTCGGGGCCTTTAATGGGGTCCCCATTGCGTGGCTCGTTTGGCCACCCTTCGTGTTTGATGCACTAGCCACGTTTTCCATAGTAACCCGCCTCGGTCTGTGGATCAGGAGCCGAGGCTCTGATACCACCTGTCACGGGGCGCTTGTAGTGTTTAGGTTAGTAGCGCACCGTGCGGCTAGTAGTCTGTCCTAGACTACGTCCGCCTCTTTCTCGAAAGCTTTGGTCACAAAGCTTGATACACGATGACGATGCAATTCACACCCTCTAGTGCTTTTAGTGGTCTCGGCAGAGTAAGCAACAAACGATCATGATTGATTGTAAAGAAATCTTCATTAATGTAATTTGAATATACATTATAGCTTGGAAGTAATTACAACACGCGTTGGTTGGAGAGGGGGTCGCTCCTTGCAACGCTCACAGTCAGACAAAAGTTCGCTCTCACCCCCTATAATAGGTTTAAAGAAAAAAAACGCTAGTGACGGCACTAGATACTACAAAGCTAGAAAACGATAAAAACGGTCGTGCAAGGCCGTGCTTATAATTATGTACACTACAAGGAAATAAGCTAGCACTCTAGGCAACTATGGAGTTTCGGACGGGGCGTTTGGCGGAAGTCCGTCCCGACGGTAAGTTGGTGCTAGTGCTGGCGGCCCAGGCGGGTGCGGGTGGCCCGAGGTGCTGGGACGCCAGTCGCAGGAGCCCAACGAGCCTCGGCAGCAAGGGGCCCGGCGTTGCCTATTCCAATGATCAGGATAAGGGAATGGACTTATCCCGGCGTATCCTGGGAGAGAGGATAGGATGGGGGTGGCATCCCGTGACACCCAGGCTCACCTGGATTAAAGAAAAGAAAGGCCTAAATTAAAGTCAACATTACTCTCTCTCTCACTCTCTAAAAAATTGAATTACATTATGTTTTATACTTTAAAGACATTTGAAGTTTGACTCAACTACATAATCATGTATATCTATGTATTCTTTCACATATATTAAACAAATGATAACATTATAATGTATATATAATTAAAATAAGTCGTTAGATAATTTAAAACATGATAAATAATATAGTTTTAATACTTTATAATTTCAATGATATCAAATAATAGAGGAATAACGAGATGAAAGAGAATTTTATCAACACAAAAATAAAATGAAATAATAAACATATTAAAGTGAAGGGTCTCGACATTCAAGTAGCAACAAATGAATAAACAACTTGTATAGTCAAACTTCAATAACAAATTATCAAATATTCTAATATATATTTTATACATCATACTAATCACTTATAGTCCTTATAATATTAATAAATTCATGAATGAATATCGTGGATGAAAATATAACATTTAACGAAAAATTGTATCATTTAATATAACCCATTTACTATTGATTGTAACTTTGAAATTCATAACTCTTAGCATACTCAGAATCTTTGAATGCTTAATATATGAATGAAAAGATAATTGAGTTAGCTTTTTAGTACTTGTAACCATTCATGGATTGAATTTTTCTAGAAAAAATTATAACCAAAACAATGGATGTTGCGAGGTCCAGGACGATGGGTCAACCTGACCAGTCCGGCCCGTTCAGTTAATTTTGTAATCGGGCATAATTTTTTTGGACCTAACCCTGCATTTTTCTCGGTATATTCGGGCCAACTCATCAGTTTCGTGCTAAATTGATATCCGTAGTTTCAATGTAAATGGGCATATGTAAGTCTTACAACAGTCACTCGTTTATATTTTATCGAACAACTATTTTTTGATAAACTAAAATAAAATCCTCTGGAAACCCAACATGAATTAATCATTCCCTAATTCATTCAATTAAGTTCTTAAACATAAATCATTAATACCTGTTATTTCAAGAAACACACACACACAATTGAAGATTGAAGACCGGAATCTTAAGGGTTGTGACCCTGTGCATGTATGTCAAGACTCGGATCTCCAAAAGTTGTTTCATTTATTTATTAATGATTGCAGATTTCATATAGGAATACATTCCGCCGGTTATAATTTTGCTCATTTTCTCCTTCATTAATATTATATTAATTATTAAAGTTCGTGTATCACTTGACAACAGATTTACCACATTAGGCAGACAGGTCAATTAATCTCTATTTTTTTACTGAATTAATTAATCTGTATCAACTTTCAACAAGTTTAAATAGTCCTACTTTTTTTATGCTGTTCAAGTAGCAGTCATACAGGCCAATTATATACATGTGTGTGAATGGATTCAAGGAATTGTAAACAAGATGATCAGGAGAATAAAGGTAAGCTCCTTTTTTTTTCTTTGGAATTCAGAAAAATTAGGGAGATTCTCTTTGAAAAATAATTGCAAATGTATGTCAATGTATGGGGTATTTTTATATTATATAATTGTTGATGCATTCATTTATAATTCTTGATCATTCATATTCGGCGTTTGTTAGAAGAAAAAGAAAAGAAGGAAGCTGATTTTTTGAATGATGCAGAATTGGTAGTTGATGTTTGGCATGTTGAAATGCAGTTGACTGTTGTATAAAACATGTGTGATAATTAAATTGCCATTTCCGAATTTGTAGGTTTGAAAGTGGTATTATGCGACGCTGAAGAAGCTGGAAAACAGTATATAATATCTAGGCATCTTGTTCGCATGTTGCTCGGGTACACTATATAATATATATATATATATATATATATATATATAATATCACACTCATCAATTATACATGGTCATGATCATGATGATGCTGAGAACATTCAAATAAAAGTACGTTCTTGGTCTATGTTTGTAGAAGCAAACACAAGAGCTTGACCTTTTTCAGCATACGATTATTTTCCACATATACTCTATTAATGAAATTCCACTTTTTTATATAATGATTATTTATATATTTACCTTCGATCCGTTTTCAATTATATACATTTTTTAGCCCTACAATAAATATTTATCTATCGGAATGCACTTTGCAATATAACTGCAAATAATTAAGAACACACAAAAAACAAGAAAAAAAAGAAAAAGAGAAGTTGTTAACATATATAAATTAGAATTACACTAATACACCTACCTTCTCGAAATAATTCAATAAAGTGGTACGTATTATGGTTAAAATGTATCATACTCCGACGTATGTCAGTTTGAATGAATAATTGATTTATTCCTAAAAAAACAATAAAAATGTGTTTGAATGAATAATTGATTTATTCCTAAAAAAACAATAAAAATTTGTGTTTATGTTTGGTCATCATATGGCTTTGTAATTTAATAACCTTTTTGTATTATTCTGCTGGGTAAAAATCAATTCGGTTGAACTCAAGTTATAAATTTGTAGTGGTGGATCTTTGTTTTTAAAATGAGATAGCAAAATATATTTAAATAATTTTTTTTTATTTTATAGTAAATGAACCCGTTAAAGCCACGCTCATATTTGCTATATATAAAAATAGTAAATATAAAAATTGCTAAAATAGTATATTTTATTGTTTTGTTTTGTTTTGGCTACTGTAACAATTTTCATTTTATAAATTTATAGTGCAGTTTAAACAAATAAAATAAAATATGTTTTTTTTTAGTTGTAAATAAAATAAATAAGTAGTTGACTTGACTAACATATTTTAAGCCCGCCCGTTCTGAGCTTCTTTTGAGTAGAGTTCAACCCAGTACCTTTCAGGCCTAGGGTTTTCATCTCTCTCTCTCTCTCTCTCAAATTCGGGTAAATCAGGCTGCAATTGAACATGGACGGAGAGGAATTGACTGAGCAAGAAACCGCGCTTTATGATCGCCAAATTCGCGTTTGGGGTGCCGATGCTCAACGGAGGTAATATACATTCGGGCTCTTGAACGCGCGTTTGTGTATGGTTTTTTTTTTTTTTGGAAGTTATTGATATACTGTTCGTGGCAATTTTTGGTTGTTAGGCTAAGCAAGTCTCATATACTCGTTAGTGGACTGAAGGGCTCTGTAATTGAGGTATTCATCTCTTGGTAGACACCAAGTTCCCATTTTTAAATTTTAAACATCTGTATTCTTGTAGTACAACTGAGAAATTCATGTTTGCGTGACTGAAATCACTATTGTGGTGCGTTTGCAGTTTTGCAAAAATATTGTGCTAGCAGGGGTAGGTAGTGTGACATTGAATGATGATCGAATGGTGACGGAAGATATATTGTCTGCTAATTTTTTGGTTCCTGCCGACCCGAATGTATACACGGGGAAATCTCTTGCTGAGCTCTGTAGTGATTCATTGAAGGAATTTAACCGCATGGTTCGTGTTTCTGTTCAAGAAGGTGGTCCTCTTTTTTATTGCTTTCATCCGTGTCCTTACATTTTTCTTTTTTTGTTAATTAATTGATATAGAAGGATTCCTCGAATGGGATTCTGGCTTTTGGCTTTAGCTTTCCTTATAACTTTGCTCAGCACAAGTGTAATCAGTAATGTAAGGCTGGTACTGTTACCCGGTTTGAGTAATATTTCTGTGGTAAGTGTAATTTAAGGATGAAATATTCAGGAGATACTTGTAGTGATTACCTTGAGTCAGTTAGTTTTGTATTGTCTTAAAAACATATCCATTTTCTCTCCAGCTACGAATACACTTGACTGCCTGAATAAAGAGTGTGCTCTGACTTCTGCCAATTTTAGAAAGCTCAAAATTAATGTTACCTTAACTCTACTTGGTGGAGTTTTCTCCATTTTCTTTTAAGTATTCTTAATTTCACATGCATTTGAGGAAACTTGCCTGGTGTGTCTGGGGAAGTTCTGAACTTTGAAGGCTGAAGCTCAATCTGTTTTGCTTTATTTATGTCTTGGTTTTATTACTATTAAGAAGGCAGTGACCGTGAGATGAATGCAGGTGATTTATCCAACTTTAGTGTTGACTTCTTTCGCAAGTTCGATGCTGTGGTTATCAGTTCCAGCTCTCTTTCAACAAAAGTACAGCTACGTTCTCATTTTGGCTGCTCATTTTCTTGGCTTTTGTAAATGTAGTTGAGTATTGTTTTATTTTGATCCTAAGTCCTTTCGATGTATCTGCTGCAGAAATCAGTTAATGACAAGTGTCGCAAATCATTAAAACGTATTGCATTTTATACGGTGGATTGCAAAGACTCTTGCGGGGAAATATTTGTTGACTTGCAGAATTACATCTACTCCAAGGTTATATGCTAGGAACTTATTTTTTGTTGTACGCTTTAGACATTTGCGTTTATTACATGGTATATTTTGTGTCTTCCCAGATTCTCCTTTTCTTTTTGAACTCTTTCTAAAGCTAGGATTTTTCTGCATATGAATTGAATTGTTTAGATTGAGCTATAGATGTTAAATTGGTTATTATGATTGTTCTTATGCATATGAGGCTGTCAGAATTTTGAACTTTTGGAGATTGATCTGCTTTTCTTCTCCTTCACAGAAAAAAGGGGATGGAGCCTTTGAATGCCATATAAAGTATCCAACTTTTGAGGTACACTTACTATTTCCAATAAGAAATATGGAGCACTTTGTAGCTTTCATTAGCAGTGGGTGATATTGTTCCTTTAATATATTCACTTCAGACGATCAACTTGAATTTCTTTATTAAATTAGTTTCTTGTTGACATTAACCACTGCAGGGAAATGTCCACTATTCATGATGTGGGTCTCTGGTTATGAAGAGACATGCATGCTTTCATTATTCACTTTATTCTGTTATAAATTATGTTTATGATTAAATATGTGGATTGATGAAGCCATAAAAGTAAGAAATTTTGCTACTGAATTTGCTCCAAGATTGTACTTTTAGAGGATGACTAATTGTGCCTAGATAGGTTGATTAATGAAGTCGGAGATGAGGAAAGAATTACTAATGAAGTATCAGCTGCCTTATATCATACAGGAGCTCGTTGCAAATTAGTATTGTATTGTGGAGTCAGGAGTGAATGTTGGTTAAAACTGGATGAATAATTTGGAAAGTCTTACAACACATTTGATTCTAAAGAAACTTATGACAAGAGCCAACTGAAAGTGATAAGTATTATTACAAATCCACTGCAAATAAGTTTCATGTATTTGAATTAAAGTGGATTAAGATCAGAAATTTCTTCTGTACTGAACATGCACATGCTCCCATGTCACTACATGCTTATCAGGTTTCAGATTCAGTCTGTTGTCTTCTAATAAAATTGCTTGTCATTTTTCTCCTATCTCAGGAAGCTATTTCTGTCCCGTGGAAATCTCTTCCAGTGAGGGTTTCTAAGTTGTACTTAGCCTTGAGAGGTATATGCTTTTGATATGTTTTTATGGAGATACCCCAGAGCCCAGAATAGTTATTTTCATATAGCATTTTTATTATACGATTCTTTCTTCAGTAGCTGGATTCTCATTTATTATCAATATTCATCCTTGGAGAAGTGCTCATAGTTATATGCCTATATCATGTTGAAATACCGTGTGGAAGCTATATGTAGTTTGAAAGATGATGGAATATAAATTAATTAATACAATAGATTAAGAAAAATGGACGTGTAATTGGTTAATGCTCTTTTCATAGTCCTGGTGCATTATTGTCTCTGGCGAGACTTAAAATGTGTCTGCAACAAGCACAATTGAGTTTGGTGTGTGTTTTTGTTGCATATACATTCTCCCTCCATCCTTTATTTATCATAAAATAGCCTTTTCTTAGGAATAGTTTGAATCAAAATTTCTGCATGGACAGAGTGAGGTATTAGTATGTTCATAATTGTAAGACACTTGGAACAATTTGACTTTCAGTGATAGAGAAGTTTGAGGAGCTTGAGGGCCGTATACCTGGGGAAACTTCTGCTGCTGATTTGCCTAAAGTTCAAAAGCTGAGGAAGGATCTTTGTGATGCTCAGGTAAATCCCATTCAAATAGCCAGTATAAACATGCATATCTTGCTTTTGAATTGTGTAGCAATGCTCCCATCAAATTATGCAGTCACATGATGAATCTAGAATTCCGGATTCCCTGCTCGAGAGATTGTTGGAAGGTAGATCTGAATTTCCACCTGTTTGTGCCATCATCGGAGGCATCCTTGGGCAGGTGATACTCACTTCCATCGTTCATCTCTTGAAAAATTGTTTTGCTGACTGTCAGCTGAGTTGTGGCATCTTTTTATAATTGCTGATTCATTAAGTTATCCTGGTTGTAGGAAGTTATTAAAGCAATATCAGGCAAAGGAGATCCTATGAAAAATTTCTTCTTCTTTGATGCGATGGATGGAAAAGGCACAATAGAAGACATTTCCGAAGATGAAACAGATCTTCCAAATTGCAACCTATTTTCAGCCATTACGGACTAGTTAGTGATTAATTGTAACATGTGATTTTTGGCTGCCAAACTTTTTTTGTAGCTCAAACTTTTCCATGGCTTTGTTAAATTAATATAATCACTAATTAGTGGATATGTTTACCCGGTTATTAAGAAACGTGCTATTACTTCTAAGTTAGTAACTAAATTTAGAAACTACGAGTGTGTTTCTTTTTTTTTTCTTTTTAATGAGGAAAATCAAGCAAAATGATATTAAACTAAAACCATTTCCGCAGAGGAAATGTTTGACAAAATGAAATCCGGGATATCACCAGTATAAGAGAAAAACATAGGATTACTAACTGCTAAACATGCCAACGAATGTGCCATTGCATTTGCATTTTGCCTAGCTCAACTATAGATTACTTTATCAAAATGGGCAGACTCCCTTTGAATGGACTTGCAGATTTCACCCCGACAGGAGAGGTCCTCATTCTCATGGCTGAGCTGTTGTTGGATCCCTTGGCAATCTGCCTCAAGTATGATTGAGAATCTTTGTGAATTGAGAGACTTTACTTTTGAGAAATTGTATAATGTTCGAAACACAACCATAATTGTATATATCGTCATGCATGGAAGACTATATAAGATTTAGTTCAAATGAACACTAGGGATTGATGTGATAATTGTATTTTAGTGCTATTTTTTCATTACTTATCTTATTGTGTTTTAGTACTAATCGTATAGTGCTAATTAATACTAAAATACACTAAGATAAATAATAAAGTTATTGTAAATAAGCGTAGTGTCTAGGTCTCACACCAATTACAATGCTCGTTATAATTAACCACTATATATATATATATATGTATATATATGAGTACGAATTTTTTACTGGTTGTCAAATTACATCTTGAAAGTGAACGGTAAAATTGATTTCCAAAATTATCAAACATATCTGATACCATGAATTAAAAACGCAAAAACTATTGATATTTTTTTAATTTCGAATGATATTTTTTAGTGTGTCAATTGATACTGATCTTAACAGTTTTTTTCTTTATTTTTTTATTCTGTCCAATACTTTTTATTGATACAAATAATACTTTTTAACCTTTGAAATGATACTTTTCAGTATTATGAATGGTTTTTATTTTTTTATTCTGTCCAAAACTTTTTATTGATACAAATGATACTTTTTAGCATTTGAAATGATACTTTTCATTATTATGAATGGTACTAATTTTGATGCATTTTTTGGTCAAAGCATTGATTGGGTCAACACGCGTTGACCCGATCAACACGTTGACCGTCTCATCTACATCTTATGTACAAGAGAGTTGCCCAATTAAAAAACGCATATCCAATTCCCAAAAAAAACCCTCAACATTTACAAGGCTAGGTAATTTGCGAGCACATATATGAGCGGGAAAAGGAAAAAAAAACCTTTTAATTGTAGGTTAAAAGAAACATTATTTGAATTTTAATATTTTTACCTCGAAAGAAATATTTTGGAAACCAACTTTCTCTTTTATCGAGTCCAAAATTGTAGCTAATCAGTTCAAAAAGAAATGATGAGAGAAACAAACAGAATCATTCAGAAGATAAAGCAAACGAATAGATTGTTGTTATGCTGGGATTTGAGGACCCAAATTATCGCAATTATTATATTATATTTTCTTGGTGAATTAATAAATTGTATAATTACAAGCACGTCCGCAAATATAATTTCCTTCCAGCAATCCAACTCGAGAGAGGGATTGAAAGAAAAATTAAATGAGATAATTCATGAACAACAAAAAATTTACAATCAACTTCTTTGCACAACAACGTACTTATTTAATACTACACTAAAATCCTTGGTTTTAAATTACACCAAAAACATAAAGATGCGGTAAAATCGAAGGCAACAGCAATATTATATCTTTTTTTTCCCCTACTTATTTGATCTGTGCTTAATTAGATTTTATTTGATCCACTATCAGGATATATCCTGGTGTGTGTGTGTGCGCGTGAGAGAGAGAGAGATATGCAGTTATCTAAAGTTAAAATTTGAAAGGAGAAATCCAAGGGCGTGGGTAGTTTCAAATAGCCCCCCCATGTTGTTGAACCCCACACGCACAATGAAACCATTAAAATGAAACGAAAAGAAGAGGGAAGAAGAAACATCCGAAACCCCACCATGAAAAAAGAAGAATCCGAAGATGATGCAGAAAACCTAGCATTAATCCAACAGTTGAAGGAGCTCGAATGTATTTGGAGATCCATACAAAATTCAAGGCCTCGAAGCCCACGCACATCTTCTTCTTCACATAGTTATAGTTATAGTAATAGTAATAGCATCACCTCTTTTGATGAGAATCTGTTCCAAAATTCTCCACGAACGCTCATGTCTTCTCTTCAGCACAGAAAGCCTGCTTTTGGTCTCAAGAATTGCAGTAGTGCAGTTGAAGAAATACTCATGGACAGAAGGGCTGCCATTCTCAGCGGAAGATTTAAAGGGAGGCAGCTTTTTGGGGCGGAGGAGAGGACAAGTAGTGTGGAGGAGGAAGACGATGGGATTCAAGAGAGAGAAGTGATGATGATGAACTACGATCAACATGATGAGTTGCCGCCTTTCGATTTTAGCGAACCCTCCGAGGACAAAGTGGTGGTGGAGGAAAAGACCGTCGTGGAAGTGGCTGATGCGGCGGAGAAGAGAGCCGGTGGTGATGGGAGGCGGCGGAGGGAGAAGGCTGGTTGTGGTTGCATGCCGGCAACGGCTTGTTTGGCTCTAGTCTTGATTGTTTTTGCACTTGTCTTCTTTTCCATGAGCTGCCATGCCAAATATCATGTACAGGATCACTTGGTCCTAGTCCCCACTTAGAATTATATATGCTTCGTGCTTTCTTTCTTTCAATTCCCTATATATGTTTGATTTACTTGTACGTATTAACAATGAATTTTATTTTAGTGTTTTCATGCATGCTTATCTAATCTTCCTTTTCTTCTATTCATCTCACATAATTCAAATAATCTTGAGTTCAAACATATTATATATATATATATACATGGTATATATATATATATATGCTGCAAATGTTGACAAATAACTCAAGCACGTACGTTTTAACCTTGTGTAATGGAATATGGGAGAATTTTAGAGATCAATCCCATCGAAACGGGGTGTAAAAAAAAAACCAGAAAAGCACATTTCTCCTCTTGTATTTTGATGAATTTTGGAGAGTTTTGTATCTTCATCTTTACAGAAGCTGCAGTTTGCGGGTGGCACGCTTGTTTAGTTAAGAAAGAAAAAAGCATAGCAATTTAATTTCAATCTCCTTGTGAGTGGGACTACTGAATGATCAATGATGGAAGATGAAAAAGAAGTAGAAAAATGACAAAAAGAGGAATTATAGGCAGCTTTAGTTTTATTTAGAAAGGTCCCACTCAAAATGCATGTATAATATAAACTCAAATAACCAACAGATGGTGTAATAACTTAAGATCTGTGAGCCGTCAGAAAGAGAGAACTCAGCTTCTAGAGAGTACAATATGACAATAAAAACAAACTGACAAGTAAAATGACTAGATGCAATAAAATGTGGAGTGCTTAGTGAAATAATTGAGTGAGTCAACCAACTCTCTATTTCTTTTTGGAAGAAGCAGAAGCAGAAGCAGAAGCATCCTTCTTGGCAGGAGCAGACTCGGCAGCTGAGTTGAGCTCATCCCAGGCATCAATCCAGGTGACCATGGCATCACCAAGCTTCTGAAAGTAAGGATCAATAGGACCGAGTTTCTCTTTCACCATCTTGGACAGCTCAATATAGCATTTCTGCACGGTTGTGCAGTCCTTGGGGAGAGCAACAGATTGGAAGAACGGGATGATGTCCTCTTGCCAGTATATTCCTTTGTACTCTTTCTTCAGATTGACAAAAGGGTTGCTGGCCTTGCTGTGCCAGAGATACGGCAGCCCTGTCTTCACTCCCAAACCCAAGTGGTCCGTGATAACCTGCAAAAATGTCCAAAGACTTCATACATTTAGCATGGAAAACAATACTTCATGTATACATAAGCAGGGCAGGGCAGGGCACCTTAGTGCACCAGCCAGCCCACATGTCGTCGTATCTTCCAATAGGCTGCCCATCGCCCATAAGCCCGAAATACATGGCAGGGCCGATGAGCTCTCTGTCGAATGCAAGGTTCATTCCACACATTGGGAACAGGGTCCCCTTAGGAATGGTCAAGACAGCATCGACATACCTGTCAAAAGATGGCCAGCATAATTATTATTACTACTACTTATATTATATTAAAGGCGTGATTTTTGTAATAAGAATATGAACCTAGTGTTGCGCTCTCGAGGTTTGACGAGCTGAGTTGGGGCGTCGTAGTCGGGGATGTTGAGCCAGAGTCCATGGGAGACGGCAGTCGGGACTCCTTCCCTCAAGCTAAAAGGGTAGCCACGGACGAAATCAGCACCTTCTCTGTAGGGGTCATACAATGTGTTGAAAAAGAATGGTGTTGATGGAGTTAGCAGATTCTCAATGTGTTGACCCAAAGCATTAATCTCTTTCCCGCTTGGATCTTTCGCCACCTACAAGTATACACACCAACTCCAACTCAATAATATACAAAATACTATCATTTTTATTTCCAAACATAACCAACCGGGATTCTATTCTAATATAAATAAAACCATAAGAAATATATATTTTTATAATTCATTTAGATTTTTAGTTTAATAGTATAAAACAAGAAAATTATATCACCGACAGAAAATCAAATCTCTCTTGTGGGCCAAAACCCACAAAATTCGCATATGCCCTACCCTACCAGAGCAAAACCCAGTCACATCAGGCAATCAGAAATATACTTTTTTTTTTAAATCCACGTGTCGCGATCGGATACATGGACCGCCCTATCTCAGCGTACCGCGATGTATTTTAGCACAAACCCCCAACACTTTTTCTCCCAATCAACAAATATTCAATTCTTCGCATATTCTGAATGACCGTTGACTTCCCCGATCCCCAAACCGAAGACTAACTCAGATCCAACACAAAACTAAGAAGAAGAAATTGCGATCGGAAAGAGGATAAGAGAGAGAAAAAAAAACTCACGAAGCAATCGTCGTCAATGGTGAAGATGTACTTCTTCTTTGAGACGAGGAAGCCGAAGCAGCGGCAGGCGGAGTCCTTGAAGGAGATGCAGGAGGCCTTGGGGCCCAAGATCCGATTGATGTCGTTGCGGTTGTAGAGCTCGTAGTCGAATCCCTCCGGCACCTTGACCGTCTTCGAAGGGTCTCCGTCCTGAACGATGATCAGATGGTACGGCTGGAAGAAGGGCCGCCACATCTCGAGGAAGTCAAGGTTGCGGATGGTTGGAATGACTATGTCGAGCTCGTCTTTGAGCGGCGGCGACACCGGGGTCGCTGGCTTCGACATTTTTTTTTGTTGAGGAGTGGAGATCTAGAATTGAGAGAGGAGAGAGAGAGAGAGAGAGTGGTGGAGTAGTGGAGGGGGCGGTGGAGGAGGATTTATAGGGAGCGGAGAGCGGGGGATTCGTGTAATATGGTGGAGAAACGAGTGAAGGCGGGTTACGTTCTGCGTGACAAGGATTGACTTACTTACCATGTGAGACTAATTCCGCTTTTTTAGCAATCGATGCACGTCATTCCTCTATTCTTAAATTCACACTCATAACTTGTAACGCGAGATCAAATAAAATATTGTGATAAAACACCAGATGAAATAAAATGTTGTGATACAGAATCTCTTTGCTAGAAATTCTCTAATCCCAATTTTATGTATTCATCGTGTGTTAATTTTAAAATTATATATTATTAATAATGTTTTTTCTAAAAATAAAATTTATTACAGTATATTATAACTAATCATAATTAATGTTTATTGCTAAAAAAATGAAATTTTAAAAAATTATATAACTTAATTTAGGAATAATCGATCACAAAAATCAATTATATTAACTAAAAAATGAAAATTAAATAATATAAATCATTATTGGGTGGAATAAACCCTAAATAAAATTGTAGAATTATGCTAAACCTAAAAAAATTAAAATTGAAGAAAAAAAAAAGAAAGAAAAAGTAATAATTTTGAGTTTTGGTACACGTTGGCAAAAACAAATTGGGACTAGAGGATTTCAAGTGTTGTTTGCATATCAGATGATTTTTGTTATTAAAAAATATATCAAGTTTGAATTCTATAGACACGTGTTTTATATGCTGCACAATATTTTTCTAATGCAATTTACCTTTCTGTGTAGTTATTACACATGAGTAGAATTTATCAAAGTGTACTTTCATACACTATGGCAGCTGCCATTTCCTTTGTCATCAAAAATAAAAAAAAATGAGACTTACCTAAGATTTGACATATTATGATAATATTGCTGTGCATTGTATTGCGTATATCAGATATGAATATAAATGATAGATTTATGTAATTACATATGTAATACATAGTTTTAGTGTGTAAATTATAATAAGATTTTCATGTGTTTCTATGAGATAAGTAGCACTGCATATATTATATTTCAGCACTGCAAATATTGTATTTTAGCACGTGTGTTGTATTTTCTAAATTTATAGGACTATATTACAATAATATTGTCACTGCCATTTTTTTAATTCTAGATAAATAATATCGTGCATTTTATTTTTTAGTTATATAAATATTGAATTTTAGTATTGTATTTTCTAAAATTATTTATGAAATTATCATCTCCTTTAAAATTATATTAGATGATTCAGGTTTTGAGATATGGAAAGAAATCAAATTTGAGTTTAACGGGGTGGATGATATAATTTTATTAGTGCTTAACATAAATTGAATTTAAATTTAGTTTGCGTGATAGGCTTATAAGACATACTATATTACACTTATGCACACTTCAGTTACCCATTGTTGGTACTGATTGATAAGTCCATTGGGCATGGCATATTGTCGCGCAGTTTTTATCGTACTTTTTTAGTTCATATTTACTTTCTTTTTGTAATGGGATTGGTTATTTAATTGCTAACTTTATAATTAATTTTACTTTATTACTAATAATTTTAATTAGAATTGGTCATTTAATTTCATTGTTATGATTTATAATTATTTTTAGTTTTTACTTGATGAAGTTAATTAATTACCGTTGATTTTATGTTTTTTTTTTAGTTTTTAATATTAATTAGTTAGTAGAGCTAATGGTTGATTATTTTATAAACTATGGGGGGTTTTTATAATTATTATAAATTTTAATTTGATTTTATGATTACTAAAATGAAAAATTACGTTGAATAATTCCAGAATTATGTGATGTTGCCACATGGGTTGAAATTTCCTGTTACATTTCTATGTGTTTCATTCCGTGTTTGACTATAAAATTTATGATTTTAGTAATATTTATTATAAAATAAAAATTAATTATAACATAAATAATCATAGTCAACATTTATCAACAAAAAGAATGAATTTAAAAAGTTAAAATTTTTTATTTTGAATTAATCAACCATAATAATGCATTATTAATTGAAAATTGAAAATTAAATACTAAAAAATAATTAAAAACCCTAATTGGGTGTGGTGAACCCTAGAAAATAATCTTAAAATGAAACTAAATCACAAAAAAATATAATTGAAGACAAATATATATAAAAAAACACATGTAATTTGAAAATGTAACACAGAGTGTAACACAAATAGTGTAATAGAAAATCTCAAGTGCAATAGTTGGTACATTAAATATGCATGTCCATGATTAATTAATGATTAGTGAGCATGGATTACCCTATATTTGTGTGTGAGTTTTTATTTTATGGAAAAATGTTGCAGTGACCAAAGGCGCACAGTGAAATATTATTCTCGTAAAAAAATAAAATTGTGCTCTTTAAGCCACGCAGAAATACGAGGTGCATTTCTGCACATGAGAAGGCTGTTAATGGGTGAATTAAAAGCATGTCTTTTTCTTTTTTTTTTTTAACTAGAAAAACATATTGCTGTCTACTTTTAGTTACAAAAAATCATTATCACTTCATTTATTTTATATTTAACTAATTGTTTGAATTTTCCAAATGTAAAAGATGAAACACAAAATTTACAAATTTATAAGAATTTCGTTATTTTGAGGGTTAAGGTGGATTTATTTGTAGTTACTCTTATTGTAATATATAATATTTTGTGTAATTTTAGTGGCTGGTTCATTGAGTGAAATTCTATTACAATTATACACACTTTTTTTGTATAACTAGTGTTCAAATTCATGGTAAATAGTCAATAAGATTGGGGGGGGGGGTTCTGCTTATAAATAATATGATTAATATATATATATATATATGTAGTAAGGATGTTTTTAATAGGATATTGAATAATATTTATGGGGAAGGATCAACTGAATGCGGGGATGACTGACTGACTTTGAAAGAATTAAAATTTAAAATTATCAATATGTAAAATCTATACAAATTGTTGTAAATAATTATTGTGGATGTTATTACTTGATTTTACATATCCTAATTTTTTAATATTTCATTTCATTATTATATATTGTATGGTTTGGATTTATCAAGAATGAATATTGAAAGAATTACATTTCTCTTCTCATATTTTGTCTTCAATATAACTTTGTATTTTGTTATTGTGATTATCAATGTAATTGATGTGATGAACGAAGCACCGAGAGAAGTCAATTTAGAACACATTATCAGTACGAGTCTCTGATCAATTGAGTGTACATTGGAGGTATAACTTGTCTTTCCTGCAATGTAATTTATTTTGTAGATATATATATATATATATATATTAAAAAATTATATGATGAAAGTGTTGTTTGCTTATGTTTAAGAAATTTATTTTATCCCTATATACATATATATATATATATATGGGTTGGATCTGGTGAGAACTCTCGCCTATATGGGAACTGAGAGCTCATTCAAATCACACAAATTTTGATCTCAGTGGTCCAGATTTAACATAAAAAAGGCGGTGAAAAACTTGTAAATATGTTGAACTTTTTATAAAAAGCAGTGACATATTGGTAAATAGATTGAATTTCAAAAGTGATGGGTTAGTTTCTTTCCATCAAAATTTAGATGCTGATGTCAGCATATTTATACAAATATTGTAGAAACTTTAAACAATCATAATTTGCTCGTTTTTAATTGGATTTACGCAAATCATATATCAAATTAAAGATATTTTCATACTCTTTCATTTAAGATCCATATTACATATGTTTATTTGAAAAAAATAAATGAAAAATAGAAAAATTAATTTTGAGACATATGTTTCATACAGAGCAACCCAGATTTATATTAGCATGGTGTATATAATATTTTAGCACAACATATATAACATGTTAGCATGACCAACTATAAACATAATTGTGTTTATGATGTTTTAGCATGAAACTACTCGCATATTAACATAATATATATATATATATGACATTTTAGCATAATCCGTAACTCATCATATCAGCATTTAATATTAAACTACTCTCGTATTAGTATGATGCATATGACATTTCAGAAAGTCTCACGTGCACCTGAATAATATTAGAAGTGATACTTTTCAGAATTAAAAATAGATTTTTCATGGAAGATCTAAAACCCTAATTGGAATGAAATAAACCATAATTGGGTTGAAATAAACCCTAAAAATGAATATTTTATATTTTTCATCCATATTTTATTTGGAGTACCAAAGGCACACGACATCTTAAATTAAAGAATATGAAAAAACTTTAATTTGATCTATTATATAAAAAACACTGCGTCCATAACGTTTTAGCCTGAAACTACTATCTTATTAACATGGTGTATATGACATTTTAACATGAGAATAACATGTAAATTCACTATTGATAACATGTGTTGTTTGTTCATTTTAGCATGATTATATGTTCATATTAACATCACATTATTTTCATTTTAGCATGATGAAATTACATGAGAGTAAAAAAACACAATAATTATTGAATTATCATATATAATGTAACTGAACTCTAATTGAGGTGGAATAAACCCAAATTGGATGAAATAAATATTAATTGAATGGACTAAACCCTAACTGAAATGATATAAACCACAAAAATTAATGTTTCGTATTTTGCATCCATATTTTTCAGATAAACATATGTATTTAGGATCTTAAATAAAAGAACATAAAAAAGCTTTAGTTTGATATATTATATTACAATCATTTTATCATGATAAAATTATATGAGAATAACATGTAAATTTACTCATAGTATTAATTGTATATGGTGTTCGTTCATTTTAGTATTGTGATATGTTCATATTAGCATTATATTATTTTCATTTTAGCATGACGAAATTGCATGAGAATAATATGTAAATATACTCGTAATAACATTTGTGTTGTTTGTTCATTTTAGTATGGATATAAGTTCATAATAGCATGCAAATATATTCATATTAACATCATATTGCTTTCATTTAACGAAATTGCATGAGAATAAAAAAAATATATAGATTATAATATAAACATTAATTGGGATATAATGAATCCTAACTAGAATAAATAAACACTAAAAATGAATATTTTATATTTTTCTTCATATTTCTTCGGATAAAGAAAGCCATACGACATTTTGAATAAATAGTATGAAAAAGTTATAATTTGATACATTATATGAAAAAAATCGCGTTTATGAATTTTTAGCATTAAACTACTCTCATATTAGCAGTGTATAAGATATTTTAGCATGACATTACATATCAGTATTACGTTTAAATATGGATAAAGTTATTGTTGTTTAATTGAAAACTTTTAGTTTATTGTGAAATTCATCCAACATGTAACTCACACCAGCAGCGGCAGATGTAACCGAGAGGAGGTAAGTGCCTCGTATGTTTTGAGGTTGAGGTTAAATTTTAAAGGTAAGTTATTAATTGGACGTGGTAAATTTTGGGCCTCTCCCACTTATATAAATATTGATGCATGGATTACTAACTCATTGAGTGAATTGAATTAATTCAAACTTCCAATTCATTCTCGCCTCTTGTTTCTAGAAGTCTCACAGGTATGTTTTTTTTCTTTATTTTTCTATTCTTTCAATTTCTTATATCAGTATAAGTATTTTTCATTTAATAATAATAATAATAATTTTTTTTTAAGTTAAATTGTGATTCAATTTCATTATTTTTATCAATTTGTGTGTATACATTTTTTTAATATAGAATATGGAGAGGTTTTTCCTGAAAATTAGTAGAGGTGCATCTTCCTCATCTTCTGGTGTATCTGTTATTAATGGACCGACAGAAAAATGATCACAGATACAAGTAGAAGTAAATCCAATTGATATTGTTAGTGATCCAGGGTTGTGAAAATCGATTGAGGAGTTTGATATTTCTGTCCGAGATCAAGTACGAAGAGAGTACTTAACTAGGGGACCTTGCCAACCAGTTGGTCATTTGTATCCGAAAAGAACGATTAGCGGTTATAAGAGGTTTTCGAGATGATTGGTATAAATAATTCACATGGTTAGAGCTAGTATACCATATCAAAACTGGATTCAAAAATTGGAAAAAAGCAACAAAAAAATGTGAATGTCATGTTGGGCTCCAAATAGTTGTTACAACTATGCTTGAATTGAGTTTGAGTCTTTCCAAGATCAAAGACATAGTGTGACAAATATGTTTCGATCAAATATCCGAGACCAAGTGTCAATTTTTAGATCATTTTGAATTACAAAATATTTATACATTTCTATCTCATTTAAATTTATGATTTTTAATTATGATAATATGTTCTTAATATTTATTTATTTAATGGTGTAGATTTTTTTTATACACAATACAGTGACGCTACCCTAAAATTTAAATGGATCCGCCGTTGCACACCAACACCATTTATCACACATTTCAGAAATAAATTTAAATGATACTATCAATATCAACATAATTCATGTCATTTTAGCATGGACTATGAATCATTCCAGCATGATGTATATGTCATTTTAGCATGAACTATAACTAATAATAGAATCATCAACGAAAAAATAAAAATAAATACCTAAATCAGAATTGAAGACAATGTACGAGATAATTAAAAAAGATGAATACGTGAATCAACAACATTATATGAAAAAGATGAAATAATGTAAAAATTTAATTGGGATGATTTAGACAAAAAATAACATTTAATCCAAAAAGAATAATAGCGTCTACAAACAAATTAAGAAACCCTAAAAGTTTAAAATGTGCATATGAACGTAAAAAAAATCATCACGAATTCAAAGTCATGTCTGAACCGGCAACATCGATTTCAATTTTTAGCATAAAAAATCCTTTTAATCTTATATATATTTATAGTTATAATATTTTATTATTTTAATAAATTATTAAAATTATCATAATTTTTCAATTTGTATTTAGTAAATGGTTTAAAAAAAAATAAACAGAGAGAGAAGAGAGGAAAGAGGTCAAAAATAGAGAGAGAGAGAGAGAGAGAGAGAGAGAGAGAGAGAGAGAGAGAGAGAGAGAGAGAGAGAGAGAGAAGAGAAGTGCACAGAGAAAAAAATAGGTGGGTGTTAGAAAGAAATAAATAGAGAGAGAGAGAGAGAGAGAGAGAGAGAGAGAGAGAGAGAGAGAGAGAGAGAGAGAGAGAGAGAGAGAGAGAGGAGCGAGTCATGTTTCAAAACATAAGAATTATTGAATTACCATAATACTATTTTACTTAAAGTTATAAATAATTATAAGTATACCACCTTCCATTTGACCAAACTTTGACTGAATTGTGGCCATTAAGATCTAAGTCATGGAGGAATTAGATTGATTTCTAGTTCCTACATGAAGGAAGAGTTCTCATTTGAACCCTTCCATATAAATTACGTCCCTAGTGTATAAATTAGGGATTAATCCTAATCATTAATTTTGGTAGATGAATGGTTTGGATCATTTTTAATTTAATTTTCTTTTTACATTTATTTTATATAGTAAAGGTTATATATGTCTTTTTGTAAATTCAAGATATATTTCCATATCTTTGAACCTTTAATTGTGGTATTTTCATATGCATGTTTTCCCCATTTTTTAAACCGTTTTGAAGTTTATATTTTTTTGATCAAATATTTAATATTTTTGTAATCAACATAGGATTTTCGTGTCTCTTATTAATCATTTTCAACATTCATGAATGTAACATATTTTGCATATCACTCTCAAAATGATGGAGAAATCGATTAAATCAATATCAATATTATTACATGGTTATCTTTTAGTTGTTTCATTGTTATTTAAACATTAATTATTTTATTTTATTACATTATTTTATTTAATAGTTATTTAATTTTAGTTTTTATTCTTTGTTAATACAATATTTTTATTAGTAATGAACTAATATATATTTTAACAATATCAAAATAATAAATTTGCATGTTACAAACTTGGTTAATACAAAATATTAAACTACTAAATTATAAGAATCTTGTATAATAAAATAAGTATCATCATATGACATAGTAAGTCGTTAATCGTACGTTAAAGCATTATAGAAATAGAGAAAAAGCATTATAAAGTTTAAAAATATCTTAATAATTTAAGACATGAATCAACTCAAACATACACTAATCAAATAAAAAAAATTACAAAATAGTATAAAAAGCACCTAGTGTATAAAAATAACATAACAATATATTATGACAATAAATATTTTTTTTTATAAAGATTATAGCACAATCATTACATTATTATTTATATTCTTCCATACATTATTAATAATAAGCAGTATTTTATATTGACAAATAAATTACAATATTTTTGAAATTCTAATAAAATGCTTTTATACTAAGGAACTAATATGTATTTTAACAATACCAAAACAATAAATGGGCATGTTCCATACTTGGTTAATACAAATATTATACCACTAAATTACAAGCATCTTGTATAACAAAAGAAGCATTATCATACAACATAGTAAGACGTTAATCACACATAAAATCATTATAAAAATAGAAAAAAAAAGCATTAAGAACTTTAAAAATAACTTAACAATTTATGTTGGCATCAAACAACCTAAACATAAACTAATCAAATAAAAAAAAGCATTACAAAATAGTATAAAAATCATCTAGTTCATAAAAATAACATAACAATATATTGTGACACTAAATATTTTCGAGTAAATAAGCTTAATTTTATTAGTTTTAATTTGATATGCTTCAATAACTTATTATGTCAGGTTATTCTTGAATATATATATATATATATATATATATATTTTCATTTTATTAATACTTTTTTTGCCCTTGATAATACATCGTTGAATTTAGTTTGAATTTTTACCTCAAGATATTCCATTTATTTATTTGAGCATGTTATTAATGATTTTTTTGTGTATATTTGAAAGTATAATTTGTTCGTCATTTTAATTTAGTTATTTAGTTTCTTAATTTATAGTTTTATGGATTTCATGGATTAAAAAAAATTAATTACTAAGATTTTTTTGGAATAAATTAAATTTAGTATTAAATATAATGATAATATTGAATTTTTTTTTCATGCAATGATTAATTTTGTTTGTTTTGATACTTTATAAACTGATTGAGTTAGGTTATTGTAATTTCGTATGTTGAATATTAATGCTTTTTTAGTAAATGCATGCTTATTTTGTGGTTGGTAATGCTTTTATTAATTTGTTTGGTATATTTGTGAATTGTTAGTAAATTAAAAAAAATTAAAATAAATTAGCATTATCAAATATTAATTAAAGCATCACATAATGTCAAATTAGCATAGAAAAATAAATTATAACATTGTAGAAATTAATTGCATCACTATAAATCTCTAATAAATATTAAAACTATCAAATTCATAATTACACTAAACTAGCATTATCAAACACAATTAAAGCATCGTGTAATGTAAAAAAAAAATTGACATTGTGACATACTTTACAGATTCAAAATAAAATATAATAAATTTTAATAAATCCACCTAAAAGCAATGATTATTGATGCACCTTAAAAAGAATGTGATGCTTGTTTTATTTTTGTAGTATTTAGTAGAAGTCTAAAAAAAAAACGACCATCACCGAAATTAATTGCATCACTATAAACCTCTAATAAATATTAAAACTATCAAATTCACAATTACACTAAACTAGCATTATCAAACACAATTAAAGCATCATGTAATGTAAAAAAATTGACATTGTTACATAATTTACAAATTCAAAATAAAATATAATAAATTTTAATGAATCCACCTAAAAATCAATGTTTATTGACGCACCTTAAAAAGAATGTGATGCTTGTTTTATTTTTGTAGAGTTTAGTAGAAGTGTAAAAAAAAAAAAAAACTTCCCTCACCGAAATTAATTGCATCACTATAAACCTCTAATAAATATTAAAACTATCAAATTCACAATTATACTAAACTAGCATTATCAAACACAATTAAAGCATCATGTAATGTAAAAAAAAATTGACATTGTTACATACTTTACGAATTCAAAATAAAATATAATAAATTTTAATGAATCCACCTAAAAATCAATGTTTATTGATGCACCTTAAAAAGAATATGATGCTTGTTTTATTTTGTAGTGTTTAGTAGAAGTCTAAAAAAAAAAAAATGTACCTCACAATTAATTTCCCTTAATCACGTCTTTCCATAAAAGACATAGACAATTTTACAAAATTATCCTTAAGTGCACTCACACATTAAAAATGAGCATGATGATTACTAACTGCTAGAATTAATAACATCCGTTGATCTCACATATTAATGATTTAGATTAATCCACAATTTATACACTAGACACCTATATGCATGCTAACCCTACCCTATATATATATATATATATATGTGAGTTCAAATAGGAACCAATCCCCTCGTGAGAACCTAGAAACCAATCAAATTCAAGGATTTTGATGACATGGCGGATAAAAAAGTGGTGGCATAGTTGTAAATATGTAAAAATCGAAATATAAGGGGTAATTCCAGATTTTTTTTATAAAGTGACGTCATCATTTTTTAAAAAATTCTTAAAAATTTTAAATAATCATAAATTACTCATTTTTTATCCAATTTATGCAAAAAATATATCAAATTAAAGATTTTTTCATGCTCTTTCATTTAAGATCCATAGTGCATATGTTTATTTGAGCAAAAATTGATGAAAAATATAAAAACTTTTTTTCACATACATTCAACTCGTAACTATCAGACATTTGCTAATATGATATCCAATATTGCTCATATCTTGTGTTTATGTTGCTAACATGAAATTTTTTATGCACGACTTTGAATTTTAAGTTGCTTTCATGAGAAAATAGTTAAAGTATGAGCTATATATATAGTTAAGTTCATAAACAATTATAATTTTATCAATGCTTAATATTAGTTTGAAAACTTGTAATATTTGAGAATTTAAATCATACTAGAATATCATTATTCACATATTAGCAACATGTTACTAACATATTAGCAAATTATTAGTCACATATTAGCAGTGTGTATATTCTCTAACATATTAGTAATATGTTGTATGTATGAATGATGTTACACATGTTACACAATATTATTTTAAATGTGGTCTAATGTTATATGTGTGGTGTTTAATACGTGTCAATTTAATATTATGATCTCGTCAAGTTAGCAATATGAGTCTACCTCATGTTAAATAATTCTTAAATAATTAACGACATAATAGCGATAGAATTTAAATGTCCAAATTTTATTTTTTTAATAATTCTTAAATAATTAACGACAGAATAGCAATAGAATTTTCCATCTAATTTAGAGACGGAAGATTCTGTTGCTATATTTTTTTTATTTTTTTCAATTTTAGCTCCGAAATTAACAACGAAAAATTATGTAGCTAAAAATAAATTTATTATTTTTATTTTTTAAAATTTTAGCTACGAAATTAGCTACGGAAAATTCGTAGCTAAAATTGAATTTCATTTTTATAAATTTTTTTTCTTTATTTTTTTTCATTCTCAAAATATCTAATTATTTTTTTTTAACTTTTACTTTTAATTAGCAACACAATTTTACATTAACATTAGAAAATAATAATAATAATAATAATAATAATAATAATTATTATTATTATAAATATAATATATAAAATAATTATTCTTTATTAAAAATTAAAACTTTATTAATTGACAATAATATGAAATGAATATAATATCCTATCCTTATATTATATATATGTATTCATTGATAAATGTATAGATAATATATGATAGACAAAGAAAGATAAATAAAATGTATACATATATTCAATCATTATAAAATATAACTAAAATTAAAAGAAATTAAAAAATATAAAATATATATAATTGAACATTTACATTATAAAAATAAAGTATAATTTAAATAAGTAAGAAAAAATATATGAAATAAATGAAGCAAGGATGATATTAATCTTCTAATATAATACAACATAAAAATAATTAAAAAGTAATATAATTATATTTAAAAAATATTAAAATTAAAAAAAAACATAATTATAAAAATAATTAGTAATCTAATTATTTAATTTTGGAACAAAAAGTTGAATTAAACATTACTATTTGTGTGTGTGTGTGTATATATATTATATCTAAATAATATATAATAGACAAAGGAACATAAATAAAATGAATGCATTTATTCAATCTTTAAAAATACAATTAAAATTAAAGAAATTAACAAAATTTAATAAAAGATTAACATTTATATTATAAAAATAAAGTATAATTTAAAGAAGTAACAAAAAAATATTAAATAAATAAAGTAAAGATCGTATTAATCTTTTAATGTCGGATAACTTTTGATTGTCTTTCAATTGGGTGCGTGTGATCATGTCTTCATGATATCATATGAAACAAAACTAGATGAAATGATTGCATCATAAGTGTATTGTACCATCAAAGTATAATATTTATGAATGGAGGAAATGTGAAATAGAAGTTAATTATTATTTCTGAATTTAGATGAAATGCATCATAAAAACTAGATAAATTGTACAATTGTGCCATATGTTTTAAATTCATGTATTTTTTTAAGGTTGTACTCTTTTTTTTAGGTTGCACGTACAATTTGAGATAGTCAAATTTGATCTATAGTACTTCGTGAGACAAATTTGATACAGTGGTTTTTAGTTATGTAACCCAATATATGAAAATAGAAAAAAGAAAAAAAAAAGAGTATAGCTTGCATGATTTGTGAAGAGGGTGCAAATCGGTATCAAATTCGTCGAAGATTCAAAAATTGTGCAGAATTTTGATGGGCATGATATTAGCATGTCTGCATTTGTTATCGAAAGTTTGAAATTGAATGTTCTTTTATATGTGACTCATAAAATTGGCTTTATGTGTCAGTTGATGTAATTGATAAAATATATTTGATTATTTTATTTGGTTATATACTTATGTTAGGTGATGTTAGTGATGTGATCCGGAACCTATAAGACACGACACAGACGAAATATGCGGAAGTTTAGGAACGGAACAACGTCGGATGCGTAAGGGATCAATACGACTCTTAGAAACAGGACGAAAGACTCGACTAGAAAAGACAAGACTCGAACAGAAATAGAACTTATTAGAATACGTAGACACGAACTAGGACTCGATGGAACACTCTTGGATGGCTTCGGTGGTGGCTGAGACGACGGAGTACGGCACTGACGGCGGCGGTGGTCGTCGGACTTGGTGGTAGTGGTAGCGGTGATTGATAGATGTGGATTGGTTAGATCGGTGAACCTGTGTTGTAGCAACTCGAACGCACTCGTCTAGCTTCTCCGGATAGCAATTCTCTCAAGTACTTAATTATACCCTGAAGAACCTAAATAAGACTATTGGTTTGCTAGATCAATAGAATTGTTTGGTGTAATTTTCGATCAACAAAAGATCTGGAGATAAAAGAGAAATAACTTCTTGAATTCATGCAATTGTCTAACTTTATTAAAACAAATGAATGTACTATTTATACTATAACATAAGCATCGAAAATACTAACCCTAATATCTCTAGGAATTCGAAATCTACTAGTTCTAGTCAAATTAGGATAAAATCAAAAGATACCAAAAATAAGATAACAAAAATCTAACTAGATAAGGATAAATCCTAACTAAATTTGGACTTGTAAATCTCGCCATTTTTGGACTTCAATCTACACGACATGAGCTGCCAATAATTAAATTAATTCGTGGCCTAATTCTTGCCACATTTGCATGAAAAACAGCAACTTGTCGGATTCTCATGCAAATGCGTAGAACTCTTATGCACACGTTCAAATGGCGTGATTCTTCTTCTCACGTCTTCATGCTTCCTTCTTCATCATCAATGGATAGCATGATGATCAATCTCGAGCTGCCCTTCACTTCATCTTCATGCAATTCGAATTTGCGACGAATAGAAGCTTGCAACTTCTTTGTTCGCAAACGCGTCATAGGACCTTTGAACTGCAGCTCCGGATCATCTTCTTCTTTGCCTAGCTCAACCTCATCAGTTAGCCTCTAAAATATTTTGAAATTCAATTTAATTGGTTCCCATATGATATAATATTCAACACTTTTCAAATTTTCCTAACCTAATAAAATATATGTATATGTGCTTAAAACAATAAAATTAAGATATTGAATTTTCAGTATTTGAACTATACAATTAAGCAATCAAATTGATAAATGCTAGCTTAAAGAAAAATGTATATATTCGCATGAATTATTTAATTGCTAGCTTAAATCCAATTTCCCATATTTTGATTTGATTTTGCAGAAAAATATATGAATTGAATTTATGTAATTAATTTATTCTATTGATACTCCATCACAAAAAAAAGGGTGGATATTTCTGCTTATATTTATGCAGAGCCAACTGGTCCATGTGTCCAACGAGGCGGCCGTTTCAGGCCATTAAAAAAATTTAGGTCCTGAATATCCGTATGTCTTATTATATATATATATATATGTATAGATAAATAATTATGTTATAGATACATATACACACGAATATAAATATAAAAAATTGCTCCATCTCTTGCAAAAACAACAGTCAAGACTCCATTGTTCAATTTATTCCATCTTTATAAGTTTTTAACTTCTTTGATTTTTAATATTTTATTTCAGTTTTTTTTGTTGGTTCTATCTCACTATTAATTAGTTATTGTCTAATGATTCTTTTAATACGTGTTTTGAAATTTTATTTTTAATTTTTTTTTATATTTATTATTGTGATATTAGTTCAATAGGTTAATAAAAATTATCTCTAATAGAAAATATAAAAGTTGATATAAAAAATTAAAAGAAAAGGACAGAAAATTGATACGATAATTAAATCTCAACAACGAGCACTTGATATGTTTCTTCAAGATCTCGTCTCAAGGCCCCCAAATTTCTTAGTACGACCCTGTATTTATGATCCACATGATTTATGAGCATTATTATTTTTACAAAGAGTACCAATTAATTGTTTATGACAAAGACTTGTGTTAGACCGTCTAACGGGTCATAAACCGTTAGACGGATATTAAGATCCGACCCGGATCCGGGTCACAATGAAGTGTCACCAGATATGAAGCTAAGTATCACCAATCATAAACGGAAGTGTCACATACTATGAACTGAAGTGTCACCGGATATGAAGCAGCATAAGTCTTAATAAATTTTAATATTTTTTTAGTAATATCTTTAACTATTATGTGAAGTCCTATCAATTGTAACATGAAGTATCACTAACATAACAAGCATGTACAACGAACTATCACGTTGAATTATTAAAGCAAATAACAATGAAGTGTCACCGAATATGAAGCTAGGTATCACCAATCATGAATTGAAGTGTCACATATTATGAACTGAAAGTGTCACCAGATATGAAATATTTTTTAGTAATATCTTTAACTATTGTGTGAAGCCCAGTGTCACGAGAGATGAAGCTAAGTATCACCAATTATAAACTGAAGTGTTACATACTATGAACTGAAGTGTCACCGGATATGAAGCTAGAAAAACGGGTCGGATTATGACCCGTCTAACGAAAACGACCCGTTAGACCGTCTCACAGGAGACCACCCCATTGTTTATATATATGATGCTATGACAACTTTAAAACTTTTTTTTTGGGATCGTCTCATTCTTAATTTTGCATTACCTAGTAGGCAATAATCTCATTTTCCCTCTCATATGACTCCAAACTTGAAAATAAATACCTTATTGCATGCGATGGATAATTTACAATCCCTGCAGGATTGTTTCGATTTGCAAACAACATTAATTTTTCAATAATATATATTATTATTGTCAATGAAGTATTATGAATAAATTGTGCTTTGTTATTTTTGCTTTTGTTTTGAATGTTAACGTTAAATTTATTACTCAATTATTTTTTCTATCAATCATGGAAAATAATTATATGACCACATGTGCATAATTATATGACCACGATAATACAGTATATTGCTTTCGGAGAATTTTTTATTGTGTTCTAAAAAATAATTAATCATGACATTATTTGGATAAAATTTGCTCCATATGAATTAACATTTGCTCAAAATGATTTCATGATTAATGTATGAATTCATGGTTATGCATGGAATCATATTGTTATTGCATTATCTTTTATATAATTGTGATTTTTTTTGCTCACTTAAGATGGTGGCTACTTATTTAATATATGGTCTTAAAGTTTATTTTTAGTTGTGCTCATTTCAATGAAATCTTTCACCATCACCATCACCATCACCATCTAAATTAAATGTCGGGGATTGAAAGTGTAGACACTATTTAAATTTGTGGTAATTTTCAATTAAGTGTGGATATAGTTTGTTGTAAATTGATGCAAAATAAGAATTTAAGGTCATAAAGATGCTTTAAGAGGAGAGTGTTTGCTCTTTGTTAAGCAACAACAGCCTAATTTTTTTTTTAAAGTTGGAAAGGCCAGAAAAAAGGGGGCCAATTTTTGCAATTGCTAAAATTCCCTTTTTAGTGAACTATTAATCTTTTATATATAGTAGCAAAATTTCTTTTTGAAGTCTTGTTAGTGAGCTATTAATCAAATTATATATATATATATATATATATATATATGAAGATGAAAAAATCTGCAATCAATACTATACATCTAACACTGCATTTAGTGAATATCGTATCCATATGATATAATCTCAAAGAATTAGATAAATCATATGAGAGATAAATCGTTTAGATAAATCTTGTATGACAGACCCGACCATATAATGATATCATTACTACTCACATCCACTACATTCTCCTTATTTTCCCGATTTTGTTTTTTTGGGAGGGGGGGACAGTTAGTCAATTTTGATGACATTATAGTTGATGTAGCACTCTATTGGTAATCTCAATTATATAAGTAATACTAACTCCTAAGATCTTGATTTAAACAAAATTGCTTTTGCAGATTTTCTTTTTCCCAATTCCAAAAACCATTAATTCAATCATTTCTATTGGGCTTCTAGAGATATATAGTGTGACATGATCCAACTACATATCTTTATTTGAATTTCGTTGAATTATATATGGAATGCCATCATATCCAAAGGGTAAACCTTAGTTTGGAATGATAATTATTTTCATTACAAGAAATTGAATTTTACCACACATAAAAAAGGTACAACTTAGTTTGGAATGATATTTATTTCCATTACAAGAAATTGAATTTTTAGCCACACATAAAGTGTGTGATTATTTAGCTACACATTTTAACCAGACACTTTGCTTTACCTATGGACATTTAATAAGTGTGGGAAAAACTTTTTAATCACACATGTATTTAAAAAAAAGATCATATTTATACTCGGTCGAATGAAATTCAATACTCCATCCATTTCACAATAGGTGTCATTCTAGCACTTTAATTTTGTTTCACAATTCTCGATGAGAGGTTTTGTTTAAATCTCTTGATTCCTTTTTTCTATGACCTTCATGTCCCATTCTTCGGTGAGATTATCCAGAATCTTTGAATTGATTTCTGAATTTGGATAAATCTTTCCGAAATTGGTCATTTCACTGATTATGCCCAAAAATCTGATTTCTAGATTTGAGATTTGATTCATCGGGTATTGTTGGTCCCGGGCGAGTCGGTATCAGTTTAGAGGGGGAGTGAATAAATTGATTCAAAAACTTTTACTTTAGGTGCGGAAGAACAGGGCCCTTTAACTCGCTTGACGAAACTTATCCATGCACAAACTTGATGATCAGTTGAGACAGTTTGAGTGCAGCTTGTGTGATATTGTGTGCAGTTCAGAGATATGCAATGAACAGTATAGTACAACACACAAGCGATTTATAGAGGTTCGAAGTCTCAAACTTCTACGTCCTATCTTCCTTTCGCAGAAGGGCAACTTCACTATATAACTTGATTTTCTTTACAAATTACACAATGAAGGACAATTGGCTGAACCTGGTAACTGCTCGCTAACTCAGCAGGTCGACGGCTCACACTTGAAGTCCCTAACTGCTCGCTAGGAAGGTAGGTGCTATTGTCGTCTTTACAAGGTTTTAGATCTCTTTCGATCTTCAAGAGGTGAGTCTTGAACAGGGGGTATCAACTGATGTGCTCCTTTACTTGAGCTGAGTAGTTGATCATTGAATAGCTGGAACTGAGAAGGCTGCCCTAGCTGGATCGTCAACAGCTGGCTGAATATCTAGATTATGTGAATTCTTCTTCTCAGTTGGACTTTCGCAGTTTCTGTCAAATGTTGCACTTGAGCTTGGGTGGGAGGGAGAAACAAAAGCTCTTGCTTGTATATGCGAAAGTTGTGGAGGCGAAGTATGCAAAAAGGGTGTTTATAAACTCTAATTCACTCGTCTTTTATAGAGGAGTGATTTTATGACCGTTGAGTTCCATTGTCCATTGATCGGTGGTTCTGTTGGTTTATCAATGGCAGGTGGTCTTTAATGATCGCTTGGATCATTTGGTTGAACTAGCCGTTACTCTGCCAATCGATCTCCATTAAATTCCAGGATCTTTGAAGGAGCATTTATTCCAAGATATGCTGATTTAACTAATACACTCCAAGGGTCCTCTGGCTTCAGCTCTCTTGGCAGTTTAGAGTTTTAGTTGGCAGTTCTGGATTTCTCAGCTCAGTTAGATTATCGTCCCAGCTGGCAGTTCTGAGCTTGTCAGCTGAGTTTTGACTATGGCTCCAGTTGGCAGTTCTGAGCTTATCAGCTGAGTCTGGCTATCGCTCCATTCGGCAGTTTTGAGCTTATCAACTGACTCTAACTGTTGCTCCAGTTGGCAGTTCTTGAGCTTATCAGCTGAGTCTGACTGTTGCTCCAGTTGGCAGTTCTGAACTTGTCATCTGAGATTGGCTGTTGCTCCAGTTTGCAGTTCTGGGCTTGTCAGCTGAGATTGACTGTTGCTCCAGTTGGCAGTTCTGAACTTGTCAGCTGAGATTGGCTATTGCTCCAGTTTGCAGTTCTGAGCTTATCAGCTAAGTCTGACTGTTGCTCCAGTTGGCAGTTCTGAGCTTATCAGCTGAGATTTGTTTACTGCAATTTGGCCATCAGTTGGATACTGCTAGTCTCTTGCTTAAACTGACGCTTTATCAGTTTCTTCAGTCTTTAGCCAACTCTTTTCTCCCTCAGCTCAGCTGACTTGGTTGTCAGCTTGTTTTGACTGGTATAACTCTTCAGCTGAGTTGAACTTAGACTGGATGACGTGTCTTCCAACTTTGTAAACCATTCTTTAGATCGGTTGACTTTGGCTCTACTTGAGTTCTTCCTTGATGATGCCTTAGGCTGATCAGCTTCGATCTACAGCTTGAACTCTAGTCAGTTTTTCATAAATAATTTTGACATCTCATCAAAACCTGATCTAGGGGTTTCTTGATAGTTTTTCCTAACAATTTCCCCATTTTTGATGATGTCAAAACTTTGTTGATGATGATGGAAAAACTGCAAGTGTAGCAAATGCTTAAGTAGAATCTTAGAATCAGAGCAAATTCAGAGCATGTAGAGAGACAAATTGATTCATGATTTTTATTCAAGTATCAGAGCATTTGTCATTCATGCTATCATTTAAGTATCTAAGCGTGTCAATTTCAAGATCAATTTGAACTTCAGATTTCAAAGCATTGTACTTTCATTCTTTTCTCTTGAGCATGCTTTCATTCCAGTATTAGAGCATTATGCTTTTTCATTCAAGAGACAAATCATTCAAATTAAAGTATCAGAGCATAACTGTTGTATCAGAGCATAAACTGTTGTATCAGAGCATAAAGTATTATGTCAAAACATCCAAACTTGAAATATCAGAGCATAGTATCGAAGATTAGATCATAGTATATCTGAGCACGAGCAATATAATCATGATAAGCTTGAAGTAAAATCATGATCAAAACTTGTATTGTATATTCACTTTAAAGCATAATTCCAAGAGTTAGTAGTTAAGACTACTAATCTATTCCCTAAAAGTTGCTCCAATTGCTCCTTTTCCTTCTGCTCGATTCTCTTCTTTCTTGGACTCCTTGTAGTGTCCATGCTTCCCCCTGAAGCTGATCTTCCACCTCATGATGAATTTCTCTTTGAATCTGATCCCAAAGAGTCATGCATCCATCATCATACTGTCCATCTTCCCACTTTTTGGCATCATCCAAAAGATGAAATGGATCGCATGATGGAAATGACAAATTTGGCAGAAAAGAGAAGGCGGTTGCCAAATTGTCATCATGAGCTGCGGGAACTGAAGAAATTGGCATGGGCGGAGAAAGCCATGCATAGGCGTCTTCAGTTGGCATGAACTGACCTTGATCAGAGATGTCTTGCTCTCTGAAGCTCATGGGGGCCCAGTTGCTGAAAATCTCATCAGTTGAAGGAAATGGTGGATCACCAGCGAAGGGTGTGCACGATGAGTTGGCCGGTTCATTGTCGGGAAGAGGGGCATCGGCTGGTATATCGAGCTGGAGTCACTTGATCATCGAATCCATGATCTCCGAGAGCGTTGGAGGTGAGGAGAGTGGATGATTCATCCAGTTTTGACTCCATGTTCCTTCGCTGATCCAGAAGGCAGAGCCACGGGTGTGGATGAGGTGGAACATAGATGAATCATCCAGTTAAAAGCACCATATATGGTACTGCAAGTACCGCCGCAGTTGCGCAAAGAGGGAGGAGTCAGTGTCCTCAATGAGACCAAAGCAGCTTCGGAGCTGGTGGTCTAGAACTGCTTTAAAATCAACCTCAATATACTCACTTTGGACTAAAGGTAGAGGTTGGGAGCTGGCTGATATTGTGGGCTGATCACTCAGCCTTAAAAGAGATGCACTCTCAAGCATCAGCTCTCTTTCATCAGTGGAGCTGACGGGTGCCTCCAAGGGTGCCTTTCCACGATCTGAGTTGGAAGGCCCTTGTGGGTGTGAACGCTTCGGGATCAGATGGCAGTAGATAGTGGGGAGCATGTCCTGTCTTCCGAGTAGTTCTCCAGTTGGTATGATCTCATCAAACTGGCTTTGTATGATGTGTCTTATGCGATTCATAAACCCGACCTTTACTCAGAATGAGTTAGTTGACGGGTCATATGCCGCTCGCTCGACGTTGGCTCTCAGTTGCGCAAGGATGTAGGAGGCCCAGTCGGCTTGACATCCAAAGTATAGAGCGGTTGTGAGATGGGCTTTGATCTCGGAGAGATGGACTATCTCGAAGTTGCCATGTAGGATATGAGCGGTGATATCCAAAAGTTGGATGATATCACTTGGCATGCTCTCCTTTAGTCCGTGCGAACTGTCATTGTGATGCACGTGAGGAAGCTTCCAGGTTTCCCATAACACGTGTTTGGATGACAGATTTAGGTCCATCACGTCTGGGCCTTTGCCGGGGAGATGAAGAGTGGACATCATCGTATCCTTTGTCACCGTGATCACGTGATCTTGGACGGTGGAGATGATGTTGTCGCAGGTGATAGTTGCATTGTAGTAGAACTCAGCAACATAAGCAGGTATGTTCTTGACCGGCAATAGTGTCAAGAAGGGGAGCAACCCAGTTGCCTCTAATGGTCGATAAATCTTTTGAAAGACATCCGGGCCAAGACGTGCATTGAGCATCTCTAGATTTAGAGATTTGTCCTTTCTCATCTTGCGTTCAAGAGCTTTAATATCCACCATGGGAAATGGGGGCTTCATTTCTGCAAAAATATGATATTCAGTTTAGAAATGCAAGAGTTTTGATGAGAGAGAGAAGGCTTAGCAAAAGATCGAATAAGAGAGAGAGAGATTTTCAGATGATCGGAGCCTTCATCTCTTTGCACATATTTATGCATCTTTGCATGCAAGAATCGAGAGTACTCGATTGCTTTTCTTAGCTGACCAGCTATCTGATTTGATGGTTGATTAGCTGAATTAACGATGCATGTGTCTCAGCCGTTCAACGGTTAAGTGACTTTATGATCTTGTGGTTGAGAAGTAGCTATTTTGAAAATGGGGTAGTTGCCATAAATAGCGAAATATTTTCTGCAGATCTTTCTATTTATAGCTCATTAAAATATATTTTCTTCGCCTCTTTGAAGAGTTGGTTTAATATCCATGCAGAGATATTAATGACAACTTTGATATTGAATCCCGATTTTCAAATTGTAACCGTTGAAATATAATATAAGATATTTCATAATCGCAATGGTAACAATATAATTAAGATAAGCTTTTTGAAAAATAAAAAACTTATCCTTAGTCAATTGGGTTACAGTCCAACTGATTGATGACTCGGTGGTTGGATGAATAGTTGAGTCTTGATTCTCAGTTGTCGCTGATAAGCTGGCTGCAGTTGAGGCTGCAACTGAATTGATCAGTTGGTTTGATCAGTTGCTCGGCTTTTCTGTAGACAGTTTCCGCTTCTTGAAGGGCCTAGCTGGACTAGCTGCATTGCTTTCTTTGGATGCAGCTTTGTGCGTTGATGGTTCAGGCCTTTCTGTCTTCTTGGCTTGGCAAAGGTGAAGCTGGATCTCAACTGACGAACTTTTCATCCTTTGACTAAGGGAGTGTGATATTCCCTTTGGCGATGACCGAAACTGATCATTTTTCTTAGTCAACTATGCACCTTTTGAGCCTGACGTGAGCAGTGGAGTCATATAGCTTTTGGATATGAGACTTGGTGACGTGGCAGTATCCTCATCGTCACTGTCTCTTGCATCAATGTGCCTTGTATTCTTTTGAGAAGCTATGACTACAGTGTGAGATAGGTGGGGTTCTATCCTCTTGACTGCAGTTGGAGTTCATCGTGATGGCTCAGCTGACTGACTTGATAGATTATCAAAGTTCAGTTGTCGACATAATGAGGCAGTTGGGCAGTTGGCTGATTGATTTGCAATCCCAACTCCTTGAGGCATGATGCTTGTCTTCAGCTCTGCTAAAAGGACGATGGCTGGAATCTTGTTGACTAGCCGATGATTCATGATGTGCTGAACTTGCACAATGGTTGGAGGGAATGGATTTGATGAACCTATCCATTTGATGCTCCAAGTTTCTTCTCTTTGCCAGAAGCTCATGCCATGAAAGGCAGTTAGAAGAAAATGAGACTGGATGGACATAGAATGTCTCCAGTTGTACCAGTAGAAGTACCGGTGGACTTGTTTGAACAACTCTTGATCACATTGGGCAACAAAGGTAAAGTGAGTGAGAAGGAGACTAGTCACTGCCTTTTGTGCACCTTTGACTGCATATTCACCACTGTAGAAAGTGCTAATATTCTCTTCAGTCAGCTGGAGCGGAGGGTATATGCCTCTGAAGTAGTCTGCTCCATAGTTCGGGTGGGGTATTCCAATGAATGGAATGAGTTCATCTGGATCAGAGCAAACCTGGAAATCAACTAGCGATCCGTTCTTTGATTTTGGAGAGTGAACGGCATTGGCAGTTGAGTTGCTCGAACTCTGGTTGCTCATCTTGGCCTTTCCTCTTCTCTTCTTCTTTAGGGACTGTAGATGAGCAGTTCCTTTCTTGGGGATCCAGTCGGAGATTAGAACCGGTAGTGATTCATCACTTGGAAGGTTCAGCAAGTCTTCAAACATTTTGCTCATCCTTAGAACAAGTCCTACCTTGGACTCAAATTTGCCAGATGTCTTTGAGTCTGTAGACTTGATGACTTGATGCTTGAATTGCTGAAAGACGAATTCTGCCCAATTTGTTTGTCTCCCTTCAGCAAGGTGAATCATGACCTTGTATCTCTCTTGGGTGAGTTGGCTTAGGCTTCCAATTGCTCCGAACATCATCTTGTTCGTTATGTTAAGTAAAACTCCATACTCGGGCTTGAGATCAGTTTTAGCGGTGGTAAAACTGAATTGCTTGTTGCAGTTTGAAGCTTTCCATTCTCTCCAGTGTGACTCTGCAGATTCCTTTAGATCTTGAACGGATGAGCTTTCTTGTGGAAGTTGGAATACTTCAGCAACTGTTTTCTCATTGATGTGTAACATCCTTCCTTGTATCACTGAAGATATCATCTTCCCATCTGCAGATAATTTTGCTTGAAGCAAAAATTCACTCACCAAATTTTGTCTAAAGAATTTTGGTGGTGTTTCCAGGTAGTGAAGAACTCCTGTTTTGTGAAGATTTGTCAGAAGGATTGGATTGTTTGATTCATCAAGAATTAATTGAAATTTCTTCCTATCAAGGAATTTATCTTTCATGAGTTGGTTTTTGAAGGAATTTGAAGATCTGGATAATTCGGCCATTTTTGAGGTTGGCTGAAATTTTGGAAAATTCAAGATCTTTTGAGAGAGAAAGGTTTGAGATTTTCAGAGGAGAAGGCTTTTTGAGAGGCTTGAGAGAGAGAGGCTTTTTATGAGTTTTTGGACAGGCTCATAGATATGATGGTTGAAATGGTACTAGCCTCTGATTTCTTTTGGTCATTGGCAATTAATTACCTTGACACGTGTCATTGTTTTGCAACGGTCAAAAATTCAAAATAAATGTAAAGCTTGACATTTATTTGAAATCAAAAAGATTAACTTTTATAAATATGGATCAAATGATAATTACAACTGATTAACAAGAAGTACACTTAGGGCTTTTCTAATCATGTTTAATTTGATCAACCTCTTAGTCCTTCTTGTGATCAGTTTTCCTTCTCTTTGCCAGCGGTTCTGAGATGTTATCTTCTTCATCCTCATCGCTGCTTACCGACTCAGTTTCAGCGAACTGGAGTCTCTGTTGGGCTTGCAGCTGCTTAATTTTCTCAGTGTGCAGTTTAACCTATTGCTGCAGGGAGCCGATCAGTTCCACATAATGTGGAGGGAGCTGGATTGTGGAACTGCTCGGTTGAGCCATGAACTGGACTGCTCTTGAGTTCGCTTCTTCTCCTTCTTCAGTTCCAACAAGTTCCTCGCAAGGAACTGTGTGGGAAATCTCATCTGTCTCCATGATGATGATCTCATCATAAATTGACTCTGATGAGATTTCTGGCACGGCAACTTGAAGTGCTCTCTGGATTGGATCAATGTACACATTTATGGCTAGTGTACCTTGATATGCAGATTGTTCAGTTGCTTGAGCTATCTGGTCAGCTGACTGGTCACGCTCAGCTGTCTTTGGAGTTGACTCTTGGGAAGGAGCAATTTGTGCTTCAGTTTGCTCCTCGGGCAGTTGAGTCTCTTCAGTTGGCTCCTGTGGCTCTTCATCACTTGGGAGATCTGGCAGAATGGGGGACTTGAGCAGTTCCTCAAATTCTAGATCACTAGTTGTGTGTTCATCATCAGCTGGCATCTCAGGTGAGTCATCTAGAAGATTGATGATAACGTCATCTGGCTGAGGGGATTCTTTAAATGTTAACTGTTTGGCCACAGACGTTATGGCAGTTTGCTTTGTGTTGTGAGCTGTAGAAGTTTCAGCCCTTTGATGACTTCTCTGAACTTCTTGGTTGAACAGCTCCTGTCCTTGCTTAAGTTGCTCCTGCCTAAGTTTTAGCAGTTCAGTGAGAAACCAATGTTGTTGAACTTGAGGGGCGTTCCATTGTCGCTGCTCAGCTTGAGTTCGTCGAGGTGGCAGTCTGATATTGGCCCAGATAAGCAAATCATTCATTACTTCCACCAGAGTTTGCTTATCAGGATGTGGGTGCTTCCTACGAATGGCAAGCATTCTCTTCAATGTGATGACTGGATTTTGTTCTGGAGACTCCTGTCCAGCCCAGTCCATACTCCATCTTTCTTCTCTTCTCCAGAAGCTCATCCCATGTAGAGCAGTTAGAATAAAGTGGGCTTCAGAGTTGAAGTAGTGTCTCCAAAGGTACCAGTAGACATACCTTGTTAGAGCTTCATACAGAGTGGGTATTCCAGCTACATCCTCAATGAAGTTCTCGGCTATGAACTTTTGAACTTGTTCATCAGCCCAACACTTGATGATTTCAGCTCTCGATAGAGCTCTTATGTTTTCTTCAGTTTCTCCCATCGGCGGGCAAGCAGTTCTGAAAAAGTCGGCTCATGTATCCTTTGGAGGAATTCCTCTATAAGGCACTATGCCATCATTTTCAACCGACATAACATCAATTATCTTGATGTTACGGGGAGGCAGTTGAGGAGGAGGTGGATTCCCTGACTTCTTCTTCTTCTTTCCTTTTGTTTGAACTGCTAAGGGCTTCTTCTTCAACTTCCCAGTTCTTTCCTTGAACTGAACTGGTCTGGTAGAGATCACTTCTTCAGGTGAATCAATGAGTGATCCAAAACGAACTTAACACAGAGGCTTGGTTTTGATTGAGCTTCCCAACATCTGACTTATTGTGATGTTGTCTTCTGAATCGGAGTCTTCTTGTGGAGTTTCAACTGCAATCTCCTTGCCTTTTCTTCTTGATGACTCCTCAGCTTTCTTTGAGAAAGCAGCAGTTGGCTGACTGCTTTTGATAGAAATTGGTTTTGTAGCTGGCTGTCTTTTGCCGGTAACTGGTATAAAGTCCAGTTTGCCGACCATCAGCGTGTCGGTTTCCTCTATCATGGAGTCAAAGATGTTCTCCAGTATGATACTGATTCTGCTTGGATAGCACATCTTTTGATAGAACTCAGTTGGTAACCAGTTCTTCTCCACAATATCAACGTACTTCCTTATTTGCTCAAAGAAGTATTGAGCCCAGTTGATGTTGATACCTCTGATGATCGCCGCACATATCTTGTACTTGTGCTCTGACATTTCTGAGTGACTTCCAGTTGTTCCAGTGATCATTCTAGCAGCGACTGATGCTAGAACCCTGTATTCTTCTTGAAGAAGAGACATGAGTGCACTGCTTTTGTACACATCTAAACATTCCTCCCACTTCCACTGGCGGTAGGCTTCCTCTTGATCCACTTCCATATCTAGCAATCGTGTTCCGTTGGTTGGCAGTTTGAACAATCTGCCGAGCAGTTCTGGAGTTATGATCAGTTCGACCCCACGAGCTTCAGTCTCTATTCTGTCATCGTAGCCTTTTGAGTTTAGGTAAAACTCAACCACAACCTCTGGGTATATTTTGATGGATATTCTTCCGTGAAGCTTTTCAACCCACTTTCATTTATCTTTGTGATCAGTGAGTTGCAAAAGGCGGAGTCTGAGCACTTTTCTCTGTAAGCGTCTATATCCAGAAACTTATCTATGTAGAGATTTCTTTAGAATCCTTGTGAAGATTCACCAGTTCTTTTAAAGTTGAACTTTTGTCAAACAGCTGGTGCGCGTCTGTCAGCCATGGATTTTTTGTTTGAGATAAATGATCTAGAAGGGGTAAAATGGCTTTGACTGACTTTATGAATTGGATGTTTTTACTTTTGAAAGTTCTTCAGAACAGTTTCGAGAATTAAAGAATGAGAGATACTTGAATTCTTTACTGTGCTTGACATCGGTAAAAGTGAAAATGAAAATTCAGCCATCCCTTTTATAGAGTATGATGGGGTTCATCCAACGGTTGTGACTCTTCGAATGCCCAACTTCAACGGTCGGATTAACTTAATCGACCCGTCGATTGGCTTTTCATTTCTATCCATTGGGGATTAATGAAGAGAGAGAAAGACGATTCAACGGTAACATTTGGATGACACGAGTTTTTACCGTTTCCACTATTGAGATTTTTGAACTTATCTTTTCTCTTCAGCAGTTTCTCCTTGGCTTAAAACTGATTACGTCATCAGTTGGCTTTGACCGTAAATGATGGTCTTCCTGTTGATCAGTTCCAACTGAGATATCTTCTCGTCAGTTCCTGACTGGTCTTGACTGTTTAGACCTTTATTCAGCTGCTTCCCAGCTCAGCTGTTCTCCTTCTTCCAGTTCAGTTGTTCTCCTTCAGCTGGCTCTTGAACTGATATCTCCTTTTTGAATTTACTTCAGTTCCTATGACTCCTTTGTCAGTTTGATCAATTTGCAGCTTGTATGTTCTGCATAACTGACTAGATCATCAGTTTGAGCGACTGAACTGATGATTTAGTTGAACTGATGAGGTAAACTGATCATCTCCAGTTTACTTATCTCTCAGCAGCTTCTTGTCTTTACTTCAAACTGATGGTTTATGTGGCCAACTGATCAGTTTCTCGTCTTATTGATTGAGTTTCTTTCCAGTTGGAGTGGTCCCTTGGCCTTTTTCATCTAGTTGATCATCTTCATCCTGTGATGCTAGCTCCAGCAGTCCCAACTGTATGCATAGCTCTATGAACCTTGCTTCAGGCAGTGGTTTAGTGAAGATGTCAGCTATCCGCTTCTCAGTATTGACATATTTGATGCAAATGTCCTTCTTCTCGATGTGATCTCTGATGAAGTGATGCCTTATGTCAATGTGCTTAGTTCTTGAATGTAGAACTGGATTCTGAGATATCGCAATTGCACTATTGTTGTCACATAAGATATGCACTTCTTCAGTTTCAACTTTGTAATCCATCAGCTGTTGCTTCATCCAGAGAATTTGAGCACAGCAGCTTCCAGCAGCTACATATTCTGCTTCAGTTGTTGACGTGGCAACTGAGTGCTGCTTTTTGCTAAACCAGGATATTTGTTTGCTTCCAAGAAACTGACATGTTCCACTGGTGCTTTTTCTGCCAGTCTTGCATCCACCAAAGTCTGAGTCTGAATATCCAATTAAACTCAAACTGTCATCTCTGGGATACCATAGTCCAAGATTTATGGTTCCTTTGAGATATTTGATAATTCTCTTAGCTACTTCAAGATGACTTTTCTTTGGATTGGCTTGAAATCGTGCACATAGACCGATTGAATAAGAGATGTCAGGCCGGCTGGCTGTTAAGTAAAGTAATGACTCAATGATTCCTCTGTAGTATGTTTGGCTAACTGATTCTCCTTCTTCATCAAGAGTTAGCTGAACTGATGTGTTTATTGGAACCTTGAGGGTTTTTCCTTTACTTACTCCAAACTTCTTGACTAGCTCCTTGGTGTACTTCGCCTGGCTGATGTGAATTCCGTCTTTCAGCTGCTTCACTTGGAGTCCTAGGAAGAATGTCATTTCTCCCATCATGCTCATCTCAAATTCATTTTGCATTAGTTAAGCGAACCATGTGCATAGATCTTTGCTCTTTGATCCAAAAATTATGTCATCCACATAAATTTGAACCATTAAGATCTCAGTTGATCGTTCTATTCGGAATAGAGTTCGATCAATGACTCCTTTTTGAAACCCATTTTTCAGTAAGAATGTTGTTAGCGTTTCATACCACGCTCTTGGAGCTTGCTTTAGTCCGTAGAGGGCCTTTTTCAGTTTGAAGACTTGATCACCAATTTCAAAGCCTGGCGGTTGCTCGACGTACATGTCCTCCTTGAGCATTCCTTGAAGAAAAGCACTCTTGACATCCATTTGGTAGACTGTGAAGTTGAAGTGAGCTGCATAAGCTAGGAACAGTCTGATGGCTTCCAATCTTGTAACTGGCGCGAATGTCTCATCAAAGTCAATTCCTTCACTTTGTGAGTAACCTTTGGCTACCAGTCTAGCCTTGTTCCTTGTGATCACTCCTTGTTCATCCAGTTTGTTGCGAAAGACCCACTTTGTGCCAATGACCTTCTGGGTTTTTGGCCTATCAACAAGAAACCATATGTCATTTTGTGTGAACTGGTTCAGTTCTTCATGCATAGCCATGATCCAGTCTGAATCTTCTAAGTCTTCTTTGACGTTTGCTGGTTCAGTTTGAGAGATGAAGCATGTGAATAATGCATGCTCGGTTGATCCTTTGGTCTGAACTCGACTTCTTGGATCTCCAACTATCTTGTCAGTTGGATGACTTCGGAGCCATTTGGGCAAGATAGCTTCAGCTGAGTCTCCAGATGGCTCTTCTGTGATGACGTCATCAGTTGCCCTTTCATCAGTTGGCTCGGTATTCTCATCATCTCTTCTCTCTGCTTCAGTTGTGGGGTTTGTGGTCTCAACACAATTTGTGTCTTCATTGACCAAGTTGTTCTCAACCAGTTTAGTACCAGTTTCATTCCCTTCTTCTAATGAAACTTCAAACCGCTCTGGAACAATGTGATCTACATAGTCCTACGAATTTTCAGTTTCACTAGGTGGTACTTGAACTGATGTGTCTATACTTTCTTTGTTCCTGCACTCATTAGCAAATTCATCAAATACCACATGACATGTTATTTCCACAACAAGAGTTCGTTTATTGAACACTCTATAAGCTTGTGCATGAGGAGAATTATACCCAAGAAATATTCTCTCATCAGCTTTTGCACTAAAAGCCTTCAATTGAGTCTTGCCATTGTTGTGAATATAACATTTACAGCCACATATTTTAAAATATGAGATAGAAGGCTTATGACCCTTGTACAGTTCATAAGGTGTCTTGTCATGGGCTGCTACAATGGCACTTCGATTTTGATTATGGCAAGCTGTGTTGACTGCTTCAGCCCAGTACCCTTCAGCTATCTTGGCATCAGCTATCATCGCTCGAGCTGCTTCTTTTAGTGTTCGGTTGCGCCGTTCAGCTACACCGTTTTGTTGTGGAGTTCTTGCAGCTGAGTGTTCATGAGTGATTCCAAGCTGATTGAGAAAGCTGATCATGTTTTGATTCAAAAATTCAGTTCCATTGTCGGAACGAATCCTTTGAACTGATCTTTCCTTCTCAGTTTATAGTCTTCTGATCAACGCCGTGAGCTTGTCATACGTTTCATCTTTGCTCTTCAAGAATTCCACCCATGTATATCTTGAGTAATCATCAACTACTATAAGAGTGAATCTTTTACCTTTTGGAGTTTGAGGTCTAACTGGACCAAACAAATCCATGTGTAGCAGTTGAAGATAGTCAGTTGTTCCTGGTGGATGATTCTTATTTTTGAAGGATGACTTCATCTGCTTCCCTTTTTGACATGGTCCACATACACCTGTTTTCTTGTATATTTCCTTGGGAAGCCCCTCAACTAGCTCTTTCTTTGCTAGGTAGTTGATTGTTTTGAAGTTGAGGTGGTTCAGTCGTTGATGCCATAGCCAGCTTGCTTCAGTTGATCCTTTTGAGAGAAAGCAAGCTTCTGAGTAGCCAGTTGACCAATCAACAATGTACATGTTGCCTCTCCTGATGCCGGTTAGCAAAATTACTCCAGTTGACTTGTCTCTTATGTTGCAGGAGTTTTTGGTAAAGTGAACTGAGTAGCCATTGTCACACAGCTGGCTGATGCTGAGTAATTTGTGCTTTAGTCCATCTACGTGGGAGACTCCATTCACTACTACTTTTCCTTTGACTACGAACCCTTCTCCAATGGTTCGGCTTTTGGAATTGTCTACAAATGTGACGAGTGGACCTTTGATTTCTTCATAACCGTCGAGATCTTCTCTGTCTCCGGTCATGTGTTTGGAGCACCCGCTATCTAGATACCAAATGTCTTTGGTTTTCTTCATAGATAGGATGCTCTTGTCCTGCAGAGAAAATGATTAGCATTTAGGGACCCGTTTCATATCGGGTCCTTTTTGGCAAACTTTTGGCTTTTTATCACTCAAAGAGTCAACTGATTTGGATCGTTTCATCAGTTTCGACTCTCTTTCAATTCTCCTTGAGTCGGTTGAATAATACCTGCGTTGAAAGTGAGTGGGATAAAACAATTCAACTAGCACATAATTATTTCGAGATTTTTGAGCTCTTCTATCAGGCCAATGCCTTGTGTGTTTCCAGTTTATTGGATTGAACCCTTTTGGATCAGCTCTTGGTTCATTTCTTGAATCCAAATATTCATTGTAATGATGATAGGATTGAAATGATTTTCGTTGATCTCTCTTAGAAGTGCTTTGATTGAACTGCTTAGCAGGGTAGGCTTGAGATCTAAACTGGTCTTTCTTGAAATGAACTGATCTATCAGGTTGTCTTGTCGGCATTCTATATTGAGTTGGTGGCCTCTGTTGAACTGGGGGCTTTGGACGAGTGGATTGACTTGAGTGAACTGATGGTCTTGGCTGAGAATTGGGCTTTAGCTGACCAGGTGCTTTAGATTGATAGAACTGACCAAATTGTTTAGGCTGAGTCTAGGGATTTTTCAATATTCATTTTTCTTTGTTTGACTCAGCTGGCTGATCATGAGATCTTGTGAACCCTTTTAGGATTCCCTTATCACTAGGTTGAGCAACTGCTTTTCCTTTTTCTAGGACAGTGAACTTGCTATATCCTAGCCATGAGCTGTCAGTTCCAGTTCTTTGATGACTTAGTATTTCATCTAGGGTCTGAGATCCCTTTTTGAACTTCAGGTTTACTTTTTCTTTTTCAAGGATCTCTTGCTCGAGTCTTTGATTTTCTCCCTCTAGATCAGCAGTTCTCAGTTTCAATTTCTCAAATTCTATAAATTGAGATTCAAGATATTTTAATCTTTCATGATCAATACTCAGTTTCGTAACCTTGTTTCTCAGTTCATCATTTTCATCTTTCAGTTCAACATGCAAATAGGAGATTGAAGTTAATTGGTCTTCTAGCATCATAAGTTTCACATCAAGTTCATTACTAGAGACAGTTGCTTCATTGATATGATAAAAAGAAGTTTGAGAGTCAGCTGTACTAACCTCTTCATCATGGTCAGCCATAAGGCAGAATAGTGCTTCATCATCTGAGCTGTAGCCGTCAGAATCGATTCCAAAAGGATAGTCTGAATCATCCAGCACAACATTCTCGAGATTTGCGACCATTTCTTTTCTTTTGAAGAAACTTCTTTTTACCTTGGCTTTCCTGTCTTCGGGAAGTTCTGGACATTCAAACCTGTAATGTCCTTGTTTGTGACAATGAAAACATTCTCCAAGATTGCGCTTGCCACTTCTGAATGGTTCAGCTGGCCATTCAGCTGGTTGGTAGGCTTTTTCAACTTTTGGTATTTCATCAGTTTGAGGTGAAACTGATTGCTTATCCCGAGCTCTCTGAATCTAGTTTCAAGGCTTGAGATGGACTCTTCTGCCTGCATTTTGAAGGATTCATACCTGTCAACTGCCAGTTGGAGCTTGTTTCCTTTTATGGCTTCGGACTCTCTGCAAAGATCTGCTAGTAGGTCCCATATCTCTTTGGCAGTTGTGCAGTTCTTTGTATCCTTCATACGATCTTCATCTAGAGTTTGAAATAATGTGGCTTGAGCAACGAACTCTAGATTCTTCAACTTCTTCTCTTCACTAGTGAGAAGATTAGTTGGCTTCGGGATCCTAGCAGGTTGATTGATATCAACTATGTGAGCGTCATTGTCCATCATGATAATGATTGGACCGTCTTCGATGACTTCCCACATATTCTCATGAATTGAGCAGAGATGCGCCTTCATTCTCCTGCTCTAGTTATCATAATTCTCAACTGAAAATAAAGGCAGCTTATGGTTTCCCATAGTTGAAATGTTAGCACAGATAAGTAGATCTGATTCAGTTGATCTGCAGAAACAGCTGATCCTTAGAATCAACCGCTCTGATACCACTTGTTGGTCCCGGGCGAGTCGGTATCAGTTTAGAGGGGGGGTGAATAAACTGATTCAAAAACTTTTACTTTAGATGCGGAATAACAGGGCCCTTTAACTCGCTTGATGAAACTTATCTATGCACAAACTTGATGATCAGTTGAGACAGTTTGAGTGCAGCTTGTGTGATATTGTGTGCAGTTCAGAGATATGCAATGATCAGTATAGTACAACACACAAGCGATTTATAGAGGTTCGAAGTCTCAAACTTCTACGTCCTATCTTCCTTCCACAGACGGGCAACTTCACTATATAACTTGATTTTCTTTACAAATTACACAATGAAGGACAGTTGGCTGAACCTGGTAACTACTCACTACCTCAGCGGGTCGACGGCTCACACTTGAAGTCCTTAACTGCTTGCTAGGAAGGTAGGTGCTATTATCATCTTTACAAGGTTTTAGATCTCTTTCGATCTTCAAGAGGTGAGTCTTGAACAGGGGGTATCAACTGTTGTGCTCCTTTACTTGAGCTGAGTAGTTGATCGTTGAATAGCTGGAACTGAGAAGGCTGCTCTGGCTGGATCATCAACAGCTGGCTGAATATCTAGATTATGTGAATTCTTCTTCTCAGTTGGACTTTCGCAGTTTCTGTCAAATGTTGCACTTGAGCTTGGGTGGGAGGGAGAAAGAAAAGCTCTTGCTTGTATATGCGAAAGTTGTGGATGTGAAGTATGCAAAAAGGGTGTTTGTAAACTCTGATTCACTCGTCTTTTATAGAGGAGTGATTTTATAACCGTTGAGTTCCATTGTCCATTGATCGGTGGCTCTGTTGGTTTATCAATGGCAGGTGGTCTTTAATGATCGCTTGGATCATTTGGTTGAACTAGCCGTTACTCTGCCAATCGATCTCCATTAAATTCCAGGATCTTTGAAGGAGCATTTATTCCAAGATATGCTGATTTAACTAATACACTCCAAGGGTCCTCTGGCTTCAGCTCTCTTGGCAGTTTAGAGTTTCAGTTGGCAGTTCTGGATTTCTCAGCTCAGTTAGATTATCGTCCCAGCTGGCAGTTCTGAGCTTGTCAGCTGAGTTTTGACTATGGCTCCAGTTGGCAGTTCTGAGCTTATCAGCTGAGTCTGGCTATCGCTCCATTCGGCAGTTTTGAGCTTATCAACTGACTCTAACTGTTGCTCCAGTTGGCAGTTCTTGAGCTTATCAGCTGAGTCTGACTGTTGCTCCAGTTGGCAGTTCTGAACTTGTCATCTGAGATTGGCTGTTGCTCCAGTTTGCAGTTCTGGGCTTGTCAGCTAAGATTGGCTGTTGCTCCAGTTAGTAGTTTTGAACTTGTCAGCTGAGATTGGTTGTTGCTCCAGTTAGTAGTTTTGAACTTGTCAGCTGAGATTGGCTATTGCTCCAGTTTGCAGTTCTGAGCTTATCAGCTGAGTCTGACTGTTGCTCTAGTTGGCAGTTCTGAACTTGTCAGCTGAGATTTGTTTACTGCAGTTTGGCCATCAGTTGGATACTGCAAGTCTCTTACTTAAACTGATGCTTTATCAGTTTCTTCAGTCTTTAGCCAACTCTTTTCTCCCTCAGTTCAGCTGACTTGGTTGTCAGCTTTTTTTGACTGGTATGATTGTGCCTCCTTCTTTGCCCTTCATCCATAGCGTTAACCGTTTATTCCTTCTCCTTCAATTGTGGACACTGGTCAGAGTGGTGCCCCATCAATTCACATACCCCAAAAATGCGCAAGGTATTAGCGGAAAACATGGTGATCATCTTCTTCATCTTGTTGCAGAGTTGTTCGATTCGGTTATCAGTTTCAGGTACAGAGATGGTTTTGCCCGCAGCGGCAACACTTGTTCTTTCATATGAATCGTCTCTGTTCTCCTCGACCATTTCTCCAATAAGTATTAGAGCCTTAGCTGCCCTCTTGTTCAGGATAGATCCTCCGCATGCTGCATTCAGTAGGGCCCGGTCCTCGCTTCTCAATCCCGAGACAAAGTAGTTCACCAGGTCATGATCTGGAATCTGGTGATGTGGGCATTTCGAGAGCAATTGCTTGAAACACTCCCAGTAATCGTAAAAGCTCTCGTGGGAACCAGCCTTTGTGATTGAGATCTTCTTCTTTATGCTCTGCACTCTTGATGTGGGGAAGTACTTCTTCAGAAACTTTTGTTGGAGTTGACTCCAGTTGGTTACACTCCTGGTAGGAATAGTGTATAACCATTCTCGAGCTCCGTCCTGCAAAGTGAAAGGAAAAGAAACCAGGCGAATGTATTCGCCTATCCTATTAGCTCGTGTGCGTTGCGTCTCACATGCCATCTCGAAATCTTACAGATGTCGTTATGGATCCTCCCCTGGATGGTCATGGAATTTGGGCAAAATCGAGATGAAGTTTGCCCTCAGCTCCTAGTTACCAGTTATTATGGGCAAAACGATGCCCGTGGGACGCATGTTCATGGTTTGAGGGAAACTCAGCTGCCTCAAAGTAAGGGTGTGCGGTGGTGGTCTTTGTTGTTCTTCTTCTTCGTGGTTTGATATCTGATCGTCCTCCATCTCTTCATCGGAACAGAGTGGATTGATGTTGTTTGCCTGACTTTCTTCGCTTGAGGTCAAATCGTCACTGGATCCTTCAATATGATTCTCCTCCTTCAGCCTTTTCAAAAATGCCCTAGCTTGTGCCCTTCTTGCCCTCGCTGACCTCTCTATCTCCGGATCGTAGAGTAAATCTCCTGCGCGGTTAGAACGACGCATATAGTAAGGTAAAACAGTAAATAGACAGAAAAGTGCGCTTACACTCCCCGGCAACGGCGCCAATTTCGGCACACCCGTCGTTTTGGTGTGCAAAATACACTTGCGGGCAAATAGTCCACAAATGCTTAATCTGCCCTCAACGGCTAGTATAGCTGGTGAAGACGGATGTCGATCCCACGATGAGTGTTCATAACCTTCTGTCTTTTCTTAGTTTTGGTTTGGGTTCTCAGTGTCAGTCTAAAAACCTTGCTAATAAACTTAAACTAACTAAATGCTGAAAAGGAAATCACAAGAGAAAATATCAGTAATAAAAGTGTTCAAGTCAAAGCATCAAGTCATTTGGTAGGTATGCACAATCCCGGGTAAAACATATGTAATTACCACTACTACCCATTGTGCCCACACTAGCAGAAAGGTCAAAAACCGAATCCCTATGGCCAAATATGGGTAATTGTCACTTTGAGGGTTAACCGGTTATAGGAAATGGATACAATCGGCCACTCCCCAATCACTTCTTACATTATATCGTCTAGATGATACGATCGACACCTAGGGACCTAACTATACAGGAACCTAAGGAGAGAATCACACAAAGGTTTTGCAAGTCTAGCAGCTTTGAGGGCAAAAGCGACCCGATTCTAGTAGGTTTGACACGGTCTTGTGCCTGCATATACTACTCAATCTCAACTACCAAGGCTGTCACCCCCGGACTTGTTACTATGCGGGTATCGAGGCATGGGTCACCTATACACTCCCACGTAACTAACACTAGTACCAGTTAATCAGAAATGCGCGCTTTCATCTCCAACCACCCTTTACCCAGTCTAAGTGAAAAATAAGTTAAGATTGTGAACCTTTAAGGCATTGAAGTCCGATTACCTCATGCTCATATTCTACCCTTAGACCATTACTTTGACTTGAACAGTGGATACTTAGCCACTAAACATAGAAACGAAAGTAAAAGAAATGATAAAAGACATCTTACTTGGAAAAGAAATAACTCAATTAACTTCTGGGCCCAACCCCAGTTTTGCCAACAAAACAACTTAACTACCTCTCGGTGGGCAAATCGCCAGCTTCAGGCAGACAGAATATCCAGAAAATAAACTAAGTACGAAAACGGGAAATTGTATCTTCGAGGTGCAAAACTAGTGTGTGTACGCGTGTTCTGATATGAAAACAGATAAAAGTATTTATAGCAAATGAATTAAGGCTTCAAGCAGCCCAGATTTCACCCATGCAGGGGTTCTTGCACTCCTCCACTTCCTCATGTTCATGCTCTATGTTCTTCCTTGTTTTTAGGAGTGGTAGCAACAAACCCTAGCGTCTCCAGCAGCTTCCTGATGTCCCCACTTCCTTCCCAACGTGTTTAGACCTCCCCAAGACTCGGAACTGACCGCCACATCACCTCCACATGCATGTAGGAACTGTCCCGCGATTCTGTTGCGTAATTCTCGCAACAACCTTGACTGAGTCATCGGCAGGCAAATCAGTTCTTTGTGCCCTCAGCATAAATTGCACCTGTCTGTGCCTATTATGGTGGTTTTGTGCCCTTATCCTCCTGTAATCAGTTTTACCCCCAAAACTAGACTCGACTCTATACTAAACACTTAAAAAAGGTGTAAAAAGATAAAGGAAAAAGCACGAATTTGAGTCTTCATCAGTTCCTAAATTTCTTTGGCTATTTTGCAGTTCTTCGTATCTTTCATCCGATCTTCATCTAGGGTTTGGAATAGTGTAGATTGGGCTATGAACTCTAGGTTTTTTAAGCTTCTATTCTTCACTTGTGAGTACATGAGTTGGTTTGGGAATCTGTGGTGGTTGGTTGATGTTGACGATGTGTCCATCATTTGCCACCATGATTGTAATTGGTCCTTTTTTCAATCACTTCCCACATGTTCTCGTAAACTGAGTAGAGATGGGCTTTCATTCTTCTGCTCCAATTATCGTAGTTCTCAACTAAAAATAAAGGTAGCTTATAGTTTTCCATAGCTTAAGATGTTAGTACAAACAAATAGATATGATTCAGCTGATCTGCATACATGGCTGATCCTTAGAATCAACTGCTCTGATACCACTTGTTGGTCTTGGACGAGTCTAATAGAGTTTAGAAGGGGGGTAGGGCTGAATAAATTCTTTTCAAAAGTTCTTAATAGTGTGGAATAAGTAAGGAAGCTGACTCGTTGTTTAATATGTTTGTACTATGGCAGTTGTCGTAGTAAGATATAGTTGTGCAAAATATCGTGGTGTGTGTTGGAAAAATGATTGAATTAAAATATTAAGTACCCAACTTACCAAATTTATTTGGCAATGCTCGATTTGTTTTTTGTGGAAATAAATCAGAGATATGGAAATTTCATTTCGAGTAGAGTGACGTAGTATATTTACTTGAATTTTTCCGAGGTTTGATGAATAAATAATTATAGCTCAAAGTTGACTACTTGGAACTTGAAACTTGGAATAAAATGGAAATAGGAAAATGGAATTATAGTAAAACCTCTATATAGTAATATCGTTGGGACCATAGAAAAATATTACTATAGGGAGGTTATTCTTATATAGAGTTTACATATAATTTTTTTTAAATAATTAATATATATTATATAACACTTGGAAATGTCTTTTCATATTTAAAAATATGAATTTAAAATGTATATAAGATTCATTCATATGCTCTAACCGAAGAATACATCATGTAGGAATCACGCAAGATGCGCATGGTGATAATTCAGAGAATGATAGTGTAGAAATAGAAAAAGTATTGTGTCAATGAGCTTCAAATATGTTGGACAAGTTGGAGATGTTTTAGATTCAACAAGAAAGTGCCATGTTGACTAATTACTTATAACGTGCAAATTAAAGGGTGTGATATTAACCCAAAAAAATTAAAGCGTTGTCACAACTAACTTTAGATAAGTATTTCATACAATCTTAAGTTTAATATAACATATGTAGTTAAAATAGTTCTAGACATTTTATACAAACATTTAAATATATATGAAATTTAATGTCACTTTATTACTATATGGAGGTAAATTTTTTAAGAATGGTCATAAAAAATACCGAAATATTACAATGTAGAGGATATTCTTATTTATAACTGGTCCCAAGATGGGACCACAACTTTTTATTACTATAAGGAGGTTATTCTTATATAAAGTATTATTATATAGAGGTTTTACTGTAATTGCCATCCCGCATTGGAAAAAGATTGAAGTTGGAAGCATTTAATAAGGAATAAGGCACAAAGAGAGAGTAATCAAGTGCTCCTCTCTATGGTGTACATGTGGTGGACTTGTTGACATTTTATGGATGAAATAGGCAGGCTCGGTGACGTGGCATGCGCAAAATGGTGCAGCGAAGCAACGCACTACTTGGCGAATAAGACGGTGGTTCGGCAGATGTGGGCTCGGTGATGTGGCAACCTTTGGGATGCAAATCGGTGAGCCCGTTGGACGCACCCGTTGGCTGAGAACCACTCCAAAGCCGAGGGGTTGGGACCCTTGGACCATGACTCACACCACTTCGAGCCAACTGTCCAAAGAGTGCACTCTTTCACTAACAACCACCAAACTACTATAAATAGAGCCCCCCCCCCCAGAATGGTATTCAACACACCACAACAAATCATTCGAATAGATTCAAATTCACAAACATCAAATACATATCATATCATATTATATAGTGCGTCATATGAACATTTTTCTCTTGTTCCGGATATCGAGTTGTTCATTAAAAATTAGTTTTGGAGTACAAAAATTCTAATTTTATTAGTCGTTTTATCTTGGAGATGATTGTCGAAATCTGTGTGTACAATTATGGGGCATCTCGTCTTACCGTGAGAACATTTTTCTCTTGTTCCAGATATCGAGTTGTTCACCGAAAATTAGTTTTGGAGTACAAAATTCTAATTTTATTAGTCATTTTATATTGGAGATGATTGTTGAAGTCTGTGTGTACAATTATGGGGTAATCTCGTCTTACGGAGAGAGAATCCAATTCTCGACTCTACTAAGCCTAATTTCTGTCCCATTCCTGAGAAGAAAGATACACCAATATCCTACAGTGTGTTGTAGGCAGATACAAGTAAGGTAGTTGTTGGTCCCGGTGCGAGCCTTTGTCAGTTTAGAGGTGGGGTGAATAAAAAGACTTCAAAAAATTTCAAGACAGATTGCAGAATAGATAGGGCCCTGACTCGCTTTTGTGATTTATCTGTGCTAACTGATCAGTTGAGAGACACTGACGGAAGCTTAGCTGGTGAGTTGATCAGCTTGGGACTGATAGCTTGAAAACGTGGCTGAAGCTTGTCAGTTCAGTCTGTGTGTGAATGTGAGCAGTTGAATAACTTGCAAAATTGTAAGACAGTAAGAACAACACACACAGAGCTTTATAGAGGTTCGAAGCTCCTCGCTTCTACGTCCTTTCTTCCTTCTACAGAAGGGCAATCCATTATGCAAGTGTAAAGTTTCTTTATTACAGTTACACAGTGAAGAAATCATGTTGGACCTGAAAATGGCACCCTTCAAACCGAGTGCGGCCTCTTTTCCAACTGTTGCTGTCCCGGAAGAACGGACCCGTCGGTACATGCTCCTCTTAAGCCGGTTTCTGGGTCGATAGCTCACACTTACCTGTCCCAACTACTCGTTGAGACTTTAAGTGCTATTGCCCATCTTTACACAATTTTAGATCTCACTCGATCTTCAAGAATGCAGTCTTAAACTGTTATCAACCTGGAATGCTCCTTTCTCTTGAGCTGGGTGGTTGATCTTTAAGGGACAGAACTGAGAAGTTTTGTTCTTGCTAGAATTCTGCGTCAGCTTAGCAGCTTGCTTTTGACTTGAAGCATGCCTTCTCAGTTTAAGACTTTTCACACTTTGAGAATCTTGAGCTTTGAGCTGTAGAGAGAGAAAAAGAAATAGCTCGTTTTCTGCACAAATAGCAAAGTTAGATTGGCGAAAGTCTTCTCTCCTCTATTTTTTTAGGCCAATTGATCTCACCCTCTTTATATAGATGAGTGAATTTTGACCGTTATGATTGGTGATATTTAGAGATCACCCGTTGCATTTTTAATGTCTGTAGCCGTTTGAAGCTTTTTTTAATGAACTAGCTATTTTGACTTTTAAATTTCTCTGCTCTAAGATCATCAGGATCTTTCAAGGATTCCTGTTGAGATCTTCATTAACTACTTGTCAGTAGGAGCAGGTGATTCGGCTATCAGTTCTCAGACATTTAGCTGATGGGCTCTCAGTTGTCTCGGCTTTCAGCTCTGAGATAGTCTAGTTGGTAGATCTTCAGCTGCCTAGAGCTTCTGTCATGATATAGTCTAGTTCGGCTGACTCATCAGCTGAGCTTAAGAGCTTTCATTTCTAGACTTATCAGTTGGCTACTGCTTAAGCCTTTTCTCTCTAACTGAACTAAGGTCAGTTGAATAAAGACTCAAAGCGTTTAGAGCTGTTTTACCAGTAAACTGATCTTTGATCAGTTTAGGGCCAGCTCTGACTGATCTCTTTGATTGGATCAGTTTTAGCTTTCAAGCTGACTCTGTTCATCAGTCTATCCTGGCTTTTTACTAAGACTGTTGACTAACTCATCCGATGATACCTACCAGTCTCCAAAGTTCTCTTCCCCCTTTACAGCTTATCCCAAGCTTTGAAGAGTTTACTCTGACTGGTTTGATCAGGTAACCTGTAAACTGGTTGACCATGCTTCTTAATAGCTGTCTCTCATCTCAGCTTGAAGTCTTACTTGGTCATTGTCATTGATTTTCAGCTTATCATATCCTGTAGTTTTTTATTACATCATCACATATTTTGACATCTCATCAAAACCATCAATTGGGATTTTCCCAACAATTTTCCTAACAGTAGTTTAAAGCAATGTACAACACACAAGGATTTTATAGAGGTTCGAAGCTAAAACTTCTACATCCTGTCTTCCTTTTTCTTAAAGATAAATTCACTATATAACTTGAGGTTAAACTTTACTTATTATATAGAAAACAAGAGTTGAACTTGGTAACAATGACTTACGACACTATTACCTCATCTAGGTTGACTTCTTACACTTACAGTCTCCGACGAGTACACTACAAGAAAATTGCGAAATAGTGACAGAAAAATCCATCTCTAATATGATTTATTCCGTCTCTAATTATGATCAGAGACGGAAAAAATCCGTCTCTAATAATGTGGTCGTTAAATCAGTAGCGACGGATGTATTTCAGTCGCTAATATGTAGAGACGGACTTGAGACGGATTTGTCCATCTCAAGTTTGAGTGGACAGAATTGGTCGCCAGTTTCATAGAGATGGACATGCACATCTCAATTCTGTCTCTAATGTTAGAGACTAACGTAAACCATCTCTAGTTTTTCAATAAAGCACCAGATACTAAATTTCTACGCATGGAAGGAACATACAAAGCATTGCTCAAACTAAAGGTTTTTCCAGATGTCAATTTAAGGAGAAATTTTCCTTTACCTAGGACTTCAGCGACACTAGAGTTGCCCATGTAGATGCATTCACCTTTTCTAGTTTCCTCGAACTCGTGAAATAGATCCTTATTGCTACATAAATGTCTTAAGGCTCCCGTGTCTAACACCCAGTCCATTTTGTTCTCCACCAAGTTCACCTCAACTACAACAATAGCAACAATATCATCAATTTCAGTTAAATGAGCTTGATTAGGCCTCTGGGATTGTCCTTTGCGTGTGGGGCACTGGTAAGCTTTGTGTTCAGGGTTTCCACACACCCAATGAGTGAGTTTGGATGTCGACTTCTTTGCTATCTTCTTGTCTGCAGATAGATTCTTTTTCTTCCAATCCGGTTTGTCCCTTTTCACGACAAAATGGCCCTTTCCTTTACATGCACCAGATTCGACAAGATTAGCATTAACAAAGTTAGACGACATAGATAAGGATTTATCCTTGAGTCGATTTGCCTCCTCTATGCGGATGTGACTGGTTAGTTCTTGCAGTGTGAGATCACGGTGCTTGTGATTCAACATGTTTCGGTAATCAGTCCAGGACAGGGGAATTTATTGAGAAGAACATTCACTTGTAAGATTTTGCACATCTTCATTCATTCATTTAGATTAGTGGCTGTCAGATTTTCATATTCATCTAGTTGCTCCATTACAGGTTTATCATCAACTATCCAGAGTTGCAGCCACTTTCCAACCACATACTTTCTTTTTCTGGCATCATCGCCCCCATAATTCTTCTCTAGCACTCCCAGATCAGTTTAGCCGATCGAGTATTAAGGAAAAGATCGAAGAGACTGTTGGTGATGTGGTTAAGCAAGTGACCCCGAACAGTCTTATTATCTTTTTCATATTTTTTGACGAGCGTAGAAGCACTTGCAGCCACCCCTTTTGCTGTTGAAGTGTCGACTATTTTCTTGACAGCAACAACAATGTCAGTTTTTTCCTTGGTAGCGGCAGCAACATTACTTTTTTCTTTAACGACGTCACCATTATCAAGAGTGATAACGATGGAGTCAGATTCATCGGGCGGGTCAGAGAAGGGCACGTAGTTGACTTCCAATTGTTCAAAGAAAATTAGAAGTTTCTATGACCACCTTTTGTAGTTCGAACCATCTAACGATTCCAATTTCGACAGATCGGGCAGAATCTGTGAAGAGGAAGCCATCAATCATTTTAAAATTGTTATTGTCGAAGAGGACTTGAACATCAGCGTACACCTGTAACGAAGAACAATAATTTGGGAAGCAAATGGTTGCTAAGACGTGGCAAAGAATCCGCCGCCTTAAAAATGATTACGGCTCGCCCGTGGTATGAAGCCTCTCGTCGGTCATTCCCAAGGTTCACACAGCTCCTGCTCTTTCGTGTACACTCACGATAGAACAATATGGAGAACTCGAACACTTGCTCAGATGAAAGATAGCAGAAGCAGTTTGTAACATAGCTGTATTTTTCCCAGCCAAAACAGAATATATATAGCCATCTGTAGAGCCATTTCTCCCACCAAAAACTCCACGATTAAATCGTGACCAATAATTTCTCCAAGACTCAGTCAAAAATAGAGACAACTAGGGCCGAAAAGAATGAGGAGAAATAACAAAACGCATCCCAACTCATGAGCCCAATTAGATAAAAGAATAAGCGAAAACTTGCTTGCCATTTCCAACACTAGACTCATCATATTTCCCCTTGTCCAGAAACATTCCTCGCTTTACTCCTAAGTTCCATACCAGAGCCACTCATTGCCCCTTACTCACCGGTAGATCCATTTTTTTCTGATAAATGAAGATTCTCTCTCTCTCTCTCTCTCTCTCTCTCTCTCTCTCTCTCTCTATATATATATATATATATATATATATATATATTTTCAACATGGAAAGTTGCAAGATTTTTAGTAAAAAAAACTTTATGGTGAATGTTTGAAGTACGCCGGTAGCGAGGGTCGTGGCTATGTATGGTGGTGATGGACTAATGGTAGTTCGAAAAGGATGTAATCGGCACTCTAGGTAGTCGAACCGCGTACACGGGTTTGGGCGCCGATAAGGCGCCAATTTTTCCAATTGGGCACCAACGCTAATTTTTCATTTCATTTTATGTTTTTTTTTTAAATTTTTCATTTCAAGGACATATCTCTATAAAGCCAAATTCTTAACTATTTTGTGAGATATCAAGTTGTGTTATTATACCATCTTTTTATTATAAATAAGTAAACAACATGTATGTCAAAATAACAATATTATATTATATTACATTATGTATATTTTTATAAATGTATTCTATATTAACAGTATAAGAATATATAGGAGATATACATGCAGTATGTAATACATTATTTCCAATGTTATGATTTATTTATATATGTAAATTTTAAAATTTCTAAGTTAAAAATAAATAAAAATAAAAAGTTTAGGCTCCGCCTAGATTTCGCTGGAGCCCCATCGAAGTTTTAGGCCCCCCTTGACCGCCCGGCTGGTGTTTAGTGAATTCTGCAACTCTGGGTGTAATTAAGAATTAGACAGTTTTAGTATCTTTAATTGTAATCTTTTTAAGTTTCAATTTGATCCCACTATTTTTAAGATTTTACATATGTCAGCCACATGAGATTGATTTAGGCCATGTAAGTTTTAATTTGGGCACTTTAGAGTATTTGTCTTTCATGTCAGCTTTAAAATATTGGGGATGCTTAATTTATAAAAAATTTTAATTTATATTAAAATTGCAAAATTTTAAAATTGACATTTTAAACCAAAAATTGGATAAATATCATGATTTTAGAGGTAATTAACCTAAAAATTATCTAAGACTTTAACATTATTTATAATTTACGGATTCCCAAACTTCTTATTGCTCCAAAAGCCTATAAAGCTAATTCACAGACATTTTTAATATGCTTCTGAAAAATAATCCTCATCGGATCCATTTAATTGTCGTTTTAGAGCTCGTAGGCTTATTTCAAATAGAAGAACCGTCTATTCAGCACCTAAAAGATGAATAATATCAATATAGTATCTGAAGATGAAATTGTCAATTAATTATCCAAAAAATAAAAATTAATTATTAATATACAACGCCAAAAATCATGTATTATCACTTTATCAGGCATACCATGCAACTTGTTGGGCATAGGCGCTTCGCCCATAGGTACGCTTGAATCTAGCACGGAAATTTCCATACAGTGAACATGTCATGTAACCTTTTTTCTTCTGGCAACGTTGAAAAGTCATTTCTTTCCTTTGAACTTTTCACTTTTGTCACTTGATCACCTCAATTTTATTTTATTTTTTATATAATTTTCCATTTTTTTTTCTTTTCCTACATTTCGACTTCAACTTCTTTATCATTCTCTATTTATCCACTTCAACCACATCATCGTCGTCTTCTTCTACTACTTATTTATCAGTTTCTATTTACCCACCTCAACTACATGTTCTTCTTCTTCTTCTTCTTCTTCTTCCCTGTATAACAGTACCTGCACTAATATATAAGGCTTAAAAGAAAGGCCTTGCTCTTCTAAATATATTTATAATTCAAATATTCATCTTTCACTTCAAAAATATTTTAAATTCTAAAAAAATATATATATTTACTAGATCCATTTTTTCTTATAACAATTAAGGCATGTTAATTAGATGTTTCGTAAAAATCATAGTATATGATAAAAGTTGAAAGAGAAATAATATATAATTTATATTTTCAAATTAGCCCACAAATATATTGACAAGACTGATCACGAAGTAACAGAATAAGTGTTGTCAAACTAATTAAAGTTTACTCGTTTAAGTTAACAAACAAGTTTTATTAAACAGGTTCAACAAATTTTTATACTACTAAGTAATATAGCTTAAGCTCATTTACTGTCATGTACGTACGTGTGTGCTTATGTACGTTTCATTTTCTTCTTTTTTACAATTAATTATCACTTGAGGCAAAAAGGTTTCCTCATATCTCTACTTAAAGACCCATAATAAGGCTATATCAGTTGGTGCGATGCCAGAATGTGAGATAATTCATATGTGGAGGATCAAATCTTGTTGGCAATGGTATGAATAGACTTTTTTTTTCTTTTTTTTTTTTGTGAATGCCGAGTGTGAAAAACAAAATCTTAATACCCACCTATTAAGATACATGTCACGATTTACCTTCTCTTATAAGTCTTAAAAGAGGGATATTAGGACTGTAGGAGTACCCTTAGAGGAGGTTCATCAAAATTAATAAAAAGGTGGAGAGTCCATGCATCCTTAACGTACAAAAAACTGTTGACATGTCTCTCCATTGCATACCATTAAAGAATCCATGTGACTAATTGACTTTAAGTCTTTTTTTGTACCCATTAAGTTAGGCGAGCTATCAATTAATTAAATTATGCTTAAATACTTAATCGATAAAAACGCATGCATGCATTAAATTTGAAGTTACTTTGGCCCTTTCAAACTTCTTATAATAATTAATTGTTGCATGCAATTGACTCAAAGGACACTACGCTTATTCATGACTTTCACTTTAATTACTTGTAAAATCATACACCATATGCGATTGTTAATTCCATGTATATTGAAGAGTCAATGAAAGACACCCAACCTGCAATGCATTCTGGGTGTGATAAATATTTGTAACTTTTTAACTATTGTTTTATTGGCCACGCTGCTGATTTTAATCAATAGTTTTATATAGTGTATTCCATTTAATTATACAGTAGTGAGTTTCTTGTGAAACGTGTTTATATATATATATTCAATCCATTCCATTCATATAGATTGATTGGATTTTTCACTTGGATTAAGAAAATTATTGAAAAGAACAATTAAATAAGTAAATTTGTTAATATATATGCCGATATTTATTTCATTTGACGATGGATTGATGCTTAATGTAAACAACATATTGGATATGTGTATATTAATAAATGAACTAAATAAATATAGAAACTAGTCTATATATTGGGACATCCAACGAGCTTATATACATGGAATGGGGGGAGTATATAAGATTGAGGGTCGGAACTTCGACAAAAATGATATTTATAATTATAAAAACGACGCTCCTACGTCAAAAAGTATTATTTTAATAATAAAAATGATATTTCTCATGTTATAAAAGTGTCACTTTTATAAACTTGACAGTTCTAGTTACTAAAAGGATTATTTACTTTGCAAAGTAATAAGGTTTTGAATTCGTCTCTCATGAAGTTGACATGATGTGTAGAGTTAAGGGGCAACTTAAGTAAATATAAGAGGGCAGTTTTTCAACTCGTAGATTCATGTAGGACTAGAGGAGAGGTAAGCAACCCGTATTTGGAGACCCTAATTTAATTAGGTATAAAAGCACTACTTAGTTAGGCAGGGATATAAGGTGCAGCTTATTTATTTATTTATTTACTATTATTATTTATTTAACACACTAGTTAAGGTGCAGCTTATTTAAAACAAAATGATCCTTGCATTTGACGGTGTAATATTTTCTTTGTAAAGGTATGAAATGAAGTTTAGAAATTAAATTCGGTACTCATCTCCTCCAAAATTTAAATAATGAGGAGGATATATACGAATATGAATAATTTTAGAATACATAATTTATGATAATTAAATACCACGGTTAACTCGAGTCTAATTTTGATAAAATTATACAGAACGGAATTAAGCACATCGTGGATGTTTATTTAAATAATAAAAGTAATTATGAGATTTAAGATAGAAATAAATTGTAGTAGTCAACATTTAAACATTTAAAAGATGTAATAAATCCCACTTATTTACGAGCCCCATATCAGGTTTTTTTTAGATTTGGGCTTGGGCTATCTCTACAGTTAGACGTTTATGTTTTGAATGTGACGTAGCATCTGGTACGCCGGAAGATTCGATGCTGCACGCCTATGTCATTGATACGGCCCATTTTAGTAACAACATACGTAAATTCACTTCTAATCCTATTAGAATAAGATCAAAATACTTTTAGTCTCAAAAATTATTTTTCTGGCCTTAAATGATATTTTTTTGATAATTTTGGTCCCATAAAAAAATTTATTCGATAATTTTAGTCTCAAACTAACAATTTTGGTGAATCTTAGATGTGTCTCGTGCATATGAAAACAAACTGCATGCGTTCCAAAATCCAAGGCATCCTGTCATTTTATCTGAAATCAATTTGTGTTGTCTAGTGCACCAAATATCTTAGTTAGTTTGGAATTAAAATTGTCAGAAAAATATCTTACGGTACTAAAATTATCGGAAAAATATATTATAGGATCAAAATTGTCGAAAAAATATCAATTGGGAACAAAAAAGTAACTTTTAGGATTAAAAGTGTTTTGATCATATTCTAATGGGACCAAAAGTGAAATTTACTCAACATCTTTTTTTTTTCCAGCATATACTCCTTTTACTATATTCGAATTAGCTATATTGTAAGCTTTTCAAGATTAAAGTGATTAAAATTATAAAAAAACCTATAAATATTGTATTTCGTGAAGAAGATGTTAATCAGGCGAGAAAATAAAATAAAAATATTTAGGGGAGCAAAATGCAATTATCCATAACTCATTTCTCAATTAAACTATTGATAAATTAATAAATTTATCCTGGAAGTCGGAATTTCAATGATTGAAACGGATATCAAAACATCTTATTTTCTCGGTCTCAATCCTAAAATTCACACTTCTTAATAGAATCATTGGTAACTACGTCAGTGACTGAATTTGACTATCGCAATAGTTTGGGACATAGAGTGCAATTAGTTATAGTCTAAACGGATAAAAGTAGACAAAAGTAAATAGTAATTGGGAAAAAACAACTTTTAAAAATAAATAGTTTGTTAGGCAATTTGTACTATATTAGACTTGGTCCCCACACCCAATGATTGACACATTGTACTTTTGGCAGGCATTAAATGCACCTAACAGCCCAAACCCTAATTCTAAAAATGAAACCCTAACAGCCTCGATTATATTTAGTAGCATCGATTAATTCATAGCCTTGATTAATTTTCTAAGTTGAGCCTCGATTATGGTGATTTATGAAGAGTTGATGATTTAAATAGCAATTCTTCTTAAATCGATGCTTCATCGATTAATTATGTATTAATCGATGCTTCATCGATTAATATTTAATAAGCATAGATTAAGAAAAAACTCCTCGATTTCTTTTTTAACATTTGCTTCATTGTGTATCCTAGATTAATCGATGCTTACTCGATTAACTATGAACGATTAATATCTAACCATTATTGATTAATGTTATTAACCGTCGATCATGCAATTTTGTCGAGACCTTCATTTAAAAGAATCGAGGCAATGTTCCCTACAATTAATCATGTTTTTTTAGTGAATGCATTTATTTCTTGTCTAAGGTAGGTACTAGTTTCAATAAATAAAAAGAAAAGGTTGTTGGCTTCATTAAATGAAAAGAAGGGGAAGGTAGGACCGAATTAATGAAAAGAAGAGGATGTTGTACCGAATTAAATACATTCTAATGTTTTATAACGAGGTAGGTGAATTTTCTGAATAAATAGATGTAGAATCCGGAGCTCATTCACACTACAATACAAATCTCATTCACAAAAATCATACAAGTTTTTATTCACACTACTACAAATCGACGAAGAATAGGAAAAGTTGGAGGATTTTTTTCGAGCAAGGTGTGAAAGAAAAGATTTATCTAGAGAAAAAAATAGAGTTCGGAAATTTTCACCAATTTTCAAAGGTACGTTTTGTACTCCATTTTTTGAACTTATTTTGCAAATATTTATTATTTTGATTATATATTGCATGTGTTGTTAGATTTACTTTGAAAATAGAGTGATACGGCCTTTTTTGGAATTGGTTGGTAATGTTTAATTTAGGTTAATTGTTGTTGGTTTTGAATTTAGTCGATGTTTATGTGATTTTGAGGGTTGTATAATGTTAACCTAAATATAATCGATGCTGTTATAGAAGCGTTTAGGCTGTGAAAAATTATTCGATGCCTTCATTGATATAATCGATGTCGTAGAATATAATTGATTAGTGTCTTGATTGATTATTTGATCTTAATTGTGGTTTATTTGTTGTTAATTGTGGATTATTTGTTGTTAATCGATGACTAGCTTTCTATCGAGGAGCATAAAACATAATCGAGGAGCATAAAAACAATCGAGGCCTTCCTCGATAATTATAATAATAATCGAGGCCTTCCTCGATTAAATTACATAAACAAAAACTAATCGAGGCCTTCCTCGATTAATTTGAAAAATAAAAACTAATGGATTAGTTAAAAAAATTAATCGAGTTACTAATCGATTAATTTTAGAAACAAAAACTAAATCGATTCACTAATCGATTAATTAAAAAAAATCGATTAGTTATTTAATAAAAAATAAACTGATCGATTAATAGTTTAAAAAAAAAGTAATCGAGTAGTCCTTTAATTAAAAACAAAGGAATCGATTAATAATTTTAATAAAAACTAATCGATTAGTACTTTAATTAAAAACAAACTTATCGATTAATAATTTGAAAAAAAAAACTAATCGATTAATAGTTTAATTAAAACTAATCGATTAGTAGTTTAATAAAAAAAACTAATCGATTAATAGTTTAAAAAAAAAACTAATCGAGTAGTCCTTTAATTAAAAACAAACTAATCGATTAAAAAAATTAATCAAGTTACTAATCGATTAATTTTAGAAATAAAAACTAAATCGAGTCACTAATCGATTAATTAAAAAAAATTAATCGATCAGTATTTTAATAAAAAAACAAGCTAATCGATTAATAGTTTAAAAAAAACTAATCGAGTAGTCCTTTAATTAAAACAAACAAATCGATTAATTTTTTCAATAAAAACTAATCGATTAGTACTTTAATTAAAAACAAACTAATAGATTAATAATTTGAAAAAAAACTAATCGATCAATAGAGGCTTGGGGTTTATAGGGTTTTAGGGTTTACGTTTAGGGTTTAGTGTTTTACAGGGTTTAGGGTTTAAGAGGGTTTAGGGTTAAATTGTGATCTCATGTAGCATTGTTTAAAAATTGTCCAGATGGTTAGACGCCACATTATTGTACGTCACAGTGGACGATGGGAGAGATCAGAATATGTAGATGGGGACGAACAACTCGTGACGATGTCATCCGATAAGCTGTGCTTTAGCTCACTAGTGAGGGAGGTTCACAAGTTGTTGCGGACTGACCCAAACAGGATCGAGTATGAATTATTTTACCTCACCAGCACCAATACTGGCAGACGAATCAGAGCATCTTTGCAAGATGATGGAGATTTGCTTGATTTGCTTCACGAGCAGACTACTGAACTCGTCGTGTACGTGATTTCAAGACAGTTGGAAGGTTCTGGAGCCGGACCATCTATGAGGGATGACTATGTTCCCTACTTTTCACATGCAGAGACGCATGGTCCTACTGCAGAAGAAGAGGGAGAAGGAGAAGAAGAGGCAGAAGGAGAAGAAGAGGGAGAAGAAGAAGAAGAACAAGAACAAGAACAAGAAGAGGTGAATGATAGAACGAGGTTGGTGGAGTCAATGTTGACAGAATTCAGTGGTTGGCTTCGTTCTTCTGCTGATCGTACAGACAGATTGTTGTGCTTGACGGGAGTCGTCCCACCATCTACCACCGGTGTTCCGTTTAGATCTGACAGGCCTTCGAGCAATTGGGTGGTTCCCCTTGCTGACTGGGACATTGCGGGCCCACTATCTTGGGATGAGGGACCAGCACCAGAAATAGATACACTGCACCAGGGAGCTATTTTTCGGACGAAGGATGATCTCGCCCTGGCGGTCGGTATCTATCACATGCAGAATCGAGTGGAGTATGCCGTGTATCGCTCGAACAGGTCACGATTGGGCTATGTTTGCAAGCATGGCGGTGATTGCCCGTTCAAGTGCTTTGCGGTTGCTGATGGGCATATGCGGAGAATATACAAGTTCAACGGCACTCACACATGCCATCTTGATATGGGTCGAATTGCTCCGCGACAGGTACCTACACGAGTGCTCGGAAAATACTTTGCTCATAGATTGGTGGACGAGCGGGTTGTTCTGAAGCCGAAGGAGATGATGGCGGAGCTTGTGCGTGAGTTTGGCATCCACATCGACTACAGCTTCGCTCTGCGCACGAGGAACATTGCCATTCAAATGGTATATGGAGACTTTGACAAGTCCTACGCACAGTTGCCCGCTTTCCTTCACACTCTGCAATTGATGAATCCGGGAACTGTAGTAGACATGGAGATCACGAGTGATGGTCGGTTCAAGCATTCATTCCTTGCTCTTGGTGCGTGTGTCAATGCATTTCTCCAGTATGCTCGTCCAGTGCTTGTGATCGATGGGACCCACCTGAAGGGAAAGAACAAGGGGGTTCTCTTTGTTGCTGTGACGAATGACGGCAACGAACAGGTCTTACCTGTTGCAGTTGGGCTCGGACCGATAGAGAATGATGAATCTTGGATATGGTTTCTGGCCCACGTGCACATGGCTCTGGGTGATATAGATGATCTTCTCATCGTTTCGGATCAGCATCAGAGCATTAAAAGTGCTGTGGAGGCCATTTTCCCAAGAGCGACGCACGGACTGTGCTACTACCATTTGAAGAATAAGATGACGAAGAGAGGGAAACACGTGACGACGCTGTTTCAGGAGGCTGCCTACGCATATCGGAGAGAGACCTTCCAGGAGAGTATGTCGACGTTGGAGCAGGTCTGTCCAAATGCATATCAGAAGCTGTTTAATATTGGCCCAGTGCATTGGGCTCGTTCACACTGTCCCGTACGGCGCTACGGGTTCATGACATCTAATGCGGCGGAGAGTCTCAATGCTCGTCTGTTGTGGGCGAGGAGGTTACCTGTTTGCTCATTGTTCGAGATGTTTAGATCAATTGTTAAGCAGTGGTTCGTCGAGCGACGTGCGGCAGCAGTGGGCTCGAATCATGTGTTGACTGATGGCATCGCGCTTAAGCTTTCGGGTAACGTCGATAAGGGACGCTACTATTCCGTGCGTCCCACTACATTAGCAACTTTATGGAAAGTCGAGGTTGGGAGGGAGGTCTACATGGTCGATCTTCAAAACCGGACCTGTGACCGTCGTGAGTTCGAGCTGGACTTGATCCCCTGCTCTAACGCGGCAGCGGTCATTTGGTACGACATTTAAATCTATATTTGTTCTTATTTTTTGTACATGTACCTAATTGAGTGTGTTTATTTTCCCTTTCATAGTTGTACCGGGGCAGCTATATATGATTATGTGGACAGGTGTTACAAGGTGGAGAGCTTGGTCGGCATGTATAACTCGATCATCAGGGGTCTGCCTCATCCAGAACAATGGATTATGCCCGATGCGTTTAGATCACGAGTGGTTTTGGCGCCAGAGATCAGACGACGTGCTGGGCGTCCATCTACATCCAGAGCTCGAGCCCCGTTTGAGGCCTCATCCAGTGCACGGAGGCAGCTTTGCACTAGATGCCATGGACAGGGGCACAACAGGCGTGTATGCACATCCTATTTACCCATTGGCGGTGTTGATCTGAATTCACCGCCCGAAGATGTTCCGCGGAGAAGGGTGCTGAAGAAGTGTGGCATTTTCGGTAGTACGGAGCATATGCGTCCTAGATGTCCTATTCGATTGTAAGCGGATGAGCATTAGTCGATTAAATTAAGTTATTTTTTGAACCCTTTTGTTGACGGGACAACACATTTTGTCACGAAAAACATTAATGAAGAAAAATATTTACATTGATCAAGTTCAAGTACAAAAACAACACACAAGTCAATATTTAAATGTCAGCATCTACAAGCTAGGTCTCTTAATGTAAGTCAATGAATATATCCGAGCCCTTATAATCCTCCGATAGGCATGTACTCCCTCCTCCGACAATCCGGGCGGAAGTCCTGCACCCAAAAGCCGATCCACGTACATGCAGGCATATACTCCACAGCTCGTCTGGTCCGTCTGCACGAACTGGTCTAGTATAGTCTTGTCTAGAGTGATCGCAAAAACACAACGAGGCGGCATCTGACGACCTACCCAAAATCCGGCACAAATGAGTAGGCGGAGTAGGGGCATCAACTCTCTATCCCGCCTCTCGTACTGGACGCGGTTGGTCGGATCGTCCATCTGAAACAGAAATGAGTCGTAAAACTCTACGACCCAGTCAGCAAAGCGGATACGAACCACTACCCAGTGCTCCTTTGCGACGTCACATACCACAATCGCCTGCGACATAAGATCGGGATCATATCAAGATTAATGTCACCAAATAATGTATGATAATATATCAATTTCTTGTGAAGCTCACTTACATAATCACGCCCCATCCATGGCACCTGATACCGCCCATCCCTGCCCTGGATCCGATGTATCAGTCCCTCGGCAGGTGTCCATCACTGGTAGTCATCGTCACCGTATGCACATGTGCACTCCGGGTCAAGAGGATGCAGTCTCTTCCATGCGGCAACGAGGGCCTCCTGCAAAAAATGAATTATGATTAAGCGTCTAGTAAGAAAAAAGACAAACTATTTTCAAATTAGTACTTGAACTCACATATAGACCAGTAGTAGCCACCGTCGTCCGACAATGGTTGTCCCTCTTAACTCGTCGAGCCATCGCGCTCAGAAAGTAGCTCATGTGAACATCCTTCAACTCAGTCCTCGGATCCTCAAAATGATCAAACCATCCCTGCCGCAAGCGATCGCCGTTGAAATGGAGCTGAACAACGGCATCCGGACCCAAGGATCTAAATCGTGGGTAGGTGACTTGGAGTGTGCTATCATCGATGTCATTCATGAGCTGATAGGTCGCGCTAAAACCACTATGGCATGGAGCCGAAGTGCTAGTACCCTCCGGCTCCACAGTGGGCTGTGGAGCCTGATGACCAGAACTACAGTCGCTCGGCTCCGGGCTGTGGCGATCTCTATCCTGAGGCATGTGTGACCTTCGAGAGCGGCCACCCAGACCAACTAATGCACGATCAATCGCCCGATCCACATACTCCTAGACACGGGGCGCAATAGTCGTGTCAATAAGCTCCTGGACACGGGGCATCACTCGATCCACAATCCTCTGAATGAAACCCTCTGAGGGCTCCCCACTGCTCGGCGTGCGATCCCTCCTCAAACGCTTCATTCCCCAAGCTCGAGGAGGGCTCTCTGGATCGATCGAATCAGCCGTGTGCATTGATGCGTCCTCAGTGAGGGGCCGGGCTCCAGGCTCAGTATGATCTGGCTCGTCCCTCAATGCCCGGCTAGTTGAGGGTTGACTGGTCGCCTGACGACCCGTCTGTGGTGTCCGAGCAGCTCTGGTGCCTCGGGCTGATGGGGGGACAACCGCCTCTGCCGATGTGGAACAACAAGATGCCACATTTGCAAGCATCTTCTTCTTGTTCCCGGATCGAGCGGGAACATATCTCACGCTCTGAGCTCCAGGCTCCAACTGCAAGCTCATGTAATATGAAGTTGCCGTCTCCTCGGGAGATGGCACCAACGTAACCACACGTGACTGCATGGAATTATTAATAATATCATTAAGATGAATTAACAAATATAGATCGAAGATTCTAAATATATCAAGAAACATCAAAATGTACCACTCGCTGTAATAAGATGGCTGGGTCGGTGGCAGGGAGTCTGAATGTCCACCTCAAACATCGAGGCACAGTGAGTTGTCCACTGTGCAGACCAGCCTCAGTAGCCAACTCTGGTATCACCTCACAAGCCCATACCTGTAAAGTGAATTAATGGATTAGTTACGTATTCACTTGATTTAAACTAATTTAGAAGAATTAAATTTAAACTAATTACCTGGAGTGCCCAGATCGGCCCGTAAAAATGATACTCTCCCGATCCTTTCCCGCCCATAGCCTCTCGAGTCCTGGGGAGAAGGCCAATGTAGTGCACCAACGACTGGTAAGAATATGCACCCCATGGAAACGAGTTCCATCGCTCCACATCCTCCGCTAGCGCCCACACCCATGGATCCATGGCCCAGTGCTGATCTAGGCACAGAATCATCCGGTATACGAACAATATGTTCACAACCTTCACATAATCTGTAGCGTCTCTGGCCATCCCCAAGGCGGAGAACCTGTCCTCCATCTATTTGATTGTCGTACGCTTCCCTTCGAATAAACGGTGGTAGACCGATCTCCTCGGAACAATATGAGCGCCATGAGGATCGAATGTCGAGCTGCCGAAGCGTAAACCTGACACCAAGGCGTACTCACTCGCACCGAACCGCAGCTGGGAACGATGAATGTGAAACCATGCCTCTATCCCCACACGTGCATGATCCGGCGCGTGCACCTCGAACGTCATCAGCGCGTGCATGACCCTCTTCTGGACGTCACCACCTCTGTAGTCCAGAAAATATCCGAAACACCCCGATCTGAACAGTCACATGGTGTCACCACCAATCGCGAGCAGTGTGTCTCTAATCGTGTCAATAACACCGGGGATGGCGTACACGACGACCGAGGGCGTCCGCCTCCGTAACGGCAGTCTAACCCAGTCAATCTAACAACATTTTCAAAATTAAAACTAATAAAGTAAATTCTTTTAATATTTCATATAAATTGGAATTTCTTAAAATTTAATTTTAGGCTTTTTTAGTTTTTTTTTTAAAAATTATTAATCGATTAATTTTTTTTTAAATTATTAATCTATTAGTTTTAATTAAACTATTAATCGATTATTTATTTTTTAAATTATTAATCTATTAGTTTTAATTAAACTATTAATCGATTATTTAGTTTTAAAACTATTAATCGATTAGTTTGTTTTTTATGAAAGTACTAATCGATTAGTTTCTTTTAAAACTATTAATCGATTAGTTTGTTCTTAATTAAAGTACTAATCGATTAGTTTTTTTTTAAATTATTAATCGATTAGTTTGTTTTTAATTAAAGTACTAATCGATTAGTTTTTTCTTAAAACTATTAATCGATTAGTTTGTTTTTTAAAATTATTAATCCATTAGTTTGCTTTTAATTAAAGTACTAATCGATTAGTTTTTTCTTAAAACTATTAATCGATTAGTTTGTTTTTAATTAAAGTACTAATTGATTAGTTTTTTTAAAAACTATTAATCGATTAGTTTGTTTTAATTAAAGTACTAATTGATTTGTTTTTTTTAAAACTATCAATCGATTAGTTTGTTTTTTAATTAAACAACTAATCGATTAGTATCGTTTTCCCCAAAAGATCGAGCTTACCTCATGTCAGTTCAATCTTCTCATGAACCTGAATCTTGGATACTCCAAAGCCTCCAATCATTCTTGCTGGAGAGATGCTATACAGGAATAAATCAATGCCCAGGAAAAAAAGAATAAGACTTAGTCTCATTGCCTGCAGGGAAAGAAGCCATTGGCTGCAAGTGGATTTACAAGATCAAGCATAAAGCAGATGGCTCGGTAGAGAGATAGAAGGCGATTAGTTTGTTTTTTAATTAAATAACTAATCGATTAATTTATTTTATTAAACTACTAATCAAATAGTTTTTTTTAATTATTAATCGATTAGTTTTAATTAAATTATTAATCGATTAGTTTCAAAAAAAACTATTAATCGATTAGTTTTTTTTTAAATTATTAATCCATTAGTTTGTTTTATTAAACTACTAATCGATTAGTTTTTTTTAAAACTATTAATCGATTAGTTTTTTTAAATTAAACTACTAATCGATTAGTTTTTTTAATTATTAATCGATTAGTTTTTTTTAATAATAAATCGATTAGTTTTTTTTTATAATCATTAATCGATTAGTTTATTTTATTAAACTACTAATCGATTAGTTTTTTTTTTAAACTGTTAATCGATTTGTTTTTTTTAAATTAAACTACTAATAGATTAATTTTTTTTAATTATTAATTGATTAGTTTTTTTTAAAATTTTTAATCGATTAGTTTTTTTTATACTATTAATCGATTAGTTTGTTTTTTATTAAACTACTAATCGATATTTTTTTTTTTTGAAACTGTAAATTTTTCTTAATTAATAAATTGGTGCCTCGATTATTTTTTTTTAATTAATCGATTAGTGACTCGATTTAGTTTTTGTTTCTAAAATTAATCGATTAGTAAATCGATTAATTTTTTTAAACTAATCGATTAGTTTTTATTTTTCAAATTAATCGAGGAAGGCCTCGATTTTTTTTCATTTTTGTAATTTAATCGAGGAAGGCCTCGATTATTATTAAAATTATCAAGGAAGGACTCGATTATTTTTTATGCTACTCGATTATATTTTATGCTCCTCGATAGAAAGCTAGTAATCGATTATCAACAAATAATCCACAATTAACAACAAATAAACCACAATTAATATCAAAAAATCAATCAAGGCACGGTATCGAATAATTTTTCAAAGCATAAATTCAAAACCAACAACAATTAACCTAAATTAAACAGTAACAACCAATTGCAAAGAAAAACGGCAAATTAACACCAAATTAAATTAGGTGGACGATTATTTCCATAAACTAATCGATGTCAAAATTAATCAAATACATATCTAACAATGAACAAATGTAATATCAAATCACGATTCATAGTTTCAAGAACTGTTAAAATTTGAAACCTACTTGCGAAGAAGACGTCGCTGCCTCTTGTCCTTGTCCTCCTTCCATCTCCGGCGTCTGCTCCTTGTAGCTGCACCGGCTGAGTTCCAAGAGAGAGAGAGAGAGAGAGACGTCGATTTTAGTTGGGCAAGGTTTTGAATTTTTTTTCCAGAAATCGCCGCAAGAGTGGAAAGGGAGAAGAAGTGGTTGTTGAATAAAATCAATGGAATTTAATGCCTTTGAATTTTTTTTAAAACCCTCGCTGGAAGGAGAGAGTTATGGGTAGTGGGTGGTTGGTTTTTTTCCAAACCCTAATCATAAATATTGCATGTGATACCTTCAATTTATTATTTCGAGATATTATTCTCCTCTTGCAGATTTTTTGCAGATGAAGTACAATTTCCATAACTTTTCAGATTTTGTGGGACCAACCTTATGTAAGATAAAGTACATTTTGCCCACATAACACCTTAATTTTAAATCTTGTTGTTTTTTCCCAAATATAATTTACTTTTGTCTAAATAAATATTTCTCCCTTAGTTATAATTCAAGACTTGTGAAAACCTTAATATTTAAGAACATAACTAGAGTGTAATTAACAAGATTTTCTAATACTAAATATCTTATAGGTCCAATAATATTATTTTATAAAAATAATTTCATATCGTATATTGAAAATAAATGGGGATTTAGTAGCTCATAGAATCTTCGAAATGAATTAATTAGCCAAATTATACATTCTTATGTTACAGATGGAAAAAAGATATTAGACGGAACTGATCATATATTATAGTATATGATTTGGAAGAACAATGAAGGAGTAGATCATGTGATCAGAAATTGAAACTAATGACACAACTTTCCAACTAGCAATTTACATTCTTTTAGCTAATTATTTTGCAATATTCCAATAGTTACTTATTCGCCACCGATAAATTAACATGGTATATAATAAAGGGGTATCATCAAATTTTAACTTGATATGTCAAGGGGCTAAAATCTGATAATACCCTATAATAAATATTATAATTAACTCTTTTTTTTTCCGGCTAATTTCCCAAATCCAAGCATCGCTGGCGACTCTCCTCTTTCAAGTTGAAATTATATACGCTTTCGTATAAATATTCATAAACTATAAGAATCACTGAAAACTGCAAATGATTAAATTTTGGTGTACGTAATTCACTATTTAGACAATATAGCATGATGTTGTTATGACTTATGAAACCATAGTACAAAAGTGGATCTTTATGATTAGTTGGGATCCACCAAGAGGTGCGATAATTATATATAAATGTGTAACAAATTAAATTATTGCACCATGATATGTCGGGCTTTATTCCAACAACTGTGACATTTATGCTTTTTTCCATCTTGCAAATATATATGTTGGCAATCATGCGATTATTTATTTAATAATAATAATAATAATAATAATAATAATAATAATAATAATAATTTAGATTACATGTGACCTATTCCAACAATTTCGATCTTATTCAAATAAATAAATATTAATAAATACATATAAATATGAAATATCATAAGTTCCCAAAATTTATGTTTAATGAAGTTTATTTTTTCATTTATTGATTCCTTTATATTGAATAAAATGAAAGAAACACTATACTGAATTTTTTTATATCAACAAGATGCGAAGAAAACTTAAAATAAAATAGAACATACATAAATAAATAAAAACTTGTGACAGATCACTTGATGGGGATCTGTAAGTAATATTTATATTGAGATTCAAATTAATATTTTATAATATATTTGTGTTTGAATTACATATAAAGACAGTCCCACACACAAGACTCTCGTGCGAGAAAAATTTAGAATAATCTAGAAGTTGAATTAATGGAGCAAGATGGTCCGTCCCTAATGTTTTTAAGCAGCATTAAAGGCGGTGGCGTACGATTACAGGAGAGCTGCAAATAATTATACCTTACCGTTTGGTATAATGGGCCATGGCCCAACAATGGCCCATCATAATTTCCACTATAATTAGTCATCAGACATCTCATGTGATCATATGTATATTCTTCCCTAACAACAAGAAATATGCTGAGTTACTATTTTTTAAAGCAGTAGGACCTCACTCTTTGTTTACGACTTATTATCCAAATCAAATTTATTTAATTATTTTCATACTTGATATGTTTCGGCCATCTGTACGCATTTTCAATGTAATATTTTTTTGTTGATTTAACAATTCATTTGATAGGGCAAGGCACAACTCCAATGGACCTGCTGTTTTGAATGTAGACAATGCATTAATTGATCATCAAACTGTCAGTATCATAAGATCGGTCAGATTAAAAATTTGTTTTTTTTAAATAAAATAAAATAAAATCGGAAACAGCCAATGTTGTGGAGTAGAAAGCCGCCAGATTTTTCGTTATAACTACAGAGTTCTAGAAAGTTGTGGATATTAATTACAGAATTATATATATATATATGTATATATAGAGTACGAAGAAAAAAAAAACCATCATATATATAATATATGCATGCATGTAATGAATTATAAGTAAATATACGCAAATATATGCTTAGCTGGCTAGATAAGTAATCTTGATATGTTTTGCATTTGCTTGCCACATAATGTTAATTACCTAACTTCTCGTAGAATTTGAAATGCTCATTTTCTCAACTTTTTTTTTTAATTGAAGATGAAATTAATTGTGCATACATGTATATATATGCAATTGGCTATAGTGATGTGAGCTCAATTGGGAACTGGGATGTTGCAACGAGGTAGCTAGGATTAGTACGAAGTAGGAAAAAGAAGACCTCAAATAATTCAGAAGAAATGGCGAATCCATTTACTGGGAAGTAACCCTATATAGGTTTCCTCCAATTTGCAAATTTGACCGCTCCGTATAATAATGAATAAAAAGTTAGGTCATATGATATTACATTGTATGTCACGTTGGAATTTACTTACATCAGGGGCAAATATTTACTCCTATACAGTATATAAATGGTCCTGCGTATACCAGTTATATATGTGTGTATATGTGTGTGTGTGTCTTGTATCAGACAGAAAAAAACATCACTTCTAATATTGAAACGTATAAAGTTGATCTACTGAGAAGTACTACTATTTTTTCTATTGACATTTTTGTAATTATTACTACATTTATTGGATTGAAAAAAATATCACTTCTAATACTAAAAAGTATCAGTTTGGTATAAGGCTTATATACAAAGGGTGTACCCAAGTCTTTGCCTTAGTCTTATAATTTTTAGTTTTTTTAAGAAAGCCTAGAATATAATTAATTAAATTGATTGAATATATATATTTGATCGTTTTATATATAAAGAACGGTAAAATGAAAATGTATAAACTCTATATTTCTTTTTTATTATTTTTTTAAAGAAAACAAGAACGAAATTTTAGATTGAAACGAACTATTGAGAATGTCATCTATAAAAGAAGGTTCAACCCAACAATGTTACTTTATGTTTCTTGAAGATGAAAAAAGTCAATAAAATAAAATAAAAAGGCACGAAATCCCCCTTAAAGAGTTATACTAGAGTATCTTTCGTGTGATGTACGAACGAGAGGTATGTATAATTTTATTTGTTAGAAATTATAATTATAGAAAAAATAATAAAATTATCATAACAAAAAAACAATTATTGAGAATTATAGATTTTTTTACATTTGTTATAATGGTCATTGAGAGAGAAAATTTCGATTTTAGTCCCATAGGACATGGGTTAGTCCGATTTTGGTCTCATCCCTATCACTTTTAGTCCCAAATCGATTGAATTATCAATTTTAGTCCCGCCGTAACGTTTTCCGTTTAAAAAATTATCGATTTTGGTCCCATTTTGATATCTATTTTGGTCCCAAGTTTTCCGTTAAAAAAATTATCGATTTTGGTCCCATTTTGATATCGATTTTGGTCCCAAACAGAAAAATGCTAGAAATATTTTTCTTTGCAATTCAATTGGAGGCAAAATTAAACTGATTTGGTAGAAATTTAACCTAATTTAGTTCCGAATTTCCCACAAACATGCATCTATATATATCTACTCACCAAACCATCAAATTACAACTACTAAATCAAAAGAAAGCCATTTTTTTTATTTAGTTTAATTTTCTGTCGAGCTCGAGTTCGATCAAGAAGATACTCGGCTCGTTTGCACCCCTAAAGGCAAGGAATTTTTTTATTTAGTTTAATTTTACAATATTGTTTATGAGTGTTCACCACATCTAATTAGTATTTATAATTATTTTTAATATTTAATTTTAATTTTCAATTAATAATTCATTATTATGGTTGATTATTTCATAATTAAATTCTTGTAAAATGTAAAGTAAAAAATCCAGGAAAAAATTATACTTTCATACCTACATTTTGAACTTTCACTACAAAATATTCACATTTTAGCGATGGAAGCGCGCCAAGTCAAGCCCAAAATATTAAAAATAATATAAAATAATAAATATATATATAAAAATATAAAATTTTAAAAATCGTAAAGTAAAACTAATAAAAATATAATAAAAATTTATACTCATAATTAATTAGTAATTGAAAAATAAAAAATATATATAATATTAAAAATGTAAAATAAATAAAACATTAATAATATTAAACAAGTTAATTTCAAATTCATAATTAATTAGTAATTAAAAAATTAATAATATTAAAAAATTTAAAAATCATAAAGTAAAATAAATAAAAAATATTAAAAAATTTATATTCGTAATTAATTAGTAATTGAAAAATATATAATATTAATAAATAATATATATATATATATTAAAACATTAAAAATGAAATAAATTGTAAAATGTAAAATAAATAAAAAATCAATAATATTAAAGAGATTGATTTCAAATTCGTAATTATATAGTAATTAAAAAATTAATAACATTAAAAAAAATTAAAAATTATTATGTAAAATAAATAAAAAAGTTAAAAAAATTTATATTATTAATTAATTAGTAATTGCAAAATAAAAAATATATATAATAATATTAATAATAATAATAATAATAATAATAAATATTATAAAAAATATGTCGTTATAGTGTCGTTAACATAAAAAAATAAAAAAATAAAATTAAAATACGTTGTGTGTTCTCTGTTAAGTTTGAGACAAAAAAATCCGTCATTAAATATCTTAATCTTAATCCGTTGTTAATGTGTCTGTATTTTAAAATGAATTATAATCTGTTGTTAAATCGCGTTTTTATTGTAGTATTTTTTTAAATAACTCAATTAAAAAAATAATAAAAAAAGTACCCCCTATTTACAAATCTAACATTTGATCAATTTTTCGGCTCAAAAATCGTTCATAGCTGATTACATTTTAGGATTTCTATTTCGCTGAAAATTTTACTTTTGGTCCCATATTATCGATTTTGGTCCCAAAACTAGCGGCCGTTACCCCATTTATTTTTTCCGTCTAAATTGTGGGACCAAAATTGATAATCCAAGTCCTATGGGATCAGATTTAATAATAATTTCTGAAATAGGACCAAATGTGACAGGTTTGGGACCAAAATCGGACTAGGCCATGTCCTATGGGACGAATATCGAAATTTTCTCGTCATTGAGATTAAGTCCAACAAAAAAAAAAAGAAAATGATTATTTAAACATAATTTTGAAATTCAAATTAGTCTCGAATTACAAAGAAAATGTATGAATTGCTACATTATGCAACATTATTTTTTATTTTCAAAGTATAAATGTGAACTTTTTGCTAAAGTGATTCCCAATTAATAATAAACTAGTACTTTTCATGTGTGATGCATAAATAATTATTATCTTTTAGATTTGTAATATTATGATTATTTTTATTTTCTATATATTGTGATTCAATTTTTTAAAATTGATAAAATGACATGCACATGAGTTAAATAATTAGATAAAAAGATCAATTTTGTGTAGTTACGACAAATAAAAAGAAAATTAAATTTTAGGAACTAAATGAAAATTCGTATTAGAAAGATCAAATTGGAATATTTTAATTATAGATAAAAATGTATAATTTGTCCACGATTAAAAAATATTTGATTTCTTTGAATATATGACAGGTATAAAAAAATATAATTCTTTAATTATTTAATGATGAAATTGAAATAGAAAAATAATAAATCATTGCAAATTATGTTATGCATATATGGTATTATTATTATTATTATTATTATTATTATTATTATTATTATTATTATTATTATTATTATTATTATTATTATTATTATAGTGCAACACAAATGAAAACTATTTTTTTAGGAGACAAATGTAGAATATTACAAATTCTCCACCTATGCATAAAAAAAATGTTAAAAATCTCAAATTTTCAAGTAAATGTCGTCTACTGTGTCTATTAATTCAAAACTGTTATTTAAAATATAATTATCAAATCATGTGACAATTTTATTTTAATATATGTATAGATTAATATTTAGTGGATTGACATTAATAATAAAAAAATTAATTTTAAAAATTAGCAATAATCTTATAGGAAGAAATTATTTTTAACAACAATTTTATTTTTAAATAGATAAAGACCGTGAAAAAAATAGTAGTTTCCTACCCCTTCCCAAGCTAGCTAACTAGTAATTAACTACCTCAACATATTTTTCCCCTATAATTACTACGCCAGTTTTTAGTTTATCTATACATTTTACCCAACACCTGAATATCTTAACAAAAAAAAATTTAAATTTGAAGAACATTTTTTTCAATGTTTTTTTATAATTTATGATAAAGTTAATAAAATAAAGAGCATATTCGAATAATGGTATAATTACTACTCCGGTGAAGGGTTTTTAATTTATATTATTTATATGGTTAATTAATTAATTAAAACATCAGATGAATTTTTTATTTTATTTTTCACATTCGTGCGCATACATAAATTGCTGTAGATATTATTATTATTATTATTATTATTATTATTATTATTATTATTATTATTATTATTATTATTATTATACATTGAACAGAGGACAAGAGGTAAGGACAAAATCACGCGGAAGATATATAGTGTGAGAATTGGCTGTAATTGGGATGTCATTTTGTGAATGTATATATATATGATATCTCCAAACGCTATAGTGTGGACTCAACCGCACCTTCGCCTACTTTTCTGTATGTTAGGCTTAACGTGCATGCTCAGATCCAGATGGGCTCCCCATTGCATTAACTATTTCATTTTCTACTGCGCATCAATATAAAGGTGTTTATAATTCGTTAATTTTGAAAATATTTGAAATAACGTAAAAATAATACCGTTGATTATATTCTCGCAAAAAGACTGAATTATTCTTAAATATCACAAATTTATATCAAATTTAGCAGCCCTAATTATTTAATAATAATAATAATCATATAAACATATCTATTTATAATATATGAGAAAACTAGAAAGACAAGAAATATAAAACATATATACTTAAATATGATTAAGGTAATCTAAATAGATGATAAAATATAATCTAAATATGATCAAGATATAATCTTGACAAATTTTTTATAGTTTTTTCTTCATTTTTTTCGATCTCAAATTTTCAATTGGTTGTATTGTAGTTTAATAAGTTAATTTCACTTTTAGTTCCATTAGAATAAAGTCAAAACACTTTTAGTTAAAATTGTAACTTTTTTGGTCCCAAGTTTAATTTTCACGATATTTTTAATCCCAAATGATATGTTTCTATGTTTTTTTGTCCCAACACTAACCGAATACTTAACCGCCATTAAATATTGGGACCAAAATGTTTAAACATATTATTTGAGACCAAATTAAAAATGTCGGAAAGATTAAAACTTGAGACAAAAATGAAGAAAAATTAAAAAAATGAAATGTACATTTTTTTGTTCCAATTGTAAGTTGTGTAAATGGATACAAGTATTCAAAATCCAAATAGTAAGTGCTTTTTTAGCCAACTTTGATAACACATGCTTTTTTATTCAAACTTTTTCACAATCTCTCAAATACCCTTACTAAAATGGGGCCCAGTCAACAGATTTCTTTTGACTCCTTTTTGAAATTTCTAAAAAACTCACATGGATACAAAAAAACACACGAATTGAATCAATCGGTCCCCTTTGCTTTTCTATTCAAAGTCCTCACGAAACTGACGAATGGAGACAAAAAAAACACGAAAGGAAACAACCGATCCCCTTTGCTTTATAATTCAAAATTCTCACGAAATCTATACACACGAAACTCTTCAAAAATTCTCACGAAACTCTTCAATTCTCACCAAAGCTAAACACGCGAAATTAATCCAAATTCTTACGAAAGTCTGTCGACATCGAAGCCATGGAAAATCTCGAGCAATGGGCTGCTGATTATCAACAAGTTAGAACATTAATTTCATTTTTTTTAGTTTTGAATAATTTAGATGATTTAATGTCAAATTTTCGTCAATTTAAATATGTGGAATTGGATGCGTTTTATTTTGCCAATTTAAATGAGATATTATGTTCGAATTTTAGGGTATTTGGTATGAGAATATGTTTGAATGTTGCGAAGTATTGAAATATGTTGAATTTTTTGGATTTTGAATCATTTTTTTGCCCTGTTTTTCTGGATTTATGTTGATATCGTGGGAATATATACTCACGAAAACGATCTCGTGAGAATATATTTACACGAGATTTGTTTTCGTGTCTATAATTATCCCGAATTCTACTTTTCGTGTAAAAAAAACTGTGAGAATTTATTTACACGAAATCTGTTCTCGTGTAAATATATTCTCACGAGAAGGGATGTCGTGATAATATATTTACATGAGAACAGAATTCGTGTAAAAATATTGTTACGATTTCTTTTTTTTTATAATTGTTTTTTGCTTGCATCTTTTATGTCAGAATCAATTCTTCGTCTCAATCATTGGTAAATTCTCAACATGTAGATATCTATATCATGTCCAATTAGTTTTAATTTAATTATATTTGTTATATTTTTGCATTATTTATTGCTAATTTTTTGTATATTATTTAAAAAATAGTGTGATTGGGTGTGGAGGAGAGAGGATTTAAAGAACATCACATACGAGATCAATTTATACTGGAAGAACAATATGAGTGTAATTAGAGAAGTATTACACGTGTTTAGTTGTGGGCCCGAACTATTCGAGCAATTTAGGAGAGAGTCGTGTTTTGGGCATCTGATAGATTTCGTGGGGGGAAACAGTTGTAACAATGCTCTACATGCATTGTTGAGTAGGGAGGTGATTATTGACGGTGCAGAGGAGCATGATATTTGGTTTCGGGTTGGAGAAACTAATATTAGATTTTCTCCGAGTGAGTTTGCTCTGGTGACTGGACTGCAGTTCGGAGGATTCGATTTTGATCCGTCTGCATCACATCAGATTTCTAGGAGATCTTTTTATTCCCGTGAGTTGAACAAGACACCTCTGAGAGTGAAGGACCTACTTGAGAGGTTTAGGACCTATTCACTAGGAGATGACCTCATGGTCGCCAATGTCATGTTCCTGCACACCATGATCTTTGGATATGATCAGACACACATGATAGATGACTGGGTATGGGTCTTAGCCGAGGATCGGGATCGATGGAACTCATTTCCATAGGGAGCTTATGCATTCAGTCTCTTGACGCATTATATGAGTTTGGTACCGTCTACTGAGGTGGAACTGAGGAGAAAATTCAAGAAGACGGAGGAAAAAGCCAGATTGTCTTATCATTTCTATGGACCGGTGTGGGCTCTACTGGTATGAATCTCAATTTTGTCACGATTATGACTGTAATCTTATTTTATTGAATATAAATTGATCAATGTCTTATTCGACAAGTGTGGGCATATGAGGCCTTACCGAGACTCGGTACACATTGTGCACAGGTTCCAGCATCAGACGCATTGCCCAGGTGTTTGAAGTGGGCCTTTAAGACGAAGACTGCGCGTCTGGGCACATTGTTTTCTAATGAGGTAAGCATTTATTTTAAAGAATGTGTGTTTTCTTGATTATTTGAAGTGTTTCTAATCAATTCTTTACCATTTGCAGCATTTATGCTTCATATATATATAGCCGAGTGAGCATGAGTTGGCCACTTCATATTACAGAAGTGTCTTGCTCGGTGATTGTATGGGCGTGACGTATGAGGCGCAGTGCAATAAGAGGATGAAGCCCACTTACCGAGAGCTAGCTAGAGTGCATCAGCATAGAGCTCCCTCTCCTCTCAGAGCACCCTCTCCTCCCAGAGCTTCCTCTCACTCCAGGCGACCTGGGAGTTGCATTCCTCGCACGTGTGCAGATACGGGTGCAGTTGAGTAATCCAGGAGACGACGGAGTCGCCCTACAGAGAAGCGTCCTAGACTGGCCACTCCCACATCTAGCACTAGTGAGGATCACCAGTGTTGCAAGCATGTTGGGCAGATGCGAGAAGTGGCGCGTCAAACAGGTGAGGAGATACTCCGTATTATGCAGGAGCGTGATGAGAAGCGTGAGAGGGCACACAGAGAGTATGAGGCGGAGCGTGAGAGGGCACACAGACAGGAGTATGATGACATGTTTCATAGATTGAGGGATTTCGTTAAAGACATGTTCAAGAAGTTTGTCCCCAGATCCCGGTCCCGGTCCCGGTCCCGTAGTAGGAGTCGCTCTCAGGGTAGATATCAAGAACATGCACGGTAAGAGAGTTCTCAGCGATCGGCACCTCGTATGGTACATGATTACGATGTAAGTAGTGTTTTGTATGATTTTGTCTGATATATATTTTTAAATATACTAACTAATTTCAGTACAGGTTGAGGGCCCACATCTTGAGGATGTATGTGTTGAGGTTGTAGGGCCCACAGGTGACATTAGGATGTTGGATCACATTCCAGTCCTGTTACGCCTAGCTCGGCTAGGCCGAGCTCAGTTAGTGTGTCGAGCTCGATGAAGGAATTTGTTGATTTTTGATGCTGCGGGCCAGACGCGCGCTTAAGTGTAAATTTGGTCGAGCTGGATCTGGATCATGCCTTCTTTGATGAATTGCTCAACAACAACAAAGACATGTCCACATAATCTATGGATCTGATCTTGTATTGCCTTCAAATCAGGCTGGCCGAGGGTGGATTGAAGTCAGGGGTGAATTCACGGAGCACAGTCATCTTGCAGACATCATTCTTCGTAAGTTTTCAATGGTTATTTTGATCTAACAAGTCAATTAATTTTATAATTACGTTAATATTTGTTTATTACAGTATAAGTTGGTGCATGAGTATCGGCTCATTCATCCAGAAGATGTCAAATTCACGCAGACATTCCCCCATTATGAATACGCATGGTGGGGTTGGGATGATGAGCTGGTCCAGATCGTCAGAGGGGAGCAGTTATTGACGGGTCCTTGGTGGCAGGCGAAGAATGTAAGTGAACATTGTTAAATTCCAATTACGATACATGTTTCTTTTATGACTGTTTTGTATATTTTTGTGTTTGCAGATCATCACCGTTTGCCATGTTGATGGACATTTCGTGACCGTTCGGATTCGTCTAGACTGCTGGCGAGTTGACTTGTACGATTCATTGTTGCACAACATGATGGATCCGATGGATGAGCCCACGTATTCGATGGGTGAGCACCAGCTCTGGCCATTGATGCATTTGATTCCAGGACTGCTGCAGCATTGCAGATATTGAGAGAGAGCCAGACGTACTGAGATCTGCAGACCGATGGAGTTCTACAGAACGCCACTCATGTATCAGTTCAGGCAGACAGATGGTGTGAGTTGTGGGGTTTTTGCTGCCATACAAGCCGATTGATTGATTTCGTCGAAGACATTTAGCATGGATCCTACTCCGGCTCACTTGGACAAGTATAGGAAGCTTTTAGCTGTTAGAATATTCGGTAATTGTAAGAGGGTAGCATGAGTAGGACATTGACTTATGTGGTGTTTTAGTACTGTGACTTGATTTAATGTTGATGTTGATTTAGTACTTGGACTTGATTAATGTTAATGTTGATTTAGAAGGATACCCTTGGTCTTCCCCTTCAAATGAGTGCCGTCAATGGCGATAACTGGACGCATACACACTCTGAATGTCGCTCTACAAACTCCTAGAGCAACAAATGTGTACATGAAACGATCATCACCATCAGTCTCCAAATCATAAACCGTATCAGGATTGGACCTCTTCGACATCTCCAAATATGTAGGCAATACCGCGAAAGACTGATCATGAGAACTGTAAACCATCTCTATTGCGAGATTCCTAGCCCGCAATGCAACATTGTACTCAACCTCAATGCCATACTCCCTCAATATCTCAGCTATCATTATTCTCGGCTTCAGGATAGAACCCTCATCTAGGATTTTCTTCTTAAATAAATCAGCAATTACTCGAGAGGATAACTTCTGTGGCGCATTATGTGTCAGGTCCAACCGACATGTATGATTATCCTCTAATTTAGTCACCATCCACAAGCCACCCTTAGAACTTGCCACTAATTTAAACGGCCAGGTCTCGTTTTGTTTACAAATAACTGTTAGTCGACTTTTGCTGGATCGGGAGACCGAATATTCCACTTGACGCTGCATATGCCACTTTCCAACAGCCATTACCAAATCTTTCTTCTCCAAGAAAGTCTTTCCCACGGCTATCACATCAATATCTGTCGGGGATGGGTCGTCCTGTACCACTGCTAGTGCATCGTCAACATAGGCCACAGGAATAGACCAATGTCCCAAGGGAGGAAACTCTACATTCGGAGCTTCAACATCAGGAGCAACATCCTCAGATGAGAAGTTGCGAGGTCCACCATGCTGTAGAATATTGACAAACTCATCGAGACGCCCTGGCTCGCGAATCCATTCACAAAATTCAGCAATTTGCTTACACCGAACTTCACTCTCATAATTCTCATCGTCATCATCGTCATCATCATTGTCATCATCATCCCAAGACAGATCATCAACACTATCATCTCCAATTGGTTCATCGTTAGCATCATTTGACGACATTCCACTTGGAGTTTGCAGAATTGATTTCTCAGTAACGTACACAACCGGCTCATCTTGCTCCTGGACTAAACGTACTAAATCAACATCCGTCTTCAAAAGTCCTTTTAGTGTCCTCCCTGTCAATGACCTCGTCAAATAACTCAGTGTATAACTAACACTTGTTGGAGATGTTTCCATAAAATCGTGAATTTCTTCAACCAATTTATCACGAGATAAATTGTCAAATGGAAGGTGCACCAGCTGATCTTCACCATCCACATACTCAGATCTCTCCCATCTACCGCTATGTCGGACAACAATACGTTGCCAAACCATCTGCAAATCAACAATAAACAGTAATTAAGGTAATTTTAAAAAAAATCTCATGACAATATATCACGGAAGCATAGAATTCGTGACAATATTGTCACGGTTCATGTGATCTCGTGACAATATTGTCACGAATTCTATGATCTCTATTGTCACGAAATGAAGACATTTGATTTTTTTAAAAAAAAATTATTATCACGAAATGAATAGATTTCGTGAGAATTATTGTCACAAAATCTATTCATTTCGTGACAATATTTTTTTTGCCATGAGATGTGTTCTTCTCGTGAGTATTATTGTCACAGTTCATAGATTTTGTGACTATATTGTCACGAAATCTCTGAACTGTGACAATAATACTCACGAGAACAATGTATAGCCGAAAAAAAATGATGCTACTAATCTTTTCAAAACATCAAAATCTTTAACTTCACGTTAATCTACCACAAAATATCCTAATCTACAATAATTTATGCATATAGGATCATTAAAAATTACAAAAACAAACATCTTATAACTTGAATAACTATTAAACAAATCTATTATGAAATTAACATAAATTGCGGATAAATTACTTAAAATTTTAAAAAGACGTTATACCCGACTAATTCGAACAACTTGACGGTTATAAAAATTAAAAAACTAACATCAAATTTCTTGGATATGTGTTGTTGTTTCTCCAACAATATTTTGTAAAAAATGGGCGTGAGTTTTGTTTGACAAAATCGTTAGTATTTGGATCAATATGTTTTCTTCTTTCTTGGAATTAAATGCATTCAACAGCAATGCACCTACCAAATTTAATTATCAGATTTTCGATTTTTTTTTATAAAATTGCCACTCATGCATCTTTTAATTAATGAGAAAAGAAATGGAAATTGTTTAAATGAGACAAAAAGGGCATATAAGACTTTTACACCACTTTTTGAATAGAAAAACATGACCTATCAATCTCGGCTAAAAAAGCATTTGCTATTTTGAATTTGACTACTTTAATTTTTCACCCTTGTAAGTTTTTATGTCCCAAGTTTAATTCTTGACATTTTTTGTCCCAAATGATATGTTTTGACATTTGTCAATCAAAATTTAACAGTCGTTAAGTGTCCAGTTAGTTTTGGGACCAAAAATGTCAAAACATATCATCTGGACCAAAAATGTCGGGAAAAATTCTTTTGGGACAAAAAAGTTACAATTGAGACTAAAAATGTTTTGATCATATTCTACTGTAACCAAAAGTGAAATTTACACCACTTTAATTTTATACTTATTAATTATGGTTCATCCTATCCAATTAGAGTTTATTATAATTTGTCAGTATTTAATTACTAATAAATCTTTATCTATTTAATAACAGTTTAATTTCTCGCCAAAAGTCATATCTAATTTTGGAAGTTAATTTTTTATTATTATAAATATCAATCCACTAAATAATATTTTATTATCAATTATGAAATTACTTTAGCAAAAATCTTCACAAGTACGCTTTTGAAACAAAAATAATGTTACATAGTTTAGCAATTCATGCATTTTCTTCGTAATTCAAACTTAATTTAAATTTCAAAATTAAATATAGATAACCATTTCTCCTTTTTTTCGGTTGTACTTAATCTCAATGATGACCATTGACCAGTAATAATAAATGTACAATTTTATATAATTCACGATAGTTGTAAATTAATTTTATTTTGTTATGATAATTTTCTTAATTTTTTCATACTTATAAATTCTAACAAATGATGTTATTCATATCTCTAGTTCATGTATCTAGTGCAATAAAAAATACAACACGAAATGCAATCCTATATATGTATCTGACTTCGGTCTAGTTACTTTTCATTTCCATTTTTTTATCTGATGATCGAATTCCGGTCACTCGCCTTGGAAAAGTGAGAAATGCTTCTTAAACTACATTACTTGTGGTTTATTTACTTTTTCATTATTAAATATGCTTTAAAAATAGAGGATTTGGCGTGAGTCTAAGTGCCTAATTTTTATTGGGGTCATTTCCTTAAAGGAAACTTCAATTTTGTGAATAATATTACAAATGAAATCCTCTATTCCACTTTTTTCTATCTCATTTGGTGTTTTATTTTAATTTTTATTCGATTTTCATCAATTTTTTTCTTCAATTTCAATTTGTTATGGTTTAGTTTAATTTTATAATTATTATTTAGGGTTTATTCCACCCAATTAGGGTTCATATTAATTTTTAATATTTATTTCTTATTTTTTAGTTAATATAATTGATTATTATGATTGATTATTCCAAAAATATAGTATATAATTTTTTAAAATTTTAATTTTTAACAATAAATGTTGATTGTAATTTGTAATACTATAATAAAATTTATTTTTGTAATAAATATTTTTAAAATATTAAATTTTATTGTGGGACACAATAGTGGGACATGAAAAATGGATTGGAGGATTTTATCCATAATATTATAATAGGTAAATTAATAAGGGATAAAGGGTGACAAAAAAATGAGTTACACGTATTGAATATCGACCAACCAAACACGGCCTTCCTCTATCTCTTATCTTAATTTGTCCAATATATAATTCCAGAAGATATTATGATCACATATGTATATATAGTGATGACTTCATTGTCTCGACGTACGAACTTTGCTTCCAATTTGCTGTCTTTGCATTAACAGTAGACAGTAGTCGTGGTATTTTCTTATCTCATCTCGCAATTAATACTTTAGTAAAGTTGAAAAATAATTAGCATTAATTGTCTGTTCACAAATGATAAAAAGAAGTACTAGTGCTATTTTTTATCTTCTATATATGTCGGATTGCCCTTTTCGTACGATATTTAATTTAATCAATTAATTGGCATATTTATCATTCACTTTTAACTTGTCAAGCATTCTTCCCTCAAAAAAAAAAAGGCTTGTCAAGTATACAAGTGCATATATATTTATCCTTTTATCACGTATATATATAATATATGGATGATTCGTGCTACTTGTATTTTTAGTGGCATGTATATAAATAATATGAAATTTAAAGATTAAATAGCCATCTAAAAGTTTGCATAAACTTCTAATTTCACATGAGCAGCGTTTTAGTATTTAATGAATATATCTTCATAGAATAGCAATATTAATATTTACAGAAAACTAAACGTGCATTTTTAATACATATGCGCGTGTATGTGTGTGTATATTTATTGGTGATAATAATTGATTCAGAGGCTAGATTAAGCAATTGCTTTATTTTTTATTTATTTTCTCACAATAAAACTGAGTTCACAAAAAGTTACCTCCAGCTCCCTGCAAAGGTCCCCCACCTTATTATAAGGTTGGGTGGCTGCGGAAAAGATAAATATATATATATATATATATATATATAGGAGTTGGTTCAAATAAAAACTTATTTTGGTGTGAAAATTGCGGACTGTGCTTCTTTAGTATATTTTTAGTGCTTTTCTTTATGTATTTTGATGCTAATTTTTTTTATTTTTTTTAATGCTTTTTTTATTGTGTTTTGGTGCTAGATGTTTTTAGCACCAAAATACAGTAAGAAAAGCACTAAAAGTACACTAAACAAGCACAGTCCGTAAGCTTTCATACCAAGATAAGTTTTTATTATAACCAATCACTATGTGTGTGTGTGTGTGTGTGTGTGTGATGGTAGTATTCGATTGCAACTTGCATTTGACTGTTTAAATTCGATTCATTTCGTCGTCGTTGAAATTTATTGCAAAACTCTAATTAAGTTACAGGTACTACTTTACTACCACTTGAGATCCTCTAGTCCCAATTTGTGTGTGCCAACCATGTGCCACACCTCAAAATTATTACTTTTTTTTATTTCTTTCTTCAATTTTAATTTCTTTTGATTTAGTATAATTTTACATTATTATTTAGGGTTTATTCCACCTAATTAGAGTTTATAATTATTTTTTAATATTTAATTTTCATTTTTTAGTTAATATAATTGATTTTTGGGGTTGATTATTCCAAACATAGGGTATATATTTTATAAAATTTTAATTTTTTTGCAAGAAATATTAATTATGATTAGTTATGATAAAACAAATTTTATTTTTATAAAAAATATTATTAACAATATATAATTTTAATGGTGGCACACGGTTGACACACACAAGTGGGACTAGAGGATTTCTACTCCTTTACTACTAGCTAGCATATTATGTTATAATCGTATGAATCCCCGCAAAGTTAAGATCTTTACCAAAGTAATATTGTTCACGTCATCGGGAAATTACGCTGTGGCTTTATCTAAGAAATTTAGAAATTGCGGTTACAATTAAACATATCGTACTCCCTCTGTCCCAATAGTAAGGTCCTCCTTTTTATTATTTACTCTCTCTATTTTAATAGAAGATGGACCTTATTATTGGGACGGAGACAGTATTATTGTACTGTGATTTACCACTTTTATATAATTTATAAATTATTATATAAGAACAGAATTTACTCATGCATACTCTCGAGTAGCTGTTGCACTTAAGAGCAGAATTTACTCATGTATACTCTTAAATAGTCGTTGCAGTTATCCTCGTTAAAGAAGAAAAAAAAAGGAAATAAAACTGACCACTATTAAAAGCATTTGATTTGAAAAATCAAGAACCATTAAATTGGCAGATGGGACAACTGGGAAAGTGTGGTTTTCTTTTTTTATAACCCCTAATTTGGAAATCACGTTCACGCTTCCGCTATTTATCTTGATGTATATGTAGGTAATAGGTAAAGTCAAATTAATCTTCTCGTGTTGCACAAATTTGAGCCAACTTTCTCTTTACGATGAGGCATACTTGCATAATGGAATGTGTGTATGTCAAATTTAATTGAAGAGAATCGCGATACGTACCAACCGAATGAAATCCTCCAATCTTGGTGTTACACAATTAAATTTTTTAATTTTTTTTAATTTTTTAATTCAATTTTAATTTATTATGCTTTATTTTAATTTTACACATTATTTAGGATTCATCCTATCCAATTAGGGTATATAATTATTTTTTTAAGAAATAATCAATTATTAATTAGAAAAAAAATTTATTATTGAAAAAATAATTATATATCCTAATTGTATAGGATGAACCCTAAATAATAAGTCTAAAATTAAAATAAAGTATAATAAATTGAAATTGAATTAAAAAATTGAATAAAAAATAATAAATCTAATTTTGTAGCACCAAGTGTTGCACAAAGTGTTGCAGATGATTTCATCCGCGTACTGTTGGAAGGAAAAACCGAGAAATAAGGAGTCAAAATTAGTACCAAGAAATTAGGGATTTATATTGATTTATTTCCTTTTATTGTACAAATAATCTCTTTAAAGGAGAACTGTAATTCATCTATTGAGATATATAATACAATTGAATCCTTTCTTCTCTATCTAAATCTCTTCCAATGGCGTCTGTACCATTTAACATGGTATCAAAGCAGGCGATCAAACTGGAGACTCAGATAAAGAATCATCATCGTCTATAAATCCTTCTCAACCAAATAACCAAGATCATCATATCTGCATCAAAACCAAAAACCAATAGGATGTCAGAATCAAGTGAAACCACAGAAAATCAAAGCAATGGGAATATCCCAGATGAGTTAACTCTTCAGCTTGCAACCCTCTTACGTAATAATCTCGGTTTGCAACAAACACAAAACACAGATGCTCTAAACATTGGATTCAAACTCAGCGGGGACAAGTATCCCCTATGGGTTGTTCTGATGAAAAAAGCCATTGGGGAAAGGGGCAAATCTCTGTATATCACTGGAGACCATGTTCCCCCTCCCACAAGCGATCCAGCATACAAGAGATGGGAACAAGATGACCAATGCGTGTTCACGTGGCTGGTGCAGAACATTGAACCAAATCTCATTAATGCCGTATCAAAACACCCCACATCCAAGGCCGTCTGGGATAGTTTGGCGCTCACATATGGAAGTGGGACTGATTCCCTACAGGTGTTTGATTTGCACCGAAAAGGCAAATATTATGAAACATGGAGAAGGGACGTTAGAAGAGATTTTTGGGCAAAATTGCAAGAAATTTAGATGTCAATTGACCGAAAAGAGCCAAACCCTATGGAATACCCTAAAGACATAGAAACATATAATCGAATCATCCAAATATAGAGGGTGTACCAATTCCTCATGGCCCTAGACGACAAGTACGAACTTGTGAAGAAGGAGGTCCTGAAGAGAGAACCCTTACCCTCAGTTGAAATGGCGTATGCTATGATACACCGGGAGACCGCCAGGGACCGAATCCTTCGGTCGGCATTCGCCGAAGATCACGGCGATACATCATCGGGCATAGGGTTAGGCTTAGCGGCTCAGGACAAAATGCACAAAGGTCACAAGGGAAAATGGGCTTGCCAGACCGAGAAAGACAAACCAAGATGGTGTGCTTGCATTGTGGCATGAAGAAACACACGAGAGAATCGTGTTTTCAGTTGGTTGGCTATCCAGATTGGTGGGATGAAACCAAGAAAACAAAACTACCAACTTACGTTCGGAATCGAGGAGGCAGCGTCGCCGCAACAGTCACCGCTGACTAGGCTACCAATGCCGGAACGAGCAACACCGGGGCAGCAAGCGGTGAAATTAAATCAGGAGTTACAAAAGTGAACTCGAGAGCAGTGGCTAGGGTTTCAATCAACGAAGGTAGTAATAAGGGCGAGATTTTGCACTTTAGTCCTTCAGTTATGACAAATTATAGCTGGCGCCCCAGAACTAATGTGACTTGTGGAAATTCCAAAAACAACCCCATACTTTGTACTAACTCATTTCAGGTCCTCGACAATTCTCTTGTCGCGTTTACAGTTCCTGATTTGAGTACTGGAAAAAATAGACAATGGATTTTTGATTGTGGTGCCACAGACACCATGACCTTTGATGTCTCTGATATTGTCAAACATACAACACCCAGAAAATCTCATGTGCGGACAGCAAACGGAGAACTTGCACCGATTGAAGGAGCAGGAACCATTAACCTATCTCCCACACTTCAGTTGTCCAATTGTTTATTTATTCCGACTCTATCCCATAAACTTCTGTCTATAAGCCACGTCACCAGAGAACTGAACTGTACACTGCTAATGCAACCTCATTTCTATTTGTTACAGGATATCAGGACGGGGGAGATTATTGGACGTGGCACTGAAAGATGTGGACTATATTATGTGGATGAGATAGCTCCAAAAGGTGTTGCGATGCTGACTCACGGACCTGGTAACCGGGAGGTTTGGCTTTGGCATCATCGGTTAGGGCATCCGTCTATTGGTTATCTAAAAATGTTATTTTCTAGTCTTATTACTTCTAAAGACATGCATTGTGATACTTGTTTTTTGGCCAAAAGCCACCGACAGTTATTTAAATTTAATAATACACGGGTTAATTCTATTTTTTCCCTAGTTCACTCTGATATTTGGGGTCCTGCACCGGTTAATAGGGGTCCCGGGTAACAATATTTTATTATTATTTATAGATGACTGCTCTCGAATGACCTGGATTTATTTTTAAAATATAAGTCTGAGGTCTTTGACAAATTCACCCATTTTTATGCCCTAGTAAAAACTGAGTTTCAGAAATCTATTCATATTCTTTGTGCTGACAATGGGAGAGAGTATGTTAATTCTCGAATGTCACAGTTCTTTGCCATGCATGGCATAGTTCATCAAACCACCTGTCCATACACCCCTGAATAAAATACTTGGGAGAAATGCAAGCTGCCAAAAGAAAAGAAACCTGTTGGATGCAGATGGGTTTTTACCATCAAACGTCAACCAGACGGTACAATTGAATGATACAAAGCAAGACTGGTAACAAAAGACTATACTCAAACTTATGGGATTGATTATTCAGAGACTTTTTCTCCAGTCGCAAAAATGAACACTATAAGGGTGTTACTATCCATTGCAGCTAATCGGAATTGGTCTCTTTATCAGTTTGATGTAACCAATGCCTTCCTTCACGGAGAACTGAAGAAAGAAGTGTACATGGAAGCACCTCCAGGCTTTTCAGGGGAATTTAAAAGTGGAGAATGACGTCGGCTGGCAAAAATGTTGTATGGTCTGAAACAGTCACCTCGAGCTTGGTTTGGGAGATTTACAGATACCATGGTAAAATACGGATACAAACAGAGTAATTCTGATCATACCCTGTTTTTGAAACAAAAAGATAACCGAGTGACGTGTTTAATCATCTATGTGGATGATATGATCATCACAGGAGATGACACTGAAGAAATCACAAGGTTGAGGCGGAACTTATTTCAAGAATTTGAAATGAAAGATTTGGGGGGGGTCTGAAATACTTTCTTGGTATCGAGGTGCTAAGGTCACGAAAAGGTATATTCCTACGGCAGAAAAAATACATTCTGGACATATTAGCTGAGACTGGTTTGCTTAACTGTAAACCAGTTGATACGCTAATTGTGGTTAACCATGGACTATAGATTGTTGAAGGGGCTGCATTAACAGATTGAGGATGATATCAACGTCTAGTTGGGAAACTGATTTATTTATCTCATACTAGACCTGACATTGCCTATGCAGTAGGGGTTGTCAGTCAATTCATGCACAAGTCTCAGTTGGAACATATGGAAGCTGCTCTACGGATCGTCCGCTATCTTAAGGGTACTGTTGGTTATAGTGTACTTCTTGAGAAAAACAAACATCTGGAAGTTCATGGATACACAGATGTAGATTGGGCAGGAAATCTTATGGACAAAAGATCAACATGAGGGTATTTTACATTTGTTGGAGGGAATCTAGTCACATGGAGAAGTAAGAAGCAAAAGGTCATTGCTTTATCCAGTGCTAGGCAGAATTCAGAGGGATCAAAAGTGGGCTCACAGAAATCTTGTGGCTAAGGAAATTACTGACTGAGATTGGTATTTCTCCGTCAGAAAAGAGTCAATTGTTCTGTGATAATAAGGCTGCAATCAGCATTTCAGAGAATCCGGTCCAACACGACAGAACCAAACATGTTGAAATGGACCGACATTTCATCAAAGAAAAAATTGAAAGTGGCATTATTGAGTTACCATTTGTGCGGTCTGAGGATCAGTTGGCAGATATCCTGACAAAGGCGGTGAATTCCAAAAGCTTTGCTGAAGTTCTTCGCAAGTTAAGTATTGGAGATCTCACTACTTAACTTGAGGAGGAGTGTCGGAAGGAAAAACCGAGAAATAAGGAGTCAAAATTAGTACCAAGAAATTAGGGATTTATATTGATTTATTTCCTTTTATTGTACAAATAATCTCTTTAAAGGAAAACTGTAATTCATCTATTGAGATATACAATACAATTGAATCCTTTCTTCTCTATCTAAATCTCTTTCAATGGCGTCTGTACCATTTAACACGTACCAACCATCAGATTGCAATCTATTCAACTTTATTACAATTGGAAAACAAGCTTTATATAGTTGTTCGTATATTTGATTTATGCACTCATTTCTATTTATTTCAGAGTTTTACGTAGTAGAAATAGTTTCATCAATTTATGCGGAGAATTTTTTTTATTTTTTTTTGTGAGAAATATTATCCCACCCACCGCGCAAGCACTTGCATCTAGTGTTATTTTGATTTGAAGTTATGATTTGGATAACACCCATACACAAGATGCTTACGTTAGGTGGCCGGGTAACATATTGTTACTCTATAAAATCTTCAAGTTCGTTAGAACTAAGTTTTTTTTAATTAGAAGGATAATATATTTTTTTCTTTTATCATCAATTCATTCCCATTATGGGTGAGTTTGGGGTTGATTTGATGCTAGGGTTTTGATTAATGAAATTAGGGTTCATTTCTAGATATAATGAGGAAGAAATCAAGTTCCCATCAAAAAAGGGGGGGAAAAAAGAAAAAAAAGGGAGGAAGACAGAGATTTCTGATTCTTACATGAAAGGATAATTAGCTTATTAATTGAACCCCTAATGTTTAAAAATCCTCACTTTTAAGCTCGTAAGGTACTTTTAACTCCATATAAACTTAAGATAATTATGAATAAATGACATAATTAATTTTTTTTTATTAAAGACCGTTGCTGTGAGATGATTTAATGCTTGTATATTCGAGTTTAAATGCTACCACTATATATCTGTAATTATAAATATTCATCTTCATTTTTAGCACTAACAGTATCATGAATCGAATGTGGAAAAAATTCCCCGGCTCAAACACCTCTTTTCGATTCCTTTAATCTATTGTATTTTAAATAATATATTGAATGAAAATAACACAATTTTTTTTGCAAAAATAAGTTTTAAAAACTGTGTTTAATTTTCCCGGTAAAAGTTGTAGCTTAATTAACTACTAGTTAACTAATAATCTCATGTTGTATCATTTAAGCTTAACATGCTAAGACAAAATTTTGAAGATTGCTCGAATTGAAAAGGACTAGCTAGCTATATATGTGTACCTTAATTTACTTAAACAATTCATGTGCAACCTTCATACATGTATGTTTAATATATTATATGTGTGTGTGTATATATATATTATTCTTTCGCTTGAAGTTATCCAAGAAACGAAAAAAAACAATATTTGCACACTGATATATTTCTATGGATGATTTTAAGTTATATATTTTGGTGCGTGTGTGGGGATAGGGGCAATGGCGCATATTAATTCATAGAATTTGGCGATCTAATTATCTAACAGATAATAATAAATTTCACAACTCCTTAAAGCCATAAATTGGTTGTCGAAGACGTCATGGAATTGGCGTTATCTATTTTGAGGCTTGAGAGTGAAATTATACATCAAATTGGACCACGCTATAAATATTGTCCCAACTTATGTCTTGCGTATACTCATACACATTATTGCTTATTATTAATACTACTGCAATATAATTAAGACATCGACTTATCTTGCGTACACCGGTTTGTATATATAAGACGGAAAAATGTATCACTTCTAATCTTGTTGAAAAGTATCATGTTTATTTTACTGGAATTTACTGTAAAAAAAATTGAAAAAATGGCGGTCTTTCTGTAATTATTACTAAGTTTTTTAATTAAAAAAAGTATCAGTTCTAATCTTGAAAAAAATCACTTCTAACATTGAAAATTATCATAAATTTCCGTCTCATGATATAAGGGCTTATGTACAACTGTTATATGCAAGTATTTGGCTTAAGAGACATAATTTTCACCTTTGATTTGTATTGTTTTTATGTATTCATGATATATGGATCTATGTACAACTGCTGCATGTAAGTATTTGTCTTAAGACATAATTTTCAACTTTGATTTTTTTTTTTTTTCTGTTAGAGTTTGTTGGGTATCAGCCTAGCCAGGGGTTCAACTCTTATTTTCTGGCCCCTTCTGTTCACCTCACGGCTGCTCAAGCAGCCTGACAGCCTCAGAGTCTATCTTTGAGAGAATTTCTTCACGGGCTAACTTCAGAGGGTCAGATTTCAGAAAGGGTCTCTGAGATCAGTGCTTCACACACTCTTTCTTCTCCAACAATAGATCTGAAAAATATGTAGTTAGAGACGATTTATGCAAGTGCAAAGATAAGAAAAATAGTAAAGAACAAAATAATGAACATAAAGAGTTGGAAAGAGGGAAAATGTGTCTTAAGATACAGATCGGCTCAGATTTTCCCTCAGGCGATGGCGACGACACTTCCGGTGACAGGAAAGACCCTAGACCACAAAGGTGAAGTGGGTAAAGGGCCTGAAGCTCTCACAAACCCTCAACTATCAGAGATTACTTGGCTAACTCTCAACTCACGACCAAATCAGGAGACCACGGACAGGAATCCGGCCAAAAACACAGAGAGAACGGCAAAGGTTGCTCTGAAACAGGTAGGGTTAAGAGAGAGTGGTGTGAGGCTTGAGAGAGAAGATGAAACGGCGGAGCCATTTGTAGAGAGAGAGAGAGAGAATAGAAAATGGTAACTTAGGGCTAGGATAAAGTATATAAGGTAAATTAGGTTAAGGGGGGGGAAATGGGCTTTCAGTAGCTGGGCCAGAATAAATAAGATAAGTGGTCCAAGACAGAAAGCCCAAATGGGCCAATAAACCACATATCCACCTTTGGTCCATTTGGTCTTTATGTCTCCATGGAAGTGCTTGCCAAAAAAACATAGAGGTTATCATCACAGCCTTATTTTTACTCATTTCCTATCACTGAGACAGGTCATGAGTGGGAGAGAAATGCTATGCGCATTAATCTCAATCTCAACACAAGAGATCAACCCAACAATAGTAACAAGTCTCAAGTCATTAACTGACTATCCTTGAACAAGTCACAACCTAGCATAGTACCAACCAATAGAAAATAACCACTGCCCTAAGAGGCAGAACAGGTATCCAAGCACTTGGGCTTGAAATACCATTTACTCATCACAGTTCAACCTAGATCCATGTTTAAGGATCTCTTGCAGGACTCCAGCTTTGCAACTGGAAGGCACTTAGTGCCCATGTTTGCAGGGTTAAACTCTGAAGGAATCTTGTCAAGCAACACATCTCCTTTTTCCACAATATCTCTGATGAAGTGGAATCTTACATCAATGTGTTTTTACCTGTCATGAAACATAGGGTTCTTGTATAATTGTATAGCAGACTGGCTGTCAGAGTATAACAGAGGTTTATCATCAATGAATTTAATTTCAGATAAGACACCATGAAGCCAAATAGCTTCTTTCACAGCCTCTGTAGTAGCAATATATTCAGACTCAGTAGATGACAAAGCAACAATACTCTACAATTGAGATTTCCAGCTTATACAAGCACCACATAAAGTAAACACATATGAAGTTGTTGACTTTCTCCGATCCCTATCATTTGCATAATTTGAGTTAACATATCCCACATATTTCACACCATCAGCAGACTTAGAAAAAATCAAACCACTAGACATAGTGGATTTCAAGTATCTCAGAAGTCATTTCAAGGCTTCCCAATGAGGCAGACCAGGATTAGCCATATATCTACTTAAACATGAAATAGCATAAGCAATATCGGGCCTTGTGCTAATCATTAAATACATCATAGAACCTATGGCATATGCATAAGGGACACCTTGCATGTCATTTATCTCAGATTCACTTTTAGGGGATTGATCTTTACTTAGCATGAAATGAGATGCAAGAGGCACGGAAACATGTTTACAATTTTCCATATTAAATTTCTTCAACACTCGGTCAATGTATGAAGTTTGGTGCAAAAAAAAGTGTATGATTCTTCCTATTTCTGTCTATGTTCATTCCCAATATTTTCCTAGCATCACCAAGGTCTTTCATGTCAAAATTAGCACATAGACATGTCTGAACATGCTTAACAGTTTTCAAGTATGGGCTAATTAATAACATATCATCCACATAGAGTAGAAGGAACATAGGCACATTGGATTGCATGTAGTATAAACAATGATCAAATTTACTCCTGGTAAAATTCATATTTTGCATGCATTTGTTAAATTTAATGTTCCATTGCCTTGGAGATTGTTTCAGAACATAAAGGGATTTTTTGGCCAGACACACATGATTAGGATGAGATTCATTTATGAAGCCCTCTGGCTGATGCATGTACATATTATTTTCAAGTTCACCATGTAGGAATGCAGTTGTAACATCCATCTGTTTGAGTTCCCAATCAAAATGAGCAGTTAAGGCAAGCATTATTCTCACAGTTGTGAATTTTACCACATGAGCAAATATTTCATTGTAGTCTATGCCCTCTTTCTGAGTGAAGCCCTTTGCAACAAGCCTAGCTTTATATCCGACATTATCAATTTCTTGCTTAATCTTATACAACCATTGCATTTAACCACAGAACAATTTTCAGGTTTTTCAACAAGCACCCAAGTATTGTTATCATGCAAAGATTTGATTTCACTTCTCATAGCAACAATCCATTTGTTAGATTCAGGAGAGCTCACGGCCTTTTTATATGTTTTGGGTTCAATCTTATCCACATTACTAAACACATTAAAAGCATATAAAGACAAGTTATAATCATCATATCTTGCATGTACTCTCACATTTCTTTTGGGTCTGTCTCTAGAAAGCTGATAATTATCCAGATTTTCAGATTCATGAACATATTCAGAAACATTTTCAGGTTCATTTTCAGAATTAGAACTTGTCTCATTATCAGATACAATCATATTATCTAAATTATCAGATCCATTATTAGAAGCATAATCATTCACATCAATATCAACCACAAGTTCATGCAAGGTATCATTATTATTCTGCACATAATCAATTTCAGTTTCATTATTCAACACTTCAGGATGCACATGAGTGGAAACATCCACCTTACTAGGAGCAGCTTGAGAAAACAGAAAGTTATGCATTTTCTCCACCTCAGTTAGAGCATCAGAGTGTGATGATTCAAGTAAATAAGGGAAATCAAGTTCATTAAATGTAACAACCTTGCTTATACAAGTTTTAAACCCAGGAACTTCCTTATCCCAAAGTCTATAGCCCTTAACCCCTTCAGGATATCCAAGAAATATGCATTTCCTTGCCCTTGGTTCAATTTTACTCAATCTTTGATGCACATAAGCAGCACAACCAAATATTCTTAAGTTGAGCAAGCAAACAGGTTTGTTATAGAATACAAATTGAGGAAAATTACCACACAAGGAACATAGGGGGACCTATTGATTAAATAACATGCAGTCATTAAGGTTTCCCCCAAGAATTGTTTATCAAGCCCAGAAGCAGATAACATGCTTCTAACTCTCTCAAGGAGAGTTCTATTCATTCTCTCTGCAATCCCATTTTGTTGTGGATTATAGAGAACATATTTATGCCTCTTTATACCTCTATCTGAGCACCAGTTATCCATAGAAAGATTGCAGAATTCAAGGCCATTGCCAGTTCTGAGACACTTTATTTTCTTCTTAGTTTGGTTTTGGATCTCAACAACCCATTTAAAAACTTTTTGAAAAACTTCAGATTTATTTTTCATGAGAAAGACCCAGGTTTTTCTAGAGAAATCATCAATTATGGACATGAAGTACACATTTCCACCATGAGTGGGTTCTTTAGAAGGCCCCCATACATCACCATGTAAGTATTCAAGTATCTCAGAGCTAACATGCTTCCTAGGGTAGGGAACAGATACAGGAAAGGGAAATTTATGGTGTTTTCCCATCAGACAAGGTTCACAGAATGACATGTTTGTTACTTTGTCATTTCCAAAAACGCCAGCTTTATTCAATATTTCAAGTCCTTTATTGCTCATATGCCCTAGTCTAGCATGCCATAATGCAGTCTTATCATCATGCACAACAACAGCAATAGGTAAAGGCACAAATTCAGCATGCACAACATATAAGTTCCCTTTTCTGGGAGCATTGAAGTAAAGCATGGAGTCTTTTTAAAATTTGAATCTCAAGTAATTTACCGAACCATCAAGCATCTTATCAGCCATTTTAGACACAGATAACAGACTAAATTTCAGCTTAGGAACATATCTGACATCATTCAATGTGAGCATGCTTCAATTCTCAAATTTTAAACATATATCTCCTTTACCAAGTATCTCACAATTTTGACCATCAGCTAAGGCAACATACCCAGAGTTCATGAAATGCAGATTGTGAAACATATGTCTATGAGGAGTGACATGAAAAGTACAACCAGAATCAATAAGCCACTCATCATTGTGCACATTCTTAGAGACAACATTTGTGTAATTTATAAATTAGAAATCATATGCATCATGGACCATGTAGATACCATCATCATCATCATACACATTATTAGCATGCTGTTTTGGCTCATAATTTACATAACCTTTGTTCTTTTTAGGCATTTTGCATCTATTAGAGAAATGTCCTGGTTTTCCACAGTTCCATCATGCTTTTCTTGGTTTCAGATCAAAATTATGATTCTGAGCATGATTGGGAGCATAATTTGATGCATGGGCATGATTGTGAGCATAATTAGGAGTATGAGCATGATTATGAGCATAATTAGATCCATGAGCATGATTATGAGCATAATCCCGATTCAAATGTTGATTTTACCCTAGTTGCATCTCTTTTATGCCTTTCAGCAGCAATCACACTAGGATTTTCAGGATTTAGGGGTTTATTGAAGCCATGATGAGAATTTATGGTATTATTCCTATTCACATGCAAGATTTCATTGTGTAGGGGTTTGGATCTCCGCATTTTAAGCTCATTCTCTTTTGCTTTTAACCCAGTCACAATCATGCCATAAGTAACCTTAGAACCACCATATTTTAAAGCATATTTAACTTCAGAAAATGACTTAGGGATAGCACCAAGAAAATTTAGGGAGCATATTTTTCAAGGGTATGATCACCAGCTAGTTTTAAATCCTGGAGTAATTTATTGAACTCTTCCATATTAGTATCAATATCTTTAGAATTATCCATCTGATAGTTCATAAGTTGATTTTGCAAGGAATAAGAAGACTCTTCAGATGTGGCAGTATACAGAGAATTCAGATTATCCCACAAATCTTTTGCACACTTATGATGAGACACTTTTCTGACCACAGAACTGCTTAAATTTAACAAAATGGTGGCTCTAGCACTATCATTTAATTCATACAGTTTCTCATCCTCCACAGATTCATTGATTTTAGTCAAAATAACTTTATTAAGCTTTTCTTTGATCAAAATGCACTCAATTTTTGTTTTCCAGTCTTGAAAATCATCTTTACCATTGAATGGAACCATATGAAGGTTATTCATGATGCAGAACAAGTATGGAAGCCAAATCACACCAGATTTCAATGCAGAAGGCAGGGGACAAAGCCCAACAGAACCAGAGACACCAGAAAAGCAACAGAACACCAGAAGCACAACAGGAAGGGCTCAGAGGTGCCAAAAGGTCAAAAACATAATAAAACACTTAGAAAACCAGGAGATAGCACTCCAAACCACTGAAATCAAGTTCTCCAGGGAATAAAGTGCTGAGGCTAGCCCAGTTCTCAGCACAGATTTATCTGTGGAGCAAGAGGTCACTCAGAACAATCCCACACTTGATTCAGCCAAATGTAACTGACTCAATCATTAGAGTCAGTTCACAGGAACTCAAAAAACACATAGTTCTACCAAGGTCATAGAGAGATCAAAAATAGGAATCACAAAGACACCAAACCAACAAGCACATGCAGAGAAAAGCCACAGAAACATAAAAAACCACAGAAATTACAGCAGAAGGCAGATAAAACCCCAGAACTCACTCAAAACACATTTCCTAACCCTGCTATCCGGGCAAGTCGCACGAGAAGACCCAAAGGGAAATTCAGACTATCCGGACCGTAAGCTAGGGTTAAAGATGACCTTGAATGCCAAGGTGTTTCAAGAGATAGTAAAGCGGAAGCAAGATATAAGGCAGGATCGCAAGATACCACACAGAGGAGTTTTAGGGTTTAGGGATTATACCAGAGCCGGCTCTCCCAGACAGGGGAGATGCCGGACTTACCTTTTTTATTTGAGCCCGGCGGGGGCGAAGTGGCGCAGCCCTTACCGGCGGCGGGGTGAGATGAATGGAGGCAGGAGGTTGCCCCCGGCTAGGGAATCTGGCTCTGATACCACTGTTGGGTATCAGTCTAGCCAGGGGTTTAACTCTTGTTTTTCGGCCCCTTCTGTTCATCTCACGGTTGCTCAAGCAGCCTGACAGCCTCAGAGTCTATCTTTGAGAGAATTTCTTCACGGGCTAACTTCAGAGGGTCAGATTTCAGAAAGGGTCTCTGAGATCAGTGCTTCACACACTCTTTCTTCTCCAACAATAGATCTGAAAAATATGTAGTTAGAGATGATTTATGCAAGTGCAAAGATAAGAAAAATAGTAAAGAACAAAATAATGAACATAAAGAGTTGGAAAAAGGGAAAATGTGTCTTAAGACACAGATCGGCTCAGATTTTCCCTCAGGTGACGACACTTTCGGTGACAGGAAAGACCCTAGACCACAAAGGTGAAGTGGGTAAAGGGCCTGAAGCTCTCACAAACCCTCAACTATCAGAGATTACTTGGCTAACTCTCAACTCACGACCAAATCAGGAGACCACAGACAAGAATCCGGCCAAAAACACAGAGAGAATGGCAAAGATTGCTCTGAAACAGGTAGGGTGTGGTTGGGGTGTGGTGTGAGGCTTGAGAGAGAAGATGAAACAGCGAAGCCATTTTGTAGAGAGAGAGAGAGAGTAGAAAATGGTAACTTAGGGCTAGGATAAAGTATATAAGGTAAATTAGGTTAAGGGAGGAAGTGGGCTTTCAGCAGCTGGGTCAAAATAAATAAGGTAAGTGGGCCAAGACAGAAAGTCCAAATGGGTCAATACACCACAGAGTTGAACATGCACAATTTTAGAAATGGCAACGGGCATATATATATATATATATATATATATATATATTCGTGAGCAATAATGTTGTGATGATATATCTCAAACATGTTTTTCACAAAATTGAAAGACTAATGAGTGTTATATTTCCAAAATTCAGAATACTTTTTACCATGCGTGAGTGTAATTATTTGCAATAATCTGGATATATATCCAAGTGTAGAATAGACACCAAATATATGTCCAGTTAGGGCTGTAAAAGAGCCAAGCTACTCGTGAGATACTCGGAGATCGACTCGAAAAAAACTCGCTCGAACGTGACTCGGCTCGTAAACGAGTCGAGCTCGAGCTCACTAAACGAGCTTGAGCTTTTTGCCGAGCCGAGCTCGAGCTTGGGGGTGCTCGGCTCGAGAAGCTCGCGAGCTTACTCGGCTCGTGAAGCTCGTGAGTAGTTAATCGAGCTTTTTCCAATGTTTTTAAAATAAAATTTATTTTTGTTAAAATTTCTAATTAATAATAAAATGGAATCAATGGTAATATACATTATTATTGGTATTAGATTTAAAACTTCTTAATTAATTAAATAAAAACTATGAAATGAAATAATATTTCAATTCATTGAAAATTTGATATGTGTGCATCGATCAAGGTGGATTAAATACTAAATATAAAATAAAATAATAGTTTTAATTAATACTATATTATCAAAATAAATATTAATATTAACCAAATATTATGAAAAATAATACTTTACATGAAATATTAAATGAAATTAATAATTTTTAATTGATATTAACAAAATCAATTAGTTGATCAAAGTCAATATAAGTTAGTAACAACTAACAATACTAATGTATCGAAATCAATAGTAATATATCATATAATTTGTAAATATATAGTAATTTATATATTTATATTACTCTATTTTATATATCCGAGAATCGAGATACTATATACTCAAGATATATATATATATATATAATATTTCTTAACTAGATTTTAAATTATTATACCTTCTTAAGTAATAATGAAAAAAAATAAAATGACAAAAATCAAGACTAATATTCACAAATTAATATTCTTCATTCTTCAATCCATTAAGAAATAAATATAAAATAAAATTATATTTTTAACTAATATAATGGAAACAATGACTAATATTAACTTCTAAATTATACTTAACTGAAATATTAATTGAAATCAATAATTGTTATTTCTTAACTAATATTTTCAAAGTTATATCATATATCAATATTATATATACATAGTAATTAGTAATATTATTCTATCCTATATTAACAAAATCAATTAGTTGATCAAAGTCAATATAAGTTAGTAACAACTAATAATACTAATGTATCGAAATCAATAGTAATATATCATATAATTTGTAAATATATAGTAACTTATATATTTATATTACTCTATTTTATATATCCGAGAATCGAGATACTATATACTCAAAATATATATATATATATATATAATATTTCTTAACTAGATTTTAAATTATCATACCTTCTTAAGTAATAATGAAAAAAAAATGACAAAAATCAAGACTAATATTGACAAATTAATATTCTTCATTCTTCAATCCATTAAGAAATAAATATAAAATAAAATTATATTTTTAACTAATATAATGGAAACAATGACTAATATTAACTTCTAAATTATACTTAACTGAAATATTAATTGAAATCAATAATTGTTATTTCTTAACTAATATTTTCAAAGTTATATCATATATCAATATTATATATACATAGTAATTAGTAATATTATTCTATCCTATATTAATAAATCAATTAGTTGATCAAAGTCAATATAAGTTAGTAACAACTAACAATACTAATGTATCGAAATACATTAGTTAGAAATATAAAAAAACCAAAATGATAATTTTATCTCATATAAATTATATAATCAAAATAATGACTAATACTAACAAAAAATATATATATTTTACTTGAAATATTATGAAATCAATAATTGTCAACTAATATTTTCAAAATTAAAAAATCAAATTTTTATAAATATTATAATGAAAAATTATAAATATTAAAATGTAAAATGAAATAGTACTAGACCAGCGGTAGTACTAGTAGCATTAACATTATATCTAAAAATATCGATATACACACACATAATATAATTACATAATAATATAATATAAGATATATAGTAAATATTAAGTAATAAGTAATAACTCGAGTCGATGTAATCGAGTTCGAGCTCGAGTCGATGTTCGAGCTCAAACTCGAGTCGAGTATCGAGCTCGAGCTCGAGTTAGGCTCGAATAACAAATAAACGAGTCGAGCTCGAGTACATAATTTTCTTCTCGAGCCGAGCTCGAGCTCACGAGCAGTTAAACGAGTCAAGCTCGAGCTCAGTGATACTCGGCTCGACTCGGCTCGTTTACAGCCCTATGTCCAGTACGTGACACACACACGTGTGTGTGTGTGTTGGGGGGGGGGGGGGGATTAAGATATATCTACGATCTCATCCATTAAATTTATAGGGAAATTGTTTGGCTATTTATGTTCTTTAATTTCGTTTTTCCAAGGAAAAATCATGAAGTTGTTTGCGTGAAGAAACTAAATTTTGGTGTATGTCCAGAAATATTTGATCATTTTCTTTGTCAAAATTATCTTCTAGCGTTTCATGTTAAATTAAAGTTTGAGATGACGAGAAGTGTAGAATGTCAATTTCTAGTGCCCAATGATATATGTGATTAATGTTACATACATAGAATCTATAATAAGATACTCACTAATATTATTAGAATTTCAGAATATGAAATTAGCGAATAGCCTTTGAAATTCGAATCGATCATCAAGACCATTTTTCTATCTCATTCTACTGTTCTACTATAAAATTTTATATTTTAATAATATTTATTATAAAAAATATAATTTTATTAGAATATAACCTATCATAATTAATATTTATTACTAAGAATTAAAATTTTAAAAATTTATATACACTAATTATGGAATAATCAACCTTAATAGTAATCACTAGTATTGTAACACAAATTTTTGTATTTAGTTTGGTAAAATACAAAATAGTGTACAATTTAAATGATTTTCAGATCAAAATATATCTATGTGGATCCAATCTCTATTTATCCTCTGATTTTTCTCTTCAAAACTTGATATTTAAACGGTCTTCGAAGCTTTTGTGGATCCAATCTCTATTTATCCTCTGATTTTTCTCTTCAAAACTTGATATTCAAACGGTCTTCGAAGCTTTTGGGGAAGATTTGTATAATCGATCTTGTATAATCGATCTTCTTTGACTTGGGGACTCGGCTTGAATGTTGGAGAGAACTTCGTAAAGAATTTTTCTCCAACTTCTTGAGCTCTTCAATTTTGACTTCCGGTGTGATTTTCCATATCAATTTTGACTTCCGGTGTGATTTTCAACTCATATGGAGGCCCCCATTTATAGTTGTAAGGAGAGAGATCTAGGGCTGACGTGGCACTATCTCATTGGCGGCGATTGGAAATTGATATATATCTTTTGAAAAATATTTACTTGTTGGCAAAGACTCTTGATGCTTATCATATAATAATATCTTTATTATTTAAATATTTTATCTAATTTTGAATTTCATAAGATTCCAAAATTAAATAAATATATAAAAATTAATAAAAATATTATATATAATTTATAAATTTTCGCCCCCTAGGAGTATATGAACTAATTAAACATGTAAAGTAAATACTAATTGTAAATTATAAGTGGGTGGATGGAATAAACCTTAAATAAAAATCAATTAAACTAAATAAAAAGAAATTAAAATTGAAAAAAAAAAACTAATAAAACTCATAATAGAACACCAAGTTTGGTGAGATAGAGAAGGTACTGTAGACTATACAAATCTCATTTGTTCTAAATTGGAATCTTGTTGAGAAAACGTCCCATGTCACACTATTTTTTTATATGAAAAAAAAACCTATTTTCTTATTGACCTTCTAATTATATATATGTATAAATACTATATATATATATATATATATATATATATTCTTATAAATTGATTATTAATAATTTATCTTAAATTCTAGGTACATACAATCTCGTTCACATAAATCTTTCTCAAAACATGTCAAATTATTTAGTACCATGAAGAATGATTTCCATGGTCCACGAGGCCCATCTATCTGCTGCCTATTGGTAGTTGTCGGGAGAACAAAAAAAATCTCCTATAATACTCATCCTTTTTATTTTTTTTTCAGGCTAAATTACATATTAATATTTATATTTTGGACATTTTTTTAGAAATAATTTATTTTTTTAAAAAATTATTAAAATAATGTACATTATTTCAAAAAAATTACAAATTTAATATTTAATCAATTTTACGGTGCGGAAAACATACGTAATTGATTGCATTTTGATATTTTTATTTCTCTTGCCACACGTAAATAGATCTCTCAAATCAATAAATATTAATACATCTGATTGGGATTCTCATTCACCGCGATTCTCCGCATACGCTTCATGCATATTCTGACTCTGATTGGGCAGGAGACAAGGACACATATTGCTCTAAGGAGGCATTTATACTTTACCTCGATAAAAATCCAATCTCATAGAGCTCCAAGAAACACACCACAGTGGTACGCTCTTCCACTGAGGTTGAATATCAAACCATTGCTACCACATCTGTTGAAGTATGTTGGATAACTTCTCTCCTTGGTGAAATGGAATTCTCTGTTACTTCCCAACCCACGATCTATTGTGACAATGTCAGTGCCACACATCTTTGCTCCAATCTGATATTTCACTCACACATGGCATGTTGTCCTCGTTTACCATTTCATCTAACACCTTGTCCAAATTGTTTTCCTTCGAGTGGCTCATGTCTCGACTATCGATCAATTGAAGGATGCTCTAACGAAGCCACTCTCTCGAGCTCGTTTCCAATCCCTTATTCTCAAGATTGTTCTCTTCAGACGGAGCTCCATCTTAAGGGGGCATGAGAAAGGATAATCTGCTTGCATAATATTTGTACTCATCTTGTAATTATTTCCTTCAATATAATAGGTATGTTGTAATCTTCTTGCGGATCTCTTTGATCTCTTGTGTTGTATTGAGTGGTATATTTAAGGTACTCTCCTTCGGAAATACAATTGAGATACATTTCACACAAAACCTAAATCTCTAAACTTAAATGGTGAGAATCAAGGTGTTTTTTTTTTATGATGATGGTAACTCACAACCACTATTGAAAATGTATACTGGATAAAATTATGTCTCTATGCAATAATAAATCACATGGAAGATGTAAACCACACCTTTAAGAAATTATTTTTTTATTTAATTATGGTAAATATTGTTTAAACAATTGAGTCCAATTTCAATTGATTTTCTTTCCTCAATTCAAGAGATAATACTATGATATTATCAATATATAATATATGTTGGAAACAAGTCATGATCATTTGGATGTGTGTTATTTGAATAAAAATATTTTGATCAAAACGATCCCACATCTCATTGCATGCTTAAACTGAATTTAAATCTCATGCGTAGTGAAAAACTGAGATTATCGGATTACCTTACAATTGGAGAGACACCGTTGAGAAGATGCAGATATAAAATCTGCAGCTCCTCCATTCTTCAAGTTATCCCCTCCACGATCTTCTGTTGTATGTCCCAACTAGGGGTGCACACAGGTTGGGTTGGCCAGGTTGAAGGTGTTTACATTAGCCAACCCATTGATTACGGTTTGAAAAGACTATAAACCATTAATCTTTTTTTTTTTCATTGCACAACCCAACCTTACTACTCACAAGAATATTATGGTTGGGTTGGGTTGGGTTGGATTCATTGGGTTGAAAGTGAACAATTAATTCCAATATAAACTCATTAATTCATTGTAAACTGTAGTGAGGGTTATCGATATCGACGCGTGGCAAAAAAGAAAGCGGCTAGATTACCCTACGTGGAGAAGAAAGTGAAAATTTGTTCCTATATATCTAGAGTTTTTTAGTATTTCAGAATTAAGATAGTGGAATAAATGCATATCGATTGGTCGGAACAATATCATAAATACAAAATTATATATAATTATATACATTTACTATATATATATATATATATATATATAATTGAATAAAAGGTAACGAGTTGATTTGGGTCAACACCCTTGAACCCGTGAGCCAACCCATTAAAATCGGCCTACATGATGTATGAGGCAAAACAACTTCGGTTTATAATTATAACGAGTTATGCGGTCTAAATTCAGTTTGGGTTAGCTGGTTTGATCAATCTAACCACATTTATGTGCACCCCTAGTCCCAACTTCGATTTAGACGTCGTGTGGGCGACGATCCTCTAGACTTTGTAGAAGGAGAATTAGGATTGGGCCTCCAACAGGTCTTAAGTCCTCCATGTCCAGCCCGAACATAACTTAAACCCATTAATATTAATCCAGTCCATAAAAGAATTAATATTGCACTACTGCCCCAATTCCATAATTACGGATATGGATTTTTCGACTCAATTATTTCTCCATGTTTAAGATATCGAGTGTCCATTAATTAAATCGACTATACTGACAACTCAATTTAATAAATTACTTATTCATGAGTTGTACCATTCAACCTTTATTATCATGTCAGATTTAAAAATCCACTTGTATAATATGATAATCCTTTTTGAGCTCCTCATGGAATATCATCAACTCGGCATACCGAGACATAAGGATTCCTTATATAAATAGTAACATATCATATATAGAAATGTCACTACCCAATCTATCGGGCTTATTGATTCTTTAATTAGAATCTCACCCACTACAAAAAAATCACGTTTTAGCGACGGATTTTTCCGTCGTTAAACATTAAAAATCCGTCGTTAAATCAATTTAACGACGGATCCAATCCGTCGTTAAACCTCTCGTCGTAAAATCATTTTAATGACAAATTTAACGACGGAAAAATGTTAACGACGGAATTAACGACAGAATTTATCCGTCGCTAACTTATTGCCGAATTCGGTCGTGAAAAATAAAAAATATTAAATTTAACGACGGAATTAACGACGGAGTTTTTCCGTCGTTAAAAAAAAAACAGCTGAGCCGCCGAGCCGGTGGGGCATGAGCCACGGCTCAAGCTGAGCCGCCGCCTGAATTAATTCAGGCAAACTCTGCGCTCCAGAGGATTCGAACACGGGCCAATGGCCCTATTGCCCTAAGGCTCTAACCAAGTAGGCTAGAAGGTATTTACGTTAAAATATACAACTAGTATATATATATACACACAAAACCTATTTTCATTGATTTTTTATTTCCAAATTAAATAATTATATAATATAAAGTCCTAAAAATTATTAAAATAAAAAATTATTAAAAAGTAATAAATTAGTAATTTAAATATAACAAAAGATATAATATATTAAAAATAATAAAAAAATAAAGATAATAAAATTAAATAAATAAAAATATTAAAAAATTCATATTCATAATTGAAAAGTAAAAAAATATTAAAAAATAATATAAATATTAAAAAACTAAAAAATAATATAAAATATTAATAAAATTAAAAAATAATATAAAATATTAAAAAAATAAAAAAAAATCTGAAAAATAAAATAAATAAAAAATTAAAATTTTAAAAAAATTAATTTCAAATTCGTAAATTAAGTATTAATTGGGAAATTAAAAATGGAAAAAAAAAATGGAAAAAAAAAATAAAAATTAATGACGGAATTATTTCCGTTGCTATTCCGTCGTTAAATTTAAAAAAATATTAAAAAAATTAAAAATTAAAAAAAATTAATTTCTAACGACGGATTTTTCCGTCTTTAACGTAGCGACGGAAAAATCTGTCGTTAGTCCGTCGTTATATTAAAAAAATGAAATTAAAAATATTAAATTCAATTTTTAACGACGGATTTTTTCTGTCGTTACGTTAAAGACGGAAAAATCCGTAGTTAATCCGTCGTTAAACGTCTCATTCACAATCCGTCGTTAATCTAGCGACAAATTTAATTCCGTCGCTAAAACGCGATTTTTTTGTAGTGACCCACTGATAGGTTAATGTAGTGTACATTAAAATATACATGTCTACTATTATACAAGGATTAAGAATTATGAGTATCTCAGATTTTTATTCTCATGTGCTGTTAGTCCATAAGAATTATCTCGCTGTGATTCAGCTCAATACACTATAAAAGTGCACTAGTATGATTCCATAGTCAAGATAGACAAATTCCAAATCACACTACAACTATACTGATGGTTCGTCTAACTCCATTTAGGTTGTGAACTTTTCTCATACTTTATAAGGAACCGATAATATGATCTTCTGTGTGTATCCCACACACCATATTATCTTCAATATTAAGTATATGACATTTTGCATTATTTATTATATAAAATAAATACAAAATTTATGAACGTTATTCTCATTCATAATTTAAAAAATTATTATATATTTATAAAAGACATGTTTTTAATATACAATCCCAACAATATATACACATACACACATAAGTCATGTATAAGTTCAATAATCTTTCGTTTTCAATGGAATCAATTACAATTATTAGTGATGTTATATTCAATGGTTTGTATATAGGTGGAAGCAGCTACTATTATTTTTATTTTTTCACATAGATTTTGTGGGTTGGTTTCAGAAAAAAAAATAGTGAATCTTACGTGCTCATTGGAGAGCATTATAACCTTCTTTTGTGTTTTTATTTTTCAATTTTCAATGTTGATGTATATTTATCGTACACCGCACGTATAAATTAAATATTTGCACATCAACATCTTCTTGTAAATTGACATGTGTGGCCACGTACAAATGAGGGTAGTAAATATATGTTTTCCAAGGCTGAATCATAAATTTATAGTGTTATTATATATATTTGGGAAGTGAACAAAGCTTTCAACCAATGTGGGTTCGAGAAAGCTGTCAGTTTCGAATTCCATTTATTGTTCTTTGCCAGTTAACAGTTTCTCTTTCCTCCTTATTTTGAAATACTCTTTCAACTCATTTATATTTTTTTAAAGCTGCAAATTATATTGCATTTATCTGATTATTATTTCATTCAAATAATATTTGCACCTTTTTTAATATTCAGATAAAAAGCATACATGTTTTGCATGTTGAGGATATGCTGGATTTGAATTTGAGATTTTTTATTTTAAATTTACAGCACTCTATCATTAGATCAGTCTCAAAGAAATTAAAATAACATGCATATTTTCTACGTTTCTCAATAAGTGTCATTCTAGATAAATGCACACATATTAATAAATATATTAATTAAATGATCAAATTACTTTACACACCCTTATGCGAATACAATAAATGAATTAAATATGGTTGTTTAAATGCATTAATTGAGGGCAAATATGAGAAAAATGTGAAATTTTCATCTCCATTGTGTAGAATGATATTTTTTTATGAAATAAAATTAAAATAGTAAAATAACATTTATTATGAAACGGAGAGGGCATGTGTTTTGTTAGAGCAATATAATGTAACGACTTGAAGACACTATACACTTGCGAGTATTTCCTCAATCGGGGCAAAACGCATTAAAGAAAATAAAATCCCCATGCTATTTGAGAAATGTACAATTAATTAAATGATTAATAGTTAAGAAAATTAATTGCCTTAAATATAATAATTTTGTGTCATTTTAATATGCAATTATACTATGACTTTGTAATTAATAAAGATGAATTGACAATTTTCACGACCTTCACGTCTATTTTTTTTATATATTTTATGGTGATTAAACATAATTTCAATCATTCAATTTTTAAAATGAGTGACATAAATTGCTGTAAAAAATTGTTGGGTGTTTTATAATTGCAAAGATTGTTAAAATTTAAGTTTTTCCTTGAAACAATTATAAAGTCAGGTTTAGGTCAGCTGGAATGTTGAATCAAAACACCAATTTAATGTAGGTTCTGGGTATGATTTGATACAATACTAAATTGGTATTGATGGGTCATACAACCTTTAATTAATTGTTGTATTATATAAAGCAGTTATTAAATAAATTATCTAATAAATTTAATTTATAAATTATCTCAACAAGCAAATAAATAAATGATTTCAATGAAAACACAATTAAATAAACATAATACATAAAATTTACATCACAAATGACTAGAAATTAACTTAACAAGACATTACAATTAACTTAACAAAGATCCATTTAAAACAATATATTGATATTAAGCACATTGATATTTAAATTATAAGACTAAATATAATCTTTTTTAGAATATATTTGCTGTAATATTTAGTGTGAATGATTGGAGTTGGTAAAAAATTTGGTGTTGAAATTGCACCTATATATTTGGTATAAATTCTGAACTAAATAGGCATTATGCATTGGAGCTGCTCCCATTAACACCAATTTGGTGCATTGTTAATTTGGGGTAGAATTTGAGATGACGAAATTGGTGGGAAAACTTGCACCAAATTGATGTTTTGATTCAACATTGAAATTGACCTAAATGATCTTAAATATATATTTTTAAGATAATTAACCTTAAAAACCTACAGACCTCTAATCATTTTTAAAAAAATTAATTATATTTACATTCATAGCAATTTTAATGATGAACTTGTAATTTTTGCAATTTGAAGTATGAGCCCCACGTCCAAAATTAAACTTAAACTAAATGAAATTTAATTATATATGAGTGTCAAATTTGTTTACTAATGTTAAAAGAGAGTGATTTTTTTTGGGGAGTTTGGCGATGGCGGATTATGTTTCATATCCGGGTCTATCGCTTGTACATAGTGAGAAATACCAACTAAAATACATGCTTGTGATAAAAGATACTTTAATTTAACAAATGCTTAATTTCATTGATATTTAATTAGTGTCTTGTATTCCCCATTTTTAAATAAGTATAATTTTACCATTTTAGTTTTGTTTAATAAAAATGTTATTTTACACATTCGAGTTGAAAATGTTATATTTTTTTTTTCTGATTTGTCCTCATTTAATGTATTCAAACATCATATTTTGACTCATTTAATTTATTGACATGAAGATAATTAAGTAATTTTTTTATTTTATTAATGTATGTGCATTTATTCAAAATAATATTTATTCAGAAATAGAGGAAGTATAAAATTACAACGAACAAAGTTAGTTATTCAAATTACTTTGTTCTAAAAAAAAAGGTTATTAAAATTGCTTAAAAAATAAAGAAGATATAGCCAAAGTAATTAAAGACGATGGTGAATGTTTTTTTTTCCACCAAACTCATTAATAAACGCGTAAGAAACATTTATCTTTTATTACCCATCCTAACGGATAGATATCATCGCTACTGCAGAAATAGTATTAGTTTATACGTCATTGACAGATGGAAGATGTCACCATTTCTTTGAGATATCATGAGATTTAATTACTGTATCGAATTGCAGTAATTACTTACTAGTTTTCCATGTCAGATTCCACTATTTTCTTATCTCAATCATTACATAATTTACTTTACTAAAAAAGATTATTTATTAATTTAGGTTCCCAAAATGTGTTAATCATCCATAAGTATTTACTTCTCTCTGTCAATTCGATCTTAATCATTTGAAATTCGCAATGAAACACCTCAATTCTCTTCTGATTGTTCAAAATAGTTTAAGTCATTCTTTTTGGTTGGATAAATCTCGAATTCAATATAACTGTTTTTGTTCACAGTGGCCTGGAGTATTTGCAATGAAACAACAATTTAAATTATTTGGAATAATGAATGAATATTCTTTGGACTTAGCATTAATAGCTCAAATAAAGTCTAGTCACATAAAACTTTATGAAAAGCGAGGTCGTATATGAATATTTAATCTCAACAACAGAGAAATTCAACTAAAAAAACACAGCAGGAAGTTGGGGTGTACGTAATTATATTTAATAGAGACCAAAATCAGAATATTTAATCCCATGTTACACATTTTATGTTACATTTCTCTTCCATTATATTATTAAATTATGAATTTTTATTTTTATTTTTTATTTCAATTTTACTTAATTGTTCTTTAGATTAATTTTATAATTATTCATTAGAGTTCATTATAATCAATTAAGATATATAATTATTTTTAGTATTAGTTTAATTATCAATTAATTGTTATATTGCATATTTAAAATTAATAACATTTTTATTTAATTTTTTTTTCTAATAAATGTTGACTAATTAATTAAAATATAATTAATTTTATTTTTATAATAGTAATTATTAATCTTATAATTTAATAATGAAATAGGAGGTACAAGACGTAATGCATAAGAGTGTATTCGAAGGATTAGGAAATTACACGAGAAAATCTAAAACATAAACGCCAGATAAGTCGAGAAAAAAGGTGTCTGCACCGGCTGCCAAAAATAGGCAACCAAATAAATGGGCAAATCGCAAAGCCGAACGACGTCGTTGGGAGTGTTACAGCAGCGCACTCGCAGCGCACGTGCCACGTACTATATATTAGCCACGTCAAGTTTAGTGATGACGCCCCCCTACTCACATTCACTACCCGCCTCTAGATCTGATAAACATTAACCCAACAATTTGACTCACTTTAATTTATTTTAATATACACTCACTCAAGGTCTCTCTCTCCCTCTACAACCTCTTCTCCCTCTCACTTATCCAACAATCATCTCTATTCTCTAATCTCTGGTCGTAGAAAGAGAGACGCCAAAACCAATGGGCGAGGTCTCTCTCTCTCTCTCTCTCTATACGCCATACTTGTGTGTGAGTGTGTGTTCCCGTTCTTCGTTATTTACATGTTTGTTTGGTGCAGGAAGAGAAAAGACCGGCGGAGGAAAAGATGCCGGAGCAAGGGAAGAAGGCAGCGGAGGAGGAGGAGAAGAAAGATGAAGCAGTGAAGGCAGCGGAAGATGGGAAGAAAGAGGATAAGAAATCTGAGGAGGCGAAGGCGGAGCAGGCCCCGCTGCCTCCGCAAGAAATTGTTTTGAGGGTGTTCATGCACTGTGAGGGATGCGCTAGGAAAGTCCGTAGGTGTCTCAAAGGATTTGAAGGTATTAAATTAGATAAAATGTGTTGAATTAAATTGAATGCTGATGCTACATGTATAGCTTTTATTTTCCTATTTTGATTTCATATATATATATATATATATATATATTCAGGAGTGGAGGATGTGATAACTGATTGCAAAACAAGTAAAGTGGTTGTGAAAGGCGAGAAAGCAGACCCGGTAAAAGTATTTGAGAGGGTGCAGCGGAAGAGTCACCGCCAAGTTGAGCTCATCTCTCCAATCCCGAAGCCGCCGGCGCCGCCAGAGGAATTGCAGAAGCCACCGGAGGAGGAGGTCAAAGCTGAGGAGAAAAAAGAGGAGGTACAATTCATTTCTTTGCTTCTTTCTTTGTTTTATTTTATTGAATTTTCGCGTTTGAATTTGTTGGCGGTTGAGATTCATGTTTTTTTTTTTTGAAAATGTTGTTGCAGCCTCCGGTGATTACAGTGGTGTTGGGAGTTTACATGCATTGCGATGCTTGTGCTCAAGAAATCAGGAAGCGCATTCTCAAAATGAAAGGTGAGCCGGTGTTCTCCCCCTCTCTCTCTCTCTCACACACACACACACACGCTCACACTTTGGGAGCTAGAAAAATGGCAATTTTGTATGGTCTAGACGCTATTTATGCCATTGATTGCCCTTTTCAGTTGTATTCGCAAAAGACGATTGTTTTCTTTCGTCCCATTCTCTCCTTTTGCGCATCTTTTATGTAGTATTAAATATTATTAAAAACAATTCTACTATTAAAACCTGTAGTGACAATCTGTACATTCCTTATATTTGGAGTATTTTATTTCAACCCACCAGATTCTGTTTGAATGAATTCATTCATTCAGTCATTCCGATGGTTATTTTATTTGCATTCAAAATTAGTCAAAAAGAAATGAATTGAGTGTTGAAATTAATTTTATTTAAGAAATCCAACTAAAATTTTATGTAGGTGTGGAAAGCGCAGAGCCAGAGCTGAAGAGTTCACAAGTAATCGTGAAAGGAGTAGTGGAACCGAAAGCTCTAGCCGACTACGTGTACAAGAAAACCGGGAAGCACGCGGCGGTGGTGAAGGTTGATCCGGAGAAGAAAGAGGAGGTGAAACCCAAAGAAGAGAAGAAAGGCGACGACGGAGAAAAGGCAGAAGCCAAGAAAGGGGAGGAGGAAGCCAAAGAAAACAAGGAAGCTCCGGCGGCGGCGAAGGGGGAGGAGGAGGAGGATTCCAAGATGGAGTTGAGGAAAAATGAGATGTACTATTACTACCCACAAAACTACCAGCAGTTTAATTACCAGCCGAGGTTTGTTCAAGAGGTGAATGCTCCGACGCATATGTTTAGTGATGAGAATCCAAATGCATGTGTTGTGATGTAAATTTCCGAGATGATAGGGGGCAAAACTGTCCTTTCGTTCTGGCCAACATCTCGGTGTGCTCTGCTCTACATGTGGCCTTGTCTTGGGTTTCATCGTATAAATCTACAGAGAAAGAGTCGTAGAATTTTGTGAGGATTTTGTACCTTTTCCTTTTATATATTATAATATTTGTCACATACTATCCATAATAAATTATTATTATTATTAATATGTATACTAACTTCTTGTATATATAATATATTTTGTTTTTGTCTTCGTTTGCAAAATTGCTAATTTTAAGACCTGTAGTTAATTTTTTTAGCCTTTTTTTGTTTCTTTTGTGAAGCCGCTACTTCAGGTCATGGGAAGAAACAATAAAATGTGTTTCTTTACAATAATTTGTAAATCACATCAAAAAGGCAAATTACACGCATTTCTACTCCAGAGAATATTGTATAGCCTTTGTTTGAGCGTTCCAGATCATTTTTTATTAAAATATTCTACATCTTCTCATAGAGTGGCATCAGACGTTCGACGTTTAATTTAGGAATTCTAGTTCCGGAACTGCCGGTTTTTAGTTTTTCTAGTTCCATACCGCACTATTAAAATACGGTTATAGTATGGTTCGGGAATCAGCAGTTCTGCGGTTCCACACAATTAGAACAGTATAACATAGCATGGTCCGTGCAACAGTTGCACGGCTCGTGCTAACTAAACATACCGAAGACAGAGAATTCCAAATTGTATAGCACGTGCTAACTAGACATACCGAAGACAAAGAATTCCATATTGTACAGCACATGCCGTGCTATGTGTTTTTTAAATAAACTTACAACCTGAAATTCCCATATCCTCCGCTGCTTCTAAAAGACAAATATTTGTCATAATAGTTTCACTTGGCAACATATATTTGCTCATCGTGCTCATTTTTCTTTGACATTTTGATTCTCTTAAAGTGGATCAAGAAAATATCTGACGTCACTTTTCTATTTGACACCTCTTTGGATGTGAGACATTTTCCTACCCATATTGGAGGGTTCACAAGTAAATTATTTGTTAGTGCCACCGTCATGCACTAAGTATTTGTGTTGTTGAATTGGCGAGATATGTTCGACAATGTGTGCCTGGGTATGTCCCACCAAGATTTGTTTTCCGCTGTGCAAGAAAAGAAAGAACGGTTGGTGAACTGTTCCAGATTATGTCTCAGAACTAGGGACACTCTATTTATGGCAGTTTCCTTGTTGGAAAGATCTTGCGCCGAACCAGTTTGAAAGGTCAAGATATATTCGTTTTACTGCCTTGTGGTGTAGATCCAATGCTGAATTAACCCCATTATACTTGGAGAGTATCTACACACGTTTGGAAGGCCACAAACCACAATCTACTTACCATGTTGGCGGCAGATGAAGATCGACGCCTATATGAAGATCGAATTGAGGAGCAATCGGTACCATTTATATTTTGTTTAGATTCTAGTGTTAGAATAAGTTTGTGGTCGTTTGTAACTAGTAGTTGTTCATTAATACGTTCAACATGATAGACTAGTTTTGAGTGTTTTCGAGTGAAACACGTGAGGGGATTTTTACTCTTGTTTTGTACGCAATCTCGGGAGAGATTATAAGTTGAAGTCGTGGGTAGCTATAGGGAGTCTAGTATCACGGTTGTGAGGAGATCTTACAAATTTCGGCTAGCGAAAGAGTTCGATGAGAAGAACGGGCGACATAAGGCGGGAGGCTTGTATGTGTAAGATCCTTAATACACTCTTCGAAGGAGTAACAGTCGGAACTTCAAGTTTGGGAGCAATCCCCCCAGAGTAGGTTGTTTGAACCGAACTGGGTTACCATCTCGTGCGTTTTTACTGCTTTATTCTTTTATGTTCTTGCATCTGTCCCACACATATCACAGAACAGTTTTTAAGCAGTTAACTAAAACTCATACAAGCACGGATTACTGTTTTTCAATTGGCACCAGAGCGGGTTGCCTGTATTCAGGGTTGATCTTGGGGTATTAATCCGTGTTCTTGTGTTGTTTTTGCCGAGATGGACTCGATGAAAGAAGGAGCCTCGACGGTGTGATCTCCGCTCCTTGATAGCAATAACTATGCCTATTGGAAAGCGCGTATGACAGCTTTCATTCACTCAATTGATGAGCGTGCCTGGAAGATGGTGACTGAAGGGTGGAAGCCTCCTACCAAGAGGGATGAAAAAGGCAAAGCGGTGCTGAAGCCAGAAGAAGAGTTTGACGATGCTGATTATCAGATCATGGGGCCGAATGCTAAAGCCATGAACGCCATTTTCTCTGCAGTGGACATGAACGTGTTCAAACTCATCTCCACATGTGACAAGGCAAATGATGCATGGGATATCCTTCAAACTACTTTCGAAGGAACTAACAGTGTTCATGCATCTCGTATGCAGCTCCTTACTATCAGATTTGAAAACCTTCGAATGGATGAAGTTGAAAGCTTGCTGATTTCAACGCCAAGATTTGTGACATAGCTAATGAAAGCTTTGCACTTGGTGATGCCATCTCTGAGGAGAAACTTGTGCGAAAAGTTCTGCGATCTCTTCCTAAGAGATTCACATATAAAGTTACGGCAATCGAAGAGTCCAAGGACGTGAGCAAGATGAAGTTACAGGAGTTGATGGGGTCCCTGAGGACTTTTGAAATGGGACTAACGAATGAAGAGACAGTTCAGAAGAAAAGCATAGCTTTTCAAGCCGGCTCCAGTTCTAATGTGCCAAGTAATGTCTCTGACAAAAATGATCTGGCTGAGTCAATTGCCCTGCTGACAAAGAATTTCTCAAAATTTGTCAAACGTTATGAGAAGTCTTCACAGAATAATTCTATCAAGAACAAATTCTCCAAACCTCGGAGATCTAAAGATGAAGATTTCATTGAAGCCAAACAGAAGGAGGTCAAGTGTAGAGAATATGGTGGTCTTGGGCACTATCAAGATGAATGTGCTAACACCTTAAAGAAGAAGAATAAATCCTACAGTTCCACTCTTAGTGAAAGTGATGATCCAGATGATAGCGGGAGTGATGAAGAATGCGTGAGCAATCATATTACTTTCATGACACATTCTCACAAAGAACCTGTGCCTAATTCTGTCTCTGACAGACAGAATGACAATGTTTTGGAAGGCAGTGATGATGAAGAATTCACTGAAGAGTCTGCCATAGAAGCATACAAAAAGCTTCATGAGAGCTGGATCATGGTGGTTAAAGTCAATGAAGGGCTGATGAAAGAGAATGGTGATCTCATTAAAGAAAGAGATAGTCTGTCCATGCGCCTCTGTGAATTGCAGAATGATCTTCAACAATCCAGAAATAATTCTCGCTCTCAGAATGGTGAATTGCTTCATCTAAAGAAGCTCGTCAAGATGATGAATTCTGGATCATCTCAGCTCGATGACATCCTTTCTAAAGTAAAAAGTCCATAGGACCATACAGGTCTTGGTTATACTGGTGGAAATATTTTTGACCATTTCTGTCAAGGACAATCATCTAGAACGCATGATGAATCTGTTCCAGAACCTGAATTTAAACCAGAGATCAAGCAGCCACAGCCTCAAAAGTTCCAGCTTCGAAAGATTGGAGTTGTCTGCCACTACTGTGAAAAGCCTGGTCACATTCGAACATACTGTAGGTACTACATCAATGATCTCCGAAAAATGAGGAGGAAAGGTTGATCTCAGAATGGCCTGAATTTTAAAAGACAAACTGTGCGGAACAGATCCTGGAACAATCACAGGAACTATGTTGTTCACACTGCCCTCAATATTCATGCAAAGAGCAGCTGGTACTTTGATAGCGGATGCTCACTACACATGACTGGAGATGCCAGTATGCTGAAGAATATTCAAAAGGATTGTTCTTATCAATCCGTTACTTTTGGAGACGGTGTCAAGGGAAGAGTACTTGGCCGTGGTCATCTAAATGTTGAAAGGATGCCAAACTTGGAGGATGTTCTGCTTGTTGAAGGACTAAAAGCTAACTTAATTAGCATAAGTCAACTCTGTGATCAAGGTCTCTTGGTCCACTTTACCAAAGACAAATGTCTTGTGAAGAACAAAGAATGTGTGTTGCTGATGGATGGAGACAGATCAAAGGACAATTGTTACCTTCTCAACATGAAAGGTAATTGCTTCCAAACTCAGCTTGATGAAGCAAACATATGGCATGAAAAGCTCGGCTATGTGAGTTACAGAAACATGCAACGTCTTATGAAGACAGAAACTGTGAATGGTGTCCCGAAGTTTGATATTGATCGTAGCAAAATTTGTGGACTGTGTCAAGTGGGAAAACAGATTCATACATCGCATAAATCTGTTAAGAAGATTACCACCTCAAAAGCTTTGGAGCTGTTGCATATGGATTTGATGGGGCCTGCTCAAACTGAAAGTATTAGACGGAAGAAGTTTATTTTTGTGTGTGTGGATGACTTCACACGATTCACATGGGTTGAGTTCTTTAGAGATATGGGAGAAACTTTTGAGACATTCAAGAATCTGTGTCTCAAGCTTGAAGTGAAGAAAGCAACAGCTGTGATGAGAATTCGAAGTGATCACGGTTGTGAATTTGAAAATACTTATTTCAAATGTTTTTGTGAAGAAAGAGGTATTGCTCAGGAGTTTTATGCACAAAAAACACCTCAACAAAATGGTGTTGTTGAGAGAAAAAATCGGACTCTTCAAGAAATGAGCCGAGTCATGTTGAAGGCAAAATATGTCCCTGACAACTTATGGGCAGAAGCGATGAATACAGCGTGCCATGTTATCAATCAGGTGTATTTCAGACCCAAGACAAGAGTCACTCCCTACGAGCTGTGGAAAGGGAAGAAACTGAATTTAAAGTACTTACACATCTTTGGAAGTACTTGCTATATGTTAAGAGACCGAGAGCAGCTTGGCAAGTTTGATACCAAAGGAGATGAATGCATTTTTCTCGGGTACTCGAGGAATAGTCGGGCCTATCGAGTTTTCAACAAGAGGACCAAGATGGTGATGTAGTCAATTAACATTGTTGTTAATGATCTGGAAGAACCTGTTGCCCAGATTGATGAGGAAAGTATTGATGTCAACATTCATGTGCCAGCTTCTATTCCAGACAGTTCGGAACACAATGATCAGACTGAGTTGAGGAATGAGAACCTGGATAGTGTCAAACCTTCAAAAGGTATGCAGAAGCATCATTCTGCAGTAGACATCATTGGTGATGTGAGTGAAGGAGTTAGAACCAGAGGAGTTCGAAAGAACTATCGTGAGATGATTGCAAATGTCTGCTACACTTCTACAACTGAGCCCAAGAACGTTAAAGAGGCCTTACAAGATGATCGATGGATTCATGCCATGCAAGAAGAGCTCTTACAGTTTGAGAGAAATGAAGTATGGGATTTGGTTCCTTGTCCTAAAGGTGTTAATGTGATCGGCAAGAAGTGGATCTTCAAAAATAAAACCGATGAAGAAGGGAACATAATTAGAAATAAGGTAAGACTTGTGGTCCAGGGCTATTCACAAGTTGAAGGTATAGATTTCGATGAGAATTTCGCACCAGTTACTCATCTTGAATCAGTCAGGTTGCTTCTTGCACTGGTTGCATAGATGAAGTTTAAATTGTACCAAATGGATGTGAATAGTGCCTTCTTAAATGGGTACTTATCTGGAGATGTGTTTGTAGGCCAACCCAAAGGCTTTGAAGACCCGTACCATCCTGAGTATGTGTACAAACTGAAGAAGGCCCTCTACAGTCTCAAACAAGCTCCACGAGCTTGGTACGAATGACTTACCAAATTCCTTCTAGAGAAAGGATACGTTCGAGGTGGATCTGATAGAACTCTCTTCATCAAGAGAGAAAAATCTGACGTGATCATCGTTCAGATTTATGTTGATGATATTGTCTTTGGATCTATGTCGGATAGAATGGTGAAAGACTTCGTGAAGGACATGACTTCTGAATTTGAGATGAGTCTTGTAGGTGAACTAACCTACTTTCTGGGGATTCAAGTAAAGCAAAAGGATGATGGAATCTTTGTGTCTCAAACGAAATATGCAAAGAACTTAATCAGGAAATTTGGCTTGGAGACTTGCAGCCCGAAAAGAACTCCGATGGGGACATCTTCAAAGATGTCAAAAGATGAAGCTAGTGTGGCTATTGAGTAAACCTTGTACCGAAGTATGATTGGGAGTTTGCTATGTCTTATAGCAAGTAGGCCAGACATATGCTATAGTGTGGGAGTTTGTGCTCGCTACCAATCTGAACCCAAAGAAAGTCACTTGAAATCTGTCAAGCACATAATCAAGTACATAAAGGGTACTGCTGAGTTAGGACTTTGGTTTTCCTATGATACGAACCCTAGTTTGGTGGGGTTTTGCGATGCAGATTGGGCAGGATGTACTGAAGATATGAAGAGTACCTCTGGAGGATGTTTCTTCCTTGGAAATAACATGGTCTCATGGTTCAGCAAGAAACATAATTCTATCTCGCTTTCTACTGCTGAGGCAGAATATATTGCTGTTGGGAGTTGTTGTACTCAACTTTTGTGGATGAAACAAATGCTGCATGACTATGTTGTACCACAGTCTGTCCTTACCATATACTGTAACAATATGAGTGCGATAAATATTTAACAAATCCAGTTCAGCACTCACGTACAAAGCACATAGACATTCGTCACCACTTCATCTGGGAGCTTGTTGAAGACGGATCTCTTGTGATCGAATATGTTGGAACAGATGCCCATCTTGCGAACATCTTCACAAAGGCACTTGATAGTAGAAGGTTTGAAACACTAAGATCCTCCTTGGGTCTTTGTGTTCTCTAAACTTCTCCGTTGTGAGAAGACTCTCTATACAGTCTTGGTCAGTGATGTATGTATAGAGAGTATAAAATGACCATGGTTAATATGGTCTGTGAAATGTTGTGCCAATATCTGTCCTGGACAGTTTTTGCTATGGAGGAACGATTACTTTTTAACGGTCAGTAGTGCTTTGTTTTTCGCACCACGATCGATTCCACTTCCCCGTACCGAGAAGTAGTGTGATGTGCGTGGGGTGTGTAAGTTAAGGAAATTTACATAACTTACTTTCCTAATTAAGGTATTAATCTTATTTTCAAAAGAGACAGAATCTCAGCAAAATTTCCAAGTCGTTCTCTCTCTCTGGTGTTTGCTTGTTGTTCGAACTCCAATGGCGGACAAAGCTGCTTCTTCTAAGCCCTCTCAAGCCAAGAAACCAGAATTTCTACAGAAGACTTGCAACGACAGCTTGCAGAGATTTCTCAACCAATTGTGTTCTCGTCTTCAATCGCCTTTGTCTCTGCTTGTGTGAAGCCATCTTTCACTTTCTCCGAAGCCCTTGCTTCTGTGCCAATTTCTGTGGCACCTTCTGCTGTTTCGCCGCCTAGGTCTGTGTCTGAGACAGATCACACTGTTCAACCCTCTCCTAGGGTTTCTCAAGGGCCATCCTCTCCGCCCATGGTGTCTGCGGAAATTTTGGATGCTTCAATTGCGGCTGTCATAGAGAATGTTGGAGGTACTGAAGTCTCCTTGGCCCTTGATGAAGATGATGTCACCGCCTCTGTTGTTGACGAAGAACCTATCTCTATTGAGGAATTTTCCGCATCTCTTGATGCTCTGAAGTTTGTTCAAGCTCCGTCGAGTCTTGCTGCTGCTCCTATGTATAGTGACACGCCCATTGTCATTGTTCAAGTCCCTCTTAGTGAAGTATCACTTGTTGCTGCTGTTGAAACCCTTGTTCAAGATCAAGGTGAAGATGATATTGATATCTCCTTCCTCAATGAGGATTCTCCTGTTCATGAGGATGATTCTGTCCCTCCTCCAAAGGCTACCTCCTTCAAAACTCATGGGTCCAAACGAAAGTTGGAGTTGAGAGATGTTCCAGTCACTCCTCTGGTGTCTGATGATGAAGATGACACACCTATCGCCAATTTGAAATTGAAAGTGTTGGCTAAGATTGCTGCGAAGAAGGTATCTTCTTCAAAAACCCCCAAATCCAAGAAAGTTGCTGCTAAGAAGGGGTCTTCATCAAAACCCCTCAAATCGGTGAAGCCCTCTGGAAAAAAGACTTTGGCTAAGAAGACTGATGTTGTTCCTGCTCGCCGTGTTACACGGAGTGTGTCTGAGCAGAGGATGGGGTTAATGTCGGGTCATCATCGCCCGCTGATGAAGCAAGCCAGAGCTCCTTTTTCTTCTAAAGACGAAGCAGAGGTTGTCCCTGAGTCTGTTCCAGATAGATCAGATTCAGATTCTGAAGGCTTTGATTCTAGTAAGTTCATCTCTGTTTTTCATCAATCGCAATTCAAGATTGTTGCTGGTCGCTCGTTAGTTTCCGAGCGTTTCTTGATTAAGTCTGATATAGAGGAAACAGATGTTGATACCCTGTTGCATGATCTTCGATTGGAAAAATCTGCTTATTCTGCTCCTCCATTCATAACTGCTGTTGTACATGAATTTTATGCTAAGTTGTCCAAGCGCATGCGTGATGCTTCTTATGAGCATGCTTTTTCTATTTTTGTGCGGGGTCATTGGATTGTTTTTTCCTCTGCGGTGATTAATGAGTGTTTGGGTCGTGAGAATGTTGTTGCCCCTGCGCCAGTATTTGATATGAATGAAGTTGTGTCGGAATTGACTGGGGGAAGTCGATGTGTTTGGCCCTCTGGGCGTGCTTTGTTAGCTTCTGATCTGAGTGTGAGGTATTCGATACTGCACAAGGTTGCCATTCGGAATTGGTTGCCCAGTACACATGATTCTATTGTGGGCAAGCCTATAACTCTATTGCTGTTTAAAGTAGGCACTCGTTGAGAGTTCAATCTTGGTTTGATCATATTTGAGCATGTGTTTGCTCATGCTGAATCTTCTCGTGCCCAGCAGCCTGTTGGCTATCCTGGCCTCATCTTTAGCATCATTATGGCCTAGCACGATGTTGTCTCTGCCAATGATGTGTATGCGCCTGTTGCACAGTCTCTGACAATCAACCACAAGTTATTCTCGTCCCAGCATGCTCCGGATGTTCCTGTCCGCGATGCTGATGAAAGCTCGAGACCTATGCCAACAACTGCCCAGACAGATCTGCTACTTCTTTTTCTGTCACCTCTATTTTCTTTGACAAGCATATCAAGTCTCTAGAGCGTGAAGTGGTGTTCCTAAGCAAGTCCATTCGGACTTTCAAAACCAGGAAGCATGAGTTGGAGACTTTGCTGATTGATCTCCGAGCCAGAGCCCTTGGACTTGCCTCGCCGCTTGATGTGCCGACTGCTTCCTCTGTCCCAGCTGCTGATAAGCCGACTGATGCTGATGTCGATGATGCTGATGATGTTGCTGCCTCCCCGGTCTGAAGTTTGGTGTTTGCCGTTTCTGGCAACAATTAAGGGAGATAAGGATGTTAGTGAATGAAGGCCACGATTGGATCAAGGATGGTCTTTTTGCTGTTGTTGCTGTGTGAGCGTGTGCGCATTCTTTTAATGTTTGATGGTTTCTGAACAAATAATTTATTGGGGATGCTGTTCAATTTATTGGGGATGTTGTTTACCCCACCTTATTTTTGTTGGTCTGTACTATATTTTTGATCAACTAACAATGCAGTTCTATACTGCGAAACAATGCTCTGATCTTGATGAAGGCACTCCCAGTTCAGATTCAGGGGGAGTGTGCTTGTAACTGTCTCGGACAGTTTTTAAATATATCACTCTTTTGATATATTGTTGATCTGCGAAGGTTATTCAAGTGTTGTGCAGATCGTGATGATAATTGTCGATCGTAAATGCCAAAAGGGGAGATTGTTAGTGCCACCATCATGCACTAAGTATTTGTGTTGTTGAATTGGCGAGATATGTTCGACAATGTGTGCCTGGGTATGTCCCACGAAGATTTATTTTCCGCTGTGCAAGAAAAGAAAGAACAGTTAGTGAATTGTTCCAGATTATGTCCCAGACAGAACCAAGGTCACTCTATTTATGGCAGTTTCCTTGTTGGAAAGATCTTGCGCCGAACCAGTTTGGAAGGTCAATATATATTCGTTTTACTACCTTGTGGTGTAGATCCAGTGTTGAATTAACCCCACTATATTTGGAGAGTATTTACACACGTTTGGAAGGCCACAAACCACAATCTACTTACCATGTTAGCGACGGATGAAGATCGACGCCTATATGAAGACCGAATTGAGGAGCAATCGGTACCACTTATATTTTGGTTATATTCTAGTGTTAGAATCAGTTTGTGGTCGTTTGTAACTAGTAGTTGTTCATTAATACGTTTAACGTGATAGACTAGTTTTTTTGAGTGTTTTTGAGTGAAATACATGAGGGGATTTTTACTCTTATTTTGTACGCAATCTCGGGAGAGATTGTGTTAGGAAAAACTATCAAGGAACCCCTAGATAAGGTTTTGATGAGATGTCAAAACTATTCCTGAAAAACTGACCAAGATCCAAGCTGTAGATCTGAGCTGACCAATCCAGAGCTTCAAGAAGGAACTCAACTGAAGCCAAAGTCAACCCAACTGGAGCATGGTCAACCAGCTGAAAGGATACGCCAACCGGTCAGAACTCAATCCAACTGAGGGTTAAAAGAGTCGAACCTGTCAAAACAAACTGACAGCTATGTCAGCTGAGCTGAGAGAAAAATTAACAAGACTAAAGAAACTGATAAGAGATCAGTTTAACTGAAGACTGGAAGTATCCAGCTGATGGCCAAACTTAACTTCAGCCAAACTGAAGTAGACAGACGAATCAATCAAAGGCCAGAACTGAAGTCAGCTAGCTTGTAGGAGAAAACAAGCAAACATCTAACGAGGAAGATCGAGAAAGATCAGTCAAACTGACAAGCTAGCCAACAACTTGTGATCAGTGAAGCTAACAAGAAAGCTCAAGAAAGAATAGTCGAACTGACAAACTATTCAACAAATTGTGATCAGTCGAACTGGATGAAGAAGCTCAGAACTGCCAAACTGGAGTGATAGCCGAACTAAGCAGACAAGCGTAGAACTGCCAACTGGAACTCAAACTTACTAAACTAGAGCTCAGAACTGCCAGCCAGAGAGTCCTAGAGTTAATGCTCAAAATAAAGATCTTGGAATAAATGCTCCAGTGGAGATCCTGGAATTAAATATCCAACAGAGATCGATTGGTAAAGCAACGGCTACTGGAATTAAATATCCAACAGAGATCGATTGGCAAAGCAACGACTACTTCAACCAAAAGCTCCAACGATCATAAAGACCATCTGCTATTGATGTACCAACAGAGCCACCGATCAATGGAACTCAATGGTCACAAAATCACTCCTCTATAAAAGACGAGTGAATCAAAGTTTTCAAAGGACTTTCCGCGACTTTCATTCTTAAAACCTTCATTCAAGTTGTTTCAACTTAAAACTGAGCTTTCTTTCTCCCTCCCACATAGCTCAAGTTCAGCATTTGCTAAAACTGTGATAGTCCAACTGAGAAGAAGAATCCACAGAATCGAAGCATTCAGCTAGCTATTGATAATCCAGCCAGAGCAATCTTCTCAGTTCCAGCAATACATCGATCAACTACCCAACTCAATTGAAAAAGCACATCAGTTGATATCCCCTGTTCAAGACTAGCCTCTTGAAGATCGAAAGAGATCTAAAACCTTGTAAAGACGTCAATAGCACCTACCTTCCTAGCGAGCAGTTAGGGACTGCAAGTGTGGCCCGTCGACCCGCTGAGGTAGCGAGCAGTTACCAGGTTCAGCCAACTGTCCTTCATTGTATAATTTGTAAAGAAACTCAAGTTATATAGTGGAGTTGCCCTTCTGCGGAAGGAAAAGAGGACGTAGAAGTTTGAGACTTCGAACCTCTATAAATCATCTGTGTGCTGTACTGTTTTGCTTATACTCGCATATCCTTGAATTGTACACAAGCTCACATAATCTGCACTCAAGCTGTCTAAAAAGTGCTCAACTGATTTGTGCATAGATAAGTTGCTAAGCGAGTCAAGGGCCCTTATCATTCCGCATTTGAAGTAAAGTTTTTATATTAGTTTATTCACCCCCTCTAAACTGACATCGACTCACCTAGGACCAACAAATTGTAAGTTGAAGTCGTGGGTAGCTAGAGGGAGTCTAGTGTCATGGTTGTGAGGAGATCTTACAACTTTCGGCTAGCGAAAGAGTTCGAGGAGAAGAACGGGCAACATAAGGCGGGAGGCTTGTATGTGTAAGATCCTTAATACACTCTTCGAAGGAGTAACAGTCGGAACTTCAAGTTTGGGAGCAATCCCCCCAGAGTAGGTTGTTTGAACCGAACTGGGTTACCATCTCATGCATTTTTACTAGTTTATTCTTTTATGTTCTTGCATCTGTCCCACACATATCACATAATAGTTTTTAAGTAGTTAACTAAAACTCGTACAAGCATGGATTACTGTTTTTCATTATTGATCCTAACCCGAAGGAGATAGCATTTCAAATCCGGGAGTTTCATTCTCTTGGGTTTCCGGATCATTGACATTGAACTGTTGATGAGAGCGTTGGATCATCTCTTGTTGCATTTGAGCCACCAATGTTGGAAACAAGCCAGGATCATTTGGATATGTGTTGTTTAAATAAAACCATTTTGATCAAAACGATCCCATCCAATGCATGCTTAAACCGAATCTAAATCTCATGCGCAGCGGAAAACTGAGATTACCGGATTACCTTGCAATCGGAGAGACACCGTTGAGAAGATGTAGATATAAAATCTGCAGCTCCTCCATTCTTCATGTTATCCACTCCACGATCTTCTGTTGTATGTCCCAACCTCGATCTAGATGTCTTGTGGGCGATGATCCTCTAGACTTTGTAGAAGCTTGGAGATGAAGAACTCGAACCCATTATGGATGAAAATTTCCAGTTTTTAAAGAACTAAATTTTCAAAAATTATGACTAGTCTGTTAAGGTTTTTTGTCTCCCTTCATAAGGTATATATAGGGCTACAACAGGGATCTAGAAGGAGAATTAGGGTTGGGCCTCCAACAGGCCTTAAATTTTCTATGTCCCGCCTGAACATAACTTAAGCCTATTAATATTAATTCAGTCTACTAAAGAATTAATATTGCACTACCGCCCCAATTCTATAATTACGGATATGGCTCTTTCGACTCAATTAATTCCCCAAGTTTAAGATATCGAATGTCCACTAATTAAATCAATTTAGTTTGGCTTAATTGTGTCCATTTATTCTTAATTATTTCATCTAGTTTAATTTTAAACTTGTGTCTAGGATTAGTCAACCCAAAAGTAGGTAACTTGGATAATAGAGAACTGTTAGCTTAGTATTCGGTGTGGTCAATAATTCAGTCCCTGTGGATACGATATCTGATTCACCTACTATATTGCATGACCTGTGTTAGTTGCAGTTAATTGCATAATAAATAGTGCATCAAACAACATCTTTTGTTGCCACAATTTGAAATTTAAACCATTGAATTTCTCCAATTTGTCAACATGATTGACAAGAACATTAATACACCGATCCTCACAGTGTTAACAGCAGCAGCAACGACGTTATTTGTCTGTTCACTAGACATGTTGAAAACTAGGATTTTCCAAATAGTAATTTGGTTTAAGATTGTTGAATCTAGCTAAACAAAACAATGTAACAACGCAACAACAACAATAGTTGAAGATCAAAATAACAACTTGAAATAAATTAAAGATCGAAATAACATGAACAAGTTTATAAGAAACCTGAGGCTTGTGAAGATCACTATTTTCTTAAACCAAATTCGCCCCATATGAGCGTTTGATTCCCAGGATACAATGGATAGACCAGAACTTTCCCTGGCGAACTGAACACTATGCTCGAACTTGATCAAAGAGACCTATAACTCAAAACTTGGAACACAAACTAGAGCACAAACTTTAACAAAAAACTAGAGAGCTAGAATGAGAGAAGAGATAATAGGAGAATGATTTATTAGTGTGATTACAAATGAGGATTGATGACCCCTTTTTACAGCGTCTAAAAGAAGATTCTCAAGTGTTTCATCATTAAAACACAAGTTATAACCTCCAAAGTTGAAAGGTTGCCATTAGAGAAAACCTTTAGTATCTAGGATTTTAAAAAGTTCTAGATACAATATACAATTTTTCTTCACAAATTTTCAATTTTTCCAACATCTAGTCTCTCTGGTACCCCTCCTCCTTAATTCCCACTACCTATGCTTGAAATCGTGGTTGCCATGGCTCACCGGGTGAGGGCAACTCATATTTGTCACTTATGGCTCCTCGTTATTTAAATCATTTATCCAAATGATCAATCGTGTATCCTCAATTCATGCAACAATATAAAAATTTATAATGTTGCACGAATGGACTTAATCGTGGACCACACTCGTATAACAATATTAATTTGTACTGTTACATGATCATATCTCATTCGTGCACCCAAATAATGCACATTAGTCGTACATCTCACAATTTTAATGAAGGTAATTAACTATTTTCATCGAAAATTGGCTAAGATCATAATTTACTAAATGAAAACGTATGTTTTTATAGATTACCACATAAATAAAAGTATTGAGACTCAACGGCAAATTAAAAATGAAGATGAAAAGTTATAAAATTGAAGATTGAATTTTTTGATTTCTGCGTGGTTTATCGATGAAAAGTTGCAAAGTTGAAGATTGTTTTTTTTCTACGTGGTTTATCGGTGATTCTTAATGAAGGAGATAGAGAGAGAGATATCAGATATGGAGGAGAGAGATATAAAATATGGATTAGAAAATAGACATGATTTTTTTTGCCCTATTTTTTTGGGCCCTGTTCCAGTGATCAACCTGCGCACCCATATAGACGGTCACATTTAAATGCAATGGACCGAAGGAAACTCAAAAACATACGTACTAGTTAAGGACGATCCATCCCAACTCAAATCCAGACTTGATGCGATCGAGAGTGTCGTGGATTCCGATCGAGCTAGCTAGTCGTATACGTATTGGTGCAAAATTTATCTATAATTAGTTGTAAATAAGATTAAACACTATATATGTGGCGTAATAAACATATATGCTTGGGAATGAAGAGAAGTACTATTTGATAGATAAGAGAGAAAAAAATAATAATTTAAAAGATGGCGGATAAATCTTTATATATATATATTTTATAAAAGGTTAGGGGCCAAATAGGTCCCTGTATTTATTTGGAGGGAACAAATAGCCCCTCGAACTATTTTTTATCTCGATTGAGCCCCTGAACTTTTATTGAGGGCTCAATCAAGCCCTTCTGTCACACCCCTCACTAACGGATGTTAGGGTTTGGTCAAAATGACATCGTTTTATACAAAACGATGTCGTTTTGATTCTGCTAAAAAAAAAATTAAATATTTTTTTTAAATTTCTTTTTCTTTTTATTTTTCTTTTCAAAACAACAATCCCATCTCTCTCTCTCTCTCTAACCCTAAAATGAAGAACAATGAGGATGCCGCCTCTGTCACACCCTAATTCCCACCACTACCCTCCTCCTCCGCCGCCGCCTAAATCCAAGGCCGTCCAGAACGTCATGAAGTCGGTGTGCGTCACCACCGACTACAAGAAGATCTGTGAGAGCAGTATTCTCAGGACGTCCCTCGCCGCTGCCTCCCATGAAATCAATGATGTGATGAAGCAACGAAGAATCAGAGACCATTCTTAAGCAATCTCTCCCAAATCCTCTGAATTTGTTTCTCCCCCCTTTTCTGGTTCGGGTTCTAAAATTGTGGGGAAGAGAAGATATGTACGTTGGGTTTTTGTCACTTAAGGAAGGTGTGAGTGATTAGATGGATGGCTGGATATTGCAGGAGCTATATGTGTGGTTTCTGGGGTTGGTGATGACAGTGTGAGGGGGCTGGAGCGATTTGGGATTGGAGGGAAATGATGTGTTGATGTTTTAGGTCTGAGAAGAGAGAGAGGGGTGGAATCTGATTGAGATGAACAGTAAGAGGCAGGGGAGGCCTCGGTAGGGATGATGGGGGCTGACGAGGGTTGAGGGTGAGTTTTGGAAGGTGAGGAAGGGCGTTTGAGCGTTTGGGAACGGGTCAGAATCCAGGGTTCAGTTTCTGGGCTGGAGCATTGTTGGGGATGATGACAGTCCCATGAACAAAAGGTTGTATTTTTTACAGAGTTTTCGGAGGAATTGAAGGCAATTTTCACCCTTTTTTTAGGATTTTTTTTTGAGCTGGAGCTTGAAGAAGGCAAAGTTTGGGCAGACTTGCAGGCGCTGGGTTTCTTGCTACCCATAACAGATAATTTACAAGAATGATGACAAAAACATGCCCAGAACTATTGATTTTGGATGAAGAACAACGAGGAATAAGAAAAAAATAAAAATAAAAAATAAAAAGAAAAAAAATCTGGAAAAAATGAAAAATTAATTTTTTTAGACAAACACAAAATGACGTCGTTTTGACCAAACCTAACGTCCGTTAGTGAGGGGTGTGACGGAAGGGCTTGATTGAACCCTCAATAAAAGTTCAGGGGCTCAATCTAGACATAAAATACTTTGAGGGCCTATTTATTCCCCTCAAATAAGTTCAGGGGCCTATTTGGCCCTTAACCCTTTTATAAATTCCATATGGCCAGTTTTTCATATTGATACCATTTTAATTCGAAGTGGTTAAAATATATAACTTATTTTTCTATAAAACTTGCCATGTGTATATATAGTTGAAGAGGGATATTGTACCCATGAAATACTGCTGTTTTGTCTTGCTGAAATATATTAAAATAGGGGAAATATCAATTAATATTCTCAACACAGCATATATATTAATACATACATAAAAATTAGCTATACATTATTAAAGTAAAATAATGAAAAGAAAAATCATTTTACTTTTACGAAAATTCTGCATTTTGGATGAAGAAAAGAATGAGTCATTTTGATGGTAGAATATTACAGTTGGCCACTTCTCATTCATTCATATAATTGATTCGTTTAATTTTAATTAGCTAGGCTTATGATGATATTATAATTAGCAACACTTACCTGCACCTTCTGTACATAAGGGCATATATCCGACAGGCGCGTGGGGCCAGGCGTCTGTAATTTTTTTTCTGGTGATTTTTTTTCGATTTTATTTTTTCCCAACAAAACTTATACCATAAAATAAAATTAGTGAATCCTAAAATTAAATCGAATTGAATAGAATATAAAATGAGTTCACTTACAAATTTTGGATACAATTAAAATTAGATTAAGTACAATTGAGCGAAAATGGCAAAACCAAAAAATTTTATTACCAAAACATTTCCCACCAGAATCCAAATCTAATCTTATAAGTACATTAACCAAGGATTAAATTTCCCACAAGAATTCAACATCACAAACAAAATCCAAAAGGATGAATGCTTAGCTTTACTGAGTCTAAACAAAATCAAGCATTAGAATTCCTTCTTCAATGTAGCAGTGACAGGAAAATACCGAAGGACAAAATGACTGAAGCTGTGGCCAAATTCCAGGTATGCAACCGATCTATCAGTAGAATATGGGCTGCAGCAAAGAAAAAGGCAGAAAATAATGAGCAAATGCACATTGAAGCTACACCAAAATTCACTAGAAATAAGCGAGTTACTCTTTATTTAGACATAGTATCCCAGCTGCCACTTAAGAAGAGAAACAATGTTAGAACATTAGCAAAGGGAATAAACTGCAAAAAGTCCACAGCTGGGAGGTGGATTAAGCAAGGGCTAATCAGATCTCACACATCAGCTATTAGGCCTGAACTAACAGCTTGTAATAAGCTGTTGAGGTTGAGGTTTGCACTTGATGCCTTGGAACTAGATAGGAATGCAAATATTCTAACGTTTAAAAGCATGCATAACACAGTTCACATCGATAAGAAGTGGTTTTTTATGAAGAAAGAGACACACAGATTCTACATGACTCCAGAAGAGGCTGAACCACACAGAACATGCAAGAGCAAGAAGTTCATCTAAAAAAAATGTTCATGTGTGCGGTATGCAGACCTCTCTTGGCAGCAGATGGTGGTGTATTATTTGATGGTAAGATTGGAGTGTTTCCTTTCACTCATAAGGTTCTAGCAAAAAGGTCAAGCAAAAACAGAAGCAGGGGCAGATTAGAGACTAAAGAAATTGAGTCAATAACACAGGAAGTGATCAGAGACTGTCTGATCAATCAGTCTGATCAATCAGGTAATGGAACAGTGTGTCTGTTTCATTTAATTATCATTATAATAAATGATATTTGTTGCAGGTTTGCCAGCTATAAAGGCAAAATGGCCACCAGAAGCAAGCAAAGTTATTGATAAGTCCATTTATTTTGTGTTTTTATGGGCATTTTGTTCGTTATAAATATTATTTTTAGTGTGTTTTGAGTCAAAAAGAACTAGGATGAGGTTATGGGGCATTGCGGAGGTCAAGTCTGGCGATAGGGGTATTTTATGCCCGGTTATCCAAGCAAAATCCAAGCTAAAGATTCAGTCAGAGGCACAGGGGACTTCTTTCAGCACTCATCCTATATTCGGGTGGCGGAATGGGCATATCAAAGATGGATGAGGCTGACTGTAAGATGTCGTGCCCACTTTGCTCGTGCAGACTTGACAACAATAGAGTTGTGCTAGGTCGATTACCAGAAACCCGGGATTAGTTTGAAGAGAGAGAAGAGAATGATAGCTACATTATCTGAAGAAGAGTTGGAGGTGGACTGGACTCTTGGAGGCGTTGCAAAGAAGAGATAAGCCCAATCCCTAAAAAATAGGGATTTGGTCAAATTATGCTTATCCAGTCAGATCCGCGAGGGCACGCTAGCTCCGGAAATCCACTGAAGACCCCAGCTTGTTGGGGGATCTCTGATTCAGAAATGTAACTATATAAGCTTTTTTTAATTCTGGAAACACGAGCTTTTGCAGTCAGAAACATTGCTACACTTTTACTTTCCTGCATTTTAATTTCGTAGGCTGCTTTGCAACAAGAAAACAATCCATTGGCCTTAAGCTTTTAGGACTTAGGATTATGTTTCAAACTCAACGTTTATGTTAAGTATTTTTGCGTATTAAATTCAGTAAGTTTTCATTACAATTATGTCCTTCATTTCTGCAATTTTAATTATGTCTAGCATGCTTAGCTAGACACTTTATTCTGGTGTTTGAACAATGAAAATGGTTTGAATATATATCTGGACTCGTGAGGCCAAAATGGGCATAGTAATGTATGATAGGTTTCTATTGATTCTTGTGCCTTGTTCCATGTGAGTGTGTATCTGAAATGCCCAATGTGGCTGATCACTCATTAGGTAAAGAGGGCACACCACTATTAATTGAATTGGTGAATCGTGACTATGTGTTGGTTCATATAGTAATAAGGGAATCAATAGGTTGTTGTGGGCACGCGAGGAATCAGAAAATATAATAGATCTGGGTTCGTCTAGGGCACACTGATGTTTGTTCACTTACATCTCTTTGGGGAACCGGAGAGTGGGTGACTGATTAGGGATTTAATTGACGAGGAATCACTTTTATGTTTACAATGAAAGGATGAATGAAGAGACGTAGAGAGGAACCCGATCTCTTTAACTAGGTGATTTATCATGTATGAAAATCAGTGTGCCCATGATCGAGTTGGTATATATTGGAACCAAATTCAAGTTCAAACGCCAGAACCTTTGTTATTTAATATTTTCTTTACTTTCTTTTACAGATTTAATTTCCAGTAGTGACAACAAACCAAACCCTTTTATGATTGGTTACTTGAAGATGGAATCACAACAACTCTCTGTGGGATCGATCCGTACTCATTAGCTGGCTACGCTCGCTGTGGGTACATGAGTTATAAATTATTTTTTGAGCGCGAAACGACCGAGCGTCAAAATTGGTGCCATTGCCAGAAGCTGGGAAGTATTGTCATCTGCCAGTCGAGCTGGAACACAAGGCACGATGGGCACTTCAGAAGCTGAACATGGATAAGGATACAACTGGGCATTTCAGAAAATTTCAGATTCAGGAGCTGGAAGAAATGAGAATGGAAGCCTATGATAATGTTGTGCTTTATAAAGAAAAGATGAAGAGGCTTCATGATCAAGTGATTAGAAGAAAGAGATTCTTCCCAGGATAACAAGTGCTTTTGTACCATTCAAGGTTCAAATTGATGGGAGAAAGTCTGAGAATCAAGTGGGTTGGTCCATTTGAAGTCTATGCGGAATGCCCCAATGGAGCAGTTGGACTCAAAAATCCCGAAACTAGAGGGCAATTCAAAGTAAATGGCCATCGTCTCAAACCATACCTAGGGCATTCTGATCGGGATGCGGGAGCCCATTTACACCTAAGCAGGGATTTTGTCGTGCCCACGACAATAAATGGTGCGCTACTGGGAGGCAGCCTAGGTTTTTAATTGCTTTATTTTGTTTTTATTTTAATTAAATAAAGTTTTCAGTTAATTAAACTAGATCAGGGGCAATTTTACGCTTGTTTTTGGATAAGTATGTGATCTACAAGTTAGAATAAGGAGAGAGAAATAAAGGATAAAGATAAATCTCGGAAAAATAGGGATTCTGAGGCGGGGCATTTTGAAGAGATAAAGTTCGTTCCGATTTTTCAGGGGATAAGGCTTATCCGTTGATGTGGGCACGCTGATTCGAATAAATCCTTTAGAATTCAAAGAGTCACGGTCACATCAGGAACAATAACATACATAAATAAAAAGCCAACCCCACAAAATCTTAACTTTCACTTTCATTCTTTTCGGAAAAAAATTCGAAACTTCTTTTTTCTCCCTCGTAAAACCCTACAACATCTCTCTGCAATTCTCAAGCGTCAACAATGGTGAACACACGCCGTAAGAAGTTGGTGCCAAAAGCTGGAGCCAAGGACAAGCTGGAGTTCGACACTCCAGTCACTTCTGCAGAGCCCACCCCAGTTAAGGTGGTGAAGAAAAAGGTTGTGAAGCCTAAGGAGAAAGTTGCACCTGCCACGGCCACTTCATGTAAACCGGCAAAAGAGACTCCACCGGAGAAAGAGCCTGTAGCTGAAGCAAGCTCTGCTACATCATCATAAGAGGAACATGCTGAAGATGACACCACTGTAGGTGGAACACAAGAAGAAGAGGAAGTGGCCATGGAGCCCACGCAAGAGCCTGCAAAAACAGCTTCTAAAAAGTCGAAAAAACTGGCTAGGATTTCAACGCCTCCACTGTCTGAAGAGGATAATGAAGAAGAAGAGGTTGACGATGAAGGACTGGATGACTATGTGAACTAGTTGGATGAAGAGGAAGCACCACCTGTGGAGGAACAAATCCAAGAAGAAGGACCTGTGGAGATAAAAAAATGGGCATTGGAGAAGGTAAAAGGAAAAAAGAAGGTCGAAGAGCCCATTCTGGAAAAACCAACTGAGCAGCCAGCCGAGTCCCAACAAGATGAAACCGAAAATGAGGTTTCAGAGCACCCAGAGCAGGAGCAGCAACGGAGTGAGCCATCCTAGGCTCAGCCACTCGAGGATGAACCCTCAGAGGACTCACCACCCAAGCAGAGGGTGAGGAAAGCGGTGGCCATGAAAGCAGGGGCCAAGCTAGCTGGGGAGCCCTCTTCGAAGAAGAGAAAATCTACAGAGGGCACACTACACCCTGAGCCTGAAAAGGAAAGAAGGGTAAGGAGCCCCACTCCGAGTAAGCCAGTGAGTGGCCCGCCACCAGTCCGGGGCATTATAAATTCGAAGAGGGTTCATGCTGAGTCGCTTGCAGCTCTTGGGATAGAGCAGGAGGTAAGGGATTTTTTTGCTACAATTTGTTGGGAGTTTTTCTTGGATATGGAATGCGTTATTTTTCCTATACTGTCTCGTGAATTTGTTAATAGTCTGAAGATAAAAGCTGTGAATAAGCCTGCTACGTCTACTAGGGTTATGAATTTTAAAATTTTTGGTAAAAGTTTCTCTATGTCTGCTGATGATCTAAATATGATGTTGGGCATTGTATCATACTTGGGCCTCTAGGAGGAGGAGTATGAAGATGTTGTGACTGTTGTGCTCGACTCTGCTGAGGGAGTTGAGGCAAAATGGGCTGAGGTTGGGGCTGGCTCCACTTATCAAAGTGGAGCCACAAAAGGCTATTGTCTGAACAATGAAGCCTTGAGATTCTGCCACAGGGTGCTTGCCTACAGTTTCTTTGGTAGGAAGGATAGTTCTAATTCCATAACAAATCAGGAGCTTTTTATTCTCTAGTGCATGGTGAAAAAGATTAAAATAAATTTTGGCTATGTGGCCATTGCACATTTAAGGAAAATCAAAACACACCCTAAGCATAGAATCTCATGTGCCTAGCTTATCACCCAAATTGCTGTTAGGTCTAGGTTGTTGGATTTAAGCACCACCGATCTAGTCTCTTTGCCCATGGAATTTTTTGATATTGCTTGTTTGAAAAGAATGTAAGATGTGGTTGATGACGAGGATGGCAAGCCTGTTTTCTTTATGCCGAGGGCAGACCCCTCGAGCCTTTTGATGATTGCAGATACATCCAGGAAGCCACTAGTAGGAAGGGCACAACAAGGGGAGCATCCGGTCATGGTGATTCTTAAGAAGTTGGAAGCGTTGGAGAATACCCAGTCCCAAACAGAGGAGAAAGTAGACCGCATTGAGACAACCCTGAAAGCCTATTTCAAACACGTTGGGTTCTTATACCCAACGCCCTCATCCCATTAAATCCTGGTTCTTTCTTTCTTTAGATTAGATTTTATTTTTAATTCTTTGTTGTCGTTTGTGTGTCGCCCCTGTTCACCCACTTTTGCCTAGTGAAAAGTGTGTGGGTGGGGGCATTCCAGTTTATGTTTTAGTGTTTTTGTTAAGTCTGTTTTAACACTTTTCTTAGTGCAAAGTATGTAGGTGACTAGTTGAGTGAAACATGTTTTCTGTGAAGTCTATGTGGCCATTGCATTTGATATGTTCAAACATTAAACTGCCTTATATAAAAAATCAGCATGTCCACATAAGATAGGGATGACGAACGAGTTTAGAATGTCCTGTGAGAATTGAGCTTAAATGTTGTATGCCCATTTCACAGCTTTCTTTACTTCATGTGTGAATGATTATGTGCTTAGAAATTCTAGAACTTGCTACTGTTCTATGTTTAAGCTTGGAAATTGTTGATGCATAAGTAGATGATATAGACCATCTTTTGCTGAGCCACTAAAAAGAAAGTTCTGCCCACCAATGACACAGCCTTTGCAGCCCTTTTGAGCCTGTGAAATGCCCTAGAAGATTTCTTGTTTGGGATGGTAAAATATATAGCCAAGGCATTACAAAAACCTTGAAAAAGAAAAAAGGGGGCTAAGGCAGAATTGTCGGGGGATATTTGTGAAAAGGCCAGAAAATATAGAGGAATAAATAAAAAAAATAATAAAAAAGAAAAAAAATGATGATGAAAGAAAAAGAAAAAAAAAAGAGAAATAAACTCCTCTAGTCTTAAGTGTTCAGAGTGCCCAAGAGTAAAGAAATAAATTATTGTCTGAAAGGGGCACAGCAGGGTAGAGAGTTAGAAAAAAATAGGGGGGGGGGGGGGGGTCTGTACAGAAGTAAAACCTCACCTACATTAAATGCCCACTATAGCCTAAAAAGCCCTATTGATACTTATGCATCTATGATTTATGGAGATTGATAATAGAACTTTAGCAAGCCTATGGGATGACTAAGTATATAATTGCATTGATCTGAGTGTATACACTGAGCCTAAACACTGAGTGAAGAGAGTTGTGATGATTACCACGCTGAACTCATTTTTTATCTATTTTTTGTATGTTGAGACTTTGCAGTTTTGTTGGAATATTGATTGTGATGTGCCCACGTTGATTAACAGTTTGCATGTTTTGTTTTGAGTTTGTTCTTTTTGCCGTTCTTTTCTTTTGTTTTTCTAGACGCATTGCATCCCATGCTTGAGGACAATCATGTCTAAAGTGTGTGGGTGTGATAAGTCCATTTATTTTGTGTTTTTATGGGCATTTTGTTCGTTATAAATGTCCTTTTTAGTGTGTTTTGAGTCAAAAAGAACTAGGATGAGGTCATGGGGCATTGCGGAGGTCAAGTCTGGCGAAAGGGGCATTTTATGCCCGGTTATCCAAGGAAAATCCAAGCTAAAGATTCAGTCAGAGGCACAGAGGACTTCTTTCAGCACTCATCTTATATTCGGGTGGCGGAATGAGCATATCAAAGATGGATGAGGCTGACTGTAAGATGTCGTACCCACTGTGCTCGTGCAGACTTGACAACAATGGAGCTGAGCTAGGTTGATTGCGAGAAACCCGAGATCAGTTTGAAGAGAGAGAGAAGAGAACGATGGCTACATTATCCGAGGAAGAGTTGGAGGTGGACTGGACTCTTGGAGGCGTTGCAAAGAAGAGATAAGCCCAATCCCTAAAAAATATGGATTTGGTCAACTTATGCTTATCCAGTCAGATCAGCAAGGGCACGCCAGCTCCAGAAATCCAGTGAAGACCCCAGCTTGTTGGGGGATCTCTGATTCAGAAATGTAACTATATAATCTTCTTTTAATTCTGGAAACATGGGATTTTGCAGTCTGAAACATTGCTACACTTTTACTTTCCTTCATTTTAATTTCGTACGTTGCTTTGCAGCAAGAAAACAATCCATTGGCCTTAAGCCTTTGGGACTTAGGATTATGTTTCAAACTCAACGTTTATGTTGAGTATTTTTGCGTATTAAATTCAGTAAGTTTTCATTACAATTATGTCCTTCATTTCTGCAATTTTAATTATGTCTAGCATGCTTAGCTAGACACTTTAATCTGGTGTTTGAACAATGAAAATGGTTTGAATATAAATCTAGACTCGTGAGGCCAAAATGGGCATAGTAATGTATGATAGGTTTCTGTTGATCCTTGTGCCTTGTTCTACGTGAGTGTGTGTCTGAAATGCCTAATGTGGCTGATAACTCGTTAGGTAAAGAGGGCACACCATTATTAATTGAATTGGCGAATTGTGATTGTGTGTTGGTTCATATGGTAATAAGGGAATCAATAGGTTGTTGTGGGCTCATGAGGAATTGGGAAACACAACAGATCTAGGTTCGTCTAGGGTACACTGATGTTTGTTCACTTACATCTCTTTGGGGAACCGGGGGGTGGGTGACTGATTAGGGATTTAATTGACGAGGATTCGCTTTTAAGTTTACAATTAAAGGATGAATGAGGAGACGCAGAGAGGAATCCGGTATCCATAACTAGGTGATTTATCATGTATGAAAATCAGTGTGCCCATGATCGAGTTGGTATATATTGGAACCAAATTCAAGTTCAAACGCCAGAACCTTTGTTATTTGATATTTTCTTTACTTTCTTTTGCAGATTTAATTTCCAGTAGTGACAACAAACCAAACCCTTTTATGATTGGTTACTTGAAGGTGGAATCACAATAGCTCTCTGTGGGATCGACCCGTACTCATTAGCTGGCTACACTCACTGTGGGCACAGGAGTTATAAATTATTTTTTGAGCGCGAAACGACCACGCGTCAGTTATATACATACAACAGGACAATGCTATACCACATATCAAGGATTCAGATGTAATTTTCAGAGAGGCATCAAGTTCAAATGGCTTTGAGTTCACGCTTATACAACAACCACCCAACTTACCAGATCTAAATGTGAATGATTTAGGGAGGTTTAAGAGTATTCAATCCTTGCAGACAGAGCTAGAGACACATAATGTTAATGAGTTAGTTAATGTAGTGGTTACTTCATTTGAAAACCTATGCCCTACAAAATTAAACAAGATTTTCTTGACTCTGCAGAGCAGTATGATTGAGATTATGAAAGTTAAAAGACACAATTGCTATGAGATCCCACACATGGGGAAAGGTTCTCTTAGTAGGCAAGAAATTTTACCTTTGAACTTGGAAGTGCCATCATAATTGGTGAGACAGAGTCTCACACATTTAATGGAAGCTGGAGGGGGGAATGGGATAGAAGAATTAATGAATTCCCTAGGTGTTGAAAGGCTGGAGGGGAATTAACTATCACACACAACCATTTTTTGCAGGTTGAAATGATTCTGTGTAGGTTGAAGACAAGTTTTTGTGAAGATAGTGTTTTTGTAAAGTTTTTGTAAAGATGCAATTATACTCCATAATTGCAACTGAACATTTCATATGTTCAGGTTTTTGTAAAGATGTTCAACTGAACATTTCATATGAAACAATATGCATAGTTTTTATGAGCACAATTTCCCACTCATTACAGCACATACACAACACTGAAACACATAAATGCAGACCTAAACTAGCATCCAAAGCATGACATCACATCTCATTGATGTCATTGGCCAATAACATATAGTGTGAGCACATTTTTACAATCATTTCAGCACACAATTAACTTCCCATAATCATAAACATGCAGACAGAACCAACAAGGCAACAAACTTCAATTTCTGCACATAATTAACCTCCCAACATCATACACATTCAGCCAGAACCAACAAGGCAACAAAGATCATTTCAGCACACAATTAACCTCCTAACAGAGCCATTCACATGGAACCAGAACTAGCAATCCAACAAAGCTCACAAGAACAGAGCCTCCAAACATCTACACAATTGATACAAAGACTCCAACACTCATTTCAACGAGTGACCCCCAACAAAAACAACAAAGCTCACAAGAACAGAGCCTCCCAACAGAGCCATTAATTTTCAGAGACTCACAGTAATAAAAATACAACAGCCAAGAGTTAGATCTCACCAGAACAGATCTAAGGGTCAGATCTCACCAGTTTGAAGTACCGATGGAGGAGTATTCAGAGCATTGAAGTGACCACCTCGGCTCTCCAATCTTCACCGTCCGCTTCAACCTCCGCCGCCGTCACCAGGTGAGTTGTCGCACCCTCCACGACCCCCATCAAAGATTCAGCCGTCTTAGGTACAAACTCCTTCACCGAGAGGGATTCTAGAGTCTCCGGAATGATTTCATCAGAATCTGGAGCCTCCTCCACCGGCAACCGGCAGAGATCGAGGTAGAGGGAGATGCGAGCACGCATATTCACGGTGTGCAAGGCGGTTGAAGACAACAGATCTGAAATCCGACTGTAATCGTAACAGGTCAGAGGGCTTCTGGCCGACACATCACAGAGCTCCGATTTCTTACCGGAATCGTCATCGCTCTCAGCCATGGCGGCAGAATCGTGAGGGTTTGGGGTGAGGGAGACCTTGATGTTTGGAATGGAGAGAGTTGTCGTCATGCGACGAAAGTGAAAGAAATGAGAGAGGAAAGAGTGTTATAGGCGGTGAGAGAGAGAGAGTAAGTGAGAGGGAGCCTGACGGTGGTGTTGTAGGCGGAGAGAACAAGGTGGAGAGGGCGAGAGAATGAGAGAATTGAAAGAGAGGCGAGCACAGTGAATCAAGAGAGGACAGGGGACGATTAGGGTTAGGATTTTAATTTGGGCCCACAATTAACATTAGCCCTAATTATTCCTTAATCTTCCCCTAATTATTCCCTAATTATTTCCATATATGGTAGTGGACTTTGCTATTAGGACAACTAAAAAAGGCAATGTGGACCTTCTATAGGACGGAGGGAGTACTATATATCATAGATTCCTCATTTTTATTTGAGTTATAATATTTGGTTTTCAGTTTTCCTACTTATATGTCGTCATCGATCTCTCAGAGCTTCTCCAGCAGTGATGGAGAAAAGTGAAATTCGCTATTACGGTGCACTTTTTCACTCCAGCAGATTCTCTATTCATTGCTCTATTTACCAGTAGTGAACAATGTTGCCTCATTTTTCGACCATCACTGCTCCCGCTTTATAATAATAATAATTCATATTTATTCTTAAATTGTTGAAATAGTTTATTTTATCCCCTCTCTCTCTCTCTCTCAATAATAATTCATATTTATTCTTAAATTGTTGAAATAGTTTATTTTATCCTCTCTCTCTCTCTCTCTCTCTCTCTCTCTCTCTCTCTCTCCGGACCAGATCATCTGTTACAATTCTTATTCCATTTGGTGTTGCATAACTAGATTTTATTTTTAATTTTTTAAAAAAATATTAAGATAATCTAATTGAGGATGGATGAACTCTAAATAAAAAATTTAAATTAAATAAAATCATAATAAATTAAAAATAAAAATTATTATTTAAAAAAAAAACAAAGGCTTGGAACAGAAATTATAATAGGAAATGCAATAGGTGATCTGGTCCTCTCTCTCTCTCTCTCTAATTGTTGTAATATTTGTATTTTCTTATAAGTTGTTGTAAGTAATATTATGCATGTAACTTATGTATTTGTTTTGGGAGATATTATTATTTTATAGGTTTTATTTTTATTTTTGCAAAATTAAGATTAAATAAAAACGTTAAAATGAATATTTTAGTACATAATTTAGAATAAACTGTTGGAGATGAAATGTAGATTTTAGTACGAAATAGTCTAGAATCTACTATGAAATAGAGATAACGGCTAGAGATGCTCTTATGCATTCAAATAGGAGTTACAACTTAGAATTTGAAATTAAATGTAGTAAGATAGTAAGTGATGTGACCCGGGACTCAATGACCAACGAGACACAAAAGACGCGGAAGCAAAGGAAAGAAACTACGTCGGTGAAGTAAGGGATCTATACTCGATTGTCTAGACGACTAAGACTCAACTAAAATACCTAGACAATGACACACAAAATAACACAAATCCAAATAGAAATAGGGCTGTTTTGGACGAGTTTATGGATGGCTTGGATGAAGGTAAATCGATGGTGATGAATGGGTTTAGGATGGCTAGGGTAGATAGGGTATGATAGAGTTGTAACGGACTTACGGATTGAACGAGACGAACTCGAACTTGAACACGCACGTGGCTGGACTTGAAACGGACATGGATGGCTTATGGTTGTCGTTGAAGATGGTGGCTGGACGAAGGAGGTGTTGTGATTTGCAACCCAATTAATCCCCGGCGTATCTTGTACGACGAAAACGAATCTCAAAGTTACTCCTCGAGTAGCGAGTTCACCCTAATTCCTCGTGTGAATTAGAACGTTCCCTTGATGTAAGACTCAAAGTTGCTAGGCTTCAAGAATGAGTATTTTCGACAGAAAACAATCAAAAGCTTTGAACGGTTGAGATACAAATTGAATGCAAAAGCAGTTTTAATCAATAATGTCTAAAATATCAAAGTAACATGGTTCCCCTATTTATAGGGCCTATTATGCACGAAAATAACAATTAAAAAGGCCTAAAAATCTGATCCAAAAGGATCTCTAACTATACTATAGAAATACCTAAACTAGAATTCTATTCAAGGTAGGAAATTGCCTTAAATACAATTCTAGTCAAACCTATGATATTATGAACGAAAATTACACTTATTAATTAATTAAAAACTGATCTAAACTATAGTCTAAAGTAATTAAATAAATACTATAGTCTAGATAAAAATCAACCCTTTAATTAAATTAAAATCAAGGGCGAAAACAGCTCCATGCACAAATGCACTTCTTCTTGCTCTCTTCTTCAACTCTTCAAGTTATATTCTCCATGGTATGATCTTGATCTTCATTAGTTAATAAATTAACTAAAGTATGGCTGCACTTTGCATCTTCTAATTCCTCAAACTTCTTGCGAATCATCACTTGGAAATAACCTTGTAATTTCTTCGCTCGAAGTCGCGTCATTGGACCTTTGAATTGCAGCTCGGGTTCAAGGCCTTCAATGCCTTGCATGGCTTCATCAGTAAGATAGACTTGTTTTTCTTTTTTGGATATCTCAATATATAGGTTAATATATATATATATATATATAGTCTATTTACTAACTTAAACTCATATTTAATATGTTTACATTAAATATTAATTCATTGTTAAATAAATAAATAAATAGAAATATATTATAATTTTTTTAATTATCTTTCTCAATTCTTTTTTTAATTCTTCTCAAAATCTCAACCATCCAATCAACCATCCAATCTTATTGGGACGAGAGGAGCAATAATTTGAAGTAGACAATTTGATTCACTAATTAATTGATGTCGCCGATACACACACTAGACCTAATCTCGAAACGAACACACACACACACATATGTCACGTGCCGAAATAGTCCCCTTTATACTTATGTTATGCATTCCATTTCTTGAGATGAACAAGAGCACGTGCCCGAATGGTACCTCCATACTTTCCCTAGTTATTATAATTATGTAACTATCTAGTTTATTTGTAGAAAATGTCGTTTTCTCTAATGATCAAAACATGTAAACATGTCTTTTTAAAAAGAAATACTTTTTATATGAATCTCTTATCTAACTGATACTTAAATATTTTCATTCCAATTCTAATAAAAAAACATATAGGAGATCGAGTAGTCATTTATATCGAAGATGATTTATCTTTTTATTTAACAAGATGTTTTCATTTAATCGTTTATAAGCTAATATATGGAGCGAAATTACGATCTCATAGCTACACAATCCAAGCCAATGACATTTACACTATTTTCTAAACAAGAAAATAAAAACATATAGGCAGGTTATGGTTGGTATGAAAGTAAAGTTGCTTGACAATATGATTTTCGAGAATGTGATTTTGAGGAAAATGGTTGTTAACAGATTCTTGTATTTGGAACATAACAAAAAAAATTATCAGAATGGTCCGTTTTATTATTTAACTAAAATTAACCAAGTAGAGAATTAAATACAAAAAATATATATCTTCGTACTACCAATAGTTTATGGGGCACACTCCTGTAGGACGGTCTAACGGATCGCTTCCGTCTAACGGATCCTAACCCGACCCGAATCAAATATAAAACAATAAAGAAAAAAGGTAAAATAATAGCGCTTCTCTTTCTCTCTCCCTCTGTGCAGCTACAACGCCACTCTCCAACCCTTTTGCAACTCCTCCGTTCACGACTCCATATCGGAAGAGCTCGGAAAGATCCGATTCCTCATCCAGCAGAGAGAAACGCACAATTCTAGAGAGAGAAACACAACTGTAACCGCAACAGCAGATACATACATATAGAGAAGTGTGGATTTCGATTACAATCTCTAATTTGGTGAATGATTGATGCGTATGGATTGCAAGGCTTTGTTTCAGGCCTTGTATTGCTCTTTGAAGCCGTATTTTGCTGCGTTTAATAGCCCCAAACATTCTTCATGTGGGATAAGGAGAGGAAAGTGGGGAATGCCCAGAAGCTGTTCGATGAAATATCGAATAAAAATGTAGCTCCAAATAGAGTGACGTACAACATTAGTACGTGTTTGTAATAGAAGTAGCTAGCTAGGTAGTTAGGAATCAGACAATATATACTAATTAGCTTAGCTAGGTAGAGATGGATAGATGAGCTAGCTAATTAATTGAGTTTGCCGTAGCAGCCGTGGATCGACAAGTATAGTTGTATGTATAATAATGGAGATTGGAGAAGATGGATAGCCCACATGGATTGAAGGGATAACTAGACTTGGAGACAAAACCAAGAGAATGGAATGGTCATTCTAATTCGATTTCAACTTTTGCTCTTGTCAACAAAAGGTGATAAGATAACCATGGAAATTTTGCAATCATCTTACAAATCATTATCTTTTAATAGCCAACCCTTTCTTCTGCCATGTCCAAGAAACAGACCGAAAGCCCTTGTAATCTTCACTCATTTTTATTAAGGTAATGGGTCCTACTAATTACCTAGCTAGCTTTGAAATTTTAATTATGTGTAATTTAATTGATGGGTGTTGAAGATTTTTAATGATACTTTATTTATAATTAGTATTACTTGTTTTTGTAATTAGTAATACTTTATTTTGTAATCAATAATATTTTTCTTTATGATAATGAAATTATTTTTTTTACTCAATAATGAATTTTTATTATATTCATAGACCCGATTCTCAATTTGAGATTATGTTTTAAACTGACACTTTTTTTCTAATTAATGATACTTTCTTTTGTAATTAGTGATACTTTCTTCTGCAATTAGTGATACTTTTCTTTCTAATTAGTGATACTTTTCTTCTAATTAGTCATACTTTCTTCTGCAATTAGTGATAATTTTCTTTATACTTAGTGATATTTTCTTCTGCGATTAGTGATACTTTTCTTCTAATTAGTGATACTTTCTTCTGCAATTACTAATACTTTTCTTTCTAAGTAGTGATACTTTATTCACAATTAGTGATACTTTTCTTCAATTAATGATAATTTCTTCTACAATTAGTGATACTTTTTTTAATAGTAATGAGACTCCACTCCACAGGTAATCATATTTTGCCGCATAAATAATGATACTGATATGTGAGTTAATGATACTTCATCTCATAAATAATGATATTTGAGTTAATGATATACTCCACTCATTAGTTAATGACATTTATATATTCTTGATTTGATAATTAATGTTTAATCATCAATAATATCATATTATACTCCACGTCCGAGTTAATGATACCTCATCTCTAATTAATGATACTTCACACACAATTAATGATACTTCACCAGATATATATCTAACACTACTTCACTTAATAGTTAATGATATTTTGTCAAATTTATATCTAATGATACTTAACTTCATAGTTAATGATACTTCATTTCATAGCTAATGTTACTCATACATCTTGTTATTGATTTGATAATTAATGTTTAATTAATCTCAGAGCTACTGATACTTTATATCATAGATAATGATACTTTACCTTATATTTAATGATACTTCTTTTTTTTTGCTCAATAATTAGTCAACCTCCAGAAAAAAAATTTATTTTCTTAAAAATAAATGTATACCCTAAAATAGAATTAGTGAACCCTAAAATTGAATTGAATTAATTTATTTTTTTAAATAAAATGTATTTTATTATCCCGCATCTCGCGCAGTGCACTCTCTCGATAATTAATTTTTTTGAAATAAATATATAACCTTAAAATTAAATTGAATTAATTTATTATTTTTTATTCGATGGTTCGCCCAACGCTAACGCGCGAACTCGTGTATTACGCTTGATGTACAATAATTATTAAAATAAAAGGAGAAAATAATAATAATAAAAAAAAGAAACGAATAAAAACGAGAAGAAAGAAGAAAAAAAAGGAGTGGGAAACAAGCCCGAACACCCACCGAGCTGAAAAAAATTAAAATAATGATTTAAAAAATATAAAAAAAGACGAGAAAGAAAGAAAAAGCAAAAAATAAAGGGGAAAAAAAGATATGTTGCATGTGCGCAGATCTGGGCTTGGATATTATTGCCCAAATACACAAACAACACAAACACAACATTGGGCTTGAGTGTGGGCCACCAGAATTTTTAACTTTTTTAAAAATCATCACAGCCCAGTTGTATGGGGGCGGGTGGGCGGGTTTTTGAGTGGGTTTGGATATTATTTGACCCGTCTAACGTAAGAGATCCGTTAGACGGTCTCATACAAGTTTTTATCGTAGTTTATAGTTTTAAAGTACGAAAAAATATATATAATTCTACAAAATCAATTTGCAAAGAGTGGGTTATAATGGGTACTAATTCATGGTGTGGGAACTAGGAACAATGCTTATTTACTGTGGTTTTCTAGCTTATCTTGTTGTATTTTAGTGCTTATTAGAGCTAGTACTAAAATATAATAAGATAAGCTATAATTTAAAAAAAAGTACTAAAATACACCTTGATAGACTATACAATCGTAGTAAATAAACACCGTTCTTAGATCTCGCCAAGAACTAATACCCATTTTGAACTAAATGCTATGTGTGTGTGTGTGTACTATTCTCATTGATGTCATTCAAATGCAACGATTTAAATAAAATGATATGACTCAAAAAAAAATTAATCAAGACAATTATTTCACTATTTTTAGTTAATATCTTTATGATCATTTAAGGAAATATTGTATTGTTGATCCAATTTTTTTTTACTTGAAAATAAAAATTATCAATATTGATAATGATATGGTCATCGCTTAGTCCACATTAGTTGCCTTGAAAATGATATTATTGGAATTTTGATAAAAATGACAAATTAGATATGTGTAACGCTGCAATTCCAGGAGAACAATGATTAAGAGATCGATGCATTACTGGGGGAAGGGGGAGATGTTACCACTAAGCTTGCGGAATAAGAAATCTTAATTAGATATATAAGGATAACAAGTTATGTTTTTCAGAAATTTGGGCAGCACAACCTCTGTAACTGGAGCGAATCCACATTTTTAAACATATTATAAGAAGGTTGTTTGGCTCAAAATCCAACAACGAAAATCAACATGATCCAGACAAATATGAAGATCAATACATCTGATCGCAAATAGGTATTTATTTCAAGTATAGACAACAAGACTTCATCCTTGACAAAAAGGTATAAGCTTAATTACTGTTCAAAGCCCAACAAAAATCATAACATGCGATATGCTATGGGACTGGATATTCAGAGTTAGTACAGAAACATAGTACACTATTTGAATATGAAAACAAAAGAATCATATATATAGAATAACCCACTCGTACCACACTACCAACATTTCCAACCTAAAAAATATTTGAAAAGATTTGGTGTAAGCACTAATGTATTCAGCAGGTTAAATGTTTTAAAAAGCATTTGATAAATCATTTGAGCAAACATATCCAATCAACTGGACAACACATAACAAAATGTGTAAAAGGTAAAACCAATTCTGCGTATACCGATGCTTCTTTTCTTCTGAAGCGCTCCCTCTTATCGGATGTTAGTTCCTCTTAAACTCATACAACTAGTTTATAAATCTTCTTGCTAGACTGTCCAACTATATCTTGTGCATACACCCCACGAGCCAAACTTGGGCAACAGAGACGAAATTGTCACTTAACTTTTTTGGAGACGCAAATAAAAGCTAAAATATTTTCTTGATATGGATATAACTTTAATTTGCATAAATTGAGTTTATATAACTCAAAGATATAATTTTTATAATAAGAAAAACCCACATTGCTCGGGTAACTTGGAAAATACTACAACAGCACTCAACCTTGGTTCTGTCTCTCTAGCTCAATAGGCTATACACAACATAAGCTTCGACCTAGAACTGCTATAGGATTTTTCTAAGTTAAACTAAATATAATACAAATATTCTAAACTAATAAAATGGCTTTGGACTACAATACGTAATATTAGGGTTTCATTATCAACTCAACACTTTAGAGAATTAAATTCAGTGAATATTTTTGAGTAAAGTTGACCAAAAATATTTGAAAAATGTGGAGGTCAATACTTGCCATTTTACCTGATTTTGATAAAATTTAATCTACAAGCATTTCCATGCAGAAGGAACATTTTGGGTCGGATGGCCAAAAGGGGCCATGATGTGTGAAATTTAGTTTTTCCGTGTTAAAGTGCAAGTGTACACAAATGTAATCTAGCAATGAAACGAGTCGAGTCCACAGGGAAAAAATATATTTAAACATGTGCATACCATGACATCGATTCATATTTGTTATCTAGACTTCAGAATAGAGATTTGTTTGATTTAAAACTAAATATAAATAATAAAACAAAATAAATAAATACAAATTACGGCGGGTCGAGCAATTGATAGAGGGAATATTCTTGGGGTTGATCTAATTAGACTAATTAGCATAAAGTCTGATTATTTTGGACGATTGACTCTTGAATTCAAGCTTACCAAGATGATCACTATAGCATCCTAAACCTCCTCTCGACACATTTAGAAAGTGGGGGCACACACAATTATGATTATTGTCTCCGATTAATGCCTACTGTGTTGAGGATTTTTCGAATTGAACCACCACAAGATTTATTTAGATGTTCATTAATTTCAGTTCATGTATATCATATTTTATGTATGCAATGTAAATAATTAACGAAGTGGACTTTTCAAGCAAGTTGCAATTTTCAAATCTACAAAATACGAAAACATAGAAACTATTGAAAATCGAACTTACGATTAATGTCGAGTTGATCACAAGATTAAAGATCTAATTTTGTTGTTGAAGAAGTATGACCCGATGCCCCTTCACAGTTGCTATTCCACTCATTGATCTTCTGATGTATTCTCGGATCGATACAGGGTGGGTTGTATACTACTAAACACTAGCATCACACCCGTGCGATGCACGGGATGTCATATTTCAAAATTTTGAAAATTTGAATAATTCAATATAAAAATAGTGATAGTAAAAATTGAGATAATCTTTCACTTGACGACTATAGAAACATGTTAAAATATAAAATCAACAAATATCAACTATATAGTCAAATTTATTAAGTTTCATGTAGATACGAATTTCAATTCATCTATAAGAATACTTTTATTATCAATCCATAATAAAAAAAATAGTAATAAATTTTATTTTACTACGTATATGTTTAAATATTAACTCTGTAATGCACATGAATCATATTTTAAAATTTTGTAATATTGATTAATTTAGTGATTGTATAATGAGACAATATATAATTTTTACATTAGTTAATTGTCCCTTTTTTTCAGAAAGTTGCAATTTGCGATACACGGATAACCATATTATTATATTTTGTAATAGTTACTACTTCAATGAGGTAATATATAACCAACAAAATATTATAACAAAGAAATATAATAATGTGAAAGGCACAAGTTTTGACCATCTTTATTGAAATTAAATTAATGAACTTGCTTTGGTGTTGCAGGCTGCTTCTCGTTGATTTGAACTTCCAGAGAGTCGCGGCGGCGGTGGAGGAAAGGAGGAATGGTTGCGATGGTTGAGGATGAAATTTAATGTTTCATCTGTTAATCTGGAATATTAAGGGCGACGGCGGGTGGGGAGGAAAGAAGATGGAGTTCTATTGGTGATGATATGGACTTCTAATCCTGAATTTTTTTATTATCATTTTTATTAATAATAACTACAAATTTTATTTTTTAAAATTTTTTAAGTGGAAGGATAAAATAGACTTGAGCGTCGGAGTCCGTTCGATCGTCAAACTCCCGACGGTCTTTCGGCTTCACATGTTTCTTTATCTTGTAGGTCGCCGGAGCACGAACTCGAAGTACGATTAACCGTAGAGTTTTGACCTCTACAATAATATAATTAAATAAATAAATAAACTATTATTTTTATTTCACTAAAGAAATAATATTGACCTACCAATTTAATACATATTTGTGAATATGCACTACCACAAAAATGCTCATACTCTACGGCTAAAACCCGTAGTCTTAAGAGATCTATGACCATAGAGAAAAGTGGTGTAGAGATAAAGTACTCGCCTACTCGACGGTTTATAACCATAGTCTTAAGAGCCAATCGACTACGGTTATGACAGCGTAGTCGTAAGACCAAAAATACCGTAGAGATAAGGCAATAAAGACTATAGATCACACTTGGACCGTAGACATCATCCCATTTGGACCTGAAAACTATAGTAAAAGGTACCTTAAGACTACAGTTCTATTTTACACCGTAGCATTTTTCGATTTCTTAATACTACAGTTTATTAACCATAGTGATTGTTTTTTAAGTCTATAGTTTGTTTTGTAATGTCTAAGGTTTTTTTATACTGTCTACGGTTGTGTGTTTGTAATGTCTATGATTTTTTTATTATCTCTACGGTTAATTTATCTGTAGTTCATACATTTGCAAAAAAATAAAATAAAATAAAATTAAATTACAATAAATTAAATTCCTAAAAATTCAATACAGATTTAATATTCAATACAACATCCAATATCAAATACAACATCCATAATATGCAATCCATATTATCCAATAGAACATCATTAATATCCAATAAAACCCATCCATCATCAATATCCAAAATGTGTAATCTAAACTCCAAAATATTCAATATTCAAAATACAAAAGATAGCAACCTGCTCACTTTGATTCCAAATGCCAACATCCTATATTTGTTCCAACGCAAAATCCACCCACTCAAAATGAACTTCATCGATCTCCTTTTGAGAATATGTCCGATTATGAACATATACAATAACAATAATAATCACAATGCTTATTTATACTTTTGTGTAGAAAATAATAATGATAAATACATGTAGAATAAATGTAAGCAGTTGTCTTGGATATTAAATGAGGCCTTAATCTAAGTGATAAAAAAAAATAAATATTGCAACTTATTCTCATTTGAAGCTCAATTTCCAAATAAAAACACTGATATTAAAGAAATAAAAATAATAAAATAAAAATAAAAAAAACAAATATTGCAAGTACAGAAGGCTGCTTTAGGCAAGATTGCTACTACAATGACCAACCACTTATGTAGGGTGTTCTGGTACAATGATTTAAATCATTAAGACCATAACTATCTTCAAGTTGTTTGTATAATTCACATTGATGAAAATTTCAAAACAAACACTTTCAGAATTAATTTTTTCAAGTCCGATATTGAGCATGATACGTTTAAATCCATCAAAGGGAAAGAAAATCTAATAGCAGAAACTTACTTGGCCACTTGACGTAATGGCCTTAAGGCTGGCACATATAGATTATTACAGATGCATATCACCTATGTATCACAAACAGTGAACTCAGACCATTACATATTGTATATGGAAAATGGTACAAGATAAAATCATTCAAGGACGTTTATATATGTATAAGAAATAAGCGGCAATTACTGATTAGTTTTCACTTAACTATATAGCACAGTTAAAGATGAAACTAAATAAATTAAGTTAAACAAAATGAGATAAATACAAAAAAAATGCTAATAAGAATTGCATTTAGAAACCACTAACATAGTACAAAGATGTCGGGACCAGAGTTTCATAGGCCTCATTCAGAGTAATTACACCACCAACGCCAAGCTGCTTCAACAGAGGATTTTTTTTATTTGTTTTAGCTGTGAACTTGATTAAGACCAAACTACCAGAAGAAAGATAGGATTAAATAAAATAAAGAATTAGCAATGAGAGAGTTAATGAGTAGAATTTAGACTCGTTTAAACTGAACCTCCTCAATAATCATTAATCAATCAAGTAATGAACAAGGTCCAGTCTCCAGCTAAATCTTCAAACTCACAAATATTCAAATTCTACACTATTGATCATTGCCACCTAACTCTACCTCATGATTATGCATGCATTCTATGTTATATTGTTTATTATCATGAATTTGCCTTCAAAAATAAAATAAAAATTAGTAACACTGCTGCGTTTACTATATTTAATCGCAAGGGAGAATGATAATTGTGTTGCCTATAATAATTAAATTCCAGTAACACACTTGTCCAAATAAATTTTAAGGAAGGAATCTTCTGTAAGTACTTTTAGGTTACATTATGTTTGGTTTTTCTATTTGAATGTTTAAGTTGGTCAGGCATAAGACCTAGTGCAATCTAGTAGCCATACATGAACACATACTGATACACAATCCTCAACAAATGCATGCATAGAAGGACAAAATATGAATTAGGACTTTAGAATCCTTTTGACTCTTATGACACTTGCTTTACCCTGCAGTACAAATGACCACAAATTTTCATCTCTCCTGTCACTCCCCAAGCTTAAAGAATGCTGGGATAATAGAGATAACCTATCTCAACCTTCCAGCATATAAAGTTTTACCTCGTGAACAAGTATGGAGAGAATCACTTCAGGATCAACAATGTCATAAATCTCATTGATATTGTGAGCAACTCCAAATTGTAGAGTTCTAATCCTCAGTCTTCTTTGCATGGAATATGTACCTCTGCATAATTGTAGATCATAAATACAATTAATAGAGCATACTTATAACTTCGTTTAAATATTCCAGGCTTCAATAAGCTCCAATGCATCTTTTAAAAAAAAAATTACTTCAAAAGGGAGATTTATTTACTCCAGAAAAAAAGGTCATTGGAACTTAAATCACTTCTAAATGAATTTCACTTTAACATGTTGTTAAACACAGCTCCATTACAAAGGCGTATTTGCACTACCCTGCATCACAACACAGTGAAAGGGAACATATCAAATGAAATTTTTCTACCACTGCTTTTGGTAAAATTAATTGTAAAACTTTGAGCTTAGCCAAAATCAAAAGCTTCACCTCATAACGAAATGTCAATTAAAACGTTTAGAAAAAGAAATCAAGAGAAAATGCGATAAAAAAACATCATTCCAGATTGAGACACCGAGCTCTTGTTCAAAATATTGGCTAAAAATCACTTCACCATTAAAATTGATGACATAGACGGACAATATCTACCCATACAAATAGTATAATTAATAGCAAAATGGAATTGAGCTGTAACTAATAAACCATTCTAGGAGTGTTCCGGCGGAGGCGGAGCAGGATCAGAACCAGTGCGGCGGATGGTTTCAATAAGATTGCTAAGCTCCTTGTGCGCTGATTCTTTGCTGAACATAAACCCGTACCTGTCATTAAACACGAAGCGCATTACAAGAAGAGAAATGGAGAGTGGGAGTTGATGAGAGAGAAAATAATTACCAACAGGAGAGAAAATAAGTATACTCTATTAATATGTACCCCAAAAAGAGGCATACCTCTTTGAGGTTCTTGATTTGATACTGATAGTTCACTGGGAGGCACAAACACCGTGTACTGAAATGCAATCTGCAATATCGGAAGTTCTTTGCTGCGTCTGCACAAAATAAAAGTGTCGGGTAGAACAGGATCCAAGCCCTAACTGAGTCGGCGCGGCTAATGTGAAGAAGAAGAAGGTGGAGGGCGGCGCAGCGGGAGAGAAGAATGAGAAGGGTGCGCAGCGCGCGGGAGAGGAGGAGGAGGAGGGAGTTTTGACAAAAATCAGGGATTTCATGTTTTTACCCAAATTTTTAAGTCTTAATTTGATTTTATTTTTATTTTTAAAAATACATATATTACTACGAATTTAATAAAACGGTAGATATTGTATTTAAATTTTATATTTGATTTATTTTTTTATTTATAAATATTATTACTACAGTTATGTGCTAGGACCGTAGACATTGTGATCTGTTGAAATCTCTACGGATAATATTCATTCCGTAGTCTTAACAATTCGCACATGCCAATAGACTACGATTTTTATCTCACCATAGTTATAGGGAGAAAATCGACGCTCATACTCTACAGAAAACTATGTTACCGTAGTCGTGAAAAAAAAGCGCTCATACTCTATGGGAATGGAAAAAACCGTAGTAATTGAGTACCTTACTACGGTTTTTTTGACGAACCGTAGTCTTAATTGTGTAGAGTATGAGCGTTTTTGTGGTAGTGATGCTTTCTCCTTTAGTCCAGCTATTCCCCATGTTTAAGATATAATATCCATTAATTAATTATGTAAGCTTCTGACAGTTATAATTAATTAATATCTTGTTCCTTGAGTAGTACGTCACAAACTTTATCATGTGCGAAATAAATTCCACATGTACGGTTTCACGTGAACTTTGTGCTTCCTTAAGGGGACATCATCAACCTGGCGTACCAGGACACAATGGGCACATATATTGCATGACCCATCATATATGTAAATGTCACTATCCAAAATATCGAGTTTGTCGATCATATAAAAAAATCCCATTCATTGATAAATCAAAGCAATAACATAACATATATATGCCCGCCAATATATATGGGTTAAGAACCTGAACTTTGTGGATCTTAATTCTCTCACTTAAGGTCAGAATAGAGAATAGTATCATATCGTGATCCACCTCAATACACAAGCCAGTGCACTAGAATAATCAACTAGTCAAGATAAACTATCTGTCAGATTATTCTACGGTGTACCGATGGTGGGTTCAGGACCATCTAAGACGTGAGCTTTTTAATACATTGCAATGAATTCGATAATAAAATCTTTAATGTGTGTATACCCACACTATATTATCTACAATGCAAGTATATGGAACTGGTAGTGTAGCGCCCCGATCCCGAAAGACCGTAGAAATGGACGCCACGGGGGTGGAAATTAAGAAGCGAAAAAGAAATGAAGTAATTTAATTAACGACGGGGTGATAATCCAAAAAGGATTAATGTTTGGAATAAAATTTAACAACCGAGTATGCCAAAGATAGGTTACGCCTTCCGGAAAATTAGATAGCATAACCTCTGTAACTAGAGCGAATTCCCATTTATAATGCCTTATAAGAGAAGAATGGAAGCTGCAATAATTCAATAAGCCCTTTCATAGGCTAAACGGAAACAAATTACCAGATACCAACAATCAATAGACCCATTCATAGGTCGACAAAAGAAACAGACACCAATATGCTGAACAAATGAAGCCCTTCCATAGGCCAAAATGAATGATCAAATAGACATAATGAAAGATGGGCTTCCTCCCCTTGGAATAATTTTATAGCTAAGCATATGATACATGTTAGCTAGGAAGTCGACAAATATTCAGAATCAGAGAAGCATAATCATATCAACAAAATACCAAAATCAGAGTTCTTATCATTTAGCAAAAGAATATCATAAGTGCGAAAGCTCAATTCTTAACAGAATACTAACAAAAAGGGACAACGGAAAAATATGTAAATCATAATAGCCCATATCTTAGCCTCATCACCTTCACGCTCCAGCCTACTGACCTGAAAATGTTTGAAAAGATTTGGGCTGAGTACTAATGCACTCAGTGGGCAAGTTCTCACAATTTAAGTTCTGAAAATCATTTTGTAAAAGTAATCTATTTGTGTCCATGCAGGTAGTGAAGCTTAGGAGGTTTAAAAGTTGGAAGCAACCTAAGTTCACCAAAAAAATTTATCGTGAAGCGCTTAAGAGTATAACCCGTTACTGCCCGCAACCCAAACTACATCACCAGTGCATAACATTGAGTATGGCCATAGTATACCTAAAGAGTATAACTAATAAGTGTTTCATTTTAGTCTCACCGACAAGGAGTAGGGCAGGACAAATAATGCATGCATACTGTAGCAATTCACATTGACACAGTGCTGGTTTATGAGACTCCGACAACATACAGTAGCATGTAAATATTTAACACAGATAGTCACATATGCAATTTTAGCAAAGCAGAGCTTAATAACTCGAAATATATAATTTGCAAAGATAGTATATTATAACCCACCTTTCTCGGGATTCTGAAAAGCTAACTCCTGAAGAATCAACCCTGATACTCTTTCTCTAACTCAGCTGGTACTACAGAAGGTAAACTTTAACTTAGGATAAACGTTGTATTACGGAAATTAATCTACTATAAGCGGAGCTATAATTAATTCTATTCTATTCTAAAATAGATTGCGCGACTGTAGAGATCTTGAATAATTTCGACGAAGAAGGAAATAAATTCCAAAATATTATTCTTGCTTTACTAGGATCAATTGATTTGACAGAGGTCTCTTTCCAAAACTTGTCATTTATCCAAAGTTTACCAGATCTACGCCACGATACTTTTTAACCGCTCGAAAATTATGAAAATATTCAGGGATGATACTATACATGCTAAGAGTAAAGAATGAGAATTTTAGAATTTTTCGATAACACACGCTCTCGGAAATAAAATAACTGCTTAAATTAAATAATCGATATTATTCAAAACTCATCCGAAAATTACGAACTTCGACGGGAGCATAGGAAATATTATTTCGAGTAACTTTCGAGCAGAAACTTTTTCAATTTGACGACCCAAAATGGGTGAAATGGGATAAAAACTGAAACTGATCGGTAACAATATTCACAGATTTTAGCTGAAAATGTATCGGTCTCGATTGAGCTCAATACTCGTTGGATTTTCACTCAAAAGTACTTTTTTGATAGTGCAGAAAATAAGAAATTTAATGATGTAATCAGATCAAAGATCGGACGGCTAGAACATAAATTCGAACTGGGCATATTTATAATATAATATTCGGATCCGGATTTCAAACGACGAGAAATCAAAAATCTATTCCGGTTAACTACAAGATCCAAATGATCAAAGACTATTTATAAAAAGAAGATTTCTAATACGACTATCCAGGAAGAGTAGATCTGAGATTTACATAAAATGAAAACGGGAAAAAATACCGAAAACTCACAACATCAAAAATCGAAATTAGTAGAATTAAAGATAATCGAAATATAATTAAACATATTTAGAACTTGAAATTTCTAAATTCATCGGTCCGAATGAAAGTACCTTCCCCGAAGAATTGGCGGCAGTCATGATGATTTTCCATCGTGATTATCCTTCATGTCATCATTTCAATAATGCATTCGTGATCTATGCGTTGATACCTTCAAAATGACTATTTCAGAATTGAAATAGGAAACTAGAGTCGTACATTCTCTGAAAGCTGCTCGGCGTTTCGATTTTGAAAATGAATGAAAAATGAAACCTTAAGCTCATATTTATAGAGGAAAAATAAATAGGATAATTATGAGTAAAAGAAAGAGGATAATGATGGAAAAAGAATAGGATAATTACGAATAAGATAATCTTTTGAAAAAGAAATTGGATAATGACGGATGTGCCTTTTTCTATTAAATTTATTATTTTCCAACTTAAAGTTGTGTCAAGAGTTCATTTGAACTCGAAATTAGAAAATTCAAAGTTTGGCTCGATGCTCAAAATTTTTTTCTATCAACCCGAGAAAAATATTAGAACATATTTTTAAAGCAATTTTTGACCAAAACAAAATTTAACAGATTTTCCTGCTTGCGATTTTCCTTTATTTGAATCATTTAGGGACTCAACTTATTTTCTAAATTATCAGAGAGTAACATAAGTTGAATTAAACCTTCTAAAATATTTCGGGTTATTACATTCTACCCCCCTTAAATAAATTTCGTCCTGAAATTTCCATATCTTGAGAAGAAGTATCAAAGTACATTCTTAGGGTTCAAAACCTCAAATTTTGTACTTGCTGCCTAGAACTGATATGGGTCTCCTATTCTTTAGGTTGATTCTCAACTTTTAGCCCTCTTTCCGCTTTCTTCTTGGTTAAATACTTCTTTGAAGAGTCTATACTCGCTCTTCTTTTCCACGCTGATTTATCTTTCAGAAAGCCTAAACGTTCGCCAACTTTCTCTATCATTTACGAGAGCTATCACCATACAGTGACTTCAAATAATCTCGCCATGATTCGAATGAGCATGCCCTTGGACGGTTGAATTACAAATTATATCAGGTTCGAAGTGTGTTTTATCTCATTCCTTAAAATCTTGAGATTCGACGTTTACGTCTTCTTGAAGCGTGCTTGAACTGTATTTCCGATGCAACTTAGTCTTATTTTCGTCATTATACTCTTCTCTTTTCTTTAAAGTGGTAGTCTGATTGTCTGGCTCCTGCTTGTGACCACCTTCGCTTGCATGCATAATAAGAAACACACGTCTAGATTTTAACTGTAAGCTCAAAACTTGCTTGTTGACATCCATTGATCATTTTTAAACGTTACGAACTGGGAAATTACTTTAGAAATGTACTTTTGTGTAACACTGACAGAAGTTCAGTTTACCTTCAAACCTACTGTGATGTGGTTCAATATTTATAACTCGTGTCAATGCCTACAAGTGTACAAGTATGTGATTGTAGATATGATGATACGAGGTCGATCCACAGGGAAATGGAATAGAAATTAGACGATGCAATTACCACGACGGAAGAAGAGCGAAATATCTAGACTAACAATAAGGAGGTGGTGTGTTTTAACTATATTAAAATGTCAAACAAGAACCAAAGACATAACATGTAAACACATATAATTATTAATATATTTTTCACTCAAGAGTCAATGCCAAACAAAGGAAGCTTTGAAGATGATAAATAAGGCGAAACTCTAGGACAAGGCTACACATCACTCATATTGACTTACATTGTGGAATTATACATACATTGCTGCAAAGTTCAAAGATAGGAAGACCACAAATATAATAAGAGCATTTCTCGAATATCTCTTAAATTGCGAATACGACAAAGATGGCTATCTCTAACGCATTCTAAGGTCGTACCTACAAAAGGATCTAAGGGTCACATTTCCTTCCACATAATGACATTCGACTAAGAAGATAAATATGTAGATTTGATCTAGGCATGCTTATGATCACGGGACTGACTAGATGCAAGTGATTCATACATGTGATGTTAGTGAGATGGCCAACCAAACAACATCATTCAAGCCCTAACATAGATCAAAACCTTGACAAAGCAACAACACATATATACATCCCAAATCAAAGATCAATATTCACATTGTTTCACCACATCCTAGAGCCTTAAGGCTCTACCCAACCATATTCAAAGTAAAATCAAGATTACAAGAAGAAGAACAATAACCCATTCTAAATACAAGTCAAAGAAGAGAGAAGAAGTGATAAAACCCAATGTAGAGTATTCCTTCTACGATCCTATAGCTTGGATGCTCAAATGGGTGGTTGAATCATCAATCTTCTTCTTGATCTTCAAAAATCTCCTTTCTTGATGTATCTCTTGTGTGTTTTTCGTTCTAGGGTCGATTAGGTTCTCTTTCGAAAATCCCCAAACGTATACATAAGTAATGGACCAATAATGGAGTGCGAAAAGTCAAGTTTTGAAATCCGTCAAGGCAAAAAGCGACCCAAGGTGATCGCGTTTTGGGGTCGGGTTTGGACTGAAGAAAAACAGCTCTCTAAAGCTTGTACAGAGCGACCGAAGGGGTCGCGCTTTTCCATCGCGCTTGTTTCTGCCTTGGAAGCGCGACCTGAAGTAGTCGCGTTTCTGGGTTGTGCTTCCCTTTGCTTTTGAAGCGCGACCCCAGGTGCTCGCGCTTTGCCATCACGTTCCAGCTGGAGAAAACACCGTCTCTGAAGTTGTCGAAGCGCGACCAAACGGGTCGCGTTTTGGGGTCGCTCTGTAGGGCGGCTGTGGCGCGACCTTGAGGTGCTCGCGCTTCAGGGTCGCGTTTTGGCTTCTTCAAATTTTCCTTGTCTTTTCTCATCTTTGTGCAAGCGTTGATCGATCAACTTACAACCTGACTTCTTTTAGCATTTGTTTTCCCCAAAAACTCCCTAAATTGGTCACATTATACCAAACAAAAGATTTAAACAATATTAACAATATTTACAACATATATACTTGATAACCAAGTGCAAAATGCACTCAAAATGAGTGCAAATGAGTGTAAATTTATGCACTCATCAACTCCCCCAAACTTAAATATTTGTTTGTCCTTAAACAAAACAAGAGTAGAAGAACAAGGTAATTGAGCATATTGGAATCAAGATGGCAATTTGCTTAAAAAAACATCCAAAATCAAATAATGCATAGATGACAGTGGCAATCAATAATAAGCAAGATCATCAAAATCATCATGATACAATTTGTGAAGTTCAAACTCTCTCAAAGTTCAATAGACGCTCATTCTCGAGTGTATAGGCTAGAAGTGTATCGCTCAAGGTCGAGAGTGCACTAGAATTCTACCATATGCTTGCAAAGTGACTTCAATCTCTACTACTTAGTGTGTGTCTTCAACTAAGAATCATTAAGGTCTTTTGGGATTGTAGTGAAGGCTTTCCGGAAAGGTAGGTATATATTTGGCTAAGTGACTTCCCAACATTACCAATTTCATTACCAAGCAAGTAGAACAAATCAAGTTCTCTTCTACCCTTATTTCTTCACAACCCATATCTCTTTGAGATTTTCCAAATTTATTTCAATATTTCATACTTTGTGATGCATATGTAGAACTATCTTTCTTTCACTTCATTTTCAATTATGATCAAGATGATTTTCTTCTTTGTGTTCTTTTCTATCACAAGAGTATTCATTGATTTATCCCTTTTCATTTTCCAAGATTTCTCAAAGATTTTTTTTTATTTGAAAAAGGTCCACAAAAATGTTGCCAATTATTCCATTCCCAACCCAACCAAATCAATAAAATAGTTTCAAGGCTCAAAGGGCTTGCAAGGGATTAAATTTAATTGGAAGGTTAAGAATTTGGATTCTTGATGAGGTTTAGACAACAAATGGCCTTAAATCATTTTCTAAAGATCAACACACACCCATGTAACCTCAATCAAGTCACAAAGTAAGTTTTAGAGAAAACTTAGTGCACTATGAAGACCATTAATCACTCATTAAAGAAAAGATTACACTTGTGTAATCTTTGGATCAAAATCTCTCCACGGTAAGTTTTTCCTTCCCAAATTGTACTTTTGAGACATTAAAGAACTTTGGTTACAAAATCATGCTATGACATTATGCTTTTTATCAAATTTTTGCAAAAAATTTTCAACATAAGCTCATGCTCATCAAGGATTCTAATTTCATCAATAATCATGCTCTCAACACCCTTATTATTGTTGCAAGAACATACACCTATTTAAGTAAAAAAAACAACCCCAAACCATAATCATAAGGCAATTGAACAAAAACATAGATAAAATATCACATGCTCATGAAGCAAAACAGCATGCGATATCATAATCAATCAACTACCATCATCCATACATACCAATGCAGAATATAAAATTCTAACATAATCCAAACATAAATAAAAACATAAGCATGCAAGCATGCTCCAATATCCGAAAGCATAAATAAATAAGTCTTAGTAAATAAAGCGGTAAAAAGTTCATGGAAATGATGGAAATGAGCAGAAAAGATCCTTGCCAGCCACTACTCCCTCCCCCTCCCCCAAACTTATTTTGATCCTAAGGAGGAAATAAGTTTGGAGGCAAAAAGGTGGTGGCAAGGGTCACTAACGCTCAGTGAGGTGGCTGCGGCTGATGAGGAGACTGGTGTGGATGTGGAGACTGGTGCGGATACTGCATAGGGGATGAGAATGGCATGAATTGTGAAGGCTGGAATTGCTGGAACTGCTGAGAGGAGGAGGCCATATACTAACCTGTCGGAATCTGCTGAAAATGCTGTGAAGAAGATGACGAGGCCATGAACTGTCCGGTCGAGAACTGCTGCAATGACTGGAATGGCGGCTGCTACTGAAACTGCTGCTGATGCTAGTAAGAGTTGTAGGGAGTCATCTGCTGGTGCTGAGATGGGGTATAGGGCTGCTGCTGTGACCCAGACCCGGTGTTTATGTCCCTGAAGATACCGGCTAGGTCTTGTATCTTTGATCGGAACGAGCCTATATTATGAGCAAAACCCCTGATGTCACCCCTAAGACCTGTAAACCTCTCGTCAATATCCGTCTGTATGGCATGAAATTTGTCATTTACGCTGGACTGAATCTGTCCCATCCTGCCATGCATGTCGTGTCGGATATCATCGAATCTCGTGTACATGTCTTGCCTTAGTGCTCCGAACTCATCGTGCACATTATTCCTCCAATTGTACATGGTCTCCTCTAATGCATCAAAGCGGCCAGTTATCTGTTCTTCATTGTAGCGCCATCCACATCTGAATGCGGCTGTAGACGACCCTTCTCCTCATGTTTCTCCCCCGTCGTCTCCTTGGCCCTTAAGATTGCCTCGAATCCCTCGTTCTTGCTTTGCTATACCCATAGCTTGAAGATGGGCAACCGTCTCCATCTTTCAATTTCTCTTCTCATTCCAATTCGACACATGTGTGAGAGCTTGATTTGGCAAAGGGAATGTTCCCCCAGCTCGTATGTTCAGCAGGTATTGATTCAAATCCGAGGCCAGCATCTTCACATTCCTCAAGTGATTGAGGTTGATCATCCTCAACCCCGGTGTATGCAACTCTTCTGTAAGGTCGACATCGAAGTATAGGGTTATTGGAGTGATCAATCCGCCAAGGCAAGTGTGTCCACTGTCGAGGTGGGATTGTCGAAACATCTGCTCAATTAGGAAGGCACCAAAGTTTAAGTGCCTTCCATTCAACATGGCCCACAAAGCAAACAATTCCTTCGTCCTCAGCCTACTGTTGTCTCTTCTTGCCCAAACGGTGTTGGCAAGGATTCGGTGCAGGTAGCGAAAGATCGGGTTGGGTATAGCAGATGCCTTGGCCACACTAGAGTTGTACTTCTCTGTCTCCGTCTCTATGAGGCATAGAAGGCGGTACGTGTCGTCTTGGTCGAATTCTCGGGGCTCATGGTAAATGCCTTCTTGCGTGGCCCCAAAAATCTCATTTAACTCATCCACAGTTAGCTCGCGGTCTCGGTTTCCAAGCCGGAAAGTGCATCGAACCGGCCCCTTCTTGTCTATCCTCTTCATATCAAAAGTGCTCATCACCTCCTTTACTAGGCGGGGATAAGTCAAACAATCCCGCTCTAGAGCTTGGAGCCAACCAATGCGGTCCAAGAGCTTCCACACATCGTCTTTGATACCAAGGGCTTCGCATGTTCCATCGTGCATAAACTTGGTGGTTGCAATGGTGACGTTGAAAAGCCGGTTCCAGTTCTCTATATGTTCTTCATCAGGGAGGACGACCCCATACCTCATTAGATGGCTTTCCGGCAAGTCCTCAACTTGCCCCTTATCTTCGGCCTCGATCTCCGGGTCGGACTCAACATGTGTCCTTTTAGAAGACCTCCATTTTCTTGGCATTTTGGGGTGAGGTTGGTACCTAAAAAAATCCAACAAAGTTTAGGATAAATGAGCAAAATTACATGTTAGTTTAGCAAAGATAATGGGGTTTTAGACATATGACAAAATCCAACACAATCCCCCGTGTATCTTTGTTAAACTATTAGAGACTTTGTTGTGAAACATAATTATAGACGCATAGCCAATCTTTCCCAACAACATCCTCATCACAAAAGAACAAATATGAACAACATCTTTATCTCGACAATAATAGGCCTAATGCGATCATATGACAATATCACAAGCAATTCCAAGATAAAACTTGTTTTTCAAAATCAAAACATTTATAATAATTGAGACAAGGCCATGATTCTAAATATATGTGACAAAATCAAACGCAAATGCCCATAACAACATGCTCAAAACATTATAATGCATATTCAAAATACAATAGAGGCTTCCAACACATATGACAATGTCAAAAACATAAAGCCCCCCTCAAAAACATGTTGTTAACAACAACATTGGTAACATCTCTTATTTTTCTATCTTTGTTCAATTAATTCTGAATTTCATGGCTAGAGCAACAATGTGCCAAAGTTATGCATAACCAACATTTCAAGGAAAATAAAAGTATAGCCATATTCAAGTGAGAACAACATTCATGCATATTTCAAAATGTATAACCTCATTTCCCCCAAATAATCATAGTAAAAATTTATCCAAATGGGGAACATCATAAGCATACTATGCAAGAATGTTGCAAAACTAACAAAATTTCGACCAAGGTTCCCCCATTAAGGCTATGGCATGTGAAATATCAAATAATTTCTATCATTCATGCTCACTTTTTACAATTTTTCAAAATTCCAAGCCTAATTCTTCAAATTATCAAAAATTCCACAAACCCACAACTCACCCATGCTATCAATTGCATTGTTCTTCAATGTAAACACAATGTGAGCATATTCACTGGGATTTTTGTTTATTTGAGACCTAGGGCATAACATCTTGCTAATTCCCCAATTTTTCACATATATCAACAATTAAACAATAAAATCAACATGTATGGGTAATGTATGTAGATACATATAATAATTGAGGGAGTTACCTTGAATCTTGATGGAGAGAATGTGTTTTTGTGTGTGCTCGAGTGAGAGTGAGTGTGAGTGAAATTTGAAGTGTGTGTGTGAAATGGAAGGAAAAAGGGTTAAAAACCCGTCTGTACTGGGCAAAACGCGAGCCGGGTCGCGCTTTGAAGTCGTGTTTCCACTGAAGAAAAAAGCGCGAGCTGGGTTGCTCGCGTTTTTCGGTCGCGCACTGGAAGCACTACGAAGCGCGACTCCAGTTGATCGCGCTTCTGGGTCGCGTTTCGTCTTCTTAAATTCATGTCTCTGAAGCCCTGTACAGCGCGACACATGAGTCGCGTTTTTCACTCACGTTTTCCTTTGCTTTTGAAACACGACTTCAGTTAGTTGGGCTTCGGGTCGTGCTCTAACCCTTTTAAAACGCGACCAAAGCTGCTCGCGTTTGATGGTCGCTTTTTCCATTCTTTAAGTTCGAGCCCAGTTTTGGGCTCCTTTTCAACACTCTATACAATCCCATCTTTATACCTTTTCCTATAGCAGCACTACTCCTACAAAACAACACATAACTATCTTCAATTCCTCCAAAAGATGCACTGTTAAAACACTTAATTTTATTTAGACAAAAATCATAAAAACTGTATAATAAAAGAAATTTAAATCAACAAAACTTAAACCATTGGGTTGCCTCCCAATTAGCGCTTAATTTAACGTCGTGAGCTCGACGGGATACGGTTCTTCAAAGATTTTTCAAATGGAGGACAAACACTCCGGCTTGCTCCTCCGCATTGTAGAATTTCTTCACACATTGCCCATTTACAGCGAATAAGCTCCCATCTTTGGCTTGCAACTCCACCGCTCCATTTTCAAAGATCTTTGAGATGAAGTATGGACCTCCCCATTTTGTTTTGAGCTTCCCGGGAAACAACCTCAACCTCGAGTTGAAAAGCAACACGGCATGACCGGGTGAAAGTTCTTTCTTTCTTAAGAACTTGTCATGATAAAGTTTGGTCCTTATCTTGTAAATAGAAGAATTTTCGAAGGCCTCGAGCCTAAATTCATCAATTTCATTCAAACGGAAAATTCTTTCTTTTCCCGACATCTCAAATTCGAGATTGAGCTTCTTGGTCGCCCAATATGCTTTGTGAGTGAGCTCGAGTGGAAGGTGACAAGACTTCCCAAATACCATTTGATAGGGAGACATTCCCAATGGAGTCTTGTAGGCCATTCGATAGGCCCAAAGTGCCTTATCGAGATGGCTTGCCCAATCTTTCCCGTTCCTCTTCACTACCTTTTGGAGGACTTTTTGACCTCTCTATTTGCAAGCTCAGCTTGCCCATTTGCTTGTGGGTGGTAGGGAGTCGTCACTTTGTGCTTCACTCCATGTCGTGCTAGGAGGCTCGTCATCCACTTATTGCAAAAGTGAGTGCCCCCGTCACTAATTAAGGCTCTTGGTGCCCCAAATCTTGTCAAAATATTCCTTTGAAAAAACTTAAGCACAATCTTCGAATCATAGTTGGGATTGCTTCGATCCACCATGAGAGATAGTCAACCGCCAAAAGTATGTAGAGATTTCCATCGGACACCACAAATGGTCCCATGAAATCAATCCCCCATACATCAAACAATTCCACTTCTACAATTGCACTCATCGGTATCTCATCCCTCTTTGAAATAGATCCCATCTTTTGGCATCGCTCACATGTCTTCACATACTCTTCACAATTTTTAAAAATGGAGGGCCAATAGAACCCGCTTTGTAGAATTTTCCTAGCAGTTCTATTGGAAGCAAAATGGCCTCCACAAGGTGAATCATGACATGCCTTCATTATCTCCATCCATTCTTCCTCCGGAACACATCTCTGAGGATGGAATCAGCACATCTCTTGAAAAGATAAGGCTCCTCCCATATATAGAATTTGAGATCATGGAAGAACTTTTTCCTTTGATAGCTCTCCATCTCCACGGGTTTTACTTTGGCAACTAGGTAATTGACAATATCTGCAAACCACGGAACTTTTATTGATGCCGACATGATCCTCTCATCGGGAAAGCTTTCATTGATTGGCCATGTATTTCCTTCTTCTCCTTTCACGTGCTCTAACCGGGACAAGTGATCCGCCACCACGTTCTCGCATCCTTTTCTATCTTTTATTTCCACATCGAACTCTTGGAGTAAGAGGATCCATCGAATAAGCCTTGGCTTCACATCCTTTTTGGCAAAAAGATGCCTCAAAGCAGCGTGGTCGGTGTGCACTATTGTTCGGGCCCCAATGAGATAGGGCCTAAACTTGTCGAATGCATAGACGACCGCCAAGAGTTCCCTTTCTGTGGTGGTGTAGTTGACTTGAGCGGGATCCAAAGTCCTACTCCCATAGTAGATGACTCGGAAGAGTTTATCATTCTTTTAGTCAAGAGCGGCTCCTACCACTATCTTGCTTGCATCACACATCACTTCAAAAGGCCCACTCCAATCGGGTGAGATAAGCACGGGTGCCGTGATTAGGGCCTTCTTCAATGTTTCAAAAGCTTGCAAACAATTAGCATCAAAGTCAAATTCAACGACTTTTTCAAGTAAACGACAAAGAGGTTTAGAAACTTTGGAAAAATCTTTTATAAAGCGCCTATAGAACTCGGCGTGTCCCAAGAAGCTTCTAACTCCCTTTTCATTTGTTGGAGGGGGCAATTTTTCAATGGCCAATATCTTGGCCCGGTCCACCTCTAGACCTTCACCCGACACTTTGTGTCCAAGAACAATGCCATCTCTTACCATAAAGTGGTATTTTTCCCAATTGAGCACAAGATTGGTGTCTTCACACCTCTGCAAGACTTGTGTTAGATTATCAAGGCATAAATCGAAAAAATCACCAAAGACGGAAAAATCATCCATGAACACCTCCATTATATTCTCAATTAATCCATGAAAAATGGACATCATACACCTTTGAAAGGTGGCGGGTGCATTACACAACCCAAACGACATCCATCTATACGCAAAAATGCCATATGGACAAGTAAAGGCGGTCTTTTCTTGGTCTTCGGGAGCAATCATGATTTGATTGTACCCGGAATACCCATCAAGGAAATAATAAAATTCGTGACCCGCCAACCTATCTAGCATTTGATCAATGAAAGGTAATGGAAAATGATCTTTCCTAGTATATGCATTCAACGTCCTATAATCTATACACATTCTCCACCCCGTTACTACTCTTGTAGCAATTGTTTCTTTATTATCATTCTAAACAATAGTCATCCCCCCCTTTTCAGCAACTACTTGAGTCGGACTAACCCACTCACTATCTGAAATAGCAAATATGATACCGGCATCTAGCAATTTTAGAACCTCTTTCCTAACAACTTCTTGCATAATAGGGTTGAGTCTTCTTTGATTTTGCACCTTAGGTTTATAATCTTTCTCAAACAAGATTTTATGCATGCATATCGAAGAGTTAATGCCTTTAAGGTCGGAGATTGACCATCCTATTGTGCTTTGATATTTTCTCAACACCCTTAACAATTTATCGCATTGTTCATCGGATAAGAGGGAAGAGACTATTACCGGTTTTTGCTTGGCTTCATCAAGGTAAGCATACCTCAAATGTGTAGGTAGGGGTTTCAATTCCATTTCTTCTTTTGCTTTCAACTTGTCCTCTTCCTTTGATGTTTGGTCCTCGTCTCTTAATGGCAAGAACTTTGGCTTCCTCAAGTAGGATTCCTGAAATGAATTCATCATAGAAACGGAATCACATAGACCAAAATCATCATTGAATAAAGAATTAAAGATTGAGTTAGAAATGAAAATCTCAAGAGGATCTTTTGGGCTCCTCAACTCTTCCTTCTTTATGCACTCATCCACCATTTGGAGCACTTTGTACTCCTCGATATTCTTTGCCTCTTCTTCGGGATGTTGCATCGCTTTTTGGAGGGAAAATGTGATTCTCTCCTCATTCACTCTCAAGGTAAGTTCTCCCTTCACCACATCTATCAAGGCCTTACCCGTGTACAAAAACGGTCACCCTAAGATGAAGGGAACTTCCTTCTCTTCTTCCATATCAAGAACCACAAAGTCCACCGGAAAAATGAAGTTGTTGACCTTCACTAGCACATCTTCCACCACACCCTTTGGGTATGTCAAAGTGCGGTCGGCCATTTGGAGACAAATGGTGGTAGGCTTGATCTCTCCCATTTTCAACTTTTTAAAGAATGAGAGGGGCATCAAATTGATACTTGCCCCAAGATCACATCAAATTGATAGTAACCGAGATATTGAAGCTTCCCGGATCTTTCATCTTTGTGGGCAACTTTCTTTGCAATAAAGCACTACAATTCTCGGTCAAATTAACCGTCTCATACTCCCCCATCTCCTCTTTTTGGAAATCGCATCTTTCAAAAATTTTGCATAATTTGGCATTTGTTGAAGTGCTTCAATAAGAGGGATGTTGATCTGTACCTTCCTAAAGATGTCGAGGAATCGAGAGAATTGCTCGTCACTCTTCACCTTTTGGAGTCTTTGTGGGTAGGGTATGGGCACTTTGTATTCTTCTGGCATCACCCTTTTTGGTTCTTCTTTCTCTTTCCCTTTTTCAAGGGCATCATTTTTCTTTAATGCGGGACTCAAGTCCTCATGACTTGATCCCTCCTCTGTCTTCCTCTCACTTGGTTGCTCAACAACCTTTCCTCTGCTTTCCTCATCAACCGGCATCTCGGGGCCATCATAAGCGGTTCCACTCCTCAAGGTAATTGCCTTGCATTGATCTTTCGGATTCACAGTGGTATTACTTGGGAACTTGCCTTGTTGATGTTGACTTCCCAAGATAGTTGCAAATTATCCCATTTGCTTCTCCAAAGTGTTAACTTGGTTGCCAATTGCTCCGACGGTATTCTCTAACTTCCCAATTCGTGCTTGAGAGTCTTTCATGTAACTCTCCGTCTTCCCCATGAATGCCATTAGGAGTTCATCCATCTTGGGCTTCTTCTCCTCGTCAATTACACCATTCGTGACTGAGAAACCTGGAGGTGGTTGGATAGTATTGTTCGGATTACCATAGGAGAAATTCGGGTGTTGAGCTTTATTTTGATAACCCGAATTTCCTCCATATTGACCTTCGTATTGAGGTTTGTACCCCTGATTGAATTGCCTTGGCTGATTTGAGAAGCCTCCTTGTTAGTTCAGATAGTTTACATCCTCAAATTGGCTTTGAGATGTCTCGGCCTTTGGATTTGTAAAGGCCTCAATTTTTTAATTCAAGGTTGCCATTTGAGCTGCCACAAGCTCGAGTGCATCCGAACTTGAAGCAGAAGCCACTTTCTTTAAACTTTGGACTCCCTCTCTTGTGGCCGGCCATTGAAAGGAATTTGAGGGCATTTCTTCAATGATTCTCAAGGCTTCTTCCAGCCCTCTTGCCAATAATGATCCACCCGCGACCGCATCCATGAATGTTCTAACCTCGTCTTTGCTTCCTCCATAGAAAATGCATACTTGATGATCGGTTGCAAAACCATGTCCGGGGCACTTTCTTAGCATCTCCCTAAAATGCTCTCACGCCTCATATAAGATTTCTTCATCCCATTGTTTGAACACGGTGATCTCTCTTTTCAATTTGAGGGTTTTTCCGGGTGGGAAAAACTTGTGTAGGAACTTTGTCACCAATTGATCCCAAGTTCGAAATGTTCCTTGAGCATGGCTTAACCACCATGTTTCCGCCTTGTCGATCAATGAGAATGGAAAGAGTCAGATGCGGATTGCATCATCCGGGACTCCATTCATCTTCATTATCCCACTAACATTGAGAAATTTACGGATATGCTCATGGGGATCCTCCATTGGCGTCCCTCGGAATTGGTTCTGTTGGATCATTAGTATGAGAGAGGTCTTAAACTCGAAGTTGTTGGCTTGAATGGGTGGTCCATTGGCCACCCCTTGATCAACAACAGGTTGAAAAGGATTCCGGATTGGTGCCTCCACATTTCTATTGTGAGCTTCCTCTTGGGCTCTCAATTGCTCTTGCATCATCTCTAATTGCCTTTGCATTTGGGCAATCATTGGGTCTTGAACCGGTGGAGGTAGATCAACCATCCTTCTCTGTCTACGTGCGTTGTTGTGGTGAACCGTTGCTTCAATCTCTAAGTCTAATGAAATAGGTGTTTCTCCTTGAGAACGAGTGTGCATACACTTCCTATCAAAAAGGACAAACAAATCAAAAATAATTCTTTACAATAAACCAAGTAAAAATGTCTAAAGTATTCCACTCAATCGTTATCACAATATTGCATTTATCAAATTAATTCCATTTCCCCGGCAACGACGCCAAAAACTTGACAGAAGTTCAGTTTACCTTCAAACCTACTGTGATGTGTTTCAATATTTATAACTCGTGTCAATGCCTATAAGTGTACAAGCATGTGATTGTAGATATGATGATACGAGGTCGATCCACAGGGAAATAAAATAGAAATTAGACGATTCAATTACCACGACGGTAGAAGAGCGAAATATCTAGACTAACAATAAGGAGGTGGTGTGTTTTAACTATATTAAAATGTCAAACAAGAACCAAAGACATAACATGTAAACACATATAATTATCAATATATTTTTCACTCAAGAGTCAATACCAAACAAATGAAGCTTTGAAGATGATAAATAAAGCGAAACTCTAGGATCAATATTCACATTGTTTCACCACATCCTAGAGCCCTAAGGCTCTAGCCAACCATATTCAAAGTAAAATCAAGATTACAAGAAGAAGAACAATAACCCATTCTAAATACAAGTCAAAGAAGAGAGAAGAAGTGATAAAACCCAATGTAGAGTATTCCTTCTTCGATCCTATGGCTTGGATGCTCAAATGGGTGGTTGAATCTTCAATCTTCTTCTTGATCTTCAAAAATCCCCTTTCTTGATGTATCTCTTGTGTGTTTTTCATTCTAGGGTCAATTATGTTCTCTTTCGAAAATCCCCAAATGTATACATAAGTAATGGACCAATAATGGAGTGCCAAAAGTCAAGTTTTGAAATCCGTCAAGGCGAAAAGCGACCCAAGGTGATCGCGTTTTGGGGTCGGGTTTGGACTGAAGAAAAACAGCTCTCTGAAGCTTGTACAGAGCGACCGAAGGAGTCGCGCTTTTCCGTCGCGCTTGTTTCTGCCTTGGAAGCGCGACCTGAAGTAGTCGCGTTTCTGGGTCGCGCTTCCGTTTACTTTTGAAGCGTGACCCCAGGTGCTCGCGCTTTGCCATCGCGTTCCAGCTGGAGAAAACACCGTCTCTGAAGCTGTCGAAGCGCGACCAAACGGGTCGTGTTTTGGGGTCACTCTGTAGGGCAGCTGTGGCGCGACCTTGAAGTGCTCGCGCTTCAGGGTCGCGTTTTGGCTTTTTCAAGTTTTCCTTGTCTTTTCTCGTCTTTGTGCAAGCGTTGATCGATCAACTGACAACCTGACTTCTTTTAGCATTTGTTTTCCCCAAAAACTCCCTAAATTGGTCACATTATACCAAACAAAAGATTTAAACAATATTAACAGTATTTACAACATATATACTTGATAACCAAGTGCAAAATGCACTCAAAATGAGTGCAAATGAGTGTAAATTTATGCACTCATCAAACACCCCGGAAAAATATAGTATTATTTTATAGCTAGAAATTTCATGAAATTAGAACCCAAATCATTGTGGCTAGTTAATTATGGGCCTAGAGGCACAATAAGACTAAGAAAAGTCTCGATCTTAGTTGAGCATCTAAGATAAAAATTAGAATTTATATTATAAAAGTAGACGTTATTGGGATCATTTTGATATCAAGATCGTCTAAATTGGACTTCATTTGAGTTTCAAATGAAATTTATGTCATGTAATAATTTGCGGCAAATTTATTCTACCATGACCACTATTATAAATTCAAGCCCAAGTAATCAATCCACTTCCTGCCCAATATCGACTCATTTGCAGCTCATTTACTCAAGCTCACATTTAACAATACCTTAATTAATATACTATTAGTAGGCCTTTTCATTTGGAGGATAATTGAAATAAGAAATTATCATTCAAAAATTATCCACCAATAAAATTTAGTAATGTAGAAGATTTCTTAATTGACCAAGTGTACCTAGTAGTGCATGTGTCTATGTATATATAAATGTATGGATAAAGATAAAGTATAGTATAGGTGTGGTTATATATATAAATGTAAGGATGAATAGAATTAAGAGACTAAAAAGAAAAAAAAAAGAAAATAAAATAATAATAATAATTAAAGTGGCCATGTGGAATTGATTTGTGGGTATAGCACTACGTGTGCTTGTCAATTGATATATAGGTTAGCTTAGTCATATATAGGTTAGTATGTCTAGGTATACGTGTAGGGGTGTGTATATATATATATAATAGAGGGGTTTCGGCTATGTTAATCAAAAGAGGAAAAAAAAAGCAGCAAACAAGAAAAAAAAAAGGAAAAGGAAAGAAGAATCAAAAGAGAAAAAAAAAACGAAAAAGAGAGGCAAGAGCTGGGGTGAGTTCCTCATCACGAAAGTTTGACTTTCGATTTAACTTATGATCATTCGACAGTTTAAATTTTATAATATCTATATGTTATCCTAAATTTCTTGTTTAAGTGTTATCTTCATCGGTTCCACACTTATTTATTCTCCCTTAATGTTAGTTTAACTTCATGAAAAATTAAATTAAGGTTGTTATAAAATGCAATTAAGTTATATAATTTCCAAATGTTACGTTTTGCAATGAAATTTTAAATATTATAATTCACTCTTAAGTGTTAAATAGAGCTTCTTAGTTATTGAATTGAGTTCAATTCATCTTTATCCACTCAATTTGGTTCCGTAAGTTTGATAAATTCTCAAATAGAATCATTAACTTGATTCAATCCGTCAAATGTGTATTGTTCGCCCATTTGACTCTATCTCAATCCCAAATGATCCCAAAGCATAGGAAATTTTTAATCAAGTTATTTAGGACCTAGGTTAATATTACCTTAATGACGTATTTGAGATTTCTAAGTTAGAATTTCAATTTTATAGGTCGAGACGATCGAGAAGCATAGTAGCATCGCATAAAAATTTCACTACACTTTGAGATCATCCAGGTGGATTTTTCTATAACTCACAACTATGTTTTAAATTCGTCCATGAAAAGTATGTTAAATGTTTTAATAACATTGTTTACGCAATGATTGGATGTGTTGAGACTTCATGCATAGAGGAATTCCGACTTACAAGCAAGAGGGTTTACTTTGTGACTAAATGTCTAGATAAGTAACCGTAAAGTATCATGTAATCACATTGGGTCTCTCATCCAATGAAGAAGAGTAAACTATGTTATAAAGTATGTTTATGATTGATTTCAAAGCATAAAAGTATGTCTTGGACGAATAATAATGCCACTGAGTGTTTTCTGGCACTCAACCCAAATATTTTCAAATGTTTTCAGGTCCTGGAGATTGAGCTGGTTGATGACGTGTTGCTGGATTGGGTTTTGATGGTTGACCCTCATGTGGTTTTTGCTTAAAATCATCTTTAAACTTATGTTTATATGTTAAATATTAAATGTTTGAAAGTTGTTGACCCTAATGGTCAATTTTTGATTGTATATACAAATATTTTGAATGTATATAAGGGTTGGCCGTGGTGTTTTTAAATGTATGGCCTGATTGGTTATGTATATTGTTTATTGACAGGTCATAGTGCGTGGTTTGAACATTTTTAAGTTGAGGTGCTGCCCATTTACAAATTATTTATAAAGTTAAATTATTATTTTTGAAAATTATTTATTATGTAAGCACGTACGTACGTCTTTTGGTGACGTTTTGGTCCTACTGGGACTGGGGCGTTACAGGTGGTATCAGAGCCAGGTCTACGAGATTGTAGGATTGTGATGTTTTCAAAAGTGAAATATTTTGAGCACTATGTTATTGAAATGGTTACCCATAACCCAGCAACTATCGTCTCGCCAGGCTTACTCGGGGAAGGTACTAAAGTTCATGTTTTGAATTTCTTTAGTGCTCTTATGAAAATTATATGTATATGATTGTATGTATGGTATACAAATGCAAGTGATCTCAATGTGTGATTTAAAGCATGGTGGAAAGTATGATTTAAGCATTGTGAAAGTTATGTTTTACAAAGCATGGTTATTAGTGTTTTCATGTCAAATCCATTTGATGCATAAACATCATCTGAGCTAGTTTTAGACAAGAACTTAGCTGGGATTTGAACATAGATGCACTGAACATAAGTACCTAGTTTGACTTTAGAGCTTCTTTAGCTCACTGGAATTTTATAATGTATATGAATTTAAGTACGCTGTATGGTTACCTTAGAATCTTATAAGAGTATTTAACGATCAAAGTATCTACCGTATGAAATACGTGTATAGGATGCCGCCAAGACGTCAAAATAATCAGGCTCAAAATCTTCCACAAGAAGATACGGCACGTGTTATCGCTCAGTTTCAAACATACCAACCTCCGACCTTTAATGGTCAAGGTGAACCGACTGAGGCTGAAGAATGGCTACGAAAGATGGAACGCACATTCGTATACATGGTGTGTACTGACTCCCAGCGCATCGCATGTACAATTTTCCAGCTCACTGGTGATGCTGATTGTTAGGAAAAATTATCAAGGAACCCCTAAATTAGGTTTTAATGAGATGTCAAAATTATTTATGAAAAACTGACTAAAATTCAAGTTGTAGATCTAAGCTGATCAATCCAGAGCATCAAAAAAGAATTCAAGTAAAGACAAAGTCAACCATTTTGGAGTATGGTCTGCAAACTGAAGGATACGTCATCCAGTCAGAAGTCAACTCAACTGAGGAGTCAAAAAAATCAAATCAGTCGAAAACAAACTGACAGCTAAGTCAGCTGAGCTGAGGGAGAAAATAGTTAACTAAGACTGAGGGAACTGATAAGAGATCAGTTTAGACTGAAGACTGGAAGTATCCAACTGATGGCCAAACTGAAGTAAACAAGATAAATCAGCTAGAGGCCAGAACTGAAGTTAGTCAGCTTATGATTAGTCAAGCTAACAGGAAAGCTTAAGATAAATCAGTCAAGCTGACAAGCTAGCCAAGAACTTGAGTCGAACTGGAGAAACAAGCTCAAAACTGCCAACTGGAGCAATGGCCAAACTGAGCTGACAAGCTCAAAACTGCCAACGGGAGTAATGGCCAAACTGAGTTGACAAGCTCAAAACTGCCAACTGAAGGAATGGCCAAACTGAGCTGACAAGCTCAAAACTGCCAACTGGTGCAATGGCCAAACTGAGCTGACAACTTCAAAACTGCCGACTGGAGCAATGGCCAAATTGAGCTGACAAGCTCAAAACTGCCAACTGCAGCAACGACCAATCTGAGCTGACAAACTCAATACTACCAACTGGAGCAATGGCCGAACTGAACAGACAAGTTCAGTACTGCTAACTCAAAGCTGAAGCCAGAGAACCCTGGAGTTACTGCTCAAACCGGCGAATCTTGAAATAAATGTTTCAACAGAGATCCTGGAATTAAATATCCAATGAAGATCGATTGGTAGAGTAACGGCTATTTCAACCAAAAGCTCCAGCGATCAATAAAGACCATCTGCCAATGATGAGCCAACAAAGCAACCGATCAATGGAACTCAACGGTCATAAAATCACTCCTCTATAAAAGACGAGTGAATCAGAGTTTTAAACACTCTTCGCCTTCACAACTTTCGCATATACGTTCTTGAAATATTCAACCAAGAGCTTTTCTTTCTCCCTCCCACTTAAGCTCAAGTTCAGCATTTGATAAAAACTGCGAGAGTCCAACTGAGAAGAAGAATTCACAGAGTAAAGATATTCAGCCAGCTGTTGACGATCCAGCCAGGGCAGCCTTCTCAGTTTCAGCTATACAACGATCAACTACCCAGCTCAATTGAAGGAGCACACCAGTTGATACCCTATGTTCAAGACTAACCTCTTGAAGATCGAAAGAGATCTAAAACCTTGTAAAGACGGCAATAGCAGCTACCTTCCTAGCGAGATGTTAGGGACTTCATATCTCGTCCCTTTTTCTAAATTATGAATTATAATTTTTGGAAAATGAATTTGAATTAATATTGTTTGAATATCGATAATATCCTCCCTGGGGGGTAGTATGTCTGCGGGCATCCCTACAGGGCCAAAGATGTTCATTAACGGGGGCATCATTAACGTAGGGTTGAGACTAGTCTCCACAAAGTAAAAAAAAGTCCATATGTTATATTTTCACTTGTCCAATTGGCGATAACTGTTTACAGTGTTCCCCACTGAGTATGTTGTTAAATACTTACCCCATTCATTCAATGAATTTCAGGTTGAGGAGTCGAGGCCTGGGTAGGAGCGTTGTGAACACAAGAGAACCCCACAAGCTTGTGTTTATCTTTTGCATGCTCTTCTTTTGAAAATACTCATATTATTATTAGTACATTGATCACTCTTTTGCTTTATGATCAATGATTATAGGGGATGGGAATAGCCCGATCTTTTGTAGGTCATGATGTATATAACTTAATATTATGCAAAACAATTTAAAGGCGGGTCGTTCGATCTTGGAGCCTATTATGTATGAAGTATGTTGTTGATCCTATATTATGCATGTTGATTTAGGATGCTAGATGGGCGGGTCATGACAACCTATGAGCCCGATAGGTTAGATGATTGTATGATTCATATGGATGGGCCTATGCAATGCTTCCATTAAATACTATGTTGTGTGACAAATTGGATCCGTTAGGTTGTATGTTATATTAGTGAAAAAAAATTATAATGGGAAATATGATTTCATTCCTCATAATGAAACTTGACCTTAGCTTCCACTCGATTTAAAATAAGCACACCAAAATAAATAAGTACATTGTATGTTATGTGACGTGGCCAAACGAAGTAGTTTGGGGCGTTACTCTTCAAGTGTGAGTCGTCGACCTGCTGAGGTAGCGAGCAGTTACCAGGTTCAGCCAACTGTCCTTTATTGTGTAATTTATAAAGAAACTCAAGTTATATAGTGAAGTTGCCCTTCTACGGAATGAAGAGAGGACGTAGAAGTTTGAGACTTCAAACCTCTATAAATCACTTGTGTGCTGTACTGTTTTGATTATTGCATACCTTTGAACTGCACACAATCTCACACAAGCTACACTCAAGCTGTCTTAACTGATCAATAAGTTTGTGCATAGATAAGTATCTCTAAAGCGAGTCAAAGGGCCCCTATTATTCCGCATTTAAAGTGAAAGTTTTTAATCAGTTTATTCACCCCCCCTCTAAACTGATATCGACTTGTCCGGGACCAACAAGTGGTATCAGAGCGGTTGATTCTAAGGATCAGCCATTTCTGCAGATCAACTGAATTAAATCTGCTTATCTGTGCTAACATTCCAGCTATAGAAAACCATAAGCTACCTTTGTTTTCAGTTAAGAACTATGATAACTGGAGCAGGAGAATGAAGGCGCATCTCTGCTTAATTCATGAGAATATGTGGGAAGTCATTGAAGATGGTCCAATCATCATCATGATAGACAATGACGCTCACATAGTTGATATCAATCAACCGGCAAGGATCCCAAAGCCAACTAATCTTCTCACCAGTGAAGAGAAGAAGTTAAAGAATCTAGAGTTCGTTGCTCAAGCTGCATTATTTCAAACTCTAGATGAAGACCGAATGAAGGACATAAAGAACTGCACAACTGCCAAGGAGATAAGAGACCTACTAGCAGATCCATGCAAAGAGTCTAAAGCCATCAAAGGAAACAAGCTCCAACTGGTAGTCGACAGATATGAATCCTTCAAAATGCAGCCAGAAGAGTCCATCTCAAGCCTTGAAACCAGATTTCTAGGCATGATCAGTGAGATGACCAACCTTGGGAGAAGTTATCCCAATTCTGAGATGAACTCCAAAATATTGGATAATCTCACTGAAGAATGGGACATGAAAGTGATAGCTACAAAAGAATCAAGAAATCTCAACAGCATCACTCCAAGAGAACTGTTTGGCTCTCTCAAAGCTCATGAGTACAGTCTAAACCGAAAGAAGGAGGCATCTACATCGTCAGCTCAAGATGCAGCTTTCTATGGTGAAAGGAACCAGTTTAGAGATACTCTGGGAAGAAACAACTTCCGACTTAGGAGCTCACCAGCCAGAGAAAATCAAGGCGGTTCTTCAACCGAACGAAAAAGAGAAACAACTGAAAAGAAGGAGAATCTAACTGAAGACATCAATGATCAAATCCAATAAGTTACCAGACTGCTAGAGAAGCTGATGAGAGTTCGGGATAAACAATCAGTTCCACCTCAAACTAATGAAATCCCAAAAGATGAGAGAACTCACCAACCAGCTGAACGGTCAGCTGAACCATTCAGGGGTGGCAACCGAAATCAAGGAGAGTGTTTTCACTGCCACAAAAAAGGACATTATAGATATGAATGTCCAGAGCTCCCTGAAGACAAGAAGGCTAAAGTGAGGAGAAGCTTCTTCAAAAAGGAAAGCAATGGTTGCAAATTATGAGAATGCCGTGCTAGACGATTCAGACTATCCATCTGGAATTGATTCTGACGGCTACAGCTCAGACGATGAAGCATTATTCTACCTCATGGCTGACAATGATGAAGAGGTTAGTATAGCTGATTCTCAAACCTCCTTCTATCATATTAATGAAGCAACTGTTTCTAGCAATGAACTTACATGAAACTCATGATGCTAGAAGATCAATTAGCTTCAATATCCTGCTTGCATGTTGAACTGAAAGATGAAAATGATGAACTGAGAAATAGAGTTAGGAAAGTGAGCATTGATCATGAAAGATTAAATTTTCTTGAGTCTCAGCTTGTGGAATTTGAAAAGTTGAAATTAAGAACTGCTGATCTAGAAGCTGAAAATCAAAAACTCAAGCAAGAGATCCATGAGAGAGAAAAAGTAACTCTGAAGTTCAAAAAGGGATCTCAAACTGTAGATGAGATATGAAATCGCTAAAGAACTGGAACTAGCAGCTCAGGGCTAGGATATAGCAAGTTTACTACCCTAGAGAAAGGAAAAGCAATTGCTCAACCCAGTGATAAGGGAATCCTAAAAGGGTTCACTAGATCTCATGATCAGCTAGCTGAGCCAACCAAAGAAAAAGAAATATTGAAAAATCCTCAAACTTAGCCTAGACAATTTGGTCAGTTCTACCAACCAAAAACACCAGGTCAACTGAAGCCCAATTTCCAGCCAAGAACATTAGTTGACTCAAGTCAATCCACTCGTTCAAAGCCCTCAGTTCAACAAAGGCCACCAGCTCAATATAGAATGCCGACAAGGCAAATTGATAGGTCAGTTCATTTTAAAAAGAAAGACCAATTTAGATCTCAAGCCTATCCTATTAAGCAGTTCAATCAAAACACTTATAGGAGAGATCAAAGAAACTCATTTCAAGCCTATCATCACTATAATGAGTACCTGGATTCTAGAAATGAACCTAGAGCTGACCCAAAAGGGTTCAATCCAGCAAACTGGAAACACACAAGGCGTTGGCCTGATAGAAGAACACAAAGATCTCGGGATAACAACATTTTAGTTGAATTGTTTTATCCTACTAACTTTCAACGCAGGTATCACTCAATTGACTCAACTCAAAATAGAAGAGCTGAAAGAAAGTCAAAACTGATCAAGCGATCCAAATCAGTTGATTCTCTGAGTGATAAAAAGCCAAAAGTTTGGCAAGTTTGGATTCCAAAAAGCTTGATGTATCAACAAGGACCCGATATGAAATGGGTCCCTAAATGCTAATCCTTGTTTTTGCAGGACAAGAGCATCCTATCTATGAAGAAAACCAAAGACATTTGGTATCTAGATAGCGGGTGCTCCAAGCACAAGACCGGAGACAGAGAAGATCTCGACGGTTATGAAGAAGTCAAAGGTCCACTTGTTACATTTGGAGACAACTCCAAAAGTCGAACCATTGGAGAAGGGTTCGTAGTAAAGGGAAAAGTAGTAGTAAATGGAGTCTCCCACGTGGATGGACTAAAACATAAACTACTCAGTATCACCCAGCTGTGCGACAATGGCTACTCAGTTGACTTCACCAAAAACTCCTGCAGCATAAGAGACAAGTCAACTGGAGTAATTCTTCTCACTGGCATAAGAAGAGGCAACATGTACATTGTTGACTGGTCAACCGGTAACTCAGAAGCTTGCTTTCTTTCAAAAGGATCAACTGAAGCAAGCTGGCTATGGCATCGATGACTGAACTACCTCAACTTCAAAATAATCAACTACCTAGTCAAGAAAGAGCTAGTTGAGGGGCTTCCCAAGGAAATATACAAGAAAACAGGCGTATGTGGGCCATGTCAAAAAGGGAAGCAAGTGAAATCATACTTCAAGAATATGAGTCATCCACCAGGAACAACTGATTGCCTCCAACTGCTACATATGGATTTGTTTGGTCCAGTTAGACCACAAACCCCAAAAGGCAAAAGATTCACTCTTGTAATAGTTGATGATTTCTCAAGATATACATGGGTGGAATTCTTGATGAGCAAAGATGAAACTTATGACAAGCTAACGACGCTGATCAGAAGGCTACAAACTGAAAAGGAAAGATCAGTTCAAAGGATTCGCTCCGACAATGGAACTGAATTTGTAAATCAGCAAATGATCAGTTTTTCTCAACCAGCTTAGAATCACTCATGAACACTCAGCTGCAAGAACTCTACAACAAAATGGTGTAGCCGAATGGCGTAACCGGACACTCAAAGAAGCAGCTCGAGCAATGATAGTTGATGCCAACATAGCTGAAGGTTACTGGGCTGAAGCAGTCAACACAGCTTGCCATACTCAAAACTGAAGCGCCATTGTAGCCGCACATGACAAAACACCCTATAAGCTGTATAAGGGTTGTAAGCCTTCTATCTCATATTTTAAAATATTTAGCTGTAAATGTTATATTCACAACAATGGCAAGACTCAATTGAAAGCCTTTAGTACTAAAGCTGATGGGGGAATATTTCTTGGGTGTAACTCTCCTCATGCACAAGCTTACAGAGTGTTCAATAAGCAAACTCTTGTTGTGGAAATAACATGTCATATGGTATTTGATGAATTTGCTAATGAGTACAGGAACAAAGAAAGAATAGACACATCAGTTCAAGTACTACCTAGTGAAACTGAGAACTCGCAGGACTATGTGGATCACATTGTTCCAGACCGGCTTGAAGTTTCACTAGAAGAAGGCAATGAAACTGGCACCAAACCAGTTGAGAACAATTTGGTTAATGAAGACACAAATCGTACTGAGACGATAAACCCCACAACTGAAACAGGGGGAAGAACTGATGAAAATGCCGAACCAACTGATGAAAGGGCGACTGATGACGCCACTACAGAAGAACCAACTGAAGACCCAGCTGAAGCTATCTTGCCCAAATGGCTCCGAAGCCACCTAACTGACAAGATAGTTGGTGACCCAAGAAGTCGAGTTCAAACCAGAAGTTCAACTGAGAATGCATTGTTCACATGCTTCATATCTCAAATTAAACCAGCAAACGTCAAAGAAGCCTTAGAAGATTCAGACTGGATCATGGCCATGCAAGAAGAACTGAATCAGTTCACAAGAAATGACGTATGGTTTCTTGTTGATAGACCAAAAACCTAGAAGGTCATTCGTACAAAATGGGTTTTTCGCAACAAACTGGATGAACAAGGAGTGATCACAAGGAACAAGGCTAGACTAGTAGCTAAAGGATACTCACAAAGTGAAGGGATTGAATTTGATGAGACATTCGCACCAGTTGCAAGATTGGAAGCCATCAAACTGTTCCTAGCCTATGCAGCTCACTTCAATTTCACAGTCTATCAAATGGATGTCAAGAGTGCTTTTTTTCAAGGAATGCTCAAGGAGGACGTGTATGTCGAGCAACCGCCAGGCTTTGAAATTGGTGATCAAGTCTTCAAACTAAAGAAGGCCCTCTACGGACTGAAACAAGCTCCTAGAGCGTGGTATGAAACTCTCACAACATTTTTGCTGAAAAATGGGTTTCAAAAAGGAGTCATTGATCGAACTCTATTCCGAATAGAACGATCAACTGAGATCTTGATGGTTCAAATTTATGTGGATGCCATAATTTTTGGATCAAAAAGCAAAGATCTATGCACACGATTCGCTCAACTGATGCAAAGCGAATTTGAGATGAGCATGATGGGAGAAATGACATTCTTCCTAGGACTCCAAGTGAAGCAGCTGAAAGATGGGATCTTTATCAGCCAGGCGAAGTACACCAAGGAGCTAGTCAAGAAGTTTGGCGTAAGCAAAGGAAAAACTCTCAAGATTCCTATGAATACATCAGTTCAGCTAACTCCTGATGAAGAAGGAGAATCAGTTAGTCAAACATATTACAGAGGAATCATTGGGTCGCTACTTTACTTAACAGCTAACTGACTAGACATCTCTTATTCAGTCGGTCTATGCGTATGGTTTCAAGCTAACCCAAAGAAAAGTCATCTTGAAGCAGCTAAGAGGATTATCAAATATCTCAAAGGAACCATAAATATTGGACTATGGTATCCCAGAGATGATAGTTTGAGTCTAATTGGTTATTCAGATTCAGACTTTGGTGGATGCAAGATTGACAGAAAAAGCACCAGTGGAACATGTCAGTTTCTAGGAAGCTAACTAATATCCTGGTTTAGCAAGAAGCAGCACTCAGTTGCCACGTCAACAACTGAAGTAGAATATGTAGCTGGGGGAAGCTGTTGTGCTCAGATACTCTGGATGAAGCAACAGTTGAAGGACTACAAAGTTGAAACTGAAGAAGTACCTATCTACTGTGACAACAACAGTGCAATTGCAATATCTCAAAATCCAGTTCTACATTTAAGAACCAAGCACATTGACATAAGACATCACTTCATCAGAGATCACATCGAGAAGAAAGACATATGCATCAAATATGTCAATACTGAGAAGCAGATAGCTGACATCTTCACCAAACCATTGCCTGAAGCAAGGTTTATGGAGCTATGCATACAATTGGGACTACTTGAGCTAGCATCACAAGATGAAGATGATCAACTGGAAGAAAAAGGCCAAGAATCCATTCCAGCTGAAGAGAGGAACTGAACCAAAAGGCTTCAAACTCCTCATAAGTAGTTCATAACTGAAAAAGTCATTGAACTGATCAGTTGGACACAAAAGCCATCAGTTTGAATTGAAGCAAGAAGCTGTGAAGAGAAAGTAAACTGGAGCTGATCAGTTTACCCCATAAGCTCAATTAAATCATTAGTTCATTTGCTCAAACTAATGATCCAGTCAGTTATGCAGAACATACCAGCTGCAAATTGACCAAACTGATGAAGAAATCATAAGAACTGGAATCAACTCAAAAGAAGATATCAGTTCAAGAACCAACTAAAGGAAAACAGCTAAATGAAGGTCCAAGCAGTCAAGACAAGTCAGGAACTGTTGAAAAGACATCTCAGTTAGAACTGATCAACAGAAAGATCATCAGCTACAGTCGAAGCCAACTGATGACGTAATCAGTTTCAAGCCAAGGAGAAAATGCTAGAGAGAAAAGATAAGTTCAAAAATTTCAATAGTGGAAATGGTAAAAACACGTGTCACTCAAATGTTACCGTTGAACTTTCTCTCTATTCCTTTATTTATTCCCAACGGATAGAAATGAAAGGCCAATCGACATGTCGATTGAATTAATCCGACCATTGAAATCAAGGCATACGAAACGTTTCAACCGTTGGATGAGCCTTATCTCAATATATAAATAGGGCGGCTGAATACTCGAGATAAGCTTCCTGATTTTTACTACCGACTTATCCCTTCCTATCTATCTCTCGTCAAAAGCAAAACTCTTCAGTCCTCAAAGATCAATTCGTCAGCCTCACAAACTAATCTCTCTTCAAAGAATTATGGCTCAAAACCCAACTCGCAGAAGGTTCAATTTCCGACAGTCAGGAGAAGACTCTAAAGCATTTTGTGAAAAACTCGACAAAGATAAGTTTTTCAATCCAGCTGGATTTCTTCAAGCCTGCAAAGCGTCCCCTCTAAGTGGAATAATCATCGAAAAGCTTTCTGAGGCCAAGCTGAAGACGCTCCTGGAGGTATTTCCAGAACGTATTGACCCAAAACCAGTTGCTGAATTTTTCTTAAATTCGAATGGTTCTTCATATCCCAAAGAGATCAGATCAGAAGTGAGAGGACATGAGATCATCGTGACAGCTGAATCACTAAGCAACATTCGATCTACCTAGCAACGAACTCAAGCTGGAAGAAGTTCAAATCAATTTCCAGGAAGCGTATGATTTCTGGAAAAAGGAAGGTGAAGCTCAACCTTATAAAAGCAATCACCTCATATCAAAATTTCAAGATGAATATCAGGTGCTTGCTGCCATCGCTTCAAAGATTATTATTGGGACAATTGGCAGTCAATCTGAAATGTCAGAAACAAAATACAAGATTTGCGCCGCCATCTACAACCGAATGGAGATCAACTAGGCACAATATTTCTTCAATAAATTGAAGAGATATGTTGACATCATTGAGAAAGGCTAGGATAACAAGAAATTCTCTCAAAGAATTGGATACATCAGTCGAGTGAGCATTATTCTGGAGAAACAGTTTTCTTGGATGGCTGAGGAAACAGAGTTCAAGACTATAGTCAGCAATGACTTTATCTTTAAACCACTCAAGATTGTGGACATAGACCTTGACCAAACTGACCAGCTAAAAAGAAAGAAGCCTGCAGCTGAAGGCAAGGGAAAGAAACAAGTTACTGAAGACTCTGATGATGACATCCCTATAGCCCAGAGATTCAGGCAACAAAGCTCAGTTGCCATCAGAGCTAACATCATTGGACAATCAGCTTAGATGAGCAGTCAGATCAGCTCCAAAGAAGAGGCAAGCTGGTCAAACACAAAGGAGAAGGATCTTACTTCCTTAATCCAAGAAGAGAAATGAATCAAGTCCTATACCAGATTCAACAATTCCACCAAATCTAACTGTTGAGGATACAACTCCGTGTGAAAACCCAGAAGACATCAACCCTGCAAGAGGGATTCCTCACAATGCAGCTGGAGCAGATTACTTCCAAATGACGTGTCCACCGATGACTCAAGTTGAAGGAAATATAAGAGCCTACTCACAAGGAGAGTCCGTGAAGAAATGGGTTGATGAAACCACACAAAAACATATGGCTCAACACTATGCCCAGGAACTAACTGGCTCTGAGGAGCTCTTCCACACCTTGACCAGGTAAATCTACTGGTTTTTGTGGAGAAATGTATATCCGTCAGAGCCCTTTCTCTCATTACTCGCATTCCATGGAATGAGCTTCTGGAGACGAGAAGAAGAATGGAGTCTATGGTGGACGGACAGTGAGAATGCCAGTATCACTAAGGGCAAACATCTCATGAGGCAGCTACAACTAAGGAAAGAATGCTCAAATCCATCTGAAGGATCAATGAAAGATGTGTTTGATGAACTGTGCAAGCTTCAAGGCTTAAAACTGCCAGTCATCACTACAGAAAGGAAACGAGAAAGATGGATGCACACCCATGTTCAACACAAATGGCTATTCAATCAATTAATGAAGAAATCACAAAGTCGTCAGTCTGGACAACCATCAACTGCAGTGAGCGATCAAACATACAACCCTGTGCATGATATCATTGATGAGGTGATGAGAGAACTTCACTCTGAGAAATCTCCTCACGAAGCTGAGGTTGAAATCAATATCATTCCTGAAGAGTCAGAAGAATCAGCTGAGAAGACTCATCAGTTTGAGGAGGCAACTGAGCCCCAGACAGCTCCCTCACAAGATCCAATTGCTGAGAAAGGAATCACTTCATCTATTCCTCCAGCTGATCCAGAGCCAGCTCATACTAACAAGTCAGCTGATCAGTCAAGTTAAAGAGATGATCAACTTGCCTACCAAATAAGTGTGGAAGCGGACGACATATCTCACACAGTTCCTTGGGAGGAACTAATTGGAACTGAAGAAGAAGAGAAAGCAGACTCAAGAGCAGTTCAGTTCAAGGCTCAGCCAAGCAGTTCAATAGTTCAGCTCCCTCCCTATTATGTGTAACTGATCCACACCCTGCAGCAACAGGTTAAACTGCACACTGAGCAGATCAAGCAGTTGCAAGCTCATCCAAGACTCAAGTTAGCTGAAACTGAGTCATCCAGCAGCGATGAGGATGAAGAAGATGACATCACCGAACCGCTTGCCAAAAGGAGGAAAACTGATCACAAGAAGGACTAAGTGGCTGATCAAGTTAAGACTGATTAGAAAGCCCTAAGCTTACTTCTTGTTAATCAGTTTGTAATTATTTATTGATATATATATAAAAAGATTATCCTTTTGTTTTCAAATAAATGTCGAACTTCACATTTATTTTTGAAATTTTTAACCATTGCAAGATAATGACACGTGTCAAAGTCATTAAATGCCAACAACCAAAAGAGGCTAGAGGCTAGTACCATTCCAACCATCAGATCTATAAGCCTCTCCAAATACTCATAAAAAGCCTCCTCCTTCAAGCCTCTCAAAAAGCCTCCTCCTCCTAGAATATCAAAACTCTCTCTCTCAAAGATCTTGAAATTCCCAAAATCTCAACCAACCCCAAAGATGGCCGAATTATCCAGATCTTCAAATTCCTTCAAAGAGCAACTTATGAGAGATAAATTCCTTGATAGGAAAAAATTTCAATTGATTCTAGATGAATCAAACAATCCAACCCTTCTGTCAAATCTTCACAAGACAGAAGTTCTTCACTACCTGGAAACACCACCAAAATTCTTTAGACAAAATTTGGTGAGTGAATTTTTGCTTCAAGCAAAATTATCTGCAGATGGAAAGATGATATCATCAGTGATTCAAGGACGGCTGCTACAAATCACTGAGAGAACAATTGCAGAAGTATTCGAGCTTCCACAAGAAGGCTCATCTGTTCAAGAACTAAAGAAATCTACAGAGTCATACTGGAGAGAATGGAAAGCTTCAACCTGTGACAAGCAATTCAGTTTTACAACAGCTAAAACTGATCTGAAGCCCGAGTATGGTGTTCTACTTGACATAACGAACAAGATGATGTTCGGGGCCATTGGAAGCCTGAGTCAACTCACCCAAGAGAGATACAAGGTTATGATTCACCTTGCTGAAGGGAGACAAACAAACTAGGCAGAATTTGTCTTTCAACAATTCAAGCATCAAGTCATCAAGGCCGTTGACTCAAAGAAATCTGGCAAATTTGAGTCCATGGTAGGACTTGCTCTAAGAATGAGCAAAATGCTTAAAGACCTGATGAAACCTCCAAGTGATGAAGCACTACCAGTTCTCATCTCTGACTGGATTCCCAAGAAAGGAACTGCCCATCTTCAGTCACTAAGGAAAAAGAGATAAGCCAAGGCCAAGACAAGCAACCACTCATCGAGCAACTCAACTGCCAACGCCGTTCATTCTCCAAAATCAAATAACAGATCACCAGTTGATTTCTAGGTTTGCTCTGATCCAGATGAGCTTATTCCATTCATTGGAATCCCTCATCCAAACTATGGAGCGGACTACTTCAGAGGCACATGCCTTCCTCTCCAGCTGACTGAAGAAAATATTCGCACTTTCTACAGTGGTGAATATGTAGTCAAGGGTGCAGAAAAGGAAGTGACCAATCTCATTCTCACTCACTTTGCTTTTGTTGCACAACGTGACCAAGAGCTGTTCAAACAATTCCACCGGTATTTCTACTAGTATAATTGGAGACATTCTATGTCTATCCAGTCTCACTTTTTCCTAACTGACTTTCATGGCATGAGCTACTGGCAACGTGAAGAAACTTGGAGCATTAAATTGATAGGATCGTCAAATCCATTTCCTCCAACTATTATGCAACTCCAGCACATCATGAATCACCGGCTTTTCCATAAGATTCCAGCAACCGCCTTACTAGCAGAATTCAAGACCAGCATTATGCCTCAAGCAGTTGGGATTGCAAATCAACCAGTCAACTGCCCAACTGGCTCACTTTGTCAAAAACTGAACTTTGATAATCTATCAAGTCAGTCAGCTGAGCCATCACGACAAACTCCACCTGTCACCAAAAGGATAGAACTTCATCCTTCACATACTAAAGTCGTGGCTTCTCAGAAGAATCCAAGGCATGCTGATGAGAGCGATAGTGATTATGAAGACACTACCATATCAGCAAGCCTCATATCCAAGAGCTATGTCATACCACCGCTCACATCTAGCTCAAAAGGCGTGCAATTGCCTATGAAAAATGATTAGTTTCGATCATCACCAAAGGGAACTTCACAATCCCTTAGTCAAAGGATGAAACACTCGTCAGTTGCCATCCAGCTTCACTTTCGCCAAGCCAGGAGAATCGCAAGGCCTAAACTGCTAAAGAACAAAACTATCTCCAAAGGAAGCAGTGCAGTTAGTCCAGCTAGGCCCTTCAAGAAGCGGAAATTGTGTACTGAAAGCCAAGCAACTGATCAAGCCAACTGATCAATTCAGTTTAGTTGCAGCTTCAACTTCAGTCAGCTCATCAGCGACAACTGAAAACCAAGACTCAACTGATCATCCAACCGCTGAGCAGTCAATCAGTTGAACTGTATCCCAACTGAATCCGGATAAGTTTTTTTTTCTCTCAAAGCTTATCATAATTACATTGTTACCGTTGAGATTATGAAATTTCTTATATTATATTCAACAACTCCAATTTGAAAATAGGGCTCTATCTCACAAGTTTCCATTAATATATCTACATTGATATTAAATCAACTCTTCAAAGTCGAAAAGAAAAATATAATTTTCTACTGAGATATAAATAGCAAGATCTGTAGAAAATATTTTGCTATTTATGGCAACTACTCCATTTTCAAATTGCTTCTTCTTAGCCACACGATCATAAAGTTACCTCACGATGGAATGGCTGGAATGCATGCATCATTAATTCAGCTAATCATCCATCAAATCAGATGGCTGATCAGCTAAGAATAGCAATCGAGTGTCCTTGATTCCTGCATGCAAAGCTGAATAAATATGTGCAAGGAGATGAAGGCTTGGATCATCTGCAAACTCTTTCTCACTCTTGCTTTGATCACCTGCAAGCCCTCTCTCTCTCCTCTCAACACACTTGCATATCTAAACAAGAAAAACATCTCTTTGCAGATATGAAGCTCCCATTTCAGATGGTAGATGGCAAATCGCTAGAACTCAAGATGAAAAAAGATAAAACTCTAAATCTAGAGCTTCTTAATGCACGTCTAGGCGCAGAGAGCTTTCAAAGAATTTATCGGCCATTGGAGGCAACCGGGCTACTGCCGTTCTTGACTTTAATGCCAGTCATGAACATACCTACTCAAGTTGTAGAGTTCTACTACAACGCAACCATCTCCGACAACAACATCATCTCCACTATCCAGAATCAAGTGATCACGGTGACCAAGAATACGATGATGTCTACCCTTCACCTCCCCGGCGACGGTCCAGACGTAATGGATCTGAATCTGCCATGCAAATACGCACTGTGGGGTATGTGGAAGCATCCTCACATGCACCACCATGACTGTTCACACAGACTAAAGGAGAACATGCCCAGCGAGATCATCCAACTCTTGGATATCACCGGTCATATCCTACATAGCAACTTTGAGACGGTCCAGTTCTCCGAGCTCAAAGCACATCTCACGGCCGCTCTATATTTCGGTTGTAAAGCCGACTGGGCCTTTTTCATTCTTGCTCAACTACAAGCAAATGTAGAGCGAGCGGAATATGATCCCTCAACTGGATCATTCCGAGAGAAGATTGGGTTTATGAGTCGCATAAGCCACATCCTTCTAAGCCAACTTGAAGAGGTCATCCCAACTGGCGAGCAAATCGGAAGAAGGGACATGCTCCCAACTATCTACTGCCATTAGATCCCGAAGCGATCACGTTAACAAGGACCTTCTGACTCAGGTCGTGGAAAGGCATCCTTCTAATCACCCGTCAGCTCAACTAACGAAAGACAGCTGCTGATTGAGAGCGAGCCTCTCTCAAGACTGAGTGATCAGCCTACAATGTCAACCAGCTCCCAACCTCTAACCTTAGTCAATAACGACTCCATTGAGGTTGAATTTAAAGAAGTTTTAGACCATCAGCTCAGCAGCTGCTTCGGTCTCATTGAGGGCACCGATCCCTTTCTATTCGAGCAACTGAGACGGTACCTCCAGTACCATATGGCGATTCCAACTGGATGAGACAACAATGTTCCACCTCATCTGCACCCGTGGATCCACCTTCTGGATCAACGAAGGAAAATGGAGTAGAAACTGGATGAATCATCCACTCTCCTCGCCACCAACGCTTTCGGAGATAATGGATTCAATGATCAAGTGAATCCAGCTTAGTATACCCGCCGATGCTCCTCTTCCCAAAAATGAACCGGCCAACTCCTCATGCATACCATTTCTTAGAGATCTACCCATCGCTTCAACCGATGAGATCTTCAACAACTTGGCCTCGATGAACTTTAGAGAGCAAGAATTCTCTCTCACATTCGATCAAGGTCAGTTTATGACAACTGAAGACGCCTGCGCATGGCTCTCTTTGCCCATGCCAATTCCTTCAGTTCCCTCATTCTATGATGACAATTTAGCAACTGCCTTCACTTTCGTGCCAAACTTGTCCATATCACCATGCGATCCCTCCCAGCTTTTGGATGATGCCAAAATGGGGGAAGATGGACAGTATGATGGTGGATGCTTAACTCTTTGGGATCAGATTCAAAAAGAAATTCATCATGAGGGAGAAGATCAGCTTCAGGGGGAAGCATGGAGAACACAGGGAGTCCAAGAAAGAGGAGAATCGAGCAGAAAGAAAAGAAGCAGTTTCAGGAAGTAAATTAGTAGTTTTAACTACTCTTACTCTTAAAAGATGAAAGCTTGGATATAATATGCTTTAAGTGAATATATAATACATACTTCAATGCTTCAAATATCATGTCTCAAATCACATCTTGATTATGTTTATAACGCTCTGATACTTGAAGTTTGAATGCTCTAATACATGAATGAAAGCATGCCCAAAATGAAAGAAAGCTCTGAAATCTGAAGTCTAAATGCTCTAATACTTGAATTTCATGCATACCTTGAATGCTTTGATACTTGAATGAATATCATGAATCAAACTCACTCTGATTTCAAGAAACTTCTTAAGCAAACTACAACATGTATATCAAACGTACATTTTCAGTTTTTCCATCATCATCGACAAGGTTTTGACATCATTAAAAAGGGGAAAATTGTTACGAAAAACTATCAAGGAGCCCCTAAATTAGGTTTTGATGAGATGTCAAAATTATTTATAAAAAACTGACTAAAATTCAAGTTGTAGATCTGAGCTGATCAATTCAGAACATCAAAAAGGAATTCAAGTAAAGACAAAGTCAACCATTATGGAGTATGGTCTGCAAGCTGAAGGATACGTCATCCAGTCAGAAGTCAACTCAACTGAGGAGTCAAAATAGTCAAATTAGTCGAAAACAAACTGACAACTAAGTCAGCTGAGCTGAGGGAGAAAATAGTCAACTAAGACTGAAGGAACTGATAAGAGATCAGTTTAGACTGAAGATTGGAAGTATCCAACTGATGGCCAAACTGAAGTAAACAAGACAAATCAGCTAGAGGCCAGAACTGAAGTCAATCAGCTTATGATTAGTCAAGCTGACAGGAAAGCTCAAGAGAAATCAGTGAAGCTGACAAGCTAGCCAAGAACTTGAGTCGAACTGGAGAAACAAGCTCAAAACTGCCAACTGGAACAATGGCCAAACTGAGCTGACAAGCTCAAAACTGCTAACTGGAGTAACAGCCAAACTAAGCTGACAAGCTCAAAACTACCAACTGGAGCAATGGCCAAACTGAGCTGACAAGCTCAAAACTGCCAACTGGTGCAATGGCCAAACTGAGCTGACAAGCTCAAAACTGCCGACTGGAACAATGGCCAAACTGAGCTGACAAGCTCAAAACTGCCAACTACAGCAATGACCAATCTGAGCTGACAAACTCAATACTACCAACTGGAGCAATGACCGAACTGAACAGACAAGTTCAATACTGCTAACTCAAAGCTGAAGCCAGAGAACCCTGGAGTTACTGCTCAAACCGGCGAATCTTGAAATAAATGTTTCAACAGAGATCCCGGAATTAAATATCCAATGAAGATCGATTGGCAGAGTAATGACTATTTCAACCAAAAGCTCCAGCGATCAATAAAGACCATCTGTCATTGATGAGCCAACAGAGCCACGGATTAATAGAACTCAACGGTCATAAAATCACTCCTCTATAAAAGACGAGTGAATCAGAGTTTTAAACACTCTTCGTCTTCACAACTTTCGCATATACATTCTTGAAATATTCAAGCAAGAGCTTTCCTTTCTCCCTCCCACTTAAGCTCAAGTTCAGCATTTGATAAAAACTGCCAGAGTGCGACTGAGAAGAAGAATTCATAGAGTTAAGATATTCAGCCAGCTGTTGACGATCCAGCCAAGGCAGCCTTCTCAGTTTCAGCTATACAACGATCAACTACCCAGCTCAATTGAAGGAGCACACCAGTTGATACCCTCTGTTCAAGACTAACCTCTTGAAGATCGAAAGAGATCTAAAACCTTGTAAAGACGACAATAGCACCTACCTTCCTAGCGAGCAGTTAGGGACTTCAAGTGTGAGACGTCGACCCGCTGAGGTAGCGAGCAGTTACCAGGTTCAGCCAACTATCCTTCATTGTGTAATTTGTAAAGAAACTCAAGTTATATAGTGAAGTTGCCCTTCTGCGGAAGGAAGAGAGGACATAGAAGTTTGAGACTTCGAACCTCTATAAATCACTTGTGTGTTGTACTGTTTTGATTATTGCATACCATTGAACTGCACACAATCTCACACAAGCTGCACTCAAGCTATCTTAACTGATCAATAAGTTTGTGCATAGATAAGTTTTTCTAAAGCGAGTCAAAGGGCCCCTATTATTCCGCATTTAAAGTGAAAGTTTTTAATCAGTTTATTCACCCCCCCTCTAAACTGATATCGACTCGCCCGGGACCAACACTGATCATTGGTGGGAAACGCACAGGAGGTCGATGACACCTGAACAATTTGCAAATATGACCTGGGAGGATTTCAAGCAAGCTGTTATGCGGAAGTTTGTTCCTATGTGTTATCGGGATCAGAAAGAAACTTAGTTCTTACAATTAACTAAGGGAAATATGACTGTGAATGATTATGAATGGAAGTTCAATCAGTTATCTAGGTATGCTCCACACCTGACAAACCTGTTGAGAAAAAGGCTCATAGATTCAAAAGAAGCTTACGAACTGAGATCAACACTATCATATTGGGGCGCGGTATGACCACGTATGCTGAAACTCTTGAACGAGCTCAAGATGTGGAATCATCACTTCTCAAGAATGAGAACAAGGTTGATGAGCCGAATGGGAGAAGAAAGTGGGATGATAATAAGAATAAGGAACGTGGTTTCGATAAAAAGGCTAGGATGAGAGGAGGATCGAATCCTAAAGCACAACAAGAAAAACCATTATGTTAAATTTGTAGGAAGAAACATAATGGTGAATGTATGAAGGGAAGGAATGTGTGTTATAGGTGCTGGCAACCAGGACATATGGCATATAATTGTCTAATGAATAAGGGAAAAGAAGTGGCTAGGCCAGGTCAACCTCCGGGAACAAATGCTCGAGCTTTTGCTCTTAATCGACAAGATGCTGCACGTGAGCCTGAAAATATGGCTGGTATGATTAGTATATCAAATATGCCTGTACTTGCATTATTTGACACTAGAGCTTCGCATTCATTTATATCTGCCGCACTATGCTCTAAGCTAAAAGTGACTAAGGAAAAACTTAGTGAGGCCTTAGAAGTAAGTATACCTTCGGGGAGGATCTTAATTGCTGATCAAATATGCAAAAATATAGATTTGAACCTTGGGTATAGTTCACTAAGTGCAGATCTACATGTCTTAGACTTGAGAGACTTTGATATTATCTTTGGAATGGATTGGCTAGAGGCTAACCATGCCACAATTAAGTGTCTTGAAAAGGAACTAACCTTCCAAAGACCGGAAGAGCTGGAATTCATTTTTCTTGGATCAAAGTTGGGAGCTAGAGTAAGATTTATTTCTGCAATGAAAGCAATGAAGATACTTAGAAGAGAAGGATGTGAATCGATCTTAGTGAGTTTGATATGAACAAGTCAGAGAAGGTGACAATTGATGATGTACTTCTGGTGCGGGATTATAAAGACGTGTTCCTAGAGGACTTGCCAGGTTTACCTCCAGATAGGGAAATTAAATTCACGATCGACTTGCTTCCAGGAACTGCTCAAGTATCGAGAGCGTCATATTACATGGCACCAAAGGAGTTAGAGAAGTTAAAAAAATCAGCTACATGAACTCTTAGACAAGGGCTACATTCAACCCGACATCTCACCATGGAGAGCATATTACTATGGATTTTGTGGTTGGTCTGTTCAACAACCCATTGTTTCTTTTGTGTAGGATTTTGCTAAATGACCGGCTTTCTGTTCTTGTTGCTGGAATGCTGAGTCACATATCTCCTTCTCATTTTTGTTTTTTGAGATCATAAAGGTACTTCTCACAATGTAGTCGAATGTAACCTTTCTTATCACAATAGTGGCAAATGATTCTCTATTTGTTTATATTATAAGCATTCATCTTCTTGTCAGTAATGTTCTTCCGGATATGCCAAACATTCTCTTGTACATGCATTGGTTTGCTTGTACTTTCTTTGACAAACACTGTCTTGGACTATCCACCACTGTATCCAAGACTTGGATGACTCTTTCCTAAATATCCTTAAGTTGTGGAAATCTTATCAAGATTCTTTGTACTATTGTTTAGCATGTTGACATTCTTTTTGATGGATTTGAGCTCCACAGACAATTCATCAATCTCTTTCTTTTGCTGCTGAATAGTATTCTTCTGTTCAGCATCAGATTTGATCAGCTTCTCTTTCTCACTGAGAATATTCTTGTTATGAGATTGAAGAGTCTTGTTGATCTCCACTACTTCCAGCCATCTTTCAGACATCTTTTTGTATGTCTTGACAAGTTTTTCTTGGCTGAAGTCATCATTATCTAACTCATTATCTTCTGCATTGTTGAAGAGATCCTTGAATTCTGAGATTTTTGCCGTAAAGGTAATGGTTTCTTCATCTGAATCATTATTGCCTTCGTCAGAGTCATTGTCACTGAGATAAGCATTGTAATTCTTTTTGTTTCTCTTCAGTGTGTTTGCACACTCAGCTTGAATGTGCCCAAATCCATCACATTCTCTACACTGAATTCCTCTTCTGAAATTTGAAGTTTGAAACTCTTTCTACTCATTGCTTGAGTTTCTATTTTGCTGAGAATTACTAGGTGGTTGTCTTCTGTTGTTGGCCCTTCTAGAAGACTACTTATTGACTCTTTTTAACATAAGACTGAAGTTCTTGGTGGTCAGGACCATATTATTCATTGTATCTGAATCAAGTATAGTTTTTGCTTCTGTACATGTTCAGGTACATCTTGTGAGAATTCAGTTTTAAGAGCAATACCCCTCTTCCTTGAGCTGATGTCTTCATCTTCTAAGTTTATTCCGAATATTCTTAACGACCCCATCAGCTCATCAAGCCTCATACTCTTGATATCCTTGGCTTCTTCAATTGCAGAAACTTTGTACGCAAATTTCTTTGAAAGAGATCTGAGAACCTTTCTTACAAGCTTCTCATTGTTGATAGGCTCACCAAGAGAAAAACTCTCATTGGATATGCTTCTCAGTCTGGTATTAAACTCACCTATGGACTTAGTATCCTCCATTCTGAAGGTTTCAATCTTAGAAGTAAGGTTTTGAAGCCTTGACAACCTTACAAACTAGTCTCTTCAAAGATGGTTTCCGGAATATCCCATACAGTGTTAGCAGTCTCACAAGTTGAGATTAAACTGAATGTTTCAAAAGAAATTGTAAAACTTCATAGTGCACATGTGTCAATGACATCAGATCATGATACACGGTTCACGTCTAAATTTTGGCAAAGCTTACAAAATGCAATCAGCACAAAATTGAATTTCAGTACAGTTTTTCATCTACAGACTGATGGACAGTCTGAAAGAACAATTCAGATCCTAGAAGATATGTTGAGGACTGTAGTCATGGATCAAGGAGGAAGCTGGGAGGAATATTTTCCTTTAGTTAAATTCGCTTACAACAACAGTTGCCAAGCGACTATTAGAATGGCGCCTTATGAGGCTCTATATGGTCGAAAATGCAGATCACCAATTTACTGGGATGAAGTTGGTGAAAGAAAAATTTTGGACCCAGAAATTATACAGAAAACTATTGAGGTTATTGAAAAAGTAAGACAAAGAATGAAAGGGGCTCAAGATCGATAGAAAGTGTATGCAGATAAAAGAAGAAAAGATTTGCAATTTTAAGTAGGAGATAAAGCATTTCTGAAAATATCTCCTACAAGAGGCATTGTGTGACTCGGAAAGAAAGGAAAGTTGCGGCCTAGATATATTAGACCGTACGAAATTCTCGAACGAATTGGAGAAGTTGCCTACAAGTTGGCGTTAATTACCGCCAAAGTTAAGGGGAATTTATGATGTGTTTTCACGTTTCAATGCTTCGAATTTATATTTTCGACCCAAGTCACGTCGTAAATCAGGAAGAAATAGAAGTAAATCTAGATTTGACATACGACGAGTTTCCTATAGCTATTCTCGACAGAAAAGTGCAAAAGCTGCGAAATAAAGAGCTAATGATTGTGAAAGTTCAATGGAGCAGACACGGACAAGAGGAAGCTACATTGGAACTTGAAGATCAGATCTTGGCAAAGTATCCAACCCTCGTCATAGCAGGTATATTCAATTTTGGGGATGAAATTTTTTTTAAGGAGGGGAGGATGTAACAACCCGAAAAAATATAGTATTATTTTATAGCTAGAAATTTCATGAAATTAGAACCCAAATCATTGTGGCTAGTTAATTATGGGCCTAGAGGCACAATAAGACTAAGAAAAGTCTCGATCTTAGTTGAGCATCTAAGATAAAAATTAGAATTTATATTATAAAAGTAGACGTTATTGGGATTATTTTGATATCAAGATCGTCTAAATCGGACTTCATTTGAGTTTCCAATGAAATTTAATTCATGTAATAATTTGAGCCAAATTTATTCTACCATGACCACTATTATAAATTCAAGCCCAAGTAATCAATCCACTTCTTGCCCAATATCGACTCATTTGCAGCCCATTCACTCAAGCTCACATTCAACAATACCTTAATTAATATACTATTAGTAGGCCTTTTCATTTGGAGGATAATTGAAATAAGAAATTATCATTCAAAAATTATCCACCAATAAAATTTAGTAATGTAGAAGATTTCTTAATTGACCAAGTGTACCTAGTAGTGCATGTGTCTATGTATATATAAATGTATGGATAAAGATAAAGTATAGTATAGGTGTGGTTATATATATAAATGTAAGGATGAATAGAATTAAGAGACTAAAAAGAAAAAAAAAAGAAAAAAAAATAATAATTAAAGTGTCCATGTGGAATTGATTTGTGGGTATAGCACTACGTGTGCTTGTCAATTGATATATAGGTTAGCTTAGTCATATATAGGTTAGTATGTCTAGGTATACGTGTAGGGGTGTATATATATATATATATTAGAGGGGTTTCGGCTATGTTAATCAAAAGAGGAAAAAAAAGCAACAAACAAAAAAAAAAGAAAAATGAAAGAAGAATCAAAAGAAGAAAAAAAACGAAAAAGAGAGGCAAGAGCTGGGGTGAGTTCCTCATCACGAAAGTTTGACTTTCAATTTAACTTATGATCATTCGACAGTTTAAATTTTATAATATCTATATGTTATCCTAAATTTCTTGTTTAAGTGTTATCTTCATCGGTTCCACACTTATTTATTCTCCCTTAATGTTAGTTTAACTTCATGAAAAATTAAATTAAGATTGTTATAAAATGCAATTAAGTTATATAATTTCCAAATGTTACATTTTGCAAAGAAATTTTAAATATTATAATTCACTCTTAAGTGTTAAATAGAGCTTCTTAGTTATTGAATTGACTTCAATCAATCTTTATCCACTCAATTTGGTTTCGTAAGTTTGATAAATTCTCAAATAGAATGATTAACTTGATTCAATCCGTCAAATGCGTATTGTTCGCCCATTTGACTCTATCTCAATCCCAAATGATCCCAAAGCATAGGAATTTTTTAATTAAGTTATTTAGGACCTAGGTTAATATTACCTTAATGATGTATTTGAGATTTCTATGTTAGAATTTCAATTTTATATGTCGAGACAATCGAGAAGCGTAGTAGCATCGCATAAAATTTTCACTGCACTTTGAGATCATCCAGGTGGGTTTTTCTATAACTCACAACTATGTTTTAAATTCATCCATGAAAAGTATGTTAAATGTTTTAATAACATTGTTTACGCAATGATTGGATGTGTTGAAACTTCATGCATAGAGGAATTCCGACTTACAAGCAAGACGGTTTACTTTGTGACTAAATGTCTAGATAAGTAACCGTAAAGTATCATGTGATCACATTGGGTCTCTCATCCAATGAAGAAGAGTAAACTATCTTATAAAGTATGTTTATTATTGATTTCAAAGCATAAAAGTATGTCTTGGACGAATAATAATGCTCACTGAGTAACACTCTGGCACTCAACCCAAATATTTTCAAATGTTTGCAGGTCCTGGAGATTGAGCTGGTTGATGACGTGTTGCTGGATTGGGTTTTGATGGTTGACCCTTATGTGGTTTTTGCTTAAAACCATCTTTAAACTTATGTTTATATATTAAATATTAAATGTTTCTGTTGGTACTCTGCAAACCTTTTAAGTTTGAAAGTTGTTGACCCTAATGGTCAATTTTTGATTGTATATACAAATATTTTGAATGTATATAACGTAAGCATGTACGTACGTCTTTTGGTGACGTTTTGGTCCTAGTGGGACTGGACATTACATTTTGACTTTGGAAAACACTAACTGGTACTGCTTTGATTCCATTCGTCATTATGGAATACTATCATTCGCTCTCCTAACAATATACTTAAATGAATACTTCTATAAGCTCTTTCTTCTATTTGAGGTTCCACACTCGAGTTCTATAAGTGGAAGTTAAAAGAAACAAACGTCTCGGAGTGAGGACTTTATCCGATCAATAATCTTTAACAAATTCAAAAGCTGAAAGAGATATAACACTAAATTATTTATTCCAAAAATACACTACTAAAAAAATGGCCTATGGCTACACTAACTTTACCACACTTTAAAGCAAATGCCATTAGACATACTCTATTGATACATGCTCTTTATACTACATTTTATTAAAAAACTAACTTGACACTAAGAAATAAATGTAATGACATAAGTCATTTGCTGACATTTAATTTAAAATGTCATATAACTTCTATACTAAAAATAAAAATTACAACCATAAAAAATACTTAAGAAAAATAAATAAATAAATAAATAAGAGAGGATTATGCTATGTTAAAAACAGATGAGCAAATTGATTTCAAACTCAAATGATGGATTAATTATTTTAATGAATTGTTTAAATTCAATCAGTGGAGAATAAAATAAGTAAGAATAATAAAATTAAAAATAGCCATTTTTAAGCCATAATTAAATGAAAATAAAGACTCCTAAAAAAATAAAAAAGGAAATTAAATCAAGAAATGCAAAACCCAAAACCTACAAGCTGCTGAGCTACTGATGCTAAGGCGTAATTTAGCGTGAATATTTCCCTCCCCCAAAATCCAAAATCCAAAACCCAAAACAATCGCTTAATTATTAATTTCCTCCAACCTTTTTGTAATTAAAAAATAAAATAAAATTACGAGATTTTAGGAATAGAAATTGCAACTACCCACTCATCTCACCTAATGAAATAACAAAAGCTTCATTCTGCAACCGCTTCATTTATCAAAATCAATTCGATGATTGTTTTCTTCACATCTGAAGAGGAGACAAGTAAGGGGAGAAATTTATCAACTCATATTTATAATAATTGAGGATTTTGTTATGTTTGGAGGTGTTACCATGTTTCTTTTCATTTAAGACTTATATTTATGGCAATTTAGTAGTTCACTTATTTTGTTGAAAATATAAGTTCGTTGAAATTTTCAACAAAATATTGAAAAAAATCATTCTTTCATTTTTTGTTCATGTTAATGTAAATATATTTCTTCCTAGAATTTTGCCTCTGCCAAACTCAAAAAAAAAAAAAAAAGTTTTCTTTTGCAAACACCTTGCTGCATAACTACAAATGATGGATTGGTTGATGGGGAAGTAATAAAATAAAACTTGGCTAACACTTACATATTAATCTTCCTTATAAATAAATGATAGCTTCATTATTCTTTCATTTTGATTTACATATGTGATTTTAATTATTACTCTAACATACACAGTTATGGCTAATAAATTCCGAAAGTAGTGAAAATAAATTTTAATCTTCAAGATGAGCAAGTTATGTTCCAGTCAAATATGACGACAACTGAATATCATCCTCATATTGCCTATGCTGAAAGTTTCTTGATCAATCATGCGAATATGAGTCAGTAGACATCTTGTTCCCCCTCTTATTTAAGCCGTTTTGATTATCTATATCATAGTAATTAAATTCATAATTGTATTTTTAGCCAATAGGAATTTGATCTGCTATATTTATTATTATTGTTAACTAATTTTTTAATGATTTGTAGGCTTCATAGATAGGACTCGAGTGGGTAAAAGATATCTAATGCAAGTATGGAGTGATATTTCTATTGTCAATTTGATAGAAGAGAGGTATGAAAGAGTTTTTGAGGATCAGTGGATCAAAACTCTAACATATTGTAGGAGCTATTTTTAATTTTTTGATAACTATTAGTTCTTCAAGCATTCATTTTGGGAGTCTAATAGGGGCAGTATATGTGTTTGCCTTGAAAATTTGATCTTTTCTTAAGTTATGATACTAAAGTTATATTTCATTTCCATGATATTATGCAGGAGTTAGAAAAATTTCTGCATTGATCAATTCCTAGATTACATATATAAGATGAACAAGTAAGTTTTATTTTCTTCATCATTATATCTAGTTTGTTTTTTGTGGGAATTAGACATTTTTCATTTTCATTTAGCATTAACATTGATTAATGCTCTTTCCTAAAAAAAAACATTAGTTAATGCTCAATTTGCATTGCAGATGGTACGCACGAACCGATTAGCAACTCTTTTCATGGAAACATATGTGTGATCTCTTACATCAACGACAAGGCTTGTTTTCAGTCTTGCACTCCTTTCAAAGATTGAAGATACATTTAATTTCTGATTTTCAGTAGTAGTTTTGCAGTAAAAAAAGGTTGACAAATTGTTATCAGACTTGCTGCACGTTTTGTAACTATCGTTGAATGTTAGATTTTGAGAATGGAAAATTATATATTTTGTTTCATAATATTGTTGCTAGAACTTTTGTATATTTTAATTGTCGTTGTATATTGCTGAAATCACAGGAAATTGCAAATAAAAGTGTTATTATGAAAGTAATCTAATAATATTATAATTAATTAAATATGAAAAATAATTTCATAATATTATAATTAATTAAATATGGGTGCAGATTAATTGATGTCATAATAAATGCTTTTGATGACATTTTTTTGTCATTATACACAATCTAATCGAACGCTAAAAGTGTAATTATAATTATCTTTCTTTGCACAATATCTATTGTTACATTAAAATAGACTACACTTCTAGGATATGTCATCACATCATATGTAACTATATCTAGTTTATATTACAATTCTGAGTGTCATCAAATCCTAATTTTCTAGTAGTGATATTTCCTTTTCAGAGGATTTATAACTCGAAAGGTTCTTGCATTTTACAAAGATATATGAGAATAACAAAAGAAAATCAACGCTTAAGAGCTGAGAACCGTGCTTGAATTTTTTTTTCCATAAAGGTGTCAGTATAGCCTATCAAGGAAGTGCTATTACTGATTTCTTGATGATCAAAGGAGCATCATCAAAAGATTACAAGTTATCCAAGAGGATTTGATCGAGAAGTTTTAAATAAAATGAGATTATTGAAGGGTGATCGATGGGAATGAAGAAATAGATTTCTCAAACCTTCCTATCATACTGACACTCCCGATCTACCAACCACTAGATCTATCATCTTGATGATCTTCCTTGGGTTCCTTTTCTTTTTGGAGCATCTCGCACTTTCCTCTTTAAGAGGTTGCTGTGAAATAACGTGAGTCATCTAGACTTTAAATGGTTGCGCCTGGCTGGGAAAGCGATATCTGGGGATCACTTCCTACCCATCGGAAGGATACGAGAAAATGATTTGATCTATGAGACCTCCTAGATTCAAAATAGTTTGACTTTAACTTCTCCTGGAAGCTGAGTAGAACATCGGCAAACATATCTTTAAATTAATTTGGCAGCAATCATGACGACCATCTTTACCCTCATTCTAAAAATTGATCTAAAACAAGCTACAAATCTTGGGAATGAAACACGCCAGGGCCTCGATTAGCCATCCACTGAGGTGAAGAACTTTCTCTTGGAGGAACAAATCTTTATTCCTTGTAATTGCAACAGGATCGTTAAACATGACTCCTAAGTTGAAAGCTTGTGTAGGGATTTCTTGAACGTGTAATAGATCTGCAATCTGATAATTGGCCTATAAATTGATTACTCATTTCCTTGCTTCTGGTTCGTAGTCAAAGCTTTATAATCTCATCTCCACAAGGAGGTATAAAAGGCGGTGATCGGTCTACCTCAATCTCATTAGTGTTTACAAATTCAGCCTAAGTTCAGCAACTATAGGCTAAGTTAATCTTACATTTTTACACTTTCAAGTTCTTGTACTCATTCAAGAGTATAAACAATAAACACTTTCCGACTATCACAGTATATAGTATGCATTCTGCACGTTCCCAACATCACAAGTATGCACAAGACATATATAAACAAGTTCATACATATATGTAATCAACATAGTTTTTCGACAGAAACCAGTATGCTCAGAGACATTTCAAAACTAGTATGCTATCACCATAGCAACAGAGTACGCAATCAGCGTAGTTAATTAGAGTATGCAATCAGCATAAAAATCAATCTTTCGAGAAATTCCCATCAACATGGTGAATCCTAATCTTTCATTTTCACATAAACATAACATTTCAACAGTTAATATTACCTTTTAAAAACTAAAAACTGCATAAAAACATGCGTACCTTTTAGCTGTTGCGTGAGTGACGAGCTGATGGCTTATAAAATATCACACGTAATTTCAATGAAAGACGAAATAAGACCCAGCAGGTCTGCAGAGTTGCAAACCTGCTCTGATACCACTCTGTAGCGCCCTGATCCCGAAAGACCATGGAAATGGACGCCACGGGGGTGGGAATTAAGAAGCGGGAAAGAAATGGGGTAATTTAATTAACGACGGGGTGATAATCCAAAAAGGATTAATGTTTGGAATGAAATTTAACAACTGAGTATGCCAAAGATAGGTTACGCCTTCCGAGAAATTAGATAGCATAACCTCTGTAACTAGAGTGAATTCCCATTTATAACGGCTTACAAGAGAAGAATGGAAGCTGTAACAATTCAATAAGCCCTTTCATAGGCTAAACGGAAACAAATTACCAGATACCAACAATCAATAGACCCATTCATAGGTCGACAAAAGAAACAGACACCAATATGCTGAACAAATGAAGCCCTTCCATAGACCAAAATGAATGATCAAATAGACATAATGAAAGATGGGCTTCCTCCCCTTGGAATAATTTTATAGCTAAGCATACGATACATGTTAACTAGGAAGTCGACAAATATTCAGAATCAGAGAAGCAGAATCATATCAACAAAATATCAAGATCAGACTTCTTAGCATTTAGCAAAAGAATATCATAAGTGCGAAAGCTAAATTCTTAACAGAATACTAATAAAAAGGGACAACGGAAAAATATGTAAATCATAATAGCCCATATCTTAGCCTCATCACCTCCACGCTCCAGTACTAATGCACTCAGTGGGCAAGTTCTCACAATTTAAGTTCTGCAAATCATTTTGTAAAAGTAATTTATCTGTGTCCATGCAGGTAGTGAAGCTTAGGAGGTTTAAAAGTTGGAAGCAACCTAAGTTCACCAAATTTTTTTATCGTGAAGCGCTTAAGAGTATAACCCGTCACTGCCCGCAACCCAAACTACATCACCAGGGCATAACATTGATTATGGCCATAGTATACCCAAAGAGTATAACCAATAAGTGTTTCATTTTAGTCTCACCGACAAGGAGTAGGGCAGGACAAATAATGCATGCATACTGTAGCTACTCACATTGACACAACGCTGGTTTATGAGACTCCGACAACATACAGTAGCATGTAAATATTTAACACAGATAGTCACATATGCAATTTTAGCAAAGCAAAGCTTAATAAATCGAAAGATACAATTTGCAAAGATAGTATAGTATAACCCACCTTTCTCGGGATTCTGAAAAGCTAACTCCAGAAGAATCAACCCTGATACTCTTTCTCTAGCTCAGCTGGTACTACAGAAGGTAAACTTTAACTTAGGATAAACGCTATATTTCCGGAAATTAATCTATTATAAGCGGAGCTATAATTAATTCTATTCTATTCTAAAATAGATTGCGCGACTCTAGAGACCTTAAATAATTTCGTCGAAGAAGGAAATAAATTCCAAAACGTTATTCTTGCTATACTGGGATCAACTAATTTGACAGAGGTCTCTTTCCAAAACTTGTCATTTATCCAAAGTTTACCAGATCTATGCCACGACACTTTTCGATAACACATGCTCTCGAAAATAAAATAACTGCTTAAATTAAATAATCGATATTATTCAAAACTCATCTGAAAATTATGAAATTCGACGGGATCATACGAAATATTATTTCGAGCAACTTTTGAGAAGAAACTTTTTCGATTTGATGACCCACAATGGGTGAAACGGGATAAAAACCGAAACTGATCGGTAACAATATTCACAGATTTTAGCTGAAAATGTATCGGTCTCGATCGAGCTCGATAATCGTTGGATTTTCACTCAAAAGTACTTTTTTGATAGTGCAGAAAATAAGGAATTTAATGGTGTAATCAGATCAAAGATCGGACGGCTAGAACATAAATTCGAACTGGGCAGATTTATAATATAATATTCGGATCCGGATTTCAAACGATGAGAAATCAAAAATCTATTCTGGTTAACTACAAGATCCAAATGATCAAAGACTATTTATAAAAAGAAGATTTCTAATACGACTATCCCGGAAGAGTACATCTGATATTTACATAAAATGAAAACGGGGAAAAATACCGAAAACTCACAACATCAAAAATCGAAATCGGTAGAATTAAAGATAATCGAAATTTAAGCATATTTAGAACTTGAAATTTCTAAATTCATCGGTCCGAATGACCAGAATGGGAGAAAGTACCTTCCCCGAGGAATTGGCGGCGGTCACGATGATTTTCCATCGTGATCATCCTTCATGTCATCATTTCAATAATGTATTCGTGATCTATACGTTGACACCTTCAAAATGACTATTTCAGAATTGAAATAGGAAACTAGAGTCGTACATTCTCTGAAAGCTGCTCGGCATTTCGATTTTGAAAATGAATGAAAAATGAAACCTTAAACTCCTATTTATAGAGGAAAAATAAATAGGATAATAATGAGTAAAAGAAAGAGGATAATAATGAAACCTTAAACTCCTACTTAAAGTTGTGCCAAGAGTTCATTTGAACTCGAAATTAGAAAATTCAAAGTTTGGCACGATGCTCGAAATTTTTTTCTATCAACCCGAGAAAAATATTAGAACATATTTTTAAAGCAATTTTTGATCAAAATAAAATGTAACAGATTTTCCTGCTTGCGATTTTCCTTAATTTGAATCATTTAAGGACCCAACTTATTTTCTAAATTACCAGAGACTAACATAAGTTGAATTAAACCTTCTAAAATATTTCGGGGTAGTACAGGTAGATAAATATAACTATAATTAAATGCTTAAAGTCATTGCAATAAATATTCAATCATATCTTCAAATAAAACATTGCAAAATGTATACAAAGATAAGTCTTCCAGTATACAAGACTAACATACTGTGTGCTTATCAAGAGCACCAAGGATCTAGGTCTTAACAACTATCCTAAATCTCTTGATTATTAAAGATAATTACACTTTAAATTCTTAGAATCTTATGTTGAAACTCATCTCTCGATTTATGAATCAACATATATATAAATGATTTTTAGATATTAATTAGCTCTCACCAATCAACAATAAATAGCATCCATACATAGCAAGGATTCAATGAATAAGTAAAAATCATCAAACTTCCAAAATAAACTTTAATTATGCTTCATATATAATCCAAATAGATTCAACATCCCAAGAGTATTTAAAGATTTAACTATACATCATTAAATGTAAAACTAAATTCCAACCAATAATAGACACGATCTCAACTAAGAAAAAGAAACAAAGGAAACCGAAGGGGGATTTGATCTTCAATCTTGGTTTCAAACTTGTTTGTCTTAGTCCTTCTTCAATTGCTCTTCTTAACTTCTCTTCTCTCAATATTTCTCTTTCTAAGTGTGGCTACAAATGACGGGGCTTGCCCTAATTTTGAAATGGAGTATGTTTATGTAGTGGGAAAGAAATTGGTCATTAAAAAATAATAGAAAATTTGGTAGAAAAAGTCAAAAATCCGAAATTCAGATCTGGGGTGCGATACGGGCTCAGTCGCGTCCCTAGGTCGCGATGATTGGCGCGAGCACGCCGAGGTCACGTCAAAAATGAAGAAAACATAACCCATGAATCGAAGCATCACTCTTCCCTGACTCGGGTCGCGCCTTCGCCACTTCTCCAACACCTTCATGATTTTATTTTGTTCTCCCTCGTTTCTTATATCTGGTTGAGGTGATTCAACTTGCAGCGTCCTCCTCATTTGATCCTCTACCTTCCCATAACATTGATTTCCTTAAAATGTCTTTGATTCATCCTCCATTTTTGTACAACTCAAACAAGAAATAAAACTTCCAAGTCGAGAGGTTACAAGCGCAATTTGGGTTAAAACACATGCAAAACTCTTCAATTCACTTCATTTGAACCTCAAAATATGTGCAAAAACACCACTCATCAGGCCACCACGAGAATGGCGCACAGCGGTGGCGGCGGCTCACCGACCTCCTGGCCAAAATCCGACTGTCAGTTTTTGTTGAGCTCTTCGAGAACTAGGTTCTAAACATTTGCATCTATAACATACTTGAAATTGAAAGAAATCAAAAAATATTTCACCGAGGGAGGTAGCGGCAGGCGACAGTCCGGCGGCCCTCAGGTCTTGGCTGCAATGACTCCCCCCTCCTTTCGCCTGGGCTCGGTGCTCGACTCTCACCTGCTTAGTTTTCTCATTTTGAAAGTACGATGAAAATGACATTCTTAAGCCATATTTATAGTTTTTCAAAGCTTGAGGGATATAAAATATCGGGTATTTTTATCTACAAAATACTTTTCACATCCGATTAATTTTTTTTGAAACGCACATTTCGACCCATTGGATTCGTTAAAACTCCAACGTGAAATTCGAAAACACTAGAATGATCATTGAAATATTTGCATGTCAATTCACTGACCGAACAATATCTTTGAAAGTTGCTCTTATGCAAAAAGAATTTAAAGGTACAATTAGATTAATTAAGATCACGCCTTATATTCATTTTAATTTCTATAAAGCCCTAGTATTTTTCATTAAACTTTAATAATAATTAAGCACTAAATAAAATACTCTGAAGATACAAGACGTACCAATAAAATGAGACCATAGACTAAAATGTTTGACCCAATATATACTCCTCGCCCGAATATAAACCAAAGAATATACCATTTGTCACGGTTAAATAAATTGTTCGACAATAATACAAATTGTGTATACATTTTCACATGCATGCCAGTATCCACATCTTTTTCATAGTAATTACAGCCAATCGATCATTTTTATTATCTACATTTTGGAATTTCAGTATCTTTTTTAATTTTTATCATGGTCTTGTCAGCTGGTCCACATGATTATTACGCATGTGCAGAATCAAAATCAATTTTTTTTGGACAAAGTATGTAATTATATTATGTATAGGATACTTTTGAAGGCTACAACCTTTACAAGTAGGGGTGGAAATGGGCCAGGCCGCCCGACAGGGGCCTATGGCCTGGCCTGATTTGGGTCTGATTCGGCCTGACCTTATTAGTAAAGAGGCTAGGCTCAGGCTTGGTTACAAGCTTGTATTAATAAATAGGCTTGGGCTTAGGTTTTGAAAAAAGCCCATTTATCTTAACAGGCCGGCCCATTTATATATATATATATATATATATATATATATATATATATATATATATATATATATATATATATATAATGTAACTATGTAAGCTAATAAAAGTAAAATCATCTATTATATATTTTGTTTAATTAAAAAATGAAATAATATCTAATTAAAAAGTAAAAAAAAAAAGAGGGAAATGTTATACGCCTCTAACCCTAATTCACGCCTCTAAGCTCTAGCAGACCACCACTAATTCACGTTGCTGCTGAATCCAATTTCATCAAGGAAAAAACTCAAAACTAGTTTTAGGGGCGATGGGTAATGAGAGAAGCGAGGTGAAAGAGGTTGTTTAGACGGAGTCATTTAGTCAGAGACGAGTCGAGGAGAGAGAAGAAACTGCATCAGAGATTCAGAGGAGAAAACATCAGAAACGGGAAATTTTTCTCCCACTGGCCCTCAATCTGTCATCTTCTTCTTTACTCCAAGCACCTTTCTTCATTCAATTGCTGTCAAAAGTAGGTGGCTTCACCTTAAATAAATTTTAGAAGATAGAGTTATACTGCTACTTTAATATTCTATCCGCTTTAATTGGTATTAGGAGGAGCCTAATATTAGATGGGCATTGAGAGTTTCTCAAGGAAAATTGTGTAATTATCGTTTCGATTCGAGGGCTAGGGTATAAGTTGTAGATATAAAATTTTTGATATCTAAGTGGTGAAGAAACGTAATGTTAATGTATGTAATTTTTCCCTATTAAATTGAAATGAAGATTATTCAGGTAGTGAGTATCCTACCTCGAATTTATACCTTCCTGAAGTGTGGAGAGTGAAGCAAGAAATTGATAAGGCTGTGAATTCTAAGGATTTGTTATTGAAAAATATGGCTGAAAAAATGAAGATGAGGTTTGACAAGTATTGGGGAGAATGCAATCTTTTGATGGCTATTGCTAGTGTTTTGGATCCTAGGTGTAAGTTTCATGTTGTCAATATATGTTTCCCCTTGATATATTCACCAGAGAGTGTGTGCAAAGAGAATGTTGAATTGGTGAAAACTTCATTGCAAGTATTATATGATGAGTATGCTGAAATGACTAAGGATGAGGCAACCAGTAATATTACCAGTGAAGGAGATACTGGAGGAAACTCACATGTGTGCAATACGTCCATTGTTACGGGATTTGATCAAATTATGAGCATTGTTCGCAAAAATGAAGCTCTCCTCCATCAAAATCCGAGTTACAAACTTACCTTGAGGAGAGCGTTTATATTCCAGATGGTAGCTCGAACACTTTTTGTGCTTTAGAGTGGTGGAGAAATGATAGTTTGAGATACAAGATTTTATCAAAGATGGCTGCTGATATACTAGCGATTCCTATCTCAACTGTTGCATCAGAGGCCACTTTTAGTGTTGGAGGAAGAGTCATTGATGATTATCGTGCTAGTTTGAATGAAGAATCGATTGAAGCACTTATTTGTGGAGGAGATTGGCTTCGTACCAAGTTTGGTTTGAAGAAAAAGAAGGTATCGATTTAATTACTAATTTGAGCACTTTATTACAATTTTATGACATGTTTAATATATGCTTCTTTTTAGGTGCTTGATCTGGAACAAGAAATGATTTGAAGTTGAAGATTGAAGCTTTGTTTCTTGGAGCAGAATGAAGTATGAAGGTTTATTACTAATATTGGTAGAGTGGCAGGTTGTAGTTGAGGGTTGGCAGAGGCAGACTACTTTGTTATTTTTATTTTGCATTTTGACTTCAATGGCTTGCCTTTCTTATTTCCATTTTGCATTTTGACTCTATTGTTATTGACTTAAATTTACGTTGATTTTGTTATATATCTAGATGTGTTATTTTTAGTTAATGCTAATCTTAGTTGAATAAAAAAAATTAGATAGCCTCAAATAGGCTTTTATCAGGCTCAAAGCCTAGCTTATTTTATTAAAAAGGCCAGACCTGAGCCTATAAAAAAGCCTACAAAAGATAATGGACCAGACTTGGGCCTAACATTTTTATAATAGGCCCAGGGCTAAAAAGGCAAAGCCCAGCCTGGCCTGGCCCATTTCCAGCCTTATTTACAAGAGTGATGCAAAATTATTTTCATAAGACATATTCTTCTTCTCTGTGTTCAAATATAATGCAAGCTTAAATTTGAGTTAGATTATAGATTTACCGTAAACAAATTGAGATTAATACAATAATTCTTAATTGAATTGATTATTAATTAATATATTAAGTCTTTCTCCTATCATAATTAGGCAACCAAAATCTCTGGCCCTCGCTCTTGTCCACACGGGCTCCATACGCCGCTCAACTACACACCCTCGATCTCAAACCATCTTCCTAGCTAGCGCCCCTCACAACCTCAATATATATCCAAAATATACAGATTAAGTCCTCTATTTTGAAATGATATTATTTTTTCGTATTCTAATTGTTGGATTATCATTGTATATGTATTTTGAATATTTTTTAGTTATTTCCTAGCTTTGATAAATAAGTTTAAAACTATATACATGATGTCAACTCAGCAATTGAAATAGAAACATGATATGCGTCATTTTGTGATAAATTTAGGATCTCGTGTGTGTGTGTGTCTATATATATATATATGATGAGAACAAGGGCAAATTTTTAGCATTAAAAACTCTTTTTTTGTTGTTGTTGCACCTCATCCAAGAGGGTCACTATTGCCCGATTCTTGGGCCTAGTAGAGGAGGTATATTAGACTTGAGTATATTAATATCTAAATATAACCCATATAGAGTTTAAATTGATGTAGCGAGAGACCGAAAATAAATTAATCCTAAATACATAATTTTATCTAAACATTCAAAAGTATTTTCATTTCATTTTTTTTTACTCACACACCCAACCTGTGGCATTGAGGAGATTCGAACCCGTGACCTTTGGTCACCAAACAACCTCACTCCACCACTAGGCCATCCCCACCGGGACAAGTATTTTCATTTCGTTTATAATGTTGTTTTACGACTCGTGTAATTTCATTTTCTTGTTACTTTCCTCCTTTTTATTCTTACTAGCAAAGATCACGTGTGTTACACGTAATATGTATGATTTTATTAAAAAATATTATAATATGTCAAATCATTTATTTTAAATGATGAATTAAAAGTTATAATGTATATTACAATTATTGTGAAATTTCATGTTGAATATTGTATATATTTCTTCCTAAATACAAGTTCAATTCACCATATGTGAACTAAAATGTAAATTTTCATAACAAAATGGAAAACATTTGAATTAGTCTTAATTTAAAAAGAAAATTGATTGGGTGATGATCTTGATTTAATGATTTTAAGTAGTGTATTTTAATTTTTAAATTATAACAACATAAATAAGATAATCACAAGTGTAAAAAAAATGTTGATCAACTTTTAACAAATAATTCTTAATAAGTACTGTATTTTACATTTTATTTTATTTTTATCAATGTTTATTATTTTCAATAATTTCTTAAATTAAATGATGAACAATTTATGAATTGTTTATATTTCATTAATTGTAAATGTTGAAAATAAAGAATAACTTAAGTATTTAACTATAAAAAACACTCTTCTTTTATTTCGTATTTATCTTCCAAAAAGTATAATAAATGTTTAGAAGATAATTGAATTAGTATTTATATGCTCATAGTTATATGTCTAATGAAATACTTACAATAAATTATGTATACCTATTACGTACTAAATGAGGACAACACAAATGTTAGATCAACAAAAAAAATTACAAATTGCAAAGTTGAAGTAACTGTAGAATGATTTTATTTTTGGTGATCTACTATGATACTCTATATCTATGTTTACTTGCAAATATTTTATCAAAATTTATTATTATTTTTTAGATTGGGGGGAATGGGAGTAATGCGGGTCTCGAACCACAGGCGTCTTCTTTTTGATAGACAGATATTCCCACCGTATGGACTTTCTCAAAAGGCTAAGTTTATTATTAATATTTAATATTATTAAAAATACTAAATATTGGTGATTTTTAAATGATCCTCTTTGGATAATTTGTCCAACCCAATGATCGTTATAATATTATAAAAAAATCAAATATTTTTTTCTTTTCTTATATAATTCTCATGTATGTGAACACAAATCTATTTTTGTTTTTCTACGCAACCAACATTTCCAACATTTATGATTTTTCTTTATTTTTTCTTTTTTCTAATTGGTTAAAATTGATTTTTTTAAAAAAAATGGGTATAAATGGGAAAAAAAGTGCGGTAGTATAAAGTAAAAACAATATTTTTTTAAGATTATGGTTAATTTAGTATAGGCAGTACGTGCATAAAGTATTGGTTCGAATTCCTAAAAAGATTATAATAGTGATTAGAGAAGGGTGAATAATCATGAAAACTTAATTCATATCCACATTTAATGTGTTCTTTCTAATGTTAACTATTGAAAATAATAAGGTTTAGAGATATATTCATTTTTTTTATATCTAAGACTCCTATATATTCAAGTTATAAAAGGTACACTCATTATATATATATTTTTTTTCTTAATTGCAATGATAGAAATGCATCATTTTATATAAATCTAATTTAGATTGATAACCTTTAAATATATCATAAACTATATGAACTTGTATGCTTATGACCTAACTTAAATTAATTTCAACAAATACATTAATACTTAGATATATTTTGTTCTCATCATTAATTCATTAATTAGTTACTATTGGTTGTCACTAATGTCACAATAGTGTAAAATGTACTGCAAAAATTATATTTCCTCAATTTACATGCTATATATATATATATATTAAACTTACTTGTAAGCGTAAAATTAAAGTTAAGATATTATCTTATAAATAATAGCTAAATAATTATTTTCACTGGTCTTTATATTTGAATATTAATATATATATATATATATATATTTTAATTGTATCAACTAAAATTGTCTTTGGTTTCACAGGATGTGAAACATATTTTGATGAAATAAATAATTTTTGCAAACTTTTTTTTTACGATTTGAATCACACAATATAAATTGCGACATAATGTTATACATTATTAAATTTGAAAAAAAAATTATCATTAATACAAGATGAAATGTGTAATCACCCCTAAAGTTTTACACTCCATTGTGGATTACCCATATTCTTTGTTTAGGTGTAATTAAGTTCAAATTTAGTTATAAAGGGTGCAAATAAAGCCATCGATATCTAGAGTTTATGGTGCTAGTTATATAATTTATTTATATTATAAATAACTGTTAAAATTTAATATATAAGAAAATTAAATATAATTTGAAAGGTAAAATGCTAGGTGATTGGAAAAGTCATGCTATATTCTTGTAAGCTTAATTTCAATAAATTCCACCATCTAAAATAATCTTAAATGAACACAAAGTAAGCTTGGTAAAATTCAATAATAAAATATACTCCAAAATGATTCGTTCAAATAAATAACACAATACAATAAAATTATAATATTTTTATATAGTTAAAATTTGCATAATATAATGTAGATAGAATATGAATCCCGATAAAATACATGAAATTTATATGTTACACACACACACACATACTCAACATATGATTATTCTTTTTAATTTTAGAGATCAATAATACAGTTTAATGCGTGTGAGTATGTGTCTGTGCATTCACTTTATTAAATATTCAAGCTAGTTAATTATTATCTTATAAACAGTATTTGAATAATGGTTTTCTTGTCAATCTATTGTAGTGAAGTTAAAAAAGTGATCATGATAAATATTTTTAAGTAGATTAGTGATTAGGTTGTTATTTCGTATATATTTTGAGTCATTTTTGGTATATTTTTGCAGTATTACTCACTCCTTGTTCAAGTTTTGTGGAAGAATTTGTGTCTTGTGGTTGATTTCAGGTGGTTGACATGGAAGTAGAGATAATGACATTGTTTTGGAGGGATCGGATGCAATTTGATTGAAGAAAAGCTGAAGAGTCTGGAAAGTAGTCGGTATGGGCATACCGACTGATGGATTATGCGAGAATTTGGCCTGGAGATAGTGGATCTGCACCAGCTTTGTGTCTGGATGAAAATTCTATCTTATTTTATTACTTTTGGATTTTATTTTTATTATTTTCCTAGTTGGATTAGGATTAGGATACTTTTTAATTAATTAATTAAGGATTAATATAAAAAGACTTTTAGATAGAGTAGGACTCTATCCATTGCAGTACAGATTAATACCAACGCTAGAAACAATAAAAAACGATTTTTTTCTACAGAGTTCACGATTCAATTCAATTTTTCATTCATTTCTTCATCATTCTTTCTATCAATTAATTTTTGAAGTGTCAATCCAATTAGGAATTCAAGCTAAGCGCGTTCTATTCCGGGGAAGATTAACAAAGTCCAGGCATAATCATTCTGTGAGATCTAATTGTTCTTTCTATTTTAATTAATTACATGTGTCTATGATTCTCGGTGTTTAAAGTTGTTAATTGTTTTGTCCCTGGTAGATAGTCATGAATATTTAGTAGATCGGAATTTATTAGTAGCCAATTAAACCGGCCATCTGTAATTGTGGTTTAAGTTTAATTAGTGGTACAACAATTCTTCAGAATCGAGGGAATAACAATCTAAATTGAACTGTCCTGTGTCAGAGTCTGTTGGTTTTGAATCGGGTTTCTCTAATGTCTAAGGCTGTCGGCTCATTAAATATATAGAGTGTCTCTTACGGTTGTCAGTCGATTAGGGAAATAATTAGTGAAGTGTCTTCCTGATTATCGAGAAACTAAGGAGAAATTAGGCTCCGTCAGTAAGTGTCTTCGGTGGCTATAACTGGTTTGCATGCATTAGTTGAAGTTATCATTGCGTTAATGATCGGAATAAGTAAGTTAGGGTAGAGTTAATTGGAAGCCGGAATACCTTTAAATCTTTGAAGGAATCTACGTTTGTTTAATTGCTTTTAATTTCAATTTTACATTATAATCAAGATATTCGTTCGTAAAGTTTGGTTATTTGCAGACTAAAGTATTGGATAATTCTCGCCGGTCCTTTGGGAGACGATCTTGCTTGCTACTATTCTAGGTAGTGTGGGCATACCGACTGCGTGTCGGATTATTTTTGGTGAAAAATGATGCACCAAATTTTGGCGCCAATGCCGAGGATCGGTTTTTAAGCAGTAATTATTCTAATATTTTCAGTTTGCCATTTCTTTTTATTTTGTTTTGTTTTTCCAATGCATGACTCGATTCTCACAAAAAGGAAGTCTAGAATTCAATCCAGAACCGGAGAGGACTTTACGACGATCGAGGAAGTTTGCAAGAGAATCTAAAGGAGCTTCCACATCTGATCTGGGAAGATTTGATCTTCATCATTTGTTCAAGGAAGACATGGCTAACAATGGGAATCGAGCTCTCGAGAATGTACCTGAGCCTGAACCTCCAATCAGGGAGTTGGGTCGCCATAGAAACAATCGACCCATTTGCATCGTGCTGCCTACGATTGCAAATAATTCTGAGATACGACCTGGTTTCATCCAGGTTTTGCCTAAGTTCAACGATCTGCCTGGAGAAAGTGCACACAAGCACTTAGCTGAATTTGATCTAGTTTGCTCAACTCTTCGCCCTCAAGGTTTTTCTGATGAAAATTTGAGGCTACTAACTTTTTCTCATACTTTGCAAGGCAGGGCTAGAGATTGCCTATTTGATCTTCCATCTGGTTCGATTACCACTTGGAATGAGTTGGAAGGACAATTTCTGCGCAAGTTCTTCCCGGAGTCCAGAGCTGCAAATTTGAGAATGACGATTAGCAGCATAAAACAGAAGCAAAATGAGAGTTTGGCTGATTACTGGGAGAGATTCCAGCAATTGTGCCGTAAATGTCCAGACCATGGGTTCTCTGAATATCAATTGCTCACTAACTATTTTTACCGTGGTATGTCAACTTTTGACAGGAAAATAGTCGATGCTGCTAGCGGAGGATCACTGACTAACAAGACTCTAGCAGAGGTGAAACAACTCATCATCGACATGGTTTCTGGAGGTCAACAGTATGAGGATGAGGACGATGACCGATATCGACCTGTTGAGCGAGCAGACAGCTCCAGTGTCAACGAGAAGATTGATGCTATGACTTCTCTAGTTCGAGGTTTAGCTGTGGCACAAACACAAAACGTCCGCTGTGGAGTTTGCTCAGAAAATGGCCACTTTACTGATGCTTGCCCAACTTTGCAAGATCCGTTAACTGAACAAGCATGCTACGAATCTGGAGATGCACAGCAAGACATCCTTAGATGGAGGAATTATGATCCATACTCGTACACCTATAACCCAGGCTGGAGGGACCACCCAAATTTTGGCTGGAGACAGCCCAATCAGAAGGCACCCGGAGTTTTCCCTCAGAGGCCGCCACAGGGTGGCCCGTATGGGCATACTGACAAGCCTGCGCCCAGCATGAGTGAAATTATGAAGTGTCTAGAGCAGAGCAGTGCCCTTGTCAATAGTTTGGCACAAAGCCAGAAAGTATTCCAGCAGGAGACGCAAGCTGCCCTAGGGAGTATGGGCACACAGATCACCCAGCTTGCCACTCAAATGAACAAGCTGCAAGGGAATCAAGGAAAACTTCCCTCCCAAACTGAGCAAAACCCAAGGGAGAATGTTAGTGTTGTGACCCTTCGAAGTGGGAAATTGATTTGTGGACTGTGGATGATTGTATCTTGCTTCTGACTTTGATTGTTTTCTATTGAAGGTTGCCAATGATTGTCTTGTCATCTTTGAGTTCTTTTTGAGTCTGTCTTTTGTTTAGTATTGCTCTAGGACGAGCATTGTCTAAGTGTGGGGGGTTTGATTGGGTTGCTATTTCGTATATATTTTTTGAGTCATTTTTCGTATATTTTTACAGTATTACTCACTCCTTGTTCAAGTTTTGTTGAAGAATTTTTGTCTTGTGCTTGATTTCAGGTGGTTGACATGGAAGTAGAGATAATGGCATTGTTTTGGAGGGATCGGATGCAATTTGATTGAAGAAAAGCTGAAGAGTCTGGAAAGTAGTCGGTATGGGCATACTGACTGATGGATTATGCGAGAATTTGGGCTAGAGATAGTGGATCTGCACTAGCTTTGGGCCTGGACGAAAATTCTAGCTTATTTTATTATTTTTGGATTTTATTTTTATTATTTTCCTAGTTGGATTAGGATTAGGATGCTTTTTAATTAATTAATTAAGGATTAGTATAAAAAGACTTTTAGATAGAGTAGGACTCTATCCATTGCAGTACAGATTAATTCCAACACTAGAAACAATAAAAAAAATGATTTTTTTCTACAGAGTTCACGATTCAATTCAATTTTTCATTCCTTTCTTCATCATTCTTTCTATCAATTAATTTTTGAAGTGCTAATCCAATTATGAATTCAAGCGAAGCGCGTTCTATTCCGATGAAGATTAACAAAGCCATAGCATAATCATTCTGTGAGATCTAATTGTTTTTTCTATTTTAATTAATTATATGTATCTGTGATTCTCAGTGTTTAAAGTTGTTAATTATTTCATCCCTGCTAGATAGTCGTGAATATTTACTATATCGGAATTTATTAGTAGCCAATTAAACTGGCCATTCATAATTGTGGTTTAAGTTTAATTAGTGGTACAATGATTCTTCAGAATCGAGGGAATAATAGGCTAAATTCACCGGTCCTGTGTCAGAATCTGTTGGTTTTGAATCGGGTTTCTCTAGTGTCTAACGCTGTCGGCTCATTAAATCTATAGAGTGTCTCTTATGGTTGTCAGTAGATTAGGGAAATGTAACGCCCCGATCCCGGGAGAATAGTGACAAGGGACCGGTGCGCTACTAGGGGAAGGGGGAAGGGGTTGTTGCATAAAGATAATTATAGAAATAGGGTTAGTACCTCAATAATTTAGGCAACATAACCTCTGTAACTGTAATAGAATCACGCACTAAAACATTCAGAAGGAATTTGAATGAAATACCAATCATCAATGGGAACTTATCCCGCCAAACAATTATAAAGGAATGTCCTAATAATAAGCACAAATCACAACATGATTCAAACAATTGAAGGCAAACTATATCAGAGTAAGCGGAACAAGCGCAGAGCATCTTTATTAAATTTAAGTAAATTATTTCAAACTACTTCGTTGTTTTAGAGTATCTAGGATCTCTAAACAACACAAAAAGAGCAAGCATATAATAAAAGGCCAGCCCTTGCCTCACCTCCGTCATCTTCTAGCCTGCCTCTCAACCTGAAAATATTTAGAAAAGATTTGGGCTGAGTACTAGCGTACCCAGTGGGCAGATTTTGATAAATAGTTCGCAATCATTTTATAAATATGAATATCGTATCCACACAAGTATAACAATGGAAATGTTTCAAATCTAAAAGCATTCCATGTATACAAAGCTTCTTTTAACCTTACTTGCACACTCTATCTTAACTGTCCCTTCCTACAGTGTCTTAACTTATATACACATCCTCCAGCCCAGCTGTCTAATAAAGGATAGTGTATACGGTCCCAAAGCTTTAAGGATCCGAACTCAAATCTAGTTAAGCACTCAATGTTTTCATAGGATACTGGCGAATGCAAACAGTGAGCTAAAACATTTTCATACAGATATTCATGCTTCATAATTGATAAACAGTTGAGCTTATTAGCTGAACATAAATTTGAGAAAAATATAGTCCACCTCATTGATCTCGGTGCTTATGAAATGCTTAAACTTCTCCAAGCTCTGGTCATCGGCCTACGAATCAGTGAGATTCTAACTTAAAAACTCATTTTAACTATTAACTAATAGCTAAAAGTATAAATACATTAATAAACGTATTTATAAATATCGAGATTCAACGAGCTTAGATCGAATAATTGGTGCATGTATAAATCATTCTATAAATATCAAGCTTCCAGACTAATGAATGAAAGATTTTGAGAACTCCTAATATGATTATTCAAGAGTCAATACCCTTTTCGACAAGTCAATACAGTTTTAAAAGATTGGGAGATTATTTAAATCCTTTTTTTTTATTTACTACATGCAATTTGACCCAAAAATATATATATCAACTCTTAAAAGAGATGTAGTAGATTTTTATGTAATTTAAAAAAAACAACACCAAATCATTTAAATGATATTCTTAAACATCAAGAAACAATTGCTTTGAACATAGCTAAATCAATTTAGACCAGATAATTATTATAATGATTCTACTATTCGAGCTTCCAAGTTAATAAAACAAGGGGTTTCAAGAACTCTATAAAGAAATTATACAAGGATATAATTAGGCTTCTCATATTAAACTGGATGAAATATTTCATTTTCGAAAATGATGGATGAAGCCATAATATTTCTTTTATTTGCTATTTATCCAAAACTTAATCAAATCCTTAAATGACCATAATTTCAAACAAGTTCAAAACATGAGTTTGAAATACATGAACTTGAAGTACATTAAGAGAAGTTTCTAACCATATCTTAAATGAAGAGTTTCAGCTGAATAGAAAGGGTGGTAGCGTACACCAACTCGATCTCCTATAGCGGCAACCTTGCGTCAACTTTCGGTATAAATACGATCGATCAAACAATATGGAAATGAGAATATGATGCTATAAACATAAAGCTTGTAGGGAGAGGTTTCTAATCATGTAAAACATGATGGCTTTTGATCCTTGAAAAGGCTGAAAAGGCGTAGCTAAAGTAGCAACAACAACTCATTCACAACAGCTCATTTTGCAGCAACTTTCAGCGTAAAAACAGAGGATCAAACTATGTCTGATCGCCAATCCAAGACTTCATATGCATAGCTTGTTAGAAGATGTTCGAAACGGTATAAAGATGAGATAAATTCGATGGTCGGATCAGCGGGAAATCGCACCGCAAGTTGGCTGCGGCACAAGGTGGTGGGGCAGCACTTTTCGATGGTTTTTGCTTTCGTTTTCACTTCGCAGTTTTACTAAATAAATAATATCTCACAAACGAAAACTCCAATTTAAGAAATTCCAACTTCTAAATAACCCTAAGAAGCATATCTAAAACTGTCCTTCAAATACACATTTCCAAATTTCATCATTAAAAGGGGCAAAAAATCGAATTAAGTGGGAGAAAGAAAACTGTCCAGAAAATAAAGCAGGCTCTGATCTTCGGCGATTTGACCGGTTTTCGGCCACCGGATGACAACGACATTAAAAGATGAAATGTAGAACACATATCAATGTACGACATATCCAAAAATCAAGCGAAAAGGAAAAGAAATGGACCCATACGACAACGACGAAGGCGGCAGGCTGTGTGAGCTTCGCAGCTGCTGCTGCGGGCTGCTCGCCAGCGCTCCGACTCCTGCTGCTACTCCGGCGACCTGCTGTTGCTGCTCCGGCGCCGGTGGAAGGTCAGGCAACCTCCTGCTCTCTCAACCCTCGACTCTCTCTCTCTCTTTCAATTTTCTGCTCACTCTCTTCTCTCTGCTTGGCTTCCTCCCCCTTCTTTCCCCTTTTTCTTTTCTTTTCCTTTGATAATCCAACAGCTGGACTCTAGCAATGATACGTGTAAACCTTACAAGCTAATTAGCTTAGGAGCTTAGGTGGTGAAAGTGAAGTAGGATAGTTATTCTATTTTTTTTTTCCATTCAATATGCGCATATGTATATATATATTAATGTATTTAAAATTTTATAACTTAAAAAACATATAGACATTGGAGGGGCTTACTTGGCGGATCATTTTGAATTTCACCCAAAAATGGGCTTGCAAATTAAAATTGAGATTAAACTTTAAACATGATGATTACAATTAATATGAACTTAATTAACTTAGTAATAAATAAATTGGGTACAATTTGCTTAATAAAATAAATCCCCTGAAGATCAAATAAAATTAAATGTAAACGATTTCTTATCTCAAAATAATTCTCTTCACGTGTTCTTTTATATCACGGGCGTAAATTTTCAATATTAATTACCTAAATAAAATTCTTAAATAAATTCTAATATATAATTTTCGGGGTGTTACAGGAAATAATTAGTGAAGTGTCTTCTTGATTATCGAGAAACTAAGGAGAAATTAGGCTGCGTCAGTAAGTGTCTTCGGCGGCTATAACTGATTTGCATGCATTAGTTGAAGTTATCATTGCGTCAATGATCGGAATAATTAAGCTAGGGTAGAGTTAATTGGAAGCCGAAATACCTTTTAATCTTTGAAGGAATCTGCGTTTGTTTAATTGCTTTTAATTTCAATTTTACATTATAATCAAGATATTCGTTCGTAAGGTTTGGTTACTTGCAGACTAAAGTGTTAGATAATTTTCGCTGGTCCTTTGGAAGACGATCTTGCTTGCTACTATTCTGGGTAGTGTGGGCATACCGACTGCGTGTCGGATTATTTTTGGTGAAAAACGACGCACCAATTAGTAAGTCCTTTTTTTAATAAAATTTTCCCTAATATGTACTTGGAATATTAATTAAATAAAAAAATTGTAGTTTCTAATATGAATGATTTTATACATGCTTGTGATATATATGTTGAAAATTTTGTAAAGAAACTTAATTTATATCGACACTTAAGGTGTTCTTTCAAATGTTAATTATTGAAAATACAAGAGTTTAGAGATACATTTAATTTATATATCTACGACTCCAATATTCACGTTGTAAAATGTACACACACACAAACAAATATATATATATATATATATTTCCTGAATTACAATGATAGAAAATAATTCTATAAATTTATTGATTTTGTTCAATTAAAAAGTATGAAACAGTATAATGAGTTTGGTGTTTAATGTTTGAAGGTTACTGCAGAATTTGTTCAACCAAATAAATAATTATAAGGTTAAATAACTCTTTAACAAATTTTATTTTTACGCATGTAAATAGGAGATTAATTACATAGATAACATATAGTAATTGATCGTAACACAAAAATAAATTAACTCAAATCATACTTTAGTAAATAATTTGGTTTGACAATTGTGGACTTGAATAAATATTTAAAAACCTACTTAGTTAGTTAAAGTAATTAAGTATTTCATAATTTATCATATAGTTCTACGTATTATAAGTGTACAATCATTTTCCAAGCTATCAAAAACAAAAACAAAAAAAAAGTATATCAATTTATAGAATATTCATCGAGTTTTTTTTTAATCAACTAACTAATATTCATGAGCTATATTTGTTACTAATTATGATAGTCATTTTGACTCATGACATAAGCAAGTGGAAATTTGTCTCACCCTAGAGATATATTATTAAATTATAAAAGAACTTTTTTTATTTAAATCATAAATTATGAATTCAGTATTAGATTACAACCGTGGTTGTTTCACTTTAATAAATTGTAAAAAAAAAATATCTTCCAATTATGTTCATTGTTATTTGCTTATAGTTTGTCATCTTATCTGGATTGAAAAACTATGTTAAGAGTTCGCCACTACTTTAAGGATATAAGTAATAATGTATGATATGTTTTTACGTATATCGATCTTGTTTGTCAAATAACCTAAAAATTTGATATAAATTAATTAGAATCGTAATAATATTATAATATATTATGCTCATAGATTAGTTAGGAATAGAAAAGTGATATAATAATATATTAGAATTGTAATATTATATAATAATATATATTAATTAGAATTGTAATAGTATATAATAATATATATTAGATGATTACATTATTAATGCCCATAAATAAAATAAAAAATAGAGTTATTATAGGTAAACGAAAAATTATAAGATGAGTCACTTTTTATGTTAGCATAGATTAATATTTTAAGTTTCCTTCATTATATATTTGAGATAATTTTATTTTTTTTGAGATAATTTTATTTTTTTTATTTATGATTTGAGAAGGAATTGAATGCTTTAAGACCATAATGTTATTATTTTATTCATCTTTTATGATTTCACCTTTTAAGTTTATTTTTTTTATTAATTTTTGTTGGTGTTTTGCAATAAGTTTAAGTTAAGGTTTTGTACATTGAGAAAGAAATTGTCGAGACTTTTGATGTTGATTCAATCATAGATAAATTTAAAATTAAGAAGAAACAGCGAGTACAACTTACGTACGATGCCAAATTTTTAAATAAATATAACTTTATTTTAATTTAGATAACTAGTAGCATGGAGATATATATGTGTGTGCGTGCATTAAAACTGTTTTTCGCCCCCAATTTAACATTAATCCGTCCGTCCCTGGGTGTGCTCGCACATACACTTTGTCAACCGTTAAAAAAAATTAATTGAAACTGTAACTAGCAACATAACTTGAACCCAATACTATGATCCGTAGCAAGACAGATAATTACCTAACTTTTATCCTCTCATCAACTGAGCTATATATCGACAAATAAAAATATAATAATTGTTGAGTGTTGTATGATATTGAGGTTCAATGTTGCACTCGATGTCAGACAGACTCCCTACGACATTGTCTGTGATATAGTCGTAACTAATCTTATCCTTTCCTAGTGTTATTTATTATTTTAATTAAGTAAAATAATTTTAGATATCTTAAAATATGTGTATATCCACGAAATTGATATTTCAAATAAATGGATATATACATATTAGATATATTATTTAAAATAGAGTTTCACAAAGTCAAAACTCTATCTCCTATTTTTTAGGTATAGCGGTTTTTCTATTTATTTCTTTTTCTTTTTCAGAAAATTATATTTACTAGATATTTAGAAAAAGAACATGAACGTGGGGAAGCTTTCAACCACGTCTTGGAGGCAGTTTTTTCCATATACGGTGAAGTCATGGAGTGGAGCAGTTATCGTCAACCCATGTTCAAGAAAGAGGAATCGTGGACCTTGTTGGATTCAAGTGAAAAGAATATTTAAGAAGCATGGTCGACACTTGAAGACTTATTCAAGCTCAATCCATTTTCCGCTGCGTAAAGATTGAAGAAAGCTTGAGTCACAAACTTAGTATAGGTTTTGTTCTTCGTTCCTTCTTCTATCTTAACGTTTGTTGTTGTTCAATCCTTTCACGGGATAGATTGTACAAATTAGGATAGATATCAAGGTTGTGAAACCTTTACTAGTTTGTATACAAGTTGACGGGATGTCAATTTGTATGTTTTAGTTTGTATATGAATTGACGGGATGTCAATTTGTATGTTTTAGTTCTTTTTAGTGATAGTCTAGATTAGAACTTGTAAATGTTGCTGCAGTGTTGAGAGTCTTCACGTCCAACATCGACAACTTGATAATTTTGTACTCATAGTAGTATAATTTCGCCATGTGGCAATCACACACATGTTGTGTGTGATTCGAAAGTTATATCGTGTATCATTGCGCATTTTATTTCCTGCATATTTGTGTTAAGATAGTTGTGTTAACTGTCTGCAACATTGATTTTGACATTACAAATCTGTGTCTAATTTTCAGTGTTTGTGGCAACAAATTTCATCAAGTTGCATCAAGAGCCGGTACTTAACACACTAAGTATTCGATCCTTGGTTTGTTAACTCACTAAAAGATGGATATTCAGATCAATCAGTGCCGTCCTCCGGCATTGGATAGTAATGGCAAGAATTATGCTATGTGGAAATCGCGCATGAAGATGTATATCAAGTCCATCGATGAGAGGGCTTGGTTGGATGTAATTGAAGAATGGTCTCCACCGAGGATGGAATGACCGAATGGAGTGTTCATTCTTACTCCGGAGACTCAATGGACTAATGATGATCGAATCATTTCCAACTTCAATTCGAGGGCACTCAATGCTATTTTTGTTTCGGTTGATGTTCCGTGCTTCAAAATGGTGTGTAATTACACCACAGCATATCAAGCATGGAACATACTGCAAGAACATTGTGAAGGATCGACCAGTGTACGATAAACAAAGCTTAGGCTACTCACTTCCAAGTTCGAAACTCTGCGAATGTTAGAAGATGAGACTATCTCAATGTACACTGAACGATTGTGTGAAGTGTCAAACAAATCTGTAGCTCTCGGATGTCCGATCTCGAACGAAAACATGGTTAGCAAACTTCTTCACACACTTCCGGAGAGATTCAACATGAAAATCTCAGCAATTGAAGAAGCTCACAATGTATCAAACATGATTTTGAGTGAAGTAGTGAGCATTCTACTCACGTTTGAGATGAATCTTGAAAACCAGAAATCAAACACCTCTTCCAAAGGAATTTCACTTCAATCAGAAACATCAAGTTCAGATTTTCAACTTGATGTCGAGAACATTCATGAGATTATTGAAGATGAACCCCTGAGTGTTGCACTGCTTACCAAGAAGTTCAATACCCTTGTTCGGTCAATGAAGAAAGGTTCGCCAACCTTCAAACCACGGAGATTGTTTAATTCTCCCTCGTCGACATCATCTGGATCGATAAAATCTTCAATGTCTCCAGATGTTGTAGTGAAGGACATTGACTCAGTTCAATATAGAGGATGTTCTGGGTTTGGACACTATGCCAAAGAATGTCCTACTTTCCAAAGGAAGCAGAGAAGAAATTACAGTGTTGTCATGTTAAGTGATGAATCCAGTGATGAAGAAGCTGAAAAACAAACTATTTTGTTTGTAAAAGTCGATGATGACTTAGATGGAATGATTGACGCTTTAACTGACATGGATAGTGGTGATTATGACTATGATGCTAGTCTTGATCATGTGACTCCAAATGTTCCAAGCAATGTTATAGAGAATGTTACACAAGAAATCTCTGATATTCCTCCAAATACCACTAACTGGTATGAAATGATATTGCTGGATAAGTTTTGTAGCACTGCTGAAGTGTCTCAGGCAGAAGAAGACAAGTCCGAGGTCAGCCACCAGAAAGCTCTACAACAATTACACAAGGTTGTAGATGAAGTTTGTGTCCAATGGACTGAACAATCAAAAGAATTTGGGATTATCGTGGAAGAAAACCAAACTCTAAAGCAACGAGTATTGGAACTTGAGATTCGACTCACTAGAAGTGATCTTGAGTTGAACAAGTTGAGAAAGGAAGTAGAAGCTGCCTCGAAAACCTTTCGACAACTCAATCAAAGAACATCTATTCTGAACGAGGTTCTGACATTGGGACAGACCACAAAAGCAGGCTTGGGATGTACATCGAGTTCATCAATGTCTATCTAAAATCTTATCAAGTTTGTGAAAGGAGAAAGCTCTAAGGATGTTCCAGTCAATATTGATGGAAATGTCAAACCGAATGTCGATGACAAATCCAAAGAGAAGAAATTTGTTTGTCATTATTGCCAAGAGCCTGGACATATCAAACCTTATTGCTTCAAATATCATGATGATATAGCAACAGGAAAGATTGTCGTGGAAAATTCTCCTAAATCTTCCAAGAAGAAGAAACACTCAAATAAGGCAAAGATCTCGTGCAACATTGTCTATACATCTCTAAAAGCCAACATTGTTGGCACGTGGTACTTTGACAGTGGGTGCTCATGGCATATGACAGAAAATTCTAAGTTTCTCGATGACTATACCACGACAAGCAAAGGAAAAGTTAGTTATGGTGGAGGAGCACAAGGCAACATAGTAGGAAAAGGAACCTTGAATGTCAAGAACTTTCGCAAGTTACGCAATGTGCTTCATGTCGAAGGTTTAACAACAAATCTGATCAGCATAAGTCAGCCATGTGATGACGGTATGCATGTCAGATTCAATAAGAACACCTATGAGGTTTTTGATAGTGAGAATAAATGCATTATGTTCGGAAGTCGGGTAATGGATAATTGCTATCATGCTGACAATAACGAAAAATATAATGTTTCAGTCAATGTTGATACTCAACTCGTACATCAAAAACTGGGTCATCTCAGCTTTCAAAGTTTGAAGAAACTAATTGAAGCTGATGCTGTTCGGGGTATTCCACCTATGAAGATCAATCTCGATGTTGTTTTGCAGTGCATGTCAAAAAGGCAAACAGGTGAGAGCTTCACATAAAAGTTCCTCAGATTGTCAAACCATGATGTGCTTCGATCTGATTCACATGGACATCATGGGTCCCGTTGACACCAAAAGCATGAGTGGAAAAAGATTCATTCTGGTGATAGTTGATGATTTTTCGAGATTCACATAGGTTGAATTTCTTCAAGAAAAATCTAAAGCTTTTAGGATGTTCAAGAAGTTCTACAGGTTGGTGTTAAGACAACATGAGTCCAACATCAAATGCATTAGAACAGATCATGGGCTCGAATTTGAAAACTCAATGTTTGAAGAGTTTTGTGAAAAATGAGGCATCATTCATGAGTTTTCTGCTCCGAAGAGACCTCAACAAAATGGGGTGGTTGAGAGAAAAATCGAACTCTCCAGGAGATGTCAAGAGCAATGTTACAAGCTCAACGGTTGTCCAAGAAGCTGTGGACTAAGCAGTTAACACTACTTGTCACATCAGGAATAGAGTGATTCTTTGCCCAGGCAGAACTGTGACACCGTATGAACTTCTGAAGGGAAAGAAGCCCAATTTGAAGTACTTTCATGTTTTTGGATGTGTATATTACATCCTGAATAATAGGGATCATCTGGGAAAATTTGATTCCAAAAGCGACAAAGGGATTTTCTTGGGTTACACATCTGACAGTCGTGTTTACCGTGTATTTAATCTTAGGACAAAAACAGTCCAAGAATCAATTAACATTGTATTTGATGACCACACAGGTATTGCTTCAAAATCTGAAGATGATGATGTGATTGATCTCATTGACACAGGTGAAATGTCAAGTGATCAGACTGGAAGTGATTGTGAGAACAAGACATCCACTGAGGATGTCAAGTGAATGTTCCACAGGTTGATGAAGCTTAAGTCAAAACATCAACATCAACATTTACTTCAGACAGTGAAGATGATCAGGTGGTGACTGCCGAAGATGAACTAAGAAGGGATCCTCCAAGTCGAATTCGGAAGAATCATCCAGATTCACAGATCATTGGAGATCAATCCGAAGGAGTTCAAACCAGGAGCAAAAATTCTGAGGAATACAAAGAAATGCTGAAACTGGTATGCATGTCTTCCTTAAATGTTTGTATGTCAAACACTTGCTTTCTGTCTAACATTAAACCGAAAAACATTAAGGATGCACTTAATGATAATTTTTGGATCAATGCTATGCATGAGGAACTAAACCAGTTCGTAAGGAACAATATATGAGAATTAGTTCCATGCCCCAAAGATAAAAATGTGATTGGGACAAAATGGATTTTCAAAAATAAAACGGAATAGTCTGGCAATGTTGTCAGAAATAAAGCTCGTCTAGTCGCTCAAGGCTATACCCAAGTTGAAGGGGTAGACTTTGATGAAACTTTTGCTCCTGTTGCAAGGATTGAATCCATTTGTCTTTTATGTGCAATTGCATGTTATGTGGGTTGTACTTTACATCAAATGGATGTTAAAAGTGCTTTCTTGAATGGTTATCTCAATGAAGAGGCATATGTCGAACAGCCTAAGGGGTTCGAATGTCATGAGAAACCGTTGCACGTGCTTAAGCTCAAAAGGCTTTGTATGGTCTCAAACAAGCCCCTAGAGCATGGTATGCTAGACTGACCGATTTCTTGCTTCAAATTGGTTTTGCAAGAGGTCAAGCCGATAAGACATTTTTTATTAAGAAAAATCAAAAACATATTACTATTGCTCAAATATATGTTGATGACATTGTTTTTGGTTCGAATTGTAATATTCTGCTCAAAGATTTTGTAGACTCAATGTGCAACACGTTTGAAATGAGCATGGTGGGAAAGCTCAACTATTTCCTTGGTCTACAAATCAAGCAAGATAAAGATGGGATCTTCATTTCTCAAAGCAAATATGCTAGAGGATTGGTCAAACGCTTCGGATTAGAGAATGCTAAACCTATGAAGACACCCATGGGATTTTTTGAAAAGTTGAGCACAGATGATGTTGGTAGCAATGTTGATTCTACCTTGTATAGAGAAATGATAGTGAGTCTATTGTACTTAACAACTAGTCATCCCGACATTATGTTTAGTGTTGGTGTTTGTGCGAGATATCAATCTCAGCCTAAAGAATCTCATCTCAAAGTTGTTAAGCGAATCATTCGCTATGTTTCTGGCATAATTGGGTTTGGTGTTAAATACTGCAAGAGTTCTAACATTTATCTTATAGGTTATAGTGATTCCGATTGGGCAGGTGATGTCGATGACAGAAAGAGCACTAGCGGAGGTTGTTTTTATTTTAGCAACAATCTGGTTTCTTGGTCGAGTAAGAAACAAAATTGTATCTCACTCTCCACGGCCGAATCAGAGTATGTTGCTGCCGCTAGTTGTTGCTCTCAACTGTTGTGGTTAAATCAAATGGTGCTAGATTATGGTCTGGCTAGTCCTTCTTTGACATTGTTATGTGACAATGTTAGTGCAATTGAAATTTCGAAAACCCAGTCCAACATTCTCGCACCAAACACATTGACATCCGACATCACTTTATCCAAGATCTCATTGAACGAGATATCATCAAATTGGAATAGATTTCTACAGAGAATCAAATTGCAGATATTTTTACTAAACCTTTGGATTTTAAGAGATTTTCTTCTCTGAGGAAATCTCTTGGAATGTGTGTCTGTTAGTCAATGTTGACATCCTGATGTTAAAGTCAATGTTATGATCTTTGACATCTGGTCCTATAATTCTGAAGTTAATAAAAACTATGGCACGATGATATGATTTTCTATTATGAATCAATTCATGAGAATTTATTCAATCATGACTCGTTTCCATTTGTTTTATTTATTTTCAGAATTTGTTTTTTTTTTAATTTTTATTTATTTATTATTTATTGTTAAATAATAGATAATTGAAATACTGTTGATAAGCGGATATACTTATCTGCATATCTTATGATATGATAAGAGAGAGAGTGAGAAATATCACTTTCATTATTTTAATATAAGAAAGTTGTTTTGTCTTTATCTCTTTTTCAATTCAAAACCCTCTCTCTCCATATCCGATTCACTTTTCTCTCTCTCTAGCGGTTCATCTTCTCCTCTTCTCCAATTTTTTTTTCCTCTCTTCTTTTTCATCCATGGCGGACCAAAATCCTAACCACTTACACGCCATGATGATGATGTTGCAGCAGAGGATGGAGTTGTCAAAAGGATCCCCATCATCAGCCTCAACACCGGCTGCTGCAGTACAACCCCCACTCTCTGCAACATCGACCCAGACTCCTGGCATTGCTCTACCAACTGCTCAAGCTGAAGCAGCAACATCAAATGTCACTGAGCCTTCAACACCAAAGGCGATGCCAACTGAAGTCAAGGTTCATCTGGATCTCATAATTCCTCCTGGAACTGAGATCCTAAACCCTGAGCCGATCAGGATGAATGTGCTTGGTGATCCCACAAATCCAATCGACCCTGAAGCCACTTCTCTCCTGCAGTCTCTGTCAAAGATGGCAAAGACTTTTCCACTGACGAGAAAATCGAAGCGTCTTCACAGTGATGCAACTGACAAACCTGAAGTCGCCTCCTCTAAGAAGGTGAAGAAAGAAGGGTCTAAGGCTACCTCCCGGTCGCTGTGAGATGAATCCGACTCCACTGGTGAACAAGTTCATACTTCTCCTCCTGCTGATGTCACACAGAGTGTCAATCCTATTGCTGCGCCCTTAGACGAGGATTCCGACACAAATGAGGACTCTCCTCTTGACGTCACGCAAGCCTTCAGTAAGATTTTCTATTCTGAAGAGGCTAAGAAATCCCATGCTCTTTATGTTAAGAGAACTCTTAAGGTTGAGAAAATGATAGATGTTCTTAGCTTTAAAAAATATGGGATGGATGTGTTTCTTAAGGAGAAAAGTTTGTGGAAATCTGTTATGTCACTGGTGTCATATGATCCTGATGTTACTCATAAATTCTATGCTAACATCATTTCTGATATGGGAGATCCTACTAAACTGTGGTTTGGAACTGTGTATGTTAGGGATAAAATCTATAAGTTTTCCCCTAATGTTATTAACATGCTTCTTGAGTTGGGCAATGAGGATACAATCATATCTTTGGATTTGATTGATGATGTGGTGAATGTTATTACTGGAGGTTTGGTTCCAAAATGGCTCAACAAAGTGCCCGCTTCCAAGTTAACATTTTTTTACTCAGTGTTATACAAGCTTGCAGTGTGCAATTGGCTGCCCACATCAAATGCCTCTGTCATAACAGTTGATCAGGCCATTCTCCTGTACAAGATAGTAAATCAGCTTCATTTCAACCTTGGGGCATACATTTTTTATGCTACTTTGAAGGCTACCTCTAAATCAAGTTCCTCCAATTTGCTTCCTTTCCCATGTTTGATTTATGGGATCCTTAAGAGCCAAGGGTTAAAGGAACGCAAAAAGAGTGTGATGTCTGAGCAGTCCTTCATCTCTATAATGAAGCCCAAAGGGAATGATGACAGGATCATTGATCTTCCCTATCCTCATGATGCTGCTAATCCAGTGCCTCCTTCTGCCGAAGGTACCCCTGCTCCTTCCCAATCTGATGTCTATCCTGATGTTGCCTCCACGCCTGCTATTCCAATTGTCATGATGTCGCTGGAGACTCTTCAACATCAAATTGCACTGCTTGATCATGTTATTGGTCAACTTACCAAGGCTTGAGATTCTTTTCTGACTCTCCTTTCTACACAAAAATGAGGAGTAGATGATGATGCTGATGGTGATGACGCGGATGCTGGAGACACAAATGCTGGACCGAGTGTTGCTGGTCAAGCAAAGAGGAGAAAAGGTGCAGCCAAAGGGAAGAGGAAGATGATGTGAAGCTTAGTGTTTAAGCTTCTGAATTTTAAAACTGTTTTTTATGCTAAAAATAATTTTGTGCTGGACACACGGTTTTGGTATGCATTTTATTCATATCTTGTTTTTGGTTGTTGAATGTAATTTATGATTGTGTTCTTGATTCTATATGCTTATTCAGTTTTTGATATTCGTGACATATCATTATGATTAGGCATATTGAGTTTGTTTTGAGATATTGAATGATCAATATGTCTTGATTATTGTGTGTTGAACGTTGAGTTCAACATTGATATTATGTGTGGAATGTTCAGTTCAACATTGATATTGTTGTGTTGAACTTTCTGTTCAGCATTAATTTTATAATATGATATGTTTCTATTATATGATGATCTAATTAAGAGGGAGTAACCCTTAAAGGGGAAATTTTAAGATCACCATTTTCCGCTGCGACTCTAAATGTACAAAACACATTGAGTTGTATGTTTTGTGCAGAAAGTCTAAGATTAAGGGGGAGATTGTTGAGTGATGTATGACATTGAAGTTCAATGTTGCACTCGATGTCAGACAGACTCCCTGCGACATTGTATGTGATATAGTCATAACTAATCTTATCTTTTCCTAGTGTTATTTATTATTTTAATAAATAAAATAATTTTATATATCTTAAAATATATGTGTATATCCACGAAATTGATATTTTAAATAAATGGATATATACATATTAGATATATTATTTAAAATAGAGTTTGACAAAGTCAAAACTCTATCTCCTATTTTTTAGGTCTAGTGGTTTTTCTATTTATTTTTTTTTTTTTAGGAAATTATATTTGCTGGATATTTAGAAAAAGAGCATGAACGTGGGGAAGCTTTCAACCACGCCTTGGAGGCGGTTTCTTCCATATATGGTGAAGTCATGGAGTTGAGCGGTTATCGTCAACCCATGTTCAAGAAAGAGAAATCGTTGGACCTTATTGGATTCAAGTGAAGGGAATATTTAAGAAGCATGGTCGACAATTGAAGACTTATTCAAGCTCAATCCATTTTTCGCTGCGTGAAGATTGAAGAAAGCTTGAGTCACAAACTCAGTATAGGTTTTGTTATTCGTTCCTTCTTCTATCTTAACGTTTGTGGTTATTCAATCATTTCACGGAATAGATTGTACAAATTAGGATAGATAGCAAGGTTGTGAAACCTTTACTAGTTTGTATACAAGTTCACGGGATGTCAATTTGTATGTTTTAGTTTGTATACGAATTGACGGGATATTAATTTGTATGTTTTAATTCTTTTTAGTGATAGTCTAGATTAGAACTTGTAAATGTTGCTGATGTGTTGAGAGCCTTCGTGTCCAACGTCGACAGCTTGATAATTTTGTACTCATAGTAGTATAATTTCACCCTGTGGCAATCTCACACATATTGTGTGTGATTCAAAAGTTATATCTTGTATCATTGCGCATTTTATTTCCTGCATATTTGTGTTAAAATAGTCGTGTTAACTGTCTGTAACATTGAGTTTGACATTACGAATCTGTGTCTAATTTCAGTGTTTGTGGTAACAAATTTCATCAATAATAAAAAAAGAAATACTTTTCATTAATTACATTGTTTTATATAATTAGTTGACAATCGTTTTCCTACTAGAGATACTAAATTAGATGGTATGCCCCAGTTACCTTAGTTCTCATAAAATAATTCATACATTAGCTATCTTATTTGTTTAAAATATATTTTATGCGTTACGATCTCTAATATTCAAGCTAAAAAGCATCATGGGCGCAAAATTCAATTAATACTATATATTAATCCTAGAAGTTTAGAACATATTTTTAATATAATTTCGTTAAAATATGCATAAGGATATAAAATTCCGGTACCCACACAAGGATTTGGGATGTGTTTTCTTCTTCTTTTTTATTTATTTATTTATTTTTGGCGGAAGTTGGAATGTGTTTTAAAGTCGAAGAATTTTTTTTAGGTTTTGCCTAAAACATAGCGAACTTTATTAATTTGAAATGAATATATATAAAGGGTGTTTCTGGTATCCAAAAAAAGGTAATAAAATATGAAAATTGTGAGTGAGTAGTGCAGAGCTAAATAAAAGTTTCTAGCTTCCAACTGAAACGCAAGTAAGATGGATCGGTTAGATCTCGATCTTGATATTTAACAAACACCACATACTCACATTTCTTCTCATCTATACAGAGTTTGGTAGGCTTGCAATTTGACTCAATAATTTTCATAATTTCAAATCAATTTCCTATGTACGTAGATGATATTGAAAGAATTTAGAGGTGGGTATCAGTAAAGCTAGCCAGGGTCGGTCCTGACATTTCGGGAGCCCATGACAAAATAAGAAAAAATGGGTCCTTTTTTTTTCACGATTATCTTGAAATTTCTTCCATCGTTGTCTTCATCATCTCAAGTCTTGCAAAAGTGCAATAAACATCTACAAATATACAAATAAATATAAATATTAAATAATTCCTCTGTTTCGTTTTATTTATTGTTTTAACTTTTTTGTTTTGTTTCAAAATATTTGTTGTTTTATATATTTTCACACATTCTCTCTCTAATTTAACCCTATCACAAACCCCATTTTAGGAAAATATAATTGGATAAGATTTAATTTATGGTATATATGAGGGATGAGTATATTTGTCCATAAAATTAATTGTTAATTCTAGATAAAAAAACGTAAAACAACAAAAAAAATGAAATGGAGGGAGTATTAATTATCGATATAATTTAGACCTTCTAATATTTTGAGATGCAAAATCATCAATAAAGTCATCAAAATTATTTTTTTCCCCAATATCTCATGTTCAATGATTAAAATAGCTAGTCCATTTAACCTTTCGCTAGACATAGTTGAACGCAAATATGTTTTAATTAATTTTAGTTTTGTAAACTTCTTTTTGTCAATGCTACATTAACCGGAATAGTCAATAATAATCTATATGCAATAGAAACATCAGGAAAACAATCTAAACTTTTAACAAAATCAAGAACTTCAATGATTGAATTTATTTTTGTTGGTAAACACATTCGTACCACTTGCAATTCAGAAAATAATTCATTAGCATCAATATTAATTTTATCATTGGACATTTTGAAATTTAACATAAGACTACCCACAGCAACAATCGGAATGATCTATCATGCAATAAAGACAAAAAAAATTAATAAAAAATTCTCAAATTGCTGAAGTGTTGCTGATCAATTGTGAGATCGGTTGGTCAACCAACCTTCGATCAACCCTCGTATCATTGAAATTGTACTACCACACGTCCAAATCTGATTAGTCTATCATATTATTTTGGATAAAATTTTATATTATTATTATTTTAGATAATAATGTATTAAAAAAATATAAAAATTATATCATTATTCATTTTTTTTTGTCTATAAAATGAGCTCATTTTTTACATATTTTGAATCATATTAAAAAATCATCTATTCTCACTCATTTTCTCCCATTTGAAATTATGGATCCAAATGATCCAAATTATTTTTCAAATTCCCAAATTCCAAACTCCCAAAATTATCAATATTATCAAAACTCACATTTTTCTCCGAATCTCAACCAAAATTCAATTTTTGAAGAAGTCCAACCATCACAAAATATCTCCCGTAATTTATTTCAAGATGTGCAATAACCATCCACAAATCGAAAGACACCAAAAAATATTTGGTCTGTGAAAGGTCTGTGAAAGACATCAAAAGAGTGCCTCTATATGAGAAAATGTGCACAAAATTTTCCATCAATATCGAGCAGAAAATCCAGAACAACAACTCGGTAATAGAAATAAAGATTCAATAAAAGGTCGTTGGCAACCACTGAATGCGAACGCGATGAAGTGGGTCGGCGCTTGCAAAGAAGTACATCGTCGGAAACGAAGTGGAATGAGCCAAACAGATATTGACAAAGAAGCTCATACCATTTATGAAGAAGGCGGTTGCAAATTTCAAGATTTGATTGTATTTAATGAAGTCATGGTTAAACATGAAAAGTGGGCATTAAATCTACATCATGATGCAACACGTTTACGTCCTGAAGACGATCAAGGTAATGAAGAGAGCCGGAGCAGCTCAAAAAGATCAGGCACTAGCGAGGATGTAGAATATTATAGTAGCTCACAAATTCCAAAATCTATAGAAACTCCAAGTAGTGGCCGCTCAGAGATTCCCCGTCCTACAGGTAGAGATAAGGCGAAGAAAAAAGAAAAAGGTAAGACATCGCAATCTACATCTACTAATCAAGTTGCTGAAGAGATTCGTGCATTGAGACTAACTAGATAGAGTGAAGTTGAAGGAATTAATAAATTGGGAACTGCGAGACTCGATTTGGAGAATCGAAAACTAGAAAGAAAGTCATTAAAATCAAAAGAAATGATATTGAATACATTGTTGGCCAAAGAACATTTAACTCCAGCAAACGAAGAATTGAAACGCTGACTATTGGCAATTGTTTTTGGAGATTGATTGTAGTTTATTTTCATGTTATTTAATTATTATCATTTGTATGTTTAAATTTCAATCAATTAATAAGATGACAAATTTCTGTGGCATCAATTAATAATCGTAAATTATGAATTTCTACACAAGTTGTCATTCTGAATTTCTGAATTAAGACGACAAATTATATAACACAAGTTGGTATTCTGAATTTATATCGTTTCAAGATTTATAGAGTAGATAAGTATTTTTGGCACTATTCTCTTCAAATTTCTGCACAAGTTGGTATTTTGGCAAGAGTGTATTTTGGTATAGAGTAGATAAGTATTGGATTTTGTGCCATGATTTTGGTACTATTCTCTTGAATAGACTATAGAGTAGATAAGTATTGGATTTTGTGCCATGATGTATGTATTTATGTATGTTTGTCCCCAAAAGATCGAGACATGAAATCCATGCTTGGATCTTTGTTGGTACTATTCACTACTTTTTCTCCACTCATCACATGCATTCACTACTTTGGATTCCACTCATGCATTATTTCACTACTTTTAATTCCACTTGCATATGCAAAGTCTATTCTTTTCTATATATTCACTACTTTGAATTATTTCACAATATCCACTCTACTTCACATATTTTGTTATCCACTTCAGAAAATGTCTCAAAGTGAAAATTCAACACCAAATTCAAATTCGAGTGATAGAGCTTTCAGCTTTACCGATCTTGATGCTTGGGAAGAACGAGTTTCCTAACAAAATCGTCACATTGATCGTATCATCGAGGAGGTGGTTCTAACAGACCATACTGTGTATGTTGAAGATCACACTCCTAGATCAAGGAGAAGATACTGTAACAGAGCATGTGAGATTGGTGAAGAGCGCTTGATGAACGATCACTTTGTGGAAAGGCCGATATATTCTCTTCGGCTCTTCCGACGTAGATTTCGCATGCAGAAAATGGTATTTCTACATATAGTGAAGGTTGTTACTGCCAATGACGAATACTTTCAACAAAGACCTGATGCCATAGGTAGACAAGGTCTTTCTCCATTGCAAAAATGTATTGCAGCCATAAGAGTGTTGGCATATGGAACATCATCCGATGCGGTTGATGAATATTTGCAAATAAGTGAATCTGTGACAAGAGATTCTCTTCAAAAATTCGTAGATGGCATCATATCTTGCTTTGGAGACATCTATCTCAGAAGGCCGAATGCACATGATTTAGTTAGACTACTTCATGTTGGGGAACAACGTGGGTTTCCAGGCATGATTGGTAGTATAGACTGCATGCATTGGGAATGGAAAAATTATCCGACAGCATGGGCTGGACAATATGCAGGGAGAAACGGAAGACCAACAATAATTTTGGAAGTTGTTGCATCATATGACCTATGGATATGGCATGCTTTCTTTGGAACACAATGTACCTGCAATGATATTAATGTACTCCATCGATCTCCAATTTTTAGTGATGTTCTGGAAGGTCGTGTGGTGCGTCGTTTTACACCAAAAATAATCCGACCGACAGTCGGTATGCCCACACTACCCAGAACAGTGACGAGCAAGATCGTCTCCCAAAAGATCGGTGAGAATTATTCAACACTTCAGCCTGCAGTAACCAAACTTTCCACACGAATTTTGCTGTTATAATGCAAAAACTAAAATAAAGCAAACAACCAGAGAGTTGTTTTCTTAACAGATATAAAAGTATTCCGACTTCCAATTAACTCCACCCTAGCTTAATTATTCTGATCCTCGATGCAAAGATAATTCCAATTAATGCTTGCAAACCAATTATAGCCACCGAAGACACTTCTGACGCAGCCTAATTTCTCCTTAGTTTCTCGATAATCAGGAAGATACTTTACCAATTATTTTTCTATTCGACTGACAACCGTAAGAGACACTCTATAGATTTAATGATCTGACAGCTTTGAGCACTAGAGAAACCCGATTTAAAACCAACAGACTCTGACACATGACCGTTAAATTAAGACTGTTCTTCTCTCGATTCTGAAGAATTGTTGTACCACTAATTAAACTTAAACCACAATTACGGATGGCCGGTTTAATTGGCTACTAATTAATTCAGAACTACTAAATATTCGCGACTACCTAGCAGAGCCGAAACAATTAAAAACTTTAAACACAGAGAAAAACAGATACATGCAATTAATTAAAGCAAAAGGAACGATTAGATCTCACAGAATAATTACGCCAGGGCTTCGTTAATCTTCACCGGAATAAAGCGAGCTTAGCTCGAATCATAACTGGATTCGAACTACAATAATTGTCTGAGCAATCACGATGAAAAGGAATGATGTTTGAAAGATGAAATCTGCTGCCAAGAAATCACGTCTGGTCTATGGTGTGAGATATAAGGATGTTTCCTACTCTCTCTAATATTTCTTAAATACAATAGTTTAATTAAGAAAATAGAGCCCTAACCGTAATCTAACAAGGAAAGAGATAAATATAGAGTCCAAAAGCTGTAAAACTCTAGAAGCATCGCGTCCAGGCCCGAGATCTCAAGTAATCCGCGCTCCAACTCAAATTCCGCGTGCACAGTAGCCCAGCAGCTGTTATGTCGGCACCCCTTCCAGGCGGTATGCCCATACTGCGTGCTTTCCAGACTCTTCCAGATTTGCTTCACTTTTCTCGACTGGAAAATCTCCACAAGTTTGGCCAAATCCTTCACATTTGTTTTAATCACCTGCAATCACTTCATAAAACATATTTTCTTCCACAAAACATGATCGTAAAGCAATTAACACACCAAAATAATACCAAAAATGGCCCAAAATACATATGCAAAAATAGCCTAATCAAACCCCCTCACACTTAGACAATGCTCGTCGTCGAACATATCTAAACATAAAACAGACTCAAAAGACAATAAAGACAAATCAAGCATCGGCTGCCTTCAACTGAAAACACTCAGAGTTAGGATTACAACACAACCAACCACAATCCACTAACCCTTCTCTTGTTTTGTGAAATGTACACATGCTCTTCATTCAAGTAAAAAACGTGCAACTCAATCCTGCCTCACCAGGGTTCGCTCAATTTCTCACAAAAAGTAAGGACATATTTTCAACTCACACAAGTCGCGACTTGATGTCTTCAAACACAGATTTTCCCATATGTCAAAACCACTACCAGGCAAATGAGAGCTATGCACTAATAAAAAGGTCTTTTCAACGAGTTGTAGCGGGGCTAGGGTGCACAGGTAGGATAAAGGAGACAAAATGGCTCAAATAAATGAAAACATGAAAGCGTATCAAAAACACATTTATCAAATTCGGCAGTGACTTCTCAAAATAGCTCAATGAATTCTAAGTTGAGTGCTGGTCTTCAAAAATAATACAGGGCAACAAAAATAACATCAATCAGGTACATGCCCTTTTTTCTCCACATCCTTCCTTTTCCTTATTTTTTTTCTTTTCTTCTTTTTCCCTCTTTTTTTCATTTTCTTTCTTTTTCATTGAGTTCTCTCTTTTGTTTTATGGAATAGGACAGGAGTTTACAATTTTTTTTTTCTTTTTCAATCTTTCAACACCAATTATCTCCAATGTAAGTCCGAACGCTGCTCAACACAAACACCATAGCACTTACATGTTTTCACGGAAAAAGAGCAGGCCAAAAAGGGCTAAGGTTGAGTTGTTATTCTCTTGTGATTAATATGTACATATGTCGTATGTGTTTTTGGATAAAGAAATGTGCAAACTTGATCAAATGTGTTTTTAGTTTTTAGTTTTTGCAAGTTTTTTTTCAATCTTCCAACATCAACTATCTCCAATGTAAGTCCGAACGCAGCTCAACACAAACACCATAGCACTTACATGTTTCCACGGGAAAAGAGCAGGCCAAAAAGGGCTAAGGCTGAGTTATTTAGTGGTTGTTAACAAGAAAGAGAGGCTCCAAGCATAAACGAGCTCATTAGGGGGCAATGTCGGGTATGGATAATTTATTCAGGCCAAAGGGTTAATCCTACATGCCTTTATGATTTTCATGCAAATGGAAACTCACAAGCAGTATGACTATGGCAACAAGGCAAATCAGAAATCCAGCAAACAAGTTCGACATACTCATCAAAAGAACAAAATTGAGCTTATATATATATATATATATAACATGCTCACAGGCTCAAATCTCACAATTTAGAAGGCTCATTAAATTTGATCAAGTTTGCACATTTCTTCATCCAAAAACACATACGAGCATATGCACAGATTAATCACACACTACTAAAAAAATGCACATACATAACGGTGATTATCTGTTATGTATGTCATTTACGAACCATTATATATAGTGGTGTTATCTATTCTACTCAAAATAGATAACGGTTAAAAACCGTTATGTATACTTACTTTACATAACGGTTTTTAACCGTTACAAAAACTTCAAAATCTGTTGTGTATTATGATTTTTTTTCTTAACGGTTTTTTTATAAGACCGTAATGTATTCGATACCAAAGATAACACTCATTCAATAACCGTTACATATTCTCAAGCATAGATAACGGTTTTTTTGTTAAACCGTTACGTATTCTTCTATTAGATAACGCTTTTGTATCGAACCGTTATGTATTCTCTCATTAAGATAACGCTTTTGTATCTATCCGTTATGTATTTTTTTTATTTAGATAACAGTATTGTATATAACCGTTATGTATTTTTACATTTAGATAACGCTTTTCTGATAGACCGTTACATATATTGCTGTTACAAAGAATTTATTAATTAAAAATAAAATTAAATTTTTAAATTTTAAATAATTTGAATAATATTTCAAATTAAACACTAAAACGTAAAGTCATTATAATAACAAGACATTATCCAAGTATCAATATTGAAATGCAAAAAAAAGAATATATATATATATATATATATATATATTCAACAATAGTTCAATAAAATCCTAAAATAAATACATAATAAGAAGAATTTATCCAAGTACCAATATTTAAATAAAAAAAAAGTAATAACCAAAATGTTCTTTGGTGCGGAAGTAATGAACAAGCTGGAATTCTCGAGTTTCTCCACAAATTCAACATTTTAAAACATTCCTGCAACATATATAAAAAATAACATTGCATAAATCAACAAAGGATAGCAACATATACCAGGTAAATACAAAAAAGAGTGAAGGAAAATATTTTAGAAATCATCCACAATTCCAATCATCATTAAAATCTTAATAAGAAACCGCAAGTTAAACATCCTACAATGCTCGCCAAGTTCACCATTTAATATAAAACAACAAATATCCTCCAAAATTAATCATAAATGTAGTAAAGGGAATAAAGTTTAGAAATTCAGAAAAGAGCAATTAAGTAAAATCACTAAGCATAAATGTAGACACATACCAGAGCTAATACTCCTACTTGCAACACCACCTCCTCCTGAACAAAGTCCCTGTTGAATATAGTGATAGAGAAAGGGAATGAGTCAAGAAAATCAATTATGGCAAATTAGACGTCAATTATTTAACATTTTAGATGTGCAGACTTTAATTATTTAATATTTTAGGACATTATGCTTTGATTTTCTTTATGCCGTTTGTTGCTACTATTACACTAAATGTTATTGTTCTTTGCCTGACCTTGCCCTTTGAAGGTCTTGTTCCAATTTAATTTTTATTATTTTTTGTGATAAGATGTGAAAAGATGAAAGTCTGTGAGGTATTTGGGTGAGAGCTGAGACACAGATATGAACCACATCAACAAACGAGTGCTCCCTATAATACACTAAACCACGACATCACTTCTTACGCACACACATAATCAAGTACACGCAATATCACAGAAATATATTTACCAGTAATTCGCTAGATTACCAGATTTATGTAATCATTGGTCTTTTCCCTTCTATTGCATCTTTCTTCGTGTGGCAACTTGCACAGAGAAAGGGACCTTCCCAAGGCTTGGATCCAGGCCAGAAAAATAGGCCCGAGTTAACAGATAAACCCTCACCAGGGAGCTGATATGTAAATCCAAGCTGCGTCTAAATAATTTCAATCCATACATGCATGTGAACAATGTAAGTTTTTTTCATTTCCTTAGCATCAAGCACCCTGTCTGATCGAGTTATAACCTGACCCTCTCCACTGCAATTATTTAAAAAAATATTCAAGAAAAAAGTTGTTAATAATAACTAGAGTCGATAAGAGCAGCTAGAACAAACAAATTTTATAAGGAAAATTTTGAATTTCTTTTTTTTATTCTTCAGTAGAGAAGAAAGGAAGATAACGTGTCAGTGGCAGAATCTTTTGAAAGATTTCTAATTTCTTATTAACAAAATCAAGTTGGTAATTATTAGAAGATATCCTGGCATTTTTCAGAGTTATGATTAGGGCTGGGGAAACATACCGTCATACGGTCATACCGTACTTACCGTACCGAAAAAAATACTGAAATACCGTACTTTAAGGTATACCGGCATTTTCGGTAAAGTATGATACCTTACCGAGATATTTCGATAAGGTAACGATATAGAATTTTAAAAACCGAGGTATACCGGCGTATACCGATACCGACGGTATACCGAATTTTTAAGGTATATACCGTTGGTTCGGCATATATCGTTATTTCAACATATACCGTTGTACTGGTATATACCGTTGTATCGGTATATACCTTTGCTACGGTATATACCGTTATAACGGTATAACGGTATATACCTCATCAACGGTATATACCTTTGCTACGGTATACCGCACCAACGGTATATACCGATATACCTTTAATAAGTTTTTAATATTTTATACAATTTATATTAATTATAAAAACATGATAGATATATAATACTTATTAAATATGTTCTACATTTATAAATATCTAGTAAATTTACAATATCAAACACTTATAATTAATCTTATATTATACGTAATGTATAGTAATTCTAAATATGTTCTTAATTAATAATTAGTAAATAATTCTTTCGATTTCTAAGTAAATGATTTGAAATTTGTAATATATAGTAAGTTTTTAATATTTTATACAATTTATATTAATTATAAAAACATGATTAATATATAATACTTAGTAAATATGCTCTACATTTATAAATATATAGTAAATTTACAATATCAAACACTTATAATTAATCTTATGTTAAAAGTAATGTATAGTAATTCTAAATATGTTCTTAATTAATAATTATTAAATAATTCTTTCGATTTCTAAGTAAATGATTTGAAATTTGTAATATATAGTAAGTTTTTAATATTTTATACAATTTATATTAATTATAAAAACATGATTGATATATAATACTTAGTAAAGATGTTCTACATTTATAAATATATAGTAAATTTACAATATCAAACACTTATAATTAATCTTATGTTAAAAGTAATGTATAGTAATTCTTAATATGTTCTTAATTAATAATTAGTAAATAATTCTTTCGATTTCTAAGTAAATGATTTCAAATTTGTAATATATAGTAAGTTTTTAATATTTTATACAATTTATATTAATTATAAAAACATGATCGATATATAATATTTAGTAAATATGTTCTACATTTATAAATATATAGTAAGTTTACAATATCAAATACTTATAATTAATCTTATGTTATACGTAATTTATAGTAATTCTAAATATGTTCTTAATTAATAATTATTAAATAATTCTTTCGATTTCTAAGTAAATGATTTGAAATTTATAATATATAGTATGTTTTTAATATTTTATACAATTTTATTAATTATAAAAACATGATTGATATATAATACTTAGTAAATATGTTCTACATTTATAAATATATAGTAAATTTACAATATCAAACACTTATAATTAATCTTAATTTATACGTAATGTATAGTAATTCTAAATATGTTCGTAATTAATAATTAGTAAATAATTCTTTCGATTTCTAAGTAAATGATTTGAAATTTGTAATATATAGTATGTTTTTAATATTTTATACAATTTATATTAATTATAAAAACATGATCGATATATAATACTTAGTAAATATGTTCTACATTTATAAATATATAGTAAATTTACAATATCAAACACTTATAATTAATCTTATGTTATACGTAATTTATAGTAATTATAAATATGTTCTTAATTAATAATTAGTAAATAATTCTTTCGATTTCTAAGTAAATGATTTGAAATTTGTAATATATAGTACGTTTTTAATATTTTATACAATTTATATTAATTATAAAAACATGATCGATATATAATACTTAGTAAATATATACTCTACATTTATAAATATATAGTAAATTTACAATATCAAACACTTATAATTAATCTTATGTTATACGTAATGTATAGTAATTCTAAATATGTTCTTAATTAATTATTAGTAAATAATTCTTTCGATTTCTAAGTAAATAATTCAAAATTTGTAATATATAGTAAGTTTTTAATATTTTATACAATTTATATTAATTATAAAAACATGCTCGATATATAATACTTAGTAAATATGTTCTACATTTATAAATATATAGTAAATTTACAATATCAACCACTTATAATTAATCTTATGTTAAAAGTAATTCTAAATATGTTCTAAATTTACAATATCATATTTTATAAATATATAGTTAATTTACAATATCAAACACTTATAGTAATGTATAGCGATTCTAAATATATTCTTAATTAATAATTAGTAAATAATATTAATTCATAATATTTTATGGAATTTATATTAATTATATTAATATATCACATTGATTAAGCAAACACATAACTCACGACATAACAAATAAAAAATTAATAATACAAACGTTTATTAAAGTTTAAATTTATATATTGTATATTTAATTATATTAATCTAAAATAAAGTGGTTTACTAATTTTTAATGATTCTTTTACAGATACAAATGGTAATCAAGATGGCACCCAAACTTTCTCTACCGTTTCCACTTAGTCTTTGGTATAACTTGAAAAGTAAGATTATGTTCTTATATACTTTACTTTTTCATTTTATATGTTGTAATTTGTAACCAAAGTACTAATATAATTTTTAATTTTGCAGGTTTCTTGAGATTCAAATTTGAAGATTATATTAGTTTTTGAGAAATATTATAGACTCCATTTATTTCTATTTCTAGTATTTGTTGGGATATCATATGGTTGTTTTTATTTTAATTGTTTTTTTGGAGTGTTAAATTTGAATTATTATATATGTTTTGTTTTATTGGAGTTTAATTATCGTGGTATGAAAATATTTATTTTATTTTGACGAATTTTGATCGTTATTAGGGGTATTTTATATATTTAGTAAATATATGAGATAATAGGATAAGGTATACCGATGTCGGTAAGGTATACCGACCTATAAGGTATACCGATATTGGTAAGGTATACCGATGTCGGTAAGGTATACTGAAATAAAGGTACGGTAAAGGTATGTCATTTCTTCATACCGAACTTAAGGTATACCGTTGGAAGGTATACCGAACCTTAAGGTAAGGTAACGATATGGATTTTCTTCATACCGTACAAGTAAGGTAAGGTAAAAGTATGATGAAAAAAGTAAGATATACCTTACCGTCCCACCCCTAGTTATGATGATGATATGTGCACTGTTTCTTGAAAATAATAATGATGGGGATGACCACTACAAATGATAACAAGAAAATGAGTAATTATATATAATTATACAACCAAAACCAAACAAAATACCATAAATGTAGGATATCTGCAACTTGTGATGTTTAATTAAATTTCTGGCACTGAATTTCATTGTCTCAAGCATGGACGTCCTTAATTAATTACCTTATATATGTGTGTGTGTGTTTTTATTCTGCCACCATATATCTTCCTTCAATATCTATCTATCTTTCCCAAAAACGTCACCTAATGTAGAGGCAGAGCTGCCCCCATCACCATTAGTTGACTCCCTTTTAAATAATAATCACATTTTTCTTCTACTAATTTTCATATTCCTTTCTTCTCCTAATTAAATTTGCAAAATTTGGCATTTTTAATTCATATTAATAAGAACCATACTCTCGTGAACATATGACTTATAGTATCTTTAATTACAAATGAATTAATATAATTAACTGCGTTTTGATGTTATTATATTTGTGGATTCAGGTATACATTGGTTTTAAGGGGGGACAAAGGAAAAAATCCATTCACTCTAGAAAATCATAGACTCACCAACAAACTTTCTACTATTTCATTCTTATGCACATTCTCAACTGAAAAATAAAATAAAAAAGATCATTAAGACAGAGGATCCAAGTAAATAAATACAGTTTGGCAAATATCACAACTTTATTGTCAAATCAAACCAACCTAATCTTAACTGCTGGAAATAATTTAACATTCGAACAAATAATCTAGAAAATATTAATGTAGTGTGATAAGTCAAATAGCCTAAGTTAAGAATACTACTTATAAGCATATACAATTCAGATAAAATCAAATCACCTGAACAAATGTTTTTGAGATGAGCAGCACAATTACCTAACCACCAAATCAACCAAATAAAGCATCGTTTCTCAGCTCAAATCACAAAATTCGTTGACATTAAATTGAACACAACCAATCAACAAGCACAAATATATTTTATACTCCCCAACCTAAATTCAAAATCTGAAAAGGCTGCTGAAAAATCTAGGTATACCAAAACGAAAATCAAAATAAGAGAGAGAGAGAGAGATAGAGAGAGAGTTAAACCTGGTTGGTCGGTCAGCTACGTTTCTAGTAGGATAGCGGGGGAAGATATAGTTAAACCTGGTTGGTCGATCGCCGTTGTTAGAGATCGAGAGGTGCGGCACCGGTGTTTCTCTGCTAAGGTTTTGGGGTTGTGGCGGGTTGGAGACTTGCGAGGGAGATGAAAGTGATTTGGTAAATTTGAACTCTTTGATACAATGGACCATTCTATTTTTTTTATTTTGGAATAAAATAAATATTTATATATAATGGTTTCTCATAAACCGTAATATATGCCATGTATCATCCATATATAACGCTTCTTAGTAAACTGTTATAAAATAAAAGGCCATACTTAACGGTAACTAACCGTTATTAAATAAAATACGCACATACGTAACGGTTTCACAAAAAACCATAATCTATAGTCTCCGTACGACACGCACATAGGTAACGATACTATAGATACCGTCATGTATACTACACACATACATAACGGTTTAATTATAATCGTTACATATATGAGTGTTTACACGCACATACATAACGGTTTTTTAAAAAACCGTTATTTATACACAGTTCGTAACGGTTTTATATTAAAACCGTTATGTATTTAGTGTTATGTATCAGCGTTTTTTTAGTAGTGACAAGAGAATAACATCTAGACAAAACTAATCCGTATCATCATCCCTCCTTCTCATGCAATCCAGTTTCAGGAAGCCAATGACTCGACAAAATCAAACAATTTTTTTTTAGAATAATAAAAACTTGCAAAAACCAAAAACCAAAAACACATTTGATCAAGTTTGCACATTTCTTCATCCAAAAACACATACGAGCATATGCACAGATTAATCACAAGAGAATAACAACTCTCCCCCCACACTTAGACAACACAGTCTCCTCACTGTGCAGAAGAGAAGAGTGACAAAAGAAAAAAAACGATATAAAAGCAATAAAAACAACTGTACAGAGGGGTATAGAGGGCTTCCTGTAGAGTAGTCATGAAATGGGAGGGCATCAAGCCTGCTTTCAATCCGGCGCTCCAGCTCAGTCGCCCAGCTTGGCATATGATGCTCAAATAGCTCCTTGAGCTTGGCAAGGGTAGGATCATGGGAGGAGCCTGAAGAAGGACCTGCACTTTCTCTTTTGCTTTTTTTTTATAATAAAACTAACAAACGAAAATAAGCGAAATAAATAAACAAAAAAAACAAAATAAAACAAAAGTAAAATAAACGTACATATACAAAAATAAAATAAGAGAAAATAAAAAGAATGAAATAAAATAAAACAAAAAGAAAAGCAGGTAAAAGCATGGGTTGCCTCCTGAAAAGTGCCCTTGTTTTTCATCCGAGGCTCGACATAATCAGAACTCGATCACGTGATAAATTCGAGGGTATCCAGATCTACCCCGTCGAGAGTAGTAGTCTCCATCCCCGCACTTTTATGCTTCTTCAAAAGCTCGACCAACCTTGCTTCTTCCTCTTTGCAAAGAGCATTGTTCATGATGACAGGTAGCATGCCCTGCTCTCTCAGAAAAACATATTTCAGATGCTCTGAAAGCACCTTCAATTCCAACATGGGCGCTTTCACAATAGATGGCAAAATCAGCTCTGAGTTGGTCGGTATGGGCATACTGTGTGACAGATGCCGAGAGGGAAACTCACTGGTAGAATACAGCTGCATTATGACATCTCGAATCTCCTCATCTTCTTCTGTTATTGCAGCGGTTTCAGTCGGCCCACCAAAAAATACATGTTCCAACCTATCTTCCCTGAAATTATTCTCAACAAAATTTTCAACCAAATGATATACAATATCAACCATATATAAAGCTTCAAGGTCCTCAACATGCTTCATAGCTTCAAAAATATTAAATGTAACAATATCACCATCAAATTCAAAGCTAAGCATTCTCTTATCAACATCAATTTTTGTTCTTGCAGTTTTCATGAATGGCCTTCCTAAAAGAATCAAAGATGTATGTGCTGAAAAGGAATCATCCATGTCAACAATGTAAATGTCCACAGGGAAAATCAAATCATTAACTTTAACAAGAACATCTTCAACCACACCTTGAGGATATGCATTAGACCTATCGGCTAACTAAATGATAACATGAGTTTCTTTCAAAGGACCTAATTGCAATTCCTTATACATAGACAAAGGCATAATACTGATAGATGCGATTAAATCTAGCATGACTCTCTCAACTTTTCTACTGCCAAATGCAGGAAATAGTAAACATACCATGATCCCTACATTTTTGTGGTAATTTTTTTTAATGACAGCAGAAACATTTTCCCCAACTTTAATCCTCGCATGTTTCCCATACCGCATCTTTTTAGTACAGAGTTCTTTCAGAAATTTTGCGTACCTGGGAACTTTTTTGATGGCATCAATCAAAGGTAAATTAATTTCTACCTTCTTGAACAGCTCGATGATGTCCTTTTCATCATCCTTCTTTTTGTTTTGAATCAACCTGGAAGGAAAAGGTGCTATAATCAACGATTGAGAATTAGAATTTTTTGGTTCAACACTTACCTTAGGTGGAAGAGGCACGATAGATTGTTCTTCCTCTTCTCCGGATTCTTTTTTCGGCACTTCAGTGTGCTCTTCCGGCTCCTTTTCTTTCTTCTTAGACTCCAACTCGGCTAATTCCTTTCCACTTCGTAAAGTGACAGCGCGAACATTCACTTTTGGATTCTGCTCCATTTGAGAGGGCAGTTTGCCTTGATTTGTCTGCATCTTATTCATTTGAGTGGCAAGTTGGGTGATCTGTGTGCCCATACTCCCCAGAGCGGCTTGCGTCTCTTGTTGGAAGGCTTTTTGGCTCTGTGTCAGACTGTTCACAAGTGCACTGCTCTGCTCCAGACATTTCATGATGTCATTTATGCTTGGTGCAGCACGGTTGGTATGGGCATACTGACCACCCTGCGGCTGCCTCTGAGGCAAAACTCCATGCACATTCTGATCTGGCTGCTTCCATCCGAAATTAGGATGATCCATCCAACCTGGGTTATATGTGTTTGAATACGGATCATAATTCCTCCGTCTTTGGGCATCATATTCTGCATCGCCGTACCCATAGCAGGCTTGCTCGGTTAGAGACTCTTGCAAGGTGGGACAAGCATCAGTGAAATGGCCGGTCTCCAAGCAGACTCCACAGCGGATGTTCTGCGTCTATGCCATAGCTAGACCTCAGACTAGAGAAGTCAGAGCATCGATCTTTTCATTAACACCGGAGCTGTCTACTCGTTTAACTCCCTTCATAGGTCGATATCGGTCATCGTCCTCATCCTCATACTGCTGACCTCCAGAAACCATGTCGATGATGAGCTGCTTCACTTTTGCTAGAGTGTTGTTAGTCAGCGATCCTCCACTAGTACCATCAATAATTATTCTGTCAAGAGTTGACATGCCATGATAAAATTAGTTAGTGAGCAACTGATATTCAGAGAAACCATGGTCCGGACATTTACGGCATAATTATTGGAATCTCTCCCAGTAGTCTGCTAGACTTTCATTCTGCTTCTGCTTGATGCTACTGATTGCCATCCTCAAATTTGCAGCCCTGGACTCTAGAAAAAACTTGCGTAAGAATTGTTCCTCCAACTCATTCTAGGTGGTAATCGATCCAGATGGAAGATCAAATAGCTAATCTCGAGCCCTGTCTTGCAAAGTATGAGAAAAAGTTAGTAATCTCAAGCTATCGAAAGAAAAACCTTGAGGGCGAAGAGTAGAGCAAACTAAATCAAACTCGGCTAAGTGTTTATATGCACTCTCTCCAGGAAAATCACCATACTTGGGTAAAACCTAATTGAAACCAGGTCATATCTCAGAATTATTCGCAATCGTAGGGAGCATGATATAAATAGATCGATTGTTTCTATGGCGACCTAGCTCCCTGATTTAAAGCTTATGTTTAGGTTCATGGTTAAGAGCCATGTCTTCTTCAAAAATCTGATCAACATCAAATCTTGTTGGTTCAGGTGTAGACGCCTCTTTAGACTCTTTTGCAAGCTTTTTTAACCTCCGTAAAGTTCTCTCCTGCTCTGGATCAAACACTAAGCTTCCTTTTTGTAAGGATCGAGTCATGCACTGGAAAAAAAAAACAAAATAAAAAGAAATGGCAAACTGAAAATATTAGAATAATCACTGCTTAAAAACTGACCCCTGGCAACGGCACCAAAAATTGGTGCGTCATTTTACACAAAAAATAATCCAACCGACAGTCGGTATGCCCACACTACCCAAAACAGTGGCGAGCAAGATCGTCTCCCAAAGGATCGGTGAGAATTATTCAACACTTCAGCCTGCAGTAACCAAACTTTCCACATGAATTTTTCTGTTATAACGCAAAAACTAAAGTAAAGCAAATAACCAGAGAGTTGTTTTCTTAACAGATATAAAAGTATTTCAGCTTCCAATTAACTCCACCATACCTTAATTATTTTGATCCTCGATGCAAAGATAATTCCAATTAATGCATGCCAACCAGTTATAGCCACCGAAGACACTTCTGATGTAGCCTAATTTCTCCTTAGTTTCTCGATAATCAGGAAAACACTTCACCAATTATTTTCCTAATCAACTGACAACCATAAGAGACACTCTATAGATTTAATGAGCCGACATCTTTGAGCACTAGAGAAACCCGATTCAAAACCAATAGACTCTGACACAAGACCGTTGAATTAAGATTGTTCTTCTCTCGATTCTGAAGAATCGTTGTACCACTAATTAAACTTAAACCACAATCACAGATGGCCAGTTTAATTGGCTACTAATTAATTCTGAACTACTAAATATTCAAGACTACCTAGCAGAGCCGAAACAATTAACAACTTTAAACACAGAGAAAAACAGATACGTGCAATTAATTAAAGCAAAATGAACGATTAGATCTCACAGAATAATTACGCCAGGGCTTCGTTAATCTTCACCGGAATAAAGCGAGCTTAGCTCGAATTCATAACTGGATTTGAACTACAATAATTGTCTGAGCAATCACGATGAAAAGGAACGATGTTTGAAAGATAAAATCTGCTGCCAAGAAAACACGTCTGGTCTATGGGGTGAGATATAAGGATGTTTCCTACTCTCTCTAATATTCCTTAAGTACAATAGTTTAATTAAGGAAATAGAGCCCTAACCGTAATCTAACAAGGAAAGAGATAAATATAGAGTCCAAAAGCTGTAAAACTCTAGAAGCATCGCGTCCAAGCCTAAGATCTCAAGTAATCCGCGTTCCAGCCCAAATTCCGCATGCACAGTAGCCTAGCAGCTGTTATCTCGGCACCCCTTCCAAGCGGTATATCCATACTGCGTGCTTTCCAGACTCTTCCAGATTTGATTCACTTTTCTCGATTGCAAAATCTCCACAATCTTGGCCAAATCCTTCACATTTGTGTTAATCACCTGCAATCACTTCACAAAACACATTTTCTTCCACAAAACATGATTGTAAAGCAATTAACACACCAAAACAATACCCAAAATGGCTCAAAATACATATGCAAAAATATCCCAATCATCGTGCTCCAGAGGCTAATTTTGTTGTGAATGGTCGGAATTATGATAGAGCATATTATCTCACTGATGGTATTTATCCTTCATGGGCTACATTTGTCATGTCAATTCCTTCTCCATCAATTCAAAAGCACAAGTTGTTCGCACAACAACAAGAGGCTGCCAGAAAAGATGTTGAACAAGCATTTGGAGTTCTACAAGCTCGTTTTGCATTTCTTCGACATCCTTGTCTTGTTTGGGACAAAAATTTGATGGGAAGAATTATGATGGCTTGTATCATCATGCACAATATGATAGTAGAAGATAAACGAGACACATATCAAAACTATTATGATCCAATAGAATTTTTCATGGATGGTGCGCAACAAGATGACTCTCAACCTTTTCAATACTCAACAGAACGCATTGCGAGTTTGTCCTCGTATATAACTAATAGGGCACAACTTCACAATAGAGATGCTCATGTGGCGCTTAAAAATGATTTAATTGAGCATATATGGTGAAAATTCGACATTAGTAATTAAATATGTAGTTTACACATTCTTGGATTATAATGTCTTTTGTTTGTCTTTTTAATATTTGTATTTCATCTATTGTAATCTTCGCATTATAATTGAGTTTATTGTTTAATTGAAGTGTATGAGGAATATATTATTATTATTATTATTATTATTATTATTATTATTATTATTATTATTATTATTATTATTATTAATTATTTAAAATATAAAATAATTTAATAACTTTAAAATATGATAAAAAAATAATTATTATTAATAGATATTAATAAAGAATCAAATAAAATATTTATTTTTGGATTGGAGAGGATTGTTGATAAAGTTGAAAGATTGTGGTTTTAGATTGTTGAGTTGATTGTGTAGGTGGAGGAGAGAGAAATGATTATTTTATTGATAGATTGGATTGGTGGAGATTGTGAATGGGGGTAGTCTAACCTGCATGCAATGTATGCTCATCCAATAAATGCGACTTTTTATGATAAAACAAAAGGGCAAAAATATCTTCAAAAACTTCCAATTTTTCAAATCTACTCTTTAAAAATGAAATAGCAATATCAACTATCCAAAAAAAAGGAAAATAAAAAATGATGAGACTAGATGAGATAAGATGGTATGATGATGTTGTTTGAAGTGCCATAGTTATGTTGCTCAAACGATCTCGGCGTGATTATATCATCGGCTTCCATCCGCAGCAAATGCGTGCATTCTGGCTAAAATGTTGTTGACAACGATGGATGATGATGAGCATCATTGCGATTTCCATTCATGCAGTAAACCAACTTCTTACACTAGAACCCATGGCTATGGACCCGAATCCGCTATTAAGGAACAATTTCTATTCCAAGTGAAATTCCCTAGTATATAAAAGAGTGAAAAAGTTCGTTGTTGTGGAATAATAAGAATTCATATCTTGATGATTGAGCCTTTGAATCTTTTGTGAATGATGAGAATATTGTGAGCAAGAGCGATCTTAATAGTTGCTCAGTTGAGGTAATGAACTAGGGTGGACCTCATTCAGTGGCAGAGCCACATTGGAACAAGGGGTAACACTTGTACCCCCAATTTTTTTTTAATTTTTTTAGTATATAATATATATATATATATGTGTGTGTGTGTGTGTGTGTGTGTGTATCTATTTTGTTATTAGAGACTATTAACTAAGATCATAAAGATGAAAAAATAAAGTAATGGTCGGGTACTTTAATTGAGATGTGGTGAATAATGTTATCACAAAAAAAAGGTGGTGAATCAATATCCCTTTAATAACATTAGCAATAAAACCATTAATTTGTGACTCTCTATCTTACTCCTCTTTAAATCTTATACATTTATAAAAATATAAGAACAAGACATATACAATTATTCAAGTCTTCAAATACAACTCATAATAATTTCAAAAATACATCAAGATTTTAAATTAAGAAGTGCACTAACAACACTCTCGAGTGGATGTTATTTTTTTCTTTCATTCTTGACTTTTTGTGTGTGTATTAATAATTAAATTTCTTAATTCTTATTTATGTTTAGTGTTGCTTACATATTTATTTATTTATTTATTGTGTAATAATAATTTCAATTAAACTAGGGATTTGTGTTTAAATTAAAAATTTAAGTTTATATACATATGGTTTGAATTTTACAAGTATGAAAGGGATTTGATTTTGAATTGAGTGGACTTAGATAAATGTATTGTTATCAGGCAACACGTTAAATGCTATGAAAGCTGAGAAAGAATGCTATGAAATATGGTAATTATTGCTTATGTAGCACCGATTAATATTTAATATAGTCAAATTAATTGTCATTCAGAAAAAGAAAAAAAAATTATATAATTGCAGCCTACTCAATATATTTTCATTGTTCCCCATAAGTCGTCAATTTACATAAATCAAACGATAAATTAATAAATACCAAGTAATCACAAACTTTCATATTTGACTCATTGCTTATATAGAATGGATTCACTGCTTAATACATTCAATTTCATTATCAGCGAAAAACAAGAATTAAAACTCATTCATATATAGAACATATATTATGGAACAAAAATTAAAATGGCCTTCTTGAACCATTGCTTATATAGCACAGATTCAATGCTTTCTACTTGAAAAAAAATGGCCTTATATAAATAGTAGCATGTTGTTGTTTATTCACTCAAGGTTATATTTTCTACTTGAACAAATCAGTCACACTAAATTGATGGTCGCCGTAGGCACCGCTGTAAACCGTACTAGTGATTTTGACAATTTCATCTTTGTGGACATTGTATTCTGAAGGAAGTATTGCTGCATAATATTTGATATGCAAACACCTCAACTGTGCATCATTGCCCTTTTTTAGGCAACAATTCCATATTTTCACGTTCCCCCCTTGTACATTGACAAGCCCATTTATTCTATGTATTTTAGAGTCTTTTTTATTAGATTAAATGTCCTTCGCCTGGTGTTTTGAGTCAGAAAAAGATCAGGTTTGTGAAAAATGTAAAATAAAAGAAAGAATCTTGCATGGAGGGCATTCTGATGCCTAAATACGATGACATGAGCATGAGGGAACCTTCATTGTACTAAGCTCAAAACAAAGAGATTTCTTGAAGAGCCTATCACAATTCAGATCTTGAGAACTATTATCATACCCACAAGACTTACGCAGATTCTCGTAAAGGTAGATCCAGTAAGGGCACAATGTCAAATCTAGAGATAGTGAAAAGATTCAAGATCTTCAAGATTTGATTGGTTAAACAAAGAAAATGTTATCAGAAAGGATATTACAAATCCAATAGAGATATTTTAAGCTATCTACAAGATCTATGTTTTTCAAAAGAAACTTTCCTTTCATGGGCATGCACTAAAAGATAGAATCAAATCCTTAAAAATTCGAGATTTGATCACACTTATAAGGAAATAGAATCTCCCTGCAAGAAAAGTTCAATTCAAAAAGTTGATGGAGCCGCTGTGGGCATAAGACACCCATGCAAATTTAATCCAGGAAGAATGTAGAGCTACTGAGGGCATTACAGAAGCAAAAAATGAAGGTCTAACCTACTCACATAATTGTATTTATGATGTTTTAGCATGAAACTGATCACATATTAACATGGTATATATGAAATTTTAGAATGATCCGTAACTCATATTAGCATTGCTTTCATGATGTTTTAGCATGATACTCATAACTTAAGAAGATTGGTATCGGTATATTTACACCAAATATTATAGAAACTTTAAACAATCGTAACTTACTCGACTATAATTTTACTCGTAATATCATATGTATTGTCCATTCATTTTAGAATAGTTATATGTTTATAATATTAATATATTGCTTTCATTTGAGCATTGTGAAATTGCATGAGAATAACATGCAAATTTACTCGTAATAGCATGTGTATTATTCATTTATTTTAGCATAGTTATATGTCCACATTATCATTATATGACTTTCAGTTTAGCATGGAGAAATTGCATGAGAATACATGTAAAATTTACTCGTAATAGAATATGTTGTTCATTAATTTAGAATACTTATATGTCCATATTAATATTATATGACTTTCATTTTAGCATCATAATACTTCCATTTTAACATAACAAAATTTCAATTTGTTATGTTTATCTGTTAATTGTCTCAACATAATCATTGAGAAGTAGTTCTAGAGCAACCTTTCGACTTCAATTCTTTTATTTTTGATTGTCTCGATCAATGAGTAGATGGAAATTGGTATGTTTGTGATTTGATGAAATTGGAAATTACCGATGAGGATTCATGGATTTATGAGGTATCGAAATTTTCTTCAAATTTTTCGATTTTTTATATTGATGATTGAGCATGGTGATTGTTGATGATGAGAATTAATAGCATAGATTGATAATTTGTTGGATTTATTTTAAAAGAACCTGCGAGATTTTGAGTCATGATTGTAATTTTATATTTTTAGCATGGTTTATTTTCTTCGGTATGTCTGTTATGTAGTTAATCTCTATAACTTGCTCTAGTTTTTATCTTGAGGCTACATAGTTTCCTTGGATGGTAAAAATAATGTTAAGCCATCTTTGTTAATATTTGATTTTTCCTAAATTATTTAGCTATCTCTAAAAGATTCATAGTCAGTCTGTTTGAGCTTTTAGCTTTTTCTTTAATAGTCAGGGGATTGATGAATTTCATATTTAGATATATGGGAATTTTTGGTATTGTTCAATGGTGCAAAAATTATTATCATGCTGTAAATAGTTGTTGTGTTGTGAAAAATATTATGGAGTCTTACAGGCTTTTTTGAATATATATATATATATATATATATATATATATATATTCAAAAAAAAAAGTAAAAAAAATATATAAATAAGAGCATAGAAGATCCATTCAGTATTGTGTTCTATTTATCTATTAAATTCAACATGCACTATATTGGTGATTTTTATTTGATGTTGGAAAGGGAGAAGAGAACTAAACAAGATGTAATTTTACTGAGATTTGTCAAGAAGCTGATGATTTTTGGGAAATGATTGACACTAGCTAATTCAAGAATTTTTTTGGGATAAATCACTCAGCCATATTTTGGCTACTTGTCTAAAGAGCTGGCATTACAACCAACATAAAGTCATTTTTGGTTTCCAGTTCAAGTTTTACATTTTAGTAGTGGAAAGATAGACAATTTGCAAGTTTATGGTGGATTGCTGTATTTTCTGATTTTGAGAGTTACACCTTATACACTGGAGTGTGGAGTGATTTTTGATATTTACCTTTCAAGAGGTTGGTAATTCTAATAAATTTTGATTTATGTCCTATTAGTTTTATCTGTCTAATCTTTCCATATTCAGTTTGACGCATTTGGAGAGAATTCGAGACAAGTACTTTGATCATTACATCATATCTTTTCTTTTTGTGTTCTTCATCGTTGCTCGGGACTAGCAACAATTTAAGTTTGGGGGCCTAACAACTATGTAGTTTACATAACTTTTGGATATGAATTGATGATATTTGTATTGCTAAGTTATGTATTTTGTATAGTTTTTGTGTTTTATTTGTTATTATTTGGAGTTGTTGATGTGTTTGCTAATTTTGGAGTAATAGTTGCGTATTTGTTACATAATTGAAGCAAAACAGTTAAACATGGGCATGAAGAGTTGAAGAAGAATTTAAATAGGTTATTAGGCTTAATTAAATACTTAATTAAACCCTAATGGACTGGATTAAATGAGCAAATCCAGTGAAAATCCGAGGCTCAGTGCAAAAATAGCTTGGTCGACCCAGAAATCTTTGGTCGACCCTAGCTAGTGCAATTTGTTAAGGGATGGGTCGACCCTGTGCAAAAATACTCATCTAGGTCGTGTGAAATATTTCACTCGATCCATGTGTTCGGGTCCACAGGAGTGCGATTTTTTATCTCCAATTCAGGATTTTAAACCTACATATTTAAAGCTTCCACTTAATACACGCCCCAGATATTACCACGTATCATCACATACGCATTACAGAGACACAAAAGAGTGGAGAAAAGAGAAGAAAAAGACGAGTGCTTTCATCTATTCAGGAGGTAGTGACAAGGCTGCTAGAGATTGGGTGCCACTGCAGAAGGGACAAAGATAGCTGAAATATCCCGTGTTATTCCCTCGTATTATTCGGCTTATTTATTTATTTTATCATGAACACCTATAATCTAGTTTTTATTATTTATTTAATTATGTCAAGCTAAATTTCTAGCTAAGGTTTAGGGATTGGATGTTATGGAATTTATTCATATGATTTCATTACTTTTTTCTTATTATCTCTCGGGGCTTAATTTTTATGAGTTTAATTTGATCTTGCATGAGTGCCTGATCACCATTTGTGCATGTTAGTCGATTAATTTGATGCATTCACTAAAGAAGAATTAATTGCTAGAAAGATAGAATTCAAGTTATGTGTGCTTAGAAGTATCGACCCAGTGAACAAGTATTGTATAGGGTTCAATAAATCTTCGTGTGCTTGATTGGGAGTAATGACATGTGTGAAGAACTGACCAAGTGAAGTGTATGATCATTATGTCTATGTTATGGTCTATGCCTTAAGAAGCAACCTGATAACAAACCAGTGATTGCCCACCATTGATAAATTAAAGGCTAAGTCGGGTTGCAAGAATCAATGTGTTAGTGTTATGCTTTGTACTAAACTGTTTATCAAGTGTTGTACTTTGCACTTATATTAGTGTATGATTGTCATTGATCTTTATAGCATTAATCAACATTAGAGTATTTACGTTTTTCAAGTACACACGCTGTTCTGGACAACGTTCGCAAGAATTTACAAGAACATGAACTGAACTTCAAGAAGATAGGTGAAGCATGAAGACATGACTGAGCTAAAGATAAAGACAATTGTGTATCGAGACACAACTGAGATTATTCAACACACTGAGTAATGCCGGCTAGCTTGAGTGATAGCCAGAAGTCAGTTTATGAACATATAAGTCATTCCGCTGTGCTACCTGAAGTAAAGGTTCAAGATCTGCAATGTTTATGGCAAATTTCTTGAACATTTACATGAACATCTTTTGTCCAGATTGTTCTTCCAAGATCATTGAAGCTGTTCGAAGTTTGTCAACCAAGCAGAGATTCAAGATCATTCTAGAAGATGCCTTAATCAGCTTGAATAGCACGTGACTGAAGAAAAGGTAAAAATCTAGAGCTGAAAGATTTCTAACAAGGAAAATCCGTGGATCAAGGTTTAATTAAGAAAGTTTACTTATTAGATTCCAAGTAGGATTAGGACTCATGAATTCCATATTTAGACTATAGATTGTTCTATAAATAGCTTGGGATCAGAACTTGTTAGATACACAGAAATATCTAAAGTGGAGATATTCTGCAAGAGCTCTAAAATGTTTAAAGAGTCACATTAGTTTCAATTGTGAGTTTAGTGTTCTAGTTATCGTGTAGTGAAATACTTTTCATACACTATCAAAAGGTTCTCGGGAGAAAATACCTTTGGGAACTAGATAGAGAGAGTGTAGGTTGTGAGGGGATCTCATGATTCAGTTCATCAAAAGAGGGTGTACGGATAGAACGAGTATCGAGTTACGGGAGGTCAATTGTGTGTAAAATCCCAAATAAACATTGAATTGGATTAGTGTATTATTTCTCATGAACCTGACAAGTCTACCTAATGTAGATTTATCAACTCATTGTGTATTTTACTTTCTACAATTTCAATTAAGTTCATAATAACGTTCTTGCACATTATTGTGAACTTTATCTAGACGATAAAATTAAGATTAGTTTAATTAAGAACTAAATAAAAAGGTAAATAAACTAAAGGAACAATTTAACTAATGAGTTAGGCAACAAGTGAAAGAATACTTTATGGGTTGGCTTATATGGATTATTTAGTATAAGATCCGATTATCTAGGATGTTTGACTCTCGACTCAAGCTCACAAAGATGATCACTTAAGTATCCTAAAAATTTTCTCAAAATATTTAGAAATTAGGGCACAAAAATATGTTCATTGTCTCCATTCAAAGTTTAAAATATGCTTACCTAAAGCACCTAGGATCTAAAACTTAACAAATACCCTTAATATCTCGATTTAGGTGATAAATGCCCTTTTAATTTTTAAATTCCTATGTTGAAGCTCATCTTACGAATTATGAATCAACATACATGGTCATGCCATTTAATTACTAATTAGCTCTCACTAATTAACAATAAACAACATCCATACATAGCATGAATTGAAAGCATAAGCATGAATCATGAAACATTCAACATAAACATCAATTATATTTAACAATCCAAATAAATCCAACACCCAAGAGTATCAATGGTTTAGCTCCTCATTTTTACATAAGTAACTAAAATCACTACAAAGATAAACATGATTGAACAAGAATGAAAAGAGTAATTAAACTCGGAAGTGGAATTGGCCCTTCTCTTGCTTCAATCTTGCTCTTCTTTGCCCTTCATTCAGATACCCTTCTCTTCTCTTCTTCGAAAAATTCTCTTTATAGAAGTAGCTACAAATGAGGGGACTTGCCCTAATTTAAAATGAGGGTTTCTATATATAGTGGGAAGGAAATTGGGCATTAAAAATAATAGAAAAAGTGAGAAAAAGTCGAAAATTCAGAATTCAGGATTGGGGCGCCATACGGGCTCAATTGCGCCCCTATATATTATCGTTTAGCGCGTGCGCCATGGTCACGCCTCCGGATCATGACAAAAATAAAGATAAAATAGCCCCTGAATTAGAGCGTCACTTGCGCTAAACTCGAGTCATGCCTATGGGCGCGAGCACGGTGGTCATGTCTCCGCCGCTGCTCCGACACCTTTCACGATTTTGCTTCGTTCTCTCTCGTTTCTTGTCCGATTGAAGTGATTCAACTTGCAACAGGTTCCTAATTAAATCCTCTATATATCTTCCCATAGTATTAATTTCTCAAAATGTCATTGATTCATCCCCCATTTCTTGTACAACTCAAACATTAAAAAAAACTTGCAAACTGAGGGGTTAAACGCTCAAATTGGGTTAAACATATGTTAAAATCTTCAAATCACATCATTTAAATCTAGATAGGATGTGCCATAACAATAATCATCAAGTGACCATCAAAATCTAGGCCGGGGGAGGGATACATGAGTTCTTAGTTTTATGAAGAAATAGTTCTCATTTGAACCCTATATATATATATATATAGACCACAAATTAATTAACCTGCATCTGCCGACCAAATACTCATCCTTCATTTTCTTCATCCCATTATTCACCTTCATCTCCATCTCCATCTCCGCCTTCATCTCAATTCTTCTCCAACCACTTCTTACCCTAAAACACTCTTCAAATTTAAACATATGGATACATCACAAATTCATTCAATAAAATTAATTTGAATTTGTATTGTTTCTGAAAATGCAGAATACTCGATGCACACAGAGTTGTGAACAAAGTTGTGCTTGAAGATCAGACAACTTTTCATACGTTTGCAGCGGAAAACTTGTAACAAACAATGAATTTAAATTTCATGAGTTTATAAATTAATAATCTCGTGAAGTGCCTCAGGGCAAAAGGATTCACTAAACAATCAGGTGAATTACAAAAACACTTTGAGTAAAAAGGTCACAAAAACTAAAGACAATTTATCATTCCCTTCATAGAAGGTTATGACTAAAGTTGTCTTAACTATTGCTCGAAGATAACTATACTCTGAAACTAATGTAGATCTAATATATCTGAATCTATATCCGAAAGCACTAATTAATCACAACAGATTCGATTCCTATTTATACAAAATCTAAACCTTGGGCTTTACTCCAATCTAACCGCATGATCTTACTATGAGCCCATTATCTCCTTATCTTTTGCTCCAAGTAACCCAATCTCTTAGATTTTGTAACAACCCAATCTTGACTCATTCTTCCTTGATTTGGTCAACCACATGTGCTCCTAAATCTTCTCAACTGAAATTTCTTCCTGCACGCAACAACAAATAAAGAAAGACAAAATATATATATCTACAATAAAATTCCTAAATAAAAATCGACTTCAACAATCTCCCCCTTTTTGTCTTTCTTCTCAAAACCATTATAAATCAATCATATGAGCAACACAGTAATAAATAAACATAATTTGCTCCCCCTGAAACACATACTCAGAAACCTAAAGTTAAGAGCACAGTTGCTCCCCCTGTTAAACTAACTCCCCCTTTCACATAGCTCATTCAACGCAAAAACAAAACAGAATCATTATCAGAAAAACAGAACCCCCCAATCAAAATGTCAGAGTTAAAAGCAACAATAAATCCACAGACAAAACAAAGTTAAATAAACAGAGTGTTTTAAAATAAAAACATTCAGAATTTCAGATTTTGATCTTTGGCAGCATGTCCATGGCAACAGTCAGGTCAGCAGATCCCCCTTCTTCATCCTTCATCTTCATTAGCTCTGCTACTTCCAACCCCATCATCTCCTTGTTTGCTGCTACTGGTGACATCAAAGTTAACACCACCATCATCTCCCCCTTTTTAGGAAGAAAGCAAGCGTTGAAACTTCCTTCTTTGTTGATCAAACTTCTGTATCTGATCTGTGCAAAAGCTGATTTGTTCCTGCAAAACAGAAGCTGGAATAAAGTAGTGAGGACCAGAAGAAGCTGGAGCGGAAGTCTCTTCGTCAACCCAAGGCAGATCCACAACTCTTGAATCAGCCAGAAAAGCCTTCTGAACAATTTGAAGGATGATCCTTGAGGTGAGACTATCTCTCTTCTTTGGTTTGAACCCTTGATCAAGCAACAAATTGTAGATGAGAGAAGGCACAACCAATTTCTTGTTAGTTTTGGTCATTGCGACCTCAGCAATTGAGTTAAAAATGAGCTGACCCAAGTTCACCTTCTCTCCATTATAGATCTTGTAACGAAGACCGACATGCTCAAAAGGGACCACTGTGGAGTTTGAAGTGGGAATCCAGTTGCTGATAGAGATTTTATGAATGGTGGAGAATAGCGGCGTGAGAATAGATACAATCCAATTTGGCTTTTTCTGAGCATTCCAAATGTCTGCTCGTCCTCCAGTTAACACATTGGCTATCTTGACCTCCAAATCGTTATCAATCTCTTCATCCATAACAGCAACATTAGGGAGACCCAAAAGTTTCTTAATCCTCGCAGGAGTAACACTAAAAACTTCTCTACGCACAAAGACCTTACCATATCTCTTCGAAGAAGGATTTCCAAAATCAATGGAGAGATTAGCATAAAACAATCTCACAATTTCAGAAACATATGGTTTAGCATAAGTGACACTACCCCATAATTTTCGTTTCTTCAAAAAGGCAACCAGATTATACTCATTGAAATCCTTCCCATCAACAGCTCTATCATTAAGAATCTCCTTATTCTTAAAATACTCCCAATTTTTCTTAGTAGTTTTAGAATAGAAAAGAACTGAGTCGGCCTTAGGTACCTCGATATCTAACTCGGAGAGTGCAGCTTCTTCATCAGGATCAAGACAAAGCTTTGCTCTCTTTGGAGTTCTGCTCCCTTTGGCCTTAACTTTCAAAGGTGATGAAGACATGACCTTCCTCTTCCCTTTCTTAGAGACTGCAGAAACCGTCTCTGTCCCAACTTCAATCTCGACGTCTTCCACGCTCTCCTCCGAATCAGACACATGCACAGCTTGTGTCTTATCTAGAGAATCATCCTTTGAAGAGTCTTCATTTTCTGGTTCACTATTAATATCAATAGTGCCAACAGGAGTTTTCAAAGAACTAGAATAGTTCAATCGTCGAGAACGTTGGGGTGGAGGAATGGACTTTGTTGAGGCTGCAACCATTTTCTTCTTCGGTGGAGGTGAGATTGGTCTCTTTCGCGTCAACACCTCTTCCGATTTTTCTTGTTCAACCTCAGAAAATGGCACGTTAATTGGACCGCCATCATGACGATTCCCCCTCTTCATAGTGAAAAAGAGGGTCAATAGGTTCATCTTCTGGGAAAGCTAGGACTGGAGTGTCTAGGGGAGGCATAATGACACCGTCGGGAGCCAAAATTATAGCCTGAGAATTTTTCAGATCTGCAATTTGAGAAACCTCGGTCGTGTTCTCCGGAGTGGGCAAAAGCATGGGCTTGGACTGAGCTTCCGAACTACTTCCGATTTCAGGAGAAATTTCCATTGGAGCATTTCCTCGAGACGGCGAAAACACATGTGGCCGGAGCAGAGATGTTGAATCTAGAGAGAGTAGATGAAAAGGACTTGAGATGAGGGATTTAGAAGGAGTGAAAATTGGTTGAGGAGGAATGGAGGAAAGCCGGCGAATATACCCCGTAGCTTCAGGGTCGTTGAGAAGTTCTTGAATCTTCTTCATTTTTTCTTCATCCATGGTGAGAAAGATATAGAATGAAGAAGAGAATAGGAAGCGGAAGAGTCGTAAGGGTTTCTGGAGGGAGAAGACTGATGCTGTTTTAAACAAAGGAAAATTATATATATAACATAAAGAAACCGGCTTTCCTATGAATTAGGAACCAAATCATTAAAGATAAAGCCAAGAAAAATGTTAAAAATTTGAGTAAGATATGTTCCGGATATTTATCAACTGAATAGATTTATATATATATATATATATATATATATTAAACAGAATAAAAATTGCTACATCTGTTGTCAATCCAATAAAATCATTTAGTTAGAACAACATTTCTGAAAACATCATAGAAAATTATAAGAGAAAGGAGACAGATGGTGAATAGATGAATAACCAAAAGAATCTTGTGATCACCACTTATCTAAGATCTTTGATCTAGTTATATGGCTTTCTAAGAACAATCTCGGTTTCACCTTTAAAAAGGTTTTTACATCCTCAAATCTATCCCTTCTTAAAAATTGTTTATGAGATGACAGAAATATGACAACAGTCGAGACAACTTTTTTTCAAACAGAACATAAACCGAGAGATTTTCTCAATATTGAGAATCTCTCATAGCTCAAGGCCTTAGTAAACATATCAGCCAGTTGGTTTTCCGTACTAATATACTCTAATTTTAATATTTTCTTTTCAACTAAATCTCTAATAAAATGGTACCTCAAATGAATATGTTTGGACTTGGAGTGATGAACCATACTTATCTCAAATGATATAGACATTGCTTCCACAAACTCCTTCAAAGCTTTCTCACTTGTCAATCCAAACACTATATCATCGACATAGATTTGAGCTATCGTGAGTAAGTCTTTTTCTTTCTTGAGGAATAGTGTTCTATCGGCATGACCCCTGAAAAACCCAAACTCAAGCAAAAATTCGGTTAACCGACTATACCAAGCTCTAAGAGCTTGTTTAAGTCCGTACAACGCCTTATGTAATTTATACACATGATTTAGTTTGGTTGGGTCTTCAAAGCCCTTAGGTTGTTCAATATAAGCTTCCTCTTTTAGAATACCATTTAGAAAAACGGCTTTTACATCCATTTGATGAAGAGTGATGTTAAGATAACAAACAATAGCAAATAACAACCTAATGGACTCAATTCTAGCAACGGGAGCAAAAGTCTCATCATAATCAATTCCCTTTACTTGAGTATATCCTTGAGCAACTAAGCGAGCTTTATTCCTAATGATATTTTCGAACTCATCAGTTTTATTTTTAAAAATCCACTTAGTTTCTATCACATTTATTCCCAAAGGTCTAGGCACAAGTGTCCAAACTTTGTTTCTAATGAACTCAAGAAGTTCAGCTTGCATAGCACTTCTCCAAAATTCATCTTTTAAGGCTTCAGACACATTTTTGGGTTCGAGTGTGGACAAGAAAACAACAACACCAACTTTGTTAATCACACAAGATAAACATATCATTCTCACCATTTCCCTATAGTTAACTGAAGCTTTGCCCCTTGTCCTGATCCCTTCACGAACATCTCCGATGACAAGATCAATTGGATGATCTTTTCTGATCTTGCTTGACAGATCTCTCCTAATAATTTTCTAAACTTCTTCTGGGACTTCTGCTTCATTAGTATTGGCATTGGATCTAGTTTCTTCTTCAGATGCATCCACAGTTGTTTCTGAAGTTGTCACGACTTCAGTGTCAGCACTTTTTCTTCAATGGTCTTTTCTGTACTTCCTTGTATCTCAATCAGACCATCAGTATTTTCTTCAGGAGTATAAAGACTTGCAAGATCATCAAAATGTACGTTAACACTCTCCATGACAGTTTTGGTTCTAAGGTTATAAACACGATATGCATGACTGTTGAGAGAATATCCTATGAAAACACCTTTATCACTTTTAGAATCGAATTTCAAGAGATAATCCCTATCATTCAAGATATAGCACACACAACCAAAAACATGAAGATATTTTAGGTTAGGTTTCTTGCCATTAAGAATTGCATAGGATGTCATGGTAGTTCCAGTTCTCAAATTGACACGATTACTCACATGGCATGCAGTGTTCAAAGCTTCAGCCCAAAAACGTTTACACAACCGCTTAGAGTGCAACATGACCGTAGCCATTTCTTGCAAGGTTCTATTTTTTCTTTCGGCCACGCCATTTTGTTGGGGTGTTTTAAGAGCAGATTACTCATGATGGTTACCTTCCTTCACATAAAAATTTAGGAGTTGAGTGTTTTCAAATTCCTTTCCATGGTCAGACCTCACTCTTTTGACACGGGATTGATAAAAATTTCTGACCTTGGCATATAACTCAATGAAAGCATCATAAGTTTCAGTTTTATCACTTAGAAATTTTACCCGTGCGTACCTGGAGAGGTCATCAACTATCACAAAAGAGTATCGTTTACCTCCAAGACTTTCTAGTTCGGCTGGCCCCATTAGATCCATGTGCAGCAATTCAAAACATTTTTGAGTGGTAAAGGGTCTCTCTGAAGTTGTAACAACTGGATGTGAAACTTTCACCTGCTTTCCTTTTTGACAGTCCCCACACAAGCTTGGGTTTGAAACGTTCAATTTTGGCACACCTAGGACTACATTGAATCTTTGAAGATTCTCCATGTTGTGAAAGTTGGTATGCCCCAACTTTTGGTGCCATAGTTGTTCGTCATTCACCTGCGCACTCAAACAACTTTTCTTTTTCATCTCATAAATGTTGTTTGAAGATCTTACCCCTGAGATGACAAGCTCGCCATTGTTATTAATAACAGTGCAACTTCATTTATCAAAGATGACAGTGTAGTCATCGTCACAAAGTTGACTGATGCTGATAAGATTTGCTGTGAGACCTTGCACATGTGACACATTGGCGAGTTTTGGAAGTTCTGAAATATTTAGAACTCCATGACCTACGATCTTACCATTTGTCCCTCCTCCGAATGTAACTTCACTGCCATTTATCTTTTGGTAATTGGAGAGGTGCGCTCAAGAACCAGTCACATGCTGAGAGCAACCACTGTCAAAGTACCAGGTTGCTGTATCATCAGCTATAGATGCAGTGAAGACAACTGTGCAGGTCTCTTTCTAGACAACTTTTGGTTTCCACACCATATTCCTAGTTTTGCCGTTTTTGATTGTGAGAACAGATTTAGTAGCTTGAGTCCTCAAATGGATCTCTTTCTTGTATTCCTGCAAAAAATTATGGCAAAAAGGCCTAATGTGACCTGGAAGAAAGCAATAGTGACAGACAAATTTCCGTCGTTTCCTACTCATCGACTTAGTAGAGTGAGTATCTTGGGCCTTAACAAAAGGTTTCCCATGAGTAGACATGATTTGTTGAAAAACAGTCTTTATCGTTTTATCAAACCCTAAACCATGAGACGTTACCTAAGTTTGGGCTAGGACTTCATCAAGTTTGGAGGTACCAGTGTTTAACTTTCTGAAAGTTTCATTTGCAAGATTAAGTTGAACTTTCATCTTCTCAATCTCTACATCTTTCTTGGTCAGCATTACCTCCAATTTTGCAAGTGATGTTTTCTGGCTGGTAGTTACCTCACTGAGTGACTCAACAACTTTGCACTATCTAATCCATTTTGTATACAACTCCTTGTAAAGTCCCTGCAACTTTATCAACATCTCCAGTGTCTCTTCCTCAGTAACTTCTTCTTCCTCATCTGCAGCAGTTATCATAGTATTGAAACAAAAGAGAGTTTTATAGTAAGAATCATCATACCTGTCAGAAGTTATCTCAACTTCGGTGAGGTCTGGATCATTCACTTCAGGAAACACTGCAATCAGTGTTGTATGTTCTTTTGTTGTTTCATCCGGAATTTCTTCAACAGATATTCCAGAGGTGTCCAGCTCATTGTCGCTTAGAGATAAGAAGGTGACGGACTTTCTAAGTTTTCTAAATGTGTTGGCACATTCATTTGCAAAGTGCCCATAGCCCTTGCACTCATGACCTTGAATATTGGAGAAGTCTTTTATTTCTTTTGGTCTGAAGTGATCAGATGCAGCGCGCTTTATGATCCTAGGATCCCTTCCTGGAGTGTTCATTTTCTCATAAATAACCAAAGGTCCGGAAGAGTCTTGTTGAGGCTTGCATTACTCAGCACCTCCCTTTTGTTGTTTTCCTTTGTTTGCCCGGATGAGAGTGTTTAGCCTTCTGGTGAGTAGAGCAAAATCAGGATTCCTCTCACTGATTTCTTCAAGATCATCTTTCTCCTCAACATCATAGGCTGTTGTTGATCTCGAGGATGACCCAACTGTCATGGCAATTCCTTTTTTCTTTGATCCCCCTTTCTCATTCAATTCCATTTCATAGGTCTTCAAATCGTTCATCAGCTTTGTGAAGTCCAAACATCCAGTAGTTGATTCCGTATCAATGGCAACAACCTTCATATCAAAACGAGGTGTTAGAGTCCTCAAGGCTTTAGAAACTAACCTCTTGTTTGTGATCGGATCACCAAGATCAATGCACTCGTTTGCAATTTCAAGTAGCTTATTGCAGTATTGTCCTACAGTCTCATCTTCTTCTATCTTCATGTTCTCGAACTTTGTGGTGAGGATGCGATGTCTGGATTCTTTAATACCGACATTCCGTTCACAATGTTGCTGGAGAATATCCCACGCCTCTTTGGCTGACTCACAATTTCTAATGAGTTTGAACATTTGGATATCAAGGGAAGACTGAATAACATTGAGTGCTTTGTCGTTGAACTTAGCTTCATCGATTTGTGATCTGGTCCAATCATCTGGAGGTGTGCGGATTGTATCTCCTTCAGCATCTATGGTTTTGGGATGTGACCAAGTTTTCTGAACGGCATTCCATGCTCTAGCATCAATGGATTTGATGCATGCTCTCATCCGAACTTTCCAAAAATAATAGTCCATACCATCAAGGACAGGAGGTTTGTTGAACAATAGGTTTGTGTAATCCATTGTAGTCATGAAAACAGGATCAACACTTAGTGTGTCAAGTGTTCGCTCTTGATGTCAATTGAAAATGCAGAATACTCGATGCACACAGAGTTGTGAACAAAGTTGTGATTGAAGATCAGACAACTTTGCATACGATTGCAGCGGAAAACTTGTAACAAACAATGAATTTAAATTTCACGAGATTCTAAATTAATAATCTCGTGAAGTGCCTCAGGGCAAAAGGATTCACTAAACAATCAGGTGAATTACAAAAACACTTCGAGTAAAAAGGTCACGAAAACTAAAGACAATTTATCATTCCCTTCACAGAAGGTTATGACTAAAGTTGTCTTAACTATTGCTCGAAGAAAACTATAATCTGAAACTAATGTAGATCTAATATATCTGAATCTATATCCGAACGCACTAATTAATCACAACAGATTCGATTCCTATTTATACAAAATCTAAACCTTGGGCTTTACTCCAATCTAACCACATGATCTCACTATGAGCCCATTATCTCCTTATCTTTTGCTCCAAGTAACCTAATCCCTTAGATTTTGTAACAACCCAATCTTGACTCATTCTTCCCTGATTTGGTCAACCACATGTGCTCCTAAATCTTCTCAACTGAAATTTCTTCCTGCACACAACAACAAATAAAGAAAGACAAAATATATATATCTACAATAAAATTCCTAAATAAAAATCGACTTCAACAGTTTCTTTGGTACATGACCAAAATATTTCAATCTTACTAGCTAGCTAGATAATAGCTCATTTACTTATGGGAATTAAGATTATGTACATCAATTTCGAAGTTGAGGAGATGAATCAAGAAACACAAAATCTATATATATATATATATATATATATATATTAAGGCAAAATCACAGGGGCAAAATTGTCATTAAAAAAATTCGCCAACAATTGAGTTAAGTAAATTGTTTGCCGAAAATAAACCAAAAATTGTAGTTGTTCCAGTGGTTGATGGTATTCAACAAATAGTTGCAGGTTCGTGTTCGATTCTAGTAGGTAACATAAAATATTAGCATTATTTTACTTTTTGTTACCTTTTGTTTATTAATGCTATTCCCACTTTTGGTTCTTTTTGTTTATTAATGCTATTCTCACTTTTGGTATTAACAGTTAATTCTCTGTATTTTTTTTGTAATTTTATTTTGTATTGATATTTAATTAAATAAACTTAATTCTTAATAGTCCAATGGTTTTTCAATTCTTCCTATTCAACCCGCAGAGTGAAAGCCAAAGGTTCTTATATCAGCCTTATTTTATTTTTGGTTCCATTTTGTTTATTAATTTGTTTGTTAATGATATTGCGACTTTTGGTTTATTAACAGTCGCTTCATTTAACTCTTATCTTTTCCGATTTTTTTTTAAATTTGACAGTCACTAAAAATTGTAAAAACTGTTATGACAATTAATATTTAATTCTTAATAGTCCAATGTGTCTTTTAATTCTTCCTATTCAATTTTTATTATTTTAATATGAAAGATCATATGAAGAGGCAAAAAAACTGAATAACAATTAATTAAGTTTAATTAAACTTCCATGCATCTAAATTTGTACCGATCATCAATTGGATTTGATTAATAATGGACATCTCACAAATCATAATAAAGTCAAATTTTAAAACCTGTACATATTCTCTAAATTTAAAAAAGAAAAGACAAAAATTATAACTCTACATATTCTTCACTTCAGTACTCTAAATTATTCAATATTAAAATAAAAGTTTATGTATATATATAGATATGCATATCATGAACCTACCCCACCTTTAGTCCATTCTTTCCATCGTTGTCATTATATTCCTTTCCATCGTTGTCATTATATTCCTTTCCACGAAGTGAACAATGGCTCCATTCTTTACCTTGGTGAAAAATCTTGAACAAGGTAGAACAAACTATGCAATGAAGCTTTGTCTGATCCGTCGTTATGAAGTTCCCACTTTTGGAAATAGAGAAAACATATCGAGCCTGGAATGTGTGTTCCATGACCTTGAGGTTAGTTTTACGAACTTTCACAACTCAAATTCAAGCATAATCATCTCACATTCTTTATTGTTCATTGTTTTGGTAGGGCAATCGTTTTCATGCTCATATCAAACAACCATTTATTAAAAATAACCAAGCAATATTAAGTGAGGGCAGCATCTATGCTCTTAAGGATTTTATGCTCGCCGAAAACAATTTGAAATTCAAGACAAGTACAGCTGAATTTAAGATTCGTTTTATTACGAAGACCAAGGTTTGCGAAGTATTTGATAATGATTTCCCGAATTTCATGTTCTCATTTAAACCTTTCAACCAACTGATAGGCGTCGAGCCCTTTCCACGTGATGAATTCTTTGAGAAATACAACAATAAATTAATAGCGGATGAGCTGCAATATGATAGAACACTTCTTGCACAAGAACATGAGCAGCTTCACAAAAACTTGACTGAGGAACAACTTAATATTTATGATGTTGTACTCAATGCAGTGCAGACAAACTCTGGTGGTTTATTCTTTGTGTACGGATATGGTGGTACTGGGAAAACATATGTTTGGAAGACACTATCTGTAGCTTTAAGATCACAAGGAGAAATTATTCTCAATGTGGCGTCTAGCGGAATTGCGTCATTACTCTTACCAGGAGGGAGAACTGCTCACTCCAGATTTGCGATTCCCATTAATCCAAATGAAGACTCGATATGTAATATCCATCAAGGAAGTCCTCTCGTGGAACTCATTGTGAAGTGCAAGCTAATTATCTGGGATGAGGCTCCGATGATGCATAAATACTGTTTCGAGGCTCTAGATAGAAGCTTGAGAGATATATTGCGGTTTGAAAACCCCAGAAGTTTTGACATGCCATTTAGAGGAAATCCTGTGGTCTTAGGAGGAGATTTCAGACAAATTTTACCAGTAATTCCAAAGGGAACAAGACAAGATATTGTCAATGCAAGTATTAGTTCTTCTTATCGTTGGAAGAGTTGTCGAATCTTGAGATTAACTCAAAACTTGCGCCTAAAAACGATTCAATCTGAAACAGAATCCTTAGAGATCGAGCAATTCTCAAAATGGGTGGCAAGTATCGGGGACGGCACAATTGGCGACTCAAATGATGGTCATGCAATAATGGAAATTCCAAATGATATTTTGCTTCAGAATTATGAAAATCCAATTCAAACCATTGTGGCCAGCACATACCCTGAATGTGTAGACGGTAGTCAAGCTATGTCATATTTAGAAAATCGAGCAATATTAGCGCCCACACTTGATGTGGTTGAAGCTGTTAATCAACACATTACCGCATTGAATGAAAAAGAACATAGAATCTATTTGAGTTCAGACGTCGCATGCAAATCCGATGGCAATGTGGATTTATTGAGTGATGTTCACACCCCAGAATTCTTAAACACCTTAAAGTGTTCTGGAGTGCCGAACCATGAACTAACATTGAAGGTTAATACTCCTGTAATGTTGCTCAGGAACATCGATCCTCACATGGGACTGTGCAATGGAACAAGATTTGTTATAACAAGATTGGGATGTCACGTGTTGGAAGCAAAAATCATAGGTGGAGCTAATGCCGAAAAAAAAGTTTTGATACCCAGAATGTCATTGACTCCAGCGGATCCCAGATTGTCTTTCAAATTCCAACGTAGACAGTTTCCAATAATTGTGTCATACGCAATGACAATAAACAAAAGTCAAGGACAATCATTGTCTCACGTAGGCCTTTTGTTGCGAAAACCAGTCTTCTGTCATGGACAGTTATATGTTGCTGTGTCAAGGGTTACAAGTCGTACAGGCCTCAAAATCCTCATTGCTGATGAAGAGAATCACAATACCAACTTTACAACCAATGTGGTCTATAAAGAAATATTTCATAATATGTAATTGTTTCACAAGTAAATGTATTAAAGACATTGATTTTGTTCAACAAATATTTAAACAATAAATATCAACATCTAAATCTATATATAAACAAAAAAAATACTTTTTAAACATTATATTAAAAATAATCATGTCCGTGCATCGCGCGGGTGATATACTAGTTTATATTCATCCAAAAACGTGTGAATAAGTTGAAAGGTGTGTCAAATGATCAAGGGAATTAATGGGCGTGTTTGCTGTTGAACAACTTTCTCAGGGTGCATGGGGAGAAATGGAGTTGTATGCTAGCTTAATTTAGTAACCTTTTTATGTGCCTTAACTATATATAATATTTTTTATATCATATTGTTTATTATGCGTACTTAATATTAAATTATTTTTAAATAACAAATTGTCTTCAATAGATAAGTACGTACATGTACATATTGTGTAAATTAAATATAATATATATAATAAATAGGGCTATCAAACTTTACTGACTTTCTTAAAGCCTATATAAGCCCGGCCCGACCTAGTTACTTATGCAAATAGGTTTCGAAATAAACTTTTTTTTTATTCTTTATTATTTTTGGAAAGATCAAATTTATAAATCAACTAAGTGATCGAATTAATTTACATCATCCTGCAAGAGAAAGGCACCACATGTTCAAGAACAAATGGAACAACCGATCCTCGGATTGGAGCAGGCTCAATTCACGTCTGACCTCTCTTTGGTAAAAATAGGCTGGGCCTAGCCCAATATAATGGAAGTATGATCGTAAACCCATGCTTCAAATATAATATTATTCAATTTTGTTTTCTTTTTTCGCTGTCTAGGACATGTAACAATTAACCATATGAAAAAAATAGGGAACAAGTATCATTATTTGTAAAGTATATATATATATATATATATATATATATATATATATTAAACTTATAATTTATGGTAAATAATTTTTATTTGAATTTATAGAAAAAATAAGATTTATTAATATTATAAATTGTAAAATATTTTTGATTTAGTGCATCGCATGTGATATAAAGATATGTCTAGACTCTAGAGGTAGCCTAGTTCTGAGCTTCAAATTGAGTGGAGATGAAGATTTTAGACTAGAAAAAATCGAGGTTATATTTAGAGATTCTAATGCTATGCATATAAAAACGTCAAGCAAATCATTATTATTTCCAATAAATCATGTATTAGGGTGGACTAAATTAAAGTACAAATAGCAGTATCAAAGGAATAAGTATACTATAGGTTAAGGAATTTTGTTGATTTTCTTTAAATTATGTACAGGAGTCATAAAACATATTGATAAGAAATATGAGATTAATCTTTTGAATATTGTAAACTTAACTTCTCTAATTAAGATTCTCAAAATAAAAAATAAAAAAAATCTTCTAAAAAGGCTTATTGTCTTCTAGTTTTCTGGAGAGGGAAATTCTTAAAAACATTAACACACTAGCTACTCACATCCATACAAGTATGATCATGTAGCAAAAGTCCAAAATTCACTCACTACAAGAATTTTAGTTATAGACAACAGACGAAAGACAACGGCTTGAACGTGAACCGTTGTCTTTTTACGCAGAGACAATGACTATTTACTAAGACGTTATCTATGACCGTACTTTTTATATAGACAACGGGTATAAGTGGTTGTCTATATAATTTGAGACAACGACCACAGATAATCGTTGTCCTATAATTTTTATTTATTTATTTTTCATATTTTTCATAGACAACGATTAAAAACCGTTGTCAATATTCATTTAGACAACGGTTCTGCGCAACGGTTGTTAATAGTTGTTGTCTTTATAAATATTAACAACGGTTGTATTACTCCATTGTCATTTTGCACCAATTGTACTTTAATTTACCACAGTTAGTCCTTGTCTATTGTAACTTTTTAAAAACAAATGGGGTCATTTTAATTGGGTGAATTTGTACAAACAAAAAATCCCTAAAACGACGTCGCTCATCTATCTTAATCCCTCTCAATCTCACAGCTCTCTCGACCTTCTCCCGTCGCCGCTCACCCCTCATCATCCTCTTCTTCTTCTTTTTCTTCTAGAAAGACTACTCTACGTCTTCTTTTCATTCTACTTCTAGATTAACCACCTGAAATCACCACTTGGCTATGGTGACTCGATCTCTGACTAGATCTTGCTTTCTCACTCATGGAGAAATGGAAGATAATCTAGATTGGGGTTGGGCACTTGACTTTCTTGAAAGAGTTCTCCATTTGACTTTTTTACCCTAGGGGCTAAGCTAAGGCTTCGAACGATTAGCATCGTTCTAGGTCTGCTCCTTTGAAACAGAATCGCTAGGACCAGGAACTGATCAAGACGGGAAAGGTAAAACTCATCTAAGCAGGGAAGTAAGACCACCTTGCTCCAACTAAATTGTTGAGAATTTGCTAGAGCTTTGGTTGTTTGCTGAATTAGAACCCTGCATCACTAATTTTACAAATTGAAAAAAAAGGAAAAAAAAGGTAATTAATTAATTAACCAACCTCCTGGTTGTAGATGAATGCCCTAATTGCAACAGCCCACATATCAAATGTGAGCATGGAAAGATTGAAAAATGCAGCGCCACTCATCTGTAAAATATTTAAAATTAAAAAAATATAAAATATAATTTCATCACCACCATTGATAAGAAGCAAAATAAATATATGATATCATTTACGAATTTACATACATACATAGTTTGTTAGAAATTATAATAGGAAGGGATATCTAACTGACCTTCAGAAGAAAAAGATTGAGTGTGCCGAAGAGGAAGTTGAACAGTGTATAAACAACATAGGCTGACAACTGAAATTAAGAGAGATATTAATTAAGAACTCAATCATTAACCAATTAAACTCTAGTTACAAGCATAAAATTAATTTAGTTTATGCAAATTAACACATACACACATAGACAACGATTAGCACATAGAAATCGTTGTCTATATCTATAAAGACAACGGCTATATTCTAAATAGTTGGCCTATTACCATAATTGTATTCAAATCTAACAATGGTTAGTGGGAATAGTTGTCTATAGTGAAATAGACAACGGTTATTATGTGTTGTCTTTCAGCGCATCCTAGATAGGATCTCTATAAACTGTTAGTATATTTAATTAATTAATTAATTAATTAATTAATTAATTAAATATCTAATTAAAAGAGATATTAATTATATTAGTTAAGTAAATGGAAGAGTGAAAGGGTGAGTGAGGATTGGGCGAATGGTTGCAACCGTTCGGACGTAACCGCTCAAATTGAATTGGTGCGAAAGCTCTAGGCCGATCAGACGCAATGATTCACTAGTTGCAACTCTTTGATTCACCAGTTGCAACTCCTGGCTCGAATCGACACAACCATTCAGCCTTGGAAGCGAACCGTTGCACTGTTTGGAGCCAATTGGTGCACCACTTTACCACAACTCTTCACCTACTATAAATAAGACCACAAGTCCTTCATTTTGATAAAACCAATTCACAATCCGAAATCTTCTCTTCTACCCTAGTAATCGATTGAGAATCTCGATTATTGTTTTGTTCGTTGTAACATAGTTTTGTAAAAGTGCAACAAAACTTTGTTAAAAGTCGTTTTATCTTGGAGACGATTGCTATAGTCCGTTTGCATTTAATATACGGTGCAATTTCGTCTTGCGGAGAAAGAGTATAACTCTTGACTCGACTTTAATTATCCTACCCATTACTCTGCCCAAATTACTTCAAAATTTAATCCAAATATATTCCAACATTAACAACGACTAATTTCTCTGAACAACACGAATTAGCCATTGTCTATAGCCGAGATTCTTGTAGCGACTCCACCCACTCTTCCATTTCTCTCTTCATTCCTTGACTCTTATTTTATATGTCTATATTTATATGGGTATGGATTATGGGGTGTGTTAATGTGTCCTATAATTCCCCGAAGAAAGAGCTAGTAGAAATTGGAATGGAAAACAAATATTAAATTAAATTAAATTGAGAGTGTGCCGCCCGGCCCAAATCTATGGACAGCCCCACTGGTTGAATTAATAAGATATAAGTGGCCGCATAAATTATTAGCAGTAAATTTGGGAAGCACAGCACAAGGAAGTAATTGGAATTCATGATTAATAACTTGGATTCTCAACTACCTGCCACGTGTCACCGACCTTGTGCATCGAACACTGCAACACGTGGCTTCTGTCTGGAGGAAAGCACCAATGTATGTCCAATTGTCCATTCAAATCTAACAATTTTCTTTGACCTTTTTCTTTTTCTTTTTCTTTTCGGGTCTCAAAAAAAAAAAAAAAGAAGCAAACTCACACTGATTCCGGGCGGTGCTAAACTAAACCTAGTTTGCCACGTTTAATTGGGGAACCTGATGCTGCTGGCCCATCACGCCACGTGTCTTCTTCTGCCCTATAATTTAATGGTTTAATTTAATTTAAGTTATTATAGAAAGATGTGAAGAAAAGCTATGATGCATCCGTCTTCATTAAAATTTGTCCATAAACCCTCTATATAAAGTGGAGCGTGAGGAAAGCAAAACCAAACTATTATCTGCCTTATAATTACTCTCTGTTGTTAAACATATATATATTTGGAAGTGAAAAATGGGTCGCTTCTTGACTTTGCTCACCTACCTTCATTCTATGGCCGGGTTAGTATCTTTCTTTTTTCCTTTTCCTTTCTTAAATGTGTATATATATGTGTGTGTGTGTGTGTGTCTGTGTGTGTGTTTGCTTAATGAATTATCTGATTAACTGATCAATAAGATGTTTGAACTGTATTGTTTGCAGGCCAGGGGTGATGCTGCTCTATCCATTGTAAGCAATATGCTTCGTCCTTTATAATTTCTTTCTACCTTAATCTAAATCGTCATTCAATATTGTATTTCCAATTAAGTTAATTTGCCTTTTATTATTAGTCAGCTTTATATAGCTCAGTTATTAAAACATGCACTAGTTTTCTGCAACGCGACTATTTTTTTCACATTAATTTAAGGGTCATGAATCATGATGAAAGGGAACTACATTCAATGTTTTTAAAATAGATCGATAACAAAATTAAAGCAGGTCAACTAAAAATCGACAAATCTAGATTAATTCGGATTTTTTTAATTGATATAATCATAGATAATGCCGTCTATATAGATTACCGTACTTGGAAGTTGGATCTGGCTTGTATAACACTGGTTTAGTTTTTCTATATGTTATTATGTATTTAATTGTATATATGTTTTTGAATGCATATATGTGAGAGGCTGTTTCTTCTTAGAAACACAATTTGTCCGTCAATATCGCGTTAGCTAGGTGCTAGCTAGCTAATTATTATTAGTGCTTACATGTTAATTTACAAATTAAGTACCTAGCTAATTAATTGTTATTAGGTGTGACATTTGTAATAAGTGGTTATAAAAGCTACAACGCGTGTAATTGTAATTGGGTGTAACATTTATAAGAGGTTATAAACGCGCGCTAGTTATTATAGGGGCGGTAATTTTATGAATATATATTTGGTACGTAGCTAAATGATTAATAATGCAAGCTAGTTAGGGAGTAGTTGGCGAATATTACTGATGTTAGTGTGATTTTGATTTTGATTTTTCAGATATGCATCAGTCGTAGCAATTGAAAGCACATCAAAGCTAGATGATGAACAGTGGCTTGCTTATTGGATTTTGTATTCCTTTCTCACTCTTATGGAGATGCTTCTCCAACCTCTCTTGGAATGGTATATATAAATATATATATATACATATATATATATATTCTTTTCTCACACACACACACACACACACATCTATATATAATTTTAATCAATTAGTTTAATTTTATATATTTATGTATATGTTGTACGTAGCTATAGGCTATATATAGCTAGTGTTTTTAATGATTGTTAGGAAATAATATATATAATGGTGCAGGATACCGATATGGTACGACATGAAGCTAGCATTTGTGGCGTGGCTGGTTCTGCCTCAGTTTAGAGGTGCTGCTTTCATCTATGAAAAATTTGTTAGAGAGAAGCTGATCAAGAGATATGGAGGGCCTCATTTGCAGAAATCCCCCAACGCCAAGAACAAATTCGTAGATTTTGTATCTGCCAAGAAGGTACGTAAATATATCATTATTAATTGCAATATATATATATATATATAGATTCATAAGATCTCATGTTCATGTATGTACGTATTGAGAGTGCTGCAGGGAGAGCAAGAAGCTTATTAGGGAAGGACTTGAAGTTGCATCAAATGAAGGAAAACAAGAAAAGCTTATATATATATATATATATAGTTACTAGTTAGTGAAAAGTTAATTATTATGCATCAAATCAAGGAGTACGTAGTTAATCGGACTGATCTGCCTTCTAATTTCCTTTTTCTTTTCTTTTGTCTAGTTTGAGATTGATCGGTGTGTAGAAGAAACAAATTATTTTACTTTGGTGGGATATGATGCTTGTATAAATATTGTATATGTTAAATTTCTGCTTTCTGTTCTTCCAAATTGGTATATCACTGACCGCTTTTTCTTCGATCTCTTTATTGCTTTAAACTTGAATTGGCCTTTTAAGCTTAAGGTTTGAGTTGCCGCTTGCCCTGTGTTTTTAGAATATTCTTTCCTAATTAAATTATTCAGTACCAATGTAAGAAGATTGGTTCGAGAATTAATTAATTTATATATATCTTGAGTTGGGAGTGGGAAATTTAGGTATTCAATTATGGTCTCGATCAACTCTCAAGTAAAGTCAGTCTTCATCAACGCGGAGTTATCGTTATTATTATTTTAAAACAATGAAGTAAGTTTGTTTAGTATACTGTTTACTGGCGTCAGAAAGAAAAAAAGGAAAAAGTTCAAGCCTGATCTATCATCTGGTTTATTGATATTCATTAAGTTTCTATTTAGCTTTACCTTAAGTTGTTTATTAGTATAAATGACTCAGGTCTATCCACACACACATATATACATACCTCTTCATTATAAGAGATTCGTTAAACTAAACTAAAGTGTTAATAGAGGTAAATAGTCATTATCACTTAGTAAACAATGTAAATAGTCAGTTTTTAATAAAATGATGTATTTAGTCTTTTAGGATGTAAATATATATCAATACCCTTACTTTCATATAAATAATATTTGAATGTAATGTATTTTTAACATTATTATTTTCTAAAATAAAAATACACATATTTAAAAACAAATCAGATTCATAATAATTTTATATATTTAAAACAAATCAAATTCATAGTAATCTTTTATCACATCCGGAAACAAAGAACGCTGATTCACATTGATATTTTCTCACGTTCAAACTAAAAATATATCTCGCCAGTCGCCGCTGTTCAAGTTGAGTATCAACACTGAAAACTGAAAAAACTACAAGATTCAACAGTCGCTTAACAATCATGGACGATGATTTCGAACAACCTCATCCTCATAACGAACAATTCCCTGAAGAGGTAACAATTCGACCTTTATCATAAATATGATGCACGAGTATATAGTTTGTTTTTCTCCCTTTGGAGTTGCATGTGATGCACGAAGACAATAATTAGTTAATCTAGTGGTGCATGAATTTTACATGAGTAGGAAAATTATATACTAGTGTTTAAATCGAAATTATAATGCAACACGAGTACACGAGTGTTACGACACGAGTAATTCAAGTCGTGTTATCGTGCATTGATTAAATATTCAACTACTACACGAGTACACGAATAGTTCAATATAACAGTTTAATACACAAGAACACGATTATGCTCATTCGTGTACTCGTGTAGCAGTTGAATATTAACTTGAAACACGACTGCATTAGTATATTTATTCGTGTATTCGTGCACTACTTCAAAAATCTCTCGATACACACGAGTTCATTATTCTGCTAATTCGTGTAATCGTGCAATAGTAAAAAAATTGATATTCCACACGTTATAAATAAATTGGTACACGATTCTACTCCAATACTCGTGTACCGAAAGAAATCGATTCGTGCACCAAAGAACATTCAATTTTTCCACCACTTCCAAACAAAAAAAACAAAAGCTTAATATCTAGATCAATAAAAAGAGTACAGATACGTAAAAATCATACCTTATTGACGCAAAAAACAACACATGCGATGTCAACAGAACTTCTTAAAATCACCTAATTAACTTGCATTGAATCCCTAATTTTTGACTTTGCATCAGATAATTTATCACTGAAACGGTGATTACAGAGATGAAAAATCGTGATAATCTTTAAAAATCATAACTTTTGATCTTCACTAATTGTAGTTTTGTTCTAAATGATAAAACAACGATTGAAAAGGAGAGAGGTGAGTGGGGAGAGAACGACATTATAGATTGAATAGAGAGAAAATCAGATCTTTTTTCCCCAAATCTTATTGATATATGAATACATATATAATATTTCTTAATATTAAATATGAAAGTAAGGATATTATAGTACTTTTTTTCATAATGGATAGATACATTATTTTTATAAAAAATTGCTATTTACATGATTTACTAAATGAAAATGACTATTTAAAATTTTTGCTCTAAAATAAATCCTAGGTCAAATTCATTGATTTTATTCAACAAGTAAAATTTCATTGCATAAGAATACAAAATGAGTCCGCATATAGTTTGATTGGTGAAACAGTATGATGGATATGAATTCAACAATGGCTATTTCTAAATACACCCAAGTGTTTCTTTCACGCCACCAAACAAAAATAATTTATTTATAAATTTACTTAAATATCCTTATTAAATTAAAGTAATTAAAAATGGCAAAAACTTGCATGCATCATGATGCAAATAACACTATATGAGACGGATCAGTCAAACCCGCTTTTAACCCGGTCAACGCGGGGTCAACCCGCGCTTTGACCCGGTCAACACGAGTCAACCCGTTTTGACTGGGTCAACCCATAAAAAAAACTGTCCAAAGTGAGTATCAACCTTTCTAATAAAAAGTATCACAAAACATTCGAAAAGTACCATCTGTATCATTAAAAAGTAAGGGGTTTGCTAGTTATTTTATACTAGTTTATTTAGTTCAAATTCTGATTTTTTTTTTCAGTTTTTATATTGTATGTGTTGAGATTAATCTAAAACAATCGTCATTCCAACAATTTGCAAAGGAAAGCAAAACACGAGTTCGGTAAAATAAAAAGTACCATGTGGTAAGAAAAAAAGTATCAAGTACGATAAAGATAGATATCAATCTGAGATTAATACTATCATCATTCCAACTACAATAAAAAGTACCATGTGGTAAGAAAAAATGTATCAAGTATGATAAAAACATGTATAAAAAAAAAATTAAAAAATCGCAAAAAAAAGAGGGGCTCGTGGGCGCCACGTGGCACGCCCGCGTGTGGCCACGCGCCCGCCTGAAATAGGCGCACGGACGCCCTGTGTGCACGCAAGTGCACCTCGATCATTAAAAAATCAAATAAAACAAAATTGAAAAATAAACAGAGGTATTCTTCTTCATCTCTCCACCTCCGTCGGCGACACTGCCCCTCCAATTTCTAGCAATCAAATGTGCGCCGATCAGCACCACTACGGACCAGCCTCTCCTCTTCACCTCTTCTCACGCGCATCGAAAAATTAAAGATTCTGAACTAGGAATTCAAGATTCAAATTTGAATCCATTCCCATAGACTCAAATATTATTTTTCACGGGCTACTCTCCTGTGTACTAGACTGATGGGCCGGCCCATTAGACCGACACGACCCGATCCGATCCGGCCCATTTAAAAAAAAATCGGCAGACGCATGCACCACACGCGAGCCCACGCGCGGCGCGTGAGTACACACGCCTATTATATATATATATATATATATATATATATATATATATAGGGTGTGGTTATAATAAAAATAATTGTTGGTGTGAAAATTAGGGACAAATCTGATCCCTACAATTGTACAAGATGGATGGATCAGATTAAAAGGATTCTAAATGGTAATTTATAATTTTTTATTTATTATTAAATCGTGGAGGGGTATTATTGAGAAATCGCATCTTAATTTCATAAGGTATCATTGCGCTAGATTCGGAACTTGATATATGCTATATACGTGATACCCAAATCCCTTATAATCTGGAAGCACGAAATCGATAGATAATTAGCGGTTGCATCTAGAAATCGAAATTACGTCTCTAAACTCAGAAAACCTAGACAACCGCAAGAATAGACGGCGACATCCTTGAGGATCGAGGAGGATTCCGGCATAGTTTGGATGTTTTGTCATGCGCGACGGCTTGAATAATAAACAAGGCGACGAATTATTCCTCTCCGGCAACGGCACCGTCGGCGCGTTCCAACGAGAGGCCAAAAATAAACATGGGTCGGAAGAAATCGGGTAAGTTTCAGTGCTTTGAATATAATTTAACGATATTTGTGCAAAAAAATTTGACCTACTTAACATCTGATGGAAGATTGCGATGATTAGAAAAATAGATTAAGAAAATTGGTTTTATTATTGGGCGAATCGCATAACAATAGATCAGTTGTTTCTTCTAATTATGTAGTGTGGGTTTACAAAATTGAACAAACTTTGGCAATCGATAATTGTGGGATTACAAATTTTGTTATTTTGTGAATTAATGGGTTTTATTAGAAAAAGGACGAATTATACTTATTTTACCAGTTATTCATGGTTTTTAATCTTTATGATTTAATATAAACTATCTCTGTGTGACTTGGTGCTCTTTATTGTTAATGTTGATGCTACTTATGCAAATCTGGTTTGCGTTAGTATAGTTATAATTGTGAGGCTACGTATGTATATTTTTGATGCTGCTAAAGGTTTGGTTTGAAGCTACTAATAAATATATGTTCTACTTATTGTTTAAGTTAGTAATGTAACTTGTGTGGTTTGGTGCTTGTAATTAGTATTGTTTATGCTTCGTATGTATATCTTTGGTGGTTTGTGTGAACTATACTATGATCATCTGAATTTGCAGTGTTACTGATTATCTAATTCAATGCTTTGTATGTTGTGTTATAGGTAGTTCTAAGGCCCTGCCAATGAATCTGAATTTGAGGCTGAAATGGAATCGCGCGATCAAAGTGATGATACGACTAGGCACGATGCCGAATTAAGGTCAAAAAATAAACACAACAAGAGAATAGGTATTTGGGTTATTTCACTTATTCGAAGAAATTATACATATAATTGGACTTTATTATAATGATCAACAATTTTAAATATGTAATGTTTGTTGTAAATTAATACAGCTGAAGATGGGGACAAAGTTGCGTCTAAGAAGAAGAGAAAATGTATTTTTTTAATGTTATGCCTTACTTCATGGTTTTTACCTTTGCAGTTGACGGTTTTTAAACAAAGTACTAATGTTTTTCATTATTTAATATTGATATCTATATTGTTACAGTTTCAAAAGAGACCGTCCAAGTAAATTCTGATGAAAATGACATAATAGCCGAGGATGCCGAGAAATCGGGCATTACCGATTATCCAAAACTAATAAGCCGAGACTGTCCTACATTGCTATTTCAAGCAATCGAAAACTTCTCATCAGGCCAACGAGAAGCAGTTATATAGATGGGATTCAAGCATATACTCCATATTGCTATTTTCTCGTCGGTTTGAACGAACATGCCGCCTCAGTTGAAAGAAGCGCGCAGTCGGCTTTTGCATCCATCTCTAAGAAAAAATATCCCACTGTGAATGATGTTCTGAGCGGAGACGTGTGAATATTCCACATGGAAAAACTGTTTCAATGGTTTTTGTTAAACATTGGTTTTTGAACTACTCATACATAGTTGGTTTGTTTATTGCTTATGTGTTGATTGATCAGATTGGTTGAGTTCTCATGTTTTATCTACTTGGAACCTTGTTGGGACTACAGATTTATACTTAATTCTCTCGTTTACTTCATATTGTTCTTATTTCACATGACTCGTACGTTTTATGATAATAATTAGGATTAATAACATTTAAATTGAATTAACTTCTAAGTGGGATCATTTCGTTTTATGCTACATATTGGTCTTTTACCATAAAAGAAGAAAAAGTAATACGAATATATAAAACATCGAATAACATGTTAAATTATGTAACTGTGCGATGTTTAACAAATCGATGCTACTAACACTCCAAAATAATGCTACATACTCTGTAATGTAATACTTCACACTAAATATCTCAAAAATGTTTAAATTCCGTTACTATACTATATATGGAATACCGATGCTACTAAATAACATGTTAAATTATGTAACTGTGTGATGTTTAACAAATCGATGCTACTAACACTCCAAAATAATGCTACATACTCTGTAATGTAATACTTCACACTAAATATCTCAAAAATGTTTAAATTCCGTTACTATACTATATATGGAATACCGATGCTACTAACACTCCAAAATAATGCTTCATACGCTTCAATATAATGCTTCACACTAAATATATTCATACATGTTTAAATTACGTTACTGTGAGATATATGAAACGCCGATGCTACTAACAATTCACAATAATACTTCATACACTTCAATATAATGAAATATTCATGCGCACAAAATTATATAAATGCTACCGTTGATGCTATGTATGCATTTACTAAATGCTTCGTAATATTGATATACAAAATAAAATAATTATAATGAACCATTAATACTGTACAAAAACAAAAAATAAATACCCAAACCGTGACATCCATAACAACACAAATTAAAAAAAAAACTCTAAACTAAAAATGAAACATGTGTAACAAAAGTAAACCTAAATCATTTTTTCCCTGGACAATTCCTCGAATCATGATGGCATTTTTCGCCACAAGCCCTGCATTTCCTCATTGGCTTGCTCATCTTTTCCACATTCACGAAAAATCTGCTTGACAAATGGCTTCATTGAAATATCACACTATAGAATATATACCTTTGACGTTCCACCAGGCGACATTTTGACAACACCTTGACTGGGGTGAATCAGGCCTGAGAAAACAACCGTACAACTATTTAATGCTACTACTTGTATTTTTCAATGCTTTCAATGACATAAAAACATGCTACAATAACACTAATATGAATTAACAAAACCACTAAAAAACACAAGGGAACGCGAACTAGTTATAATCCTGCAATATAAAATGCTGTAAACACAAAATATACCATGCTTCATACCAAATTCATAAATGCTACATCCCACCACTAAAAAATAAATACAGTCTGCACGTAGAAGATACTACTATTAAACAATCTATCAATCAATTTGAAGCATATGGAATAAAAAATTGATATGAAATCAGGAATTCACTAAATCGGCATTCACGATTACCCTTTTCGTTTCATTTTTGTCTACGAAAACTAGAGAATTTATCGATTACGAATCAGCAGCATCAACCCCTGATGTCTAAGCACAATCCCCCAATTATCAAATCTCTATAAAATCTCTGTATTAAATTGATTTATTGAAGATGTCGCAAGCATTCAAAATTTCTATCCTATTTGAATTTTTTCCAGCAAATTCATCCTAAACGTGGATTTACCCCAAAAAACGTACCCGGTTTTTTCCTTCCCATCTCTTTTCGCCTCGTCGAACGCTCCCACCGATAACGGAGATTAAAAATTCCACCCCTTCTTGCGATTTCAATCCACAGTCATCACCGTCGCCGGAATCGTCCCCTCCGTCCACGATGTCGCAGTTGGTTCTTTCGTAATCGCATCGTCGTCATCATCGATCTATGAGTTGGAAGAAGAAGGAGGAGAAGAAAAAACCGTCTGTACAAATCGTGTGAGTGCCGCATTGTCGCCATCGTCAATCTATGAGTTGGAAGAAGAAGAAGAAGAAGAAGAAGAAGAAGAAGAAGAAAGAATAAGAAGAAACTGACGGGAAAAAAAAAATCGATTGAATAAGATAGAAGAAGATTTGTTTTGATATGGAAGAAATGTGATTTATGGGATTTAATTTACAAAATGTCTAGTATACCCTTATTAATATAATTCAGAATATAATTAAATGCCACATGGATTAAATCTAAACTGTAGGATTTGATAGATCTAATGGCTAAAAATAATCCCTATTTTTCACACCAACACTTATCCCTATTTGAACCATATCCTATATATATATATATATATATTCGATTTTTTCTGATTTTTAGTTTTCGATTTTTTTCTTTCTTTTTCTGTTTTCGTTCTTTTTCCTTTTTCTTTTTTTTTCCTTTTTCTTTTTTTTTTCTTTTTCGTTCTTTTTTTTATTTCCTTTTTTTCTATTATTTTGTGTTTTCCGCAAATTAAAGTGAATTTTTTTTTTAAATTCGGCGACTCGCGCAATGCACTCGCTCGACGCTAACGTGTGGGCTTGTGCATTGCGCTCGACAATGAATTTAATTTTTTGAAATAAATGAAAATGATGATTGGGAAAAAATATAAACCCTAAAAAATACAAAATAAACCCCAAAAAACACCCCAAAAAAACCCCCTAAAAACACAAAATGAACCCCAAACTCATAAAAAATAAGTAGGAGACCAGTTACTATTTAATGATACAATTGGTACGTTTTTCCCTTTAAATGGTACGTTTTAGTATGAAGTTTGATACTGCATTTCATCAGTTTTTTTTTGTTTTTTTTTGGGGGGTCGAGGCGGGTCGGGTCAGGGTTGACCTGCGCGTTGACACGAGATCCGGCACGTCTGATATGCCTGATAGGCCTAATTTTGGGTTTCAAAGTCTGATAGGAGTTATTGCCATTTTTCATATGGACTAGATATGGTTCGGAAAAATCAGTTCAACACAAGAATCAATTCATTAGAGAAATCTAGTTCAAACATGACAATGTTTTCATTTTTACTTGTGTCTATAAAATAAAGTGAAACTGCTGAAAATTAAGCAAACTCTTGGAGATGCTCTGAGTTTGGTTTGGCTTGGTTTGGTTTGATTGTTTGTTTGTTTGTTTGTTTGTTTGTTTGTTTCCGTTTTAGATATCAACATCCTACATCTTTGTTGACGTAGAAGGTATTGACCAGATGAAATTATCTGCTACATTATGTGCAACACTCTATGTTACATGTTTAAAAATATTAATTTTTTCAATTTTTTTCTTTGATTTTAATTGATTGTACTTTAGTTTAATTCTACATTTATTAGTTGGGGTTCACTTTCCCCAATTAGGGTATATAATTATTTTTTTAGAAAAATAATTGATTATTAATTAAAAAAAGAAATTAAATATTGAAAAAATAATTATATATCCTAATTGGGAATATTGAACCCTAATTAACAAGTGTAAAATTAAACTAAAGCACAATCACTACAAGAAAATCTCAGAATAGCGACAGAAATTTTCGTCACCGCATACCCATATTCCGTCGTTATTTTAACGGGCGACGGAAAATGTCCGTATCGTAAATGTAGTTGCTAAAAAAATAAGGCGATGAAATTAGCGATGAGAATATTCTGTCACCTTAAAGTGCCGTCGTAAATGGTCGCCAAATTGAGGTGACTAATAAGGCGACGGACTAGTTCTGTCGCCAAATAAAAAAAAATTAATTCATAAAATAAAAAAAAAATCGGGCGACAGAACATTTCTGTCGCCATTTTTTTAATTTTTAATTCAGTTTTTATTTTAATTTGATTTTTTTTATTCCTTTTTCTTTTTAAATATTTATTTGTACCCAAATATAATAAAAGATCATAAACTAAAATATAATTATATATATATATATAATTGTACACAATTTAATACAAATGTATAATACATATAAATAAATATCAAAATTGTAGTATAATAACAGTAATAGTACAATTGAGCATGAGATTTAAAATATATGCTAAATTCATTACTTTAATTAATTAATAATTGAGCATGAGATTTAAAATAAAGAAAATTTACAATTTTTACCACAACAAACACTTGGTAATTAAACAAGTTAATTTGGAAGAAAATGGCAGCAACAAATTCTTGCAGTAAAGAATTTACATATTTACATACTTCAATTATAGATGTTTTGTAATTAAACTAAACTTTAAAACATATTTGTAGATAGCAAAAATTAAATATTATATATAATATTTTTATTAATTTTTATATATATTTATTTAGTTTTGGAATCTTATGAAATCCAAAATTAGATAAAGTATTTAAATAATAAAGATATTATTATATGATAAATATCAAGAGTCTTTGGCAACAAATAAATATGTTTCAAAAGATATATATCAATTTCCAACAGCCAATGAGATAGTGTCACATCAGCTCTAGATCTCTTTCCCTACAACTATAAATAGGGCCTCCATATCAGTTGAAAATTACACCAGAAGTCATTTGAAGAGTTCAAGAATTTGAGAAGAACTTTCATAAGTGAAATTCTCTCAAATATTCAAGTCGTTCTTCACCAAATTCATCCTAAAGGCGGTGTTTGATCCATAGGTAAGGTAGTCAAAAGCGTTCTTCATCAAATTCATTCTGAAATTGGCATTTGATCCGGAAACAAGGCGTCGGCCCACCGAGTTAACGTTATCAAAGACTAAAGATCAAGTCAAAGAAAATCGAGGATACAAATCTTCCCCGAAAAACTTCCAAGGCCAAGCTCAAACAACAAGTTCGAGAAAATCAAAGAGACAAGTTTACTCTGAAGATTTCAAAGACCGTTTGAAGATCAAGTTTTGAAGAGAAGAATCAAAGAAAAATAGAGATTGGATCTGTATAAATATATTTTGATTCAAATATTATCTGAATTGTATACGTTTTGTGTTTTACCGAATTAAATACAAAAAATTGTGTTACAATATTCTTCAACAAACATCACTAATTAACTATTTCAAAAAAATTAAAAAAAATTAAAATATTTAGAAAAGAAAAACAAACTTACCTACGGCTGGAGGCGGTCAGCGGCGACATTCGAGGGCCCGTGGATATAGAGTGAGAGAGAGAGATAGAGAGAGAGAGAGAGGTCGGGTATAGAGGGGGCTACGGGGTAGGCGGCAACTGGCGGCGGGGCGTAAGCGGTGAATCGCTGCGGAGAAATTGGGGGTTGATTTTTAATTAGGGCTTCGAATTTTGATTTTGGGAAAAAAGGTCTGGATCTCGCTTATTTAAGAACGGGGCAACGGAATTCACGACGGACTGTTCCGTCATCCGTTCTTTTTTTAAAAAAAATTAAAAATTAAAATAAGGCGACAGACTCATCCCGTCGCCTTATTATTTCGAGAAAAAAAATAAAAATTAAAATAAGGCGACGGAATAGTTCCGTCGCCTTATTTTTGTATAATTAAAAAATATAAAAAAATAAAATAAAAATGTAAGGTGACGGAACTTGTCCGTCGCCCCATTTGGCGATAGACAATACTGTTGCCAATCATGGTCGTCCCCAAGTCCATCGCCTTTCCGTCGTCCGTGTTGACAGAACACATTCCATCGCGAATTCCGTCACCTTATGCCGATTTTCTTGTAGTGAATAAATTGAAATCGAAGAGAAAAACAGAATAAAAATTAATATTTTTTAAATATGTAGCATAGAGTGTTTCACATAATGTAGTAAATAATTTCATCCAATCAATACCTTCTACGTAAGCAAAGATGTAGGATGTTGATATTCAAGAGAGAGAGAGAGAGAGAGAGAGAGAGAGCAAAAAAAAAAACCAAATCAAACTAAGAACATGTCCAAAAGTTTGCTTCATTTTACATCAGTTATAATTTATTTTATAGCAGAATCTGCATTTCATCTCCAACAGTCTACGTACTCTAAATTCTGCATTAAAAATGAAGATTTCACAATTTTTCATTTTTATGTATTTATTTGATCTTAATTTGCAAATAAATAAATAAATGAATTTTATAAAGCACAATAATTAATATTGCAAAAAATAACATAATACAATTTGATGTAATATTACAAGTAGAATAGCATTAATATAGGACAAGTGTATTACACTTGTTACACTTGATGTTTTGTTTTTATTTTTCAGATACGAATTAGAACGAAGGGTTAATTCTCAAAAAAAATAAAAAATTACCACAACGTTATAATAATGACCTAATTTTTTCATTTGTAACAAAATAAATATCTATAAAAAATTCATCGATTATAAAACTGACATTGCACAATAAAAATTAATCTGTACAAATGAAAAATATATTTTCACGTCATAATTTTAATAATATTAGGGGCTATGAATATAAAAATGGGGCTTGTGTTTAAAATTTTTCTTTTTCATTTTTTGAAATTTTTTATAAGTTTTTTCGACAAGAGGGCCCAATATCAGACTATGTGTGGGTCAATTTTTTTATTTTTTATGTTTTTTTTCAACTTTCTTTTTTTTTTTCAATAATTTTATACCCTAAAATAAAATTAGTGAACCTTAAAATTAAAGTAAATTAATTTAATATGTTTGAAATAAATATAAATTTATACCCTAAAATAAAATTAATAAACCCTAAAATAAAAGTGAATTAATTTATTTTTCTTGAAATTCCAACGACTCACAAAATTAACTCGTTTGATGCTAATGCGTGGGCTCGTACATTGTGCAACAATTAATTTAGTTTTTTTAAACAATATACACAGTAATTAAAAATAAAAAAACCTAATTTTGAAATAAATATATACCCTAAAATGGTATTAGTGAATCCTAAATAAAAGTGAATTAATTTGATTTTTTTGAAATCTGGGGACTCACACAATGCACTCATCTGACGCTAACTCATCAGCTCCTGTATTGCGCTCGATAATTATGCTTTTCAACTTAAATATAACCCCTAATTAAGATTAATAAACTTTTAAAAAAATATAAACCCTAACAACATAAAATAAACCCCTAAAAATCTTAAAAAATCTAAAAATACTAAAAAAACCCGACCTCTAAAAAAACCCTAAACTCCATACTTTAAACATTAAATGAACTGGAAAAAATCACAATTTGAACTAAATAAACTCGTATAAGATCACTACCAGACGTGTTACTTTTTAAGAATATATGTGATACTTTTTTGAATTTTGAGTGATACTTTTTAGTGTTACAGTTGATACTTATTTTGACATTTTTTTGTGGGTTGACTCAATCAACGCGGGTTGGTCAAAGCATATTGATCCACAAATTTGACCTGCCCATTTAAAATAAGACTTATTTATAACTAGTGCATGCAAATATTAATTTGTGTACTTTCTAGTATCTACTACTATAATTTCTTAATTATCCTAATAACTTTATAAGTGGCAACTTTAAAATATTATAATTATAAAGATAACAAAATTTGAAAAGAATTAAGTTATAGAATTTAAAGTCATAAGCTAAAGACTTTTCTATAAATATTGTATATATGCATGTGTGTGTATTAAGGGTTCAAATTTCCTGTTACACTTCTCCGTGTTTCACTATTAAATTTATGATTTTAATAATATTTATTATAAAAAAAATTAATTCTAACATAAATAAGCATATTCAATATTTATCAATGAAAAAATAAATTTTTAAAAGTTATGAAATTTAATTTTGAATTAATCAACCATAATAATGAATTATTAATTGAAAATTAAAAATTAAATATAAAAAATAATTATAAATCCTAATTGGGTGTGGTGAACCCTAAAAAAAATCTTAAAATTAAACTAAATCACAATATATATATATATATATATATATATATAATTGATGAAAAAAATATAAAAAAACTCATAATTTGAAATTGTGTAACACATATTAATGATTTAATATATATATATATATATATATATATATATATATTGTAATATTATATATTATGTAGCACTTGAGATTTCTTATTATACTCACTATATTACACTCCATGTTACACTTTTAAATTATGTATTTTTTTATATATTTTTTCTTCAATTGTATTTTTTTATGATTTAATTTAATTTTAGGATTGTTTTTAGGGGTCTACCTATCCACTTAGGATTTATATTTTTTTAGGATTTAATTTTTAATTTTCAATTAATAATTCATTATTATGATTGATTAATACAAAATAAATTTTATAACTTTTTTAATTTATTTTTTTTATAAATGTTGACTATGATTATTTATGTTAGAATTGATTTCCATTTTATAATAAATATTATTAAAATTATAAATTTTATAGTGAAACACAAAAAAATATAATAGAAAATTTAAACTAGTACACAGCTATGGAGTTTATGTCACCATAACTAGTATGATATTACGCATAAATAGTGACCGATTCCGTTAATAACTGTAAATCAGTTCACTTCTCAATCAATTCGATTCTCATTACATATGCATTTCATTATTATCATATATACCAGTCACGCTTTTATTTATGGTAACATAAAATTAATTCTCTATTATTACATGAGGGACTCTCCTGTGAGACGGTCTAAAGGGTCATGACCGTTAGACGGATCTCAAATTGGATCCGGGTCAAATAAAAATATAAAATCAGAGATTAAAAAGAAAAAATAGCGAAATCATTCTCTCTCTCACTCGATTTGTTCTCTCTTCTCTCTCATGTGATATATTTTCTCTCTCATCTCTATCATGCTCTCGCGCACGCCGATCTGCCCCTCTTATGCTATTTGGAGTTCTATCAATCTACTGCCTTTCTCCACCGTGAATTCATAGGTGTGGCGACCACCGCACCGCCTTGTCAAAGTGCCTTTGCGGTGGCTAGTTTTCATATTTGTCATCCCTCAATTAAGTTTCGTGTTGCGACCAGTTTTGATTTGTTGGTGGAGATTGTCTTGCAAGCATATCGGAGGTGAAAATATTGCAGAAATTATACGGCGCACGGGTGTTAATTATGAATTTTCAGATAAATTATTGGATATGGGTGATTGTTTTAAGAAGAAGCTTTGTTGAGTAGAATCATAGGTGTTTTGTTTGTTGTGTGCTAATTCTTTAAGAATAATTTGGGTGTTAGCTATTAATTTGGTTGTTGTGTAATATTGATTTGGAGATTGGTTGATGAAGAAATTGATGAATAGCAAGACATCAAGTTATTGATGATGTTTGAAAAATAAGAAATTGTTCCTCTTCTGAATATTATATTGTCGCTGAAATGGATTTTGATTCATCAAAAGTTGTATCATGTTGCCCTCCAAGTGTTTGCTAATATGTCTAAGTCAATTTTGAAGTATAAATTTGTGATACTTTTATTTGTAATTAGTGTTACTTTCTTTTGTAATCAGTGATATTTTATTTTGTAATGAATAATATTTTTCTCAATGATAATGAAATAAATTTTTTTACTCAAGAATGAGTTTTTATTGTATTCATAGACATGATTCTCAATTTGAGATTATGTTTTAAACTAACACTTTTCTTTCTAATTAGTGATACTTTCTTATGTAATTAGTGATACTTTTTTCCAGTAATGAGACTCCACTCCATATGCGATCATACTTCACCCCATAAATAATGATAATAATGATAATAATGATACTCACATGTGAGAGTTAATGATACTCCACTCATAATTAATGACATTTATCTATTCTGGATTTGATAATTAATGTTTAATCATCAATAATATCATATTATACTCCACTTTCGAGTTAATGATACTTCATTCATAATTAATGATACTTCACACACAGTTAATGATACTCACCAGATATATATCTAATGATACTTCACTTAATAGTTAATGATATTTTTCCACATTTATATCTAATATCTAATGATACTTCACTTAATATTTAATGATATTTCGCCAAATTTATATCTAATGATACTTCGTTTCATAGTTAATGATGTTTCACTTCACAGTTAGTGACACTCACACATAATGATACTTTACTTTATAGCTAGTGATACTTACTTTATACTTATTGATACTCCAGTGGTTGCGCGTGGAGGCGCGGGTAAGACACGCACCTGCGCGCGAAAATGGGCTTGGGGACGGATTTTGGTCGGGTTTGGGATGAGTTTGGGTTTTATTTGACCCGTCTAACGTAAGAGACCCGTTAGACGGTCTCATATAAATTTTTATCTTATTACATATGTGTAACGTAAATTGATAATACTTGGAACCGCACAATTCACATTATAATCAATAAGTCTTTTTTGTAGGCAATATAATAATTCATTATTGTAGTTCAACATAAAAGATTAAACAACACTGATTTACAGTCAACTATCAACTATTACAGATTATAGTCAGAAACGGGAATCACTATAAAAAATCCTAATCTAGAATCTGACGCCTTAGATTGCTCAGAACTTTAAACACTAGATCTCCTCGAAACAGCCGTGAACTTCACAGAGGAAACCACGATGGCACAGGTCTCAAACCACCAATGGAACACTTAGGTTACACCACTTCCCCTTAACCCTCACTCATACAAAGTAAGACACCTCACATATAGGAACAAGAAAGAAAAGAGAAGGATCAAGAAATACACACAACTGAGCACAGTAACCATCTCAGATCTTTCTACTCTCTCTCTCAGAAAATCCTAGCCGTTTCACACACTCAAATGAGAATTGTGTGTTAATAGTGAAGGGAGTCCAGCTATATAGGTCGGTAGGTAGAGTAAAGGGAATGGGCCTTCCATCAAGTGGGCCAGGCAGAGAGACCTAATGCTTCGAATATTAGAAACCCAATATTAAATGGGTCATATTCTAACATTCTCCACATTGACACATTTGGGATTAACTTCACCAGTAGAGGAGTATGTGCATTTATAATTATCGCCATTACCCTGATGTAGAGATCACGAAGATAACTATCACCAGGGTGGACCAGACATAAAGTCTTGGTTTACTCTGACACAAAGTCATAAGTTTGGGTAATTTAACCAAAAAGAAATCACCTCCAACTGATATTCGATGGAACTACAATAGTAATAATAGAAGATAGCCAACACACAGTCTGTCAAAATCTCTTATTGTTACTGTAGCCCACTAAGTAATACTTTACTATAAAAGATGGAACTTCAACAACAACCTTAATCATACTGGCATAACACAAAATAAGCCAATGATTCAGATTGTTGTTCAAGCCCATCTCCTTACTTGGACACATGCAAACAACAAATTTAGCCAGGGTCAAAGTTTCGAATTTTCATACTTGATACATGTTTTTCAAGAGGCAGACACTTAGTACCATATCAGCAGGATTTATATCAGTATGAATCTTTTCAAGACAAACTAGTTGTTTATCTACAAGATCTCTAATGAAATGGAATCTTACATCAATATGTTTTGTCCTATCATGGAAGACAAGATTCTTACACAACTAATATCAGATTGACTATCTAAAAAAAACGGTAACCTTATCTTTAAGGAAACTTATTTCAGTCATGACACCTTTTAACCAGATAGCCTCTTTCATGCATTCAATAATAGCAACATATTCTGATTCTGTAGTAGATTTCCTATTATCCATATCATTTGCATAATTAGAATCAACATAGCCAGCTAAGACTGCCTCCTTAACATGCTTGGAGAAACACAAACCCACATGCACAAAATGTTTTAGATATCTCATTAACCATTTAAGAGCTTCCCAATGAGGCATACCAGGGTTAAACATATACCTGTTGAGACAGCTAACAACATAGGAAATGTCAGGCCTAGTACATACCATGAGATACATTACAGATCCTATTACATTAGATTAAGGAACCTTTCTCATAACATTTATTTCAGAATCAGTTTTAGTGCACCGATCCTTACTTAAGACAAAGTGAGAAGCAAGAGGAACATGAACAGTTTTAGCATCAAACATAGCAAATTTAGATAAAATATTTTCAATATAACTTGACTGGCTCAAGACAAGTTTATTGTTCTTTCTATCCCTTGTTAAATTCGACTAAGAATCTTCTTAGCATCCCCTAAGTTTTTCATCTCAAAGTTGTCACTCAGACATTTTTGAACATACTTGATAGTCTCATTCCAAGGACTCACTAAGGGGATGGTTGGTATGTCGGAATGGAATCAAGTGGGAATGGAATAAACTTAGTAATGGAATGATGATGGGAATGACTATTGCAATTCCTTTGGCTAATATCACAAGTAATAAGATAGGAATGAAACTTACATTTTTGAATTGATTTTATTATAACAATATCTAATTAATATATAAAATACACGAATTAACTTATTTAGTTCTAAACAAATTACTCCTCTTTCAAAGATATTATTATATTTTAATAACATATTGTTGAATATTATGTGATTTTTTTTACTCTATTAACATTTGTGAAAAAATTGAGTATACTTTTAATAAGTATTTCACTATTGATTAACGGGTTTGTATGTTTTATGTAATCCTATAATATCATTAGTACTTTTGTGAAATAATATAAAATTTTATGAATCATTAATAAATTATTAATGAGTTTTTAAAAAAAATTCATAAATTTGTTTTTAATAAAATATTTTATAAAAATATGAGATTTCATTTGTCAATACAAAAATAATAAAGTATAGTTTTGCAAAATAAAAAATAATATTTATTTTGATAATCAGGACTACATAATACCATCAGAGTGGGAGTAACGGCTAATCATATATTCATAGTAATGTGATTCCTTCGGGAATGACCATTTCCAATTGAAAAAATCATACCAGCCATAGGGGACTGCTTAAATAATGATCACAAGCACTTCTAGTTAACTTTAAAGATTTCTTGCAATTATCAAACTTAATGTTCCACTGCCTAGGGGACTGCTTAAACTATATAGAGATTTTTTCAAAAGGCACACATAGACAGGATCATTGCAGTCAACAAAACCTTCTGGCTAACTCATGTAAATAGGTTTATCAAGGTCACCATGCAAAAAAGCAGTAGTGACATCCATCTGTTTTAATTCTCAATTATAGTGAGCAACTAAGACAAGCGTTATGCCCAACTGATGGTTTTGATGAATTTCAAAACAAGAACAGAATTTTTTGAATAACATACTCCATCCCTTTGAGTGAAACCTTTGGCCACTAACCTAGCCTTGAATCTGGTGGAATTTAATTCAGGTTTTACCTTATAGATCCATGTTGGGACAATTATTGGGAAAAATAATCATAGTAGCCCAACTGATGGTTTTGATGAAATGTAAAAACATATGTGATGATTTAATGAAAAAATGCAGGTTATTTAAGTCCGGGGTAACGGCTTAGTAAGACTTCAAACCTCAGCTAAGCTGAAGCAAAAGTCAGCTATTTTGAAGCATGGTCAATCGGCTTAAAAGGATGTCTCAATCGAGCCAGTCAGAGACAACTCTTCAAAGCTTAAGAAAAGCTAAAGAGAGAAGAGAACTTTAAAGATTGGAAGACATCCACAGATGAGTAATCATCAGTCTAGCTGAAGGCTAAGAAAGACTGTTGAGAGCTAAGCCAGCCTGAAAGCTAAAACTGAACTAATCAAAGATTAGTCAGTCAAGTCGAGCCAAACTGATCAAAGATCAGTTAGCTGAAAAAAAATCTCAGAAAGCTTCGAGTCAATACTGAATTGACTAGAGATCAGTTCAATGAGAGAAGAGCTCAAACAAAGAAGCCAACTGGAAGTCCAGAGCTGAAAGCTTTTTAAAGCTAAGCTGTCAAGACAGCTAAACTGGACCATCCCAGGACTAAAGTTTAAGGCAGCTGAGAAACTGCTAACTAGACAAATCTCAGAGCTGAAAGCCGAGACAGCTGAAAGCCCATCCGTTGATAGTCCAAAACTGATAGCCGGAATACCTGCTCTCTCTGACAAACAGTCAATGAAGATCCTGACAGAAAATCTTGGAAAGATCCTAACGATCTTAGAGCAGAAATCATTAAACTCAACGGCTAGTTTATTCAAAGCTTCAAATAGCTATAGACATTAAACTGCTGCTAGTGAAATCAATAGATTCACCAATCACAATGGTTAAAAGATCACTCATCTATATAAAGAGAGTGAACATCATTTTGGCCAAGACTTTTCAAAGAGACTTTTGCCAATTTAACATTTCCTATTTCACAGATATTGAGCTTTCTTTCTCTCTTCCCATAACTCAAAGCTTGAATCTCTTAAGTACAAAAAGCCCCAACTGAGAAGGCGTGCTTCAAGTCTCAAACAAGCAACTAGCTGACGTAGAATTCCAGCCAGAGCAAAGCTTCTCAATTCATTTCTTCAAAAATCAACCACTTAGCTCAAGTTGAAGGAGCACTTAAGGTTCATAACAGATTCAAGACTGCCTTCTTGAAGATCGAGAGAGATCTAAAATCTTGTAAAGACGGGCAATAACGCCTAAAGTCTCAACGAGTAGTTGAGATCGGTAAGTATGAGCTGTCGACCCAGAAATCAGCTGAGGAGGGGCGTGTACTGATGGGTCCATTCTTTCAGGATAGCAACAGTTGGAAAGGAGGCCACGCTCGGTTTGAAGGGTGCCATTTTCAAGTCCAATAGAATTTCTTCACTGTGTAACTGTAATAAAGAAACTTTACACTTGCATAGTGGATTTCCCTTTTGCGGAAGGAAGAGAGGATGTAGAAGCAGGAAGCTTCGAACCTCTATAAGTCTTGTGTGTGTTGTACTTTATGCTCTAAGTTTCTGCATGTTCTTTAACTGCACACTATACGCACACATGCTGCACTGACAAGCTCAAGTCTTCAAGCTATCAGTCCTAACTGATCAACTCACAAGCTAAGCTCTCGTTGAGCTCTTCATCTCAACTGATCAGATCAGTGCAGATAAATTGTCATCAGCGAGTCAGGGCCCAATATATTTTGCAATCAGTTTAAGTTTTTGAGTCAATTTATTCACCTCTCTCTAAACTGACCTAGACTCGCCCCGGGACTAACAACTGGTATTAGAGAGGTTGATTCTAAGGATCAGCCATTTCTGTTGATCAACTGAATCATATCTGTTTATCTGTGCTAACGTTTCAAGCTATGAGAAATCATAAACTACCTCTTTTTTCAGTTGAGAATTATGACAATTGGAGCAGAAGGATGAAGGCTCATCTATGCTCGATCCACGAGAATATGTGGGAGGTTATTGAAGATGGTCCAATCAATATAATGATAGACAATGAAGTCCACATTGTGGATATCAATCAATCGGCTAGGATCCCAAAGCTAACTCATCTTCTCACAAGTGAAGAGAAAAAGTTGAAGAATCTAGAGTTTGTGGCTCAAACAGCACTATTCCAAACTCTAGATTAGGATCGCATGAAAGACACAAAGAACTGCAGAACAGCGAAGGAGGTTTGGGACTTGCTTGCAGATCTATGCAAAGAGTCCGAGGCCATCAAAGGAAATAAGCTCCAACTCGCAGTCGACAGATATGAGTCTTTCAAAATACAGCCAGAAGAAAGCATTTCAAGCCTAGAAACACGATCTCTTGGCATAATAAGTGAGATGAACAATCTGGGAAGGAGCTATCCCAACTGTGAGATGAATTCAAAGATTCTCGACAAACTCACTGAAGAATAAGATATGAAAGTAATTGCTATCAAGGAGTCAAGAGACTTGAATATCATTACACCTAGAGAAATGTTCAGATCTCTCAAGGCTCATGAATACAGCCTGAACCGAAAAAGAGAAGCATCCAATTCCTCTTCTCATGATGCTTCTTTCTACGCTGAAAGAAATCAGTTTAGAGAAGCCCGATGAAGAAATAACTTCCGACCAAGAGGCTCACCTGCCAAAGAGAATCCAAGGGGATCAGTGACTGATCGAAGAAGAGAATCAACCGCCAAGAATGAGATCCTGACTGAGGATATAAATAAGCAAATCCAGTCAATGACAAGATTATTTGAGAAGCTAAGGAAAGTCAAAGATCAACAATCAGCTCTACCCCAAGCTGATGAAGCTGCTAAGGAAGAAAGAAACCAGCAGCCAGCTGAACGATCAGCTGAACAATTCAGGGTCGCAAATCGAAACATAGAAGAATGTTTCCACTGCCATAAACAAGGGCACTACAGATATGAGTGTCCAGAGCTCCCTGAAGACAAGAAGGCCAAAGTGAGGAGAAGCTTTTTCAAAAGGAAAACAATGATCGCAAATTCGGAAAACGTCGTGCTTGATGATTCAGACTACCCATTTGGAATCGACTCAGACGGCTAGAGCTCAGATGATGAAGCTCTAATTTGCCTCATGGCTGACAAGGATGAAGAGTTTAGTATGTCTGATTCCATAACCTCTTTCTATCACATACATGAAGCTTCGATCTCTAGGAATGAACTGGATGAATAGTTAAGAATCCTAGAAGATCAGTTAGCTTATGTATCAAGCTTGCATATTGAGCTGAAGGGTGAAAATGATGAGCTAAGAAGCAGAGTTGAAGAGCTAAGCGTTGAAAATGAAAAACTGAAAAGTCTTGAAGCTCGGTCAACTGAAATGGATCAGCTGAAGTTGAGAAATGTTGAACCGGAAGCTGAGAATAAGCAGCTTAAGCTAGAAATCCTTGAAAAAGAGAAACTATCCCTCAAATTCAAGAAAGGATCCCAGACTCTAGATGAAATTCTGAGTCATCAGAGCGTCGAAGCTGGGAGTCCAGAGCTGGGATATAGCAAGTACACTGCCGTAGAGAAGGGCAAGACAGTTGTCCAAAGCTGTGAGTCTGGAATCCTAAAAGGATTCACAAGACCAGCTCATTCTTCCCCAGTTGAGGAATCCAAAGATAAAGGCAGCTTGGAAACTCCTCAAGCTCAGCCCAGAAATCAGACTGATCAGTCGAGAAAGTCAACTCAGAGACAGTCAGTCTTTCAAAGGCTTGTTGCTCAGACAAAGCCACCAGTTCAACATAAGTCAGCTCATCAGCCCATATCAACTGTTAGATCAAAATCGAAAGCTCACTCAAGGTCAATCTTTTAACAAAGGCCTTCATTTCATTCCAGGTCATCAGCTCAATCAAGACCTGAAGTTCACCCAAGGCCAGCCTTTCAGAAAAAGGCATCAGTTCAAAATAGGCCATCAGTTCAAAGATCTAGAAACTCCTCTAATACATTTCAACATGGGAGTTCTTCAAATCCCAAAAGAAATGTACATATAAGATTGTATTATGCACGATATCATAATCCAATATCTTTAAAGGAGTTCACTCCAACTGACCTTGCAACCCAGTATAATGAGTTTCTAAACTTAAGGGATGAGCCTAGAATCAATAACAAGAAATGACGTTTGGTTTCTTGTCAACAGGCCGAAAACCCAAAAAGTCATTGGGACTAAGTGGGTCTTTCACAACAAACTAGATGAACAAAGTGTGATCACAAGGAACAAGGCCAGACTGGTAGCCAAATTGTACTCTCAAAGTGAAGGAATCGACTTTGATGAGACATTCGCAATAGTTGCAAGATTAGAGGCCATCAGATTGTTCCTTGCCTATGCAGCTCACATCAATTTCATGGTCTAGCAAATAGACGTGAAAAGTGCATTCTTACAGGGGATGCTCAAGGAGAATGTGTATGTCGAGCAACCTCCAGGCTTCGAAATTGGAGATCAAGTCTACAAGCTGAAGAAAGCTCTATATGGCTTGAAGCAGACGCCAAGAGCTTGGTATGAAACCCTTACAACATTCTTGCTGAAGAATGGGTTTCAGAAAGGAGTCATCAATCGTACCCTATTCAGAATAGAACGATCCACTGAGATCTTAATGGTCCAAATATATGTGGATGACATAATTTTTGGATCAAAGAGTAAAGATCTATGCACTCGATTCGCTCAACTGATGCAAAGCGAATTCGAGACTAGCATGATGGGCGAAATGACATTCTTCCTAGGACTCCAAGTGAAGCTGTAATGCCCCAATTTCACTTTAGTAGAAAAGGGCATGTTATCCATGCTTTTCATTAATAAAAATATTTTACTTGAAATACAGCAGAAGTTTCAAAGCATAACTCGACATTCATTACATAAAATAAAGTCAAAAATAAATTAAATCCTTAATTATGCTTGATTACTTGACCACCATCATCACATCTTCCCCGCTACGCATCACCCGAGACAACACCTGAAAAGATAGGAAGATTTTTGGGGTGAGTACTGGTGCGTCGTTTTACACCAAAAATAAAGTTCCCGACAGCAGTCGGTATGTCCTTACGGCACAGTACATCGATGAGCGAGATCGTCTCCCAAAGGACCGGCGAGAATTACTCTAAACTTCCAATCTGCAGAACCAAACTTCTAAAAGGGGTTTTTGTTATTGTTAAATAAAACAAGCGAAAATAATAAATGAACAGAGAAAACGGTTTAAACAGATTAAGAGAATTATTCCAGATTCCAATTAACTCCACCCTAACTTACCTAAACTGATCATTGAAGCAAAGATTAATTCAATTAACACATACAAATCAGTTATAGCCATCGAAGACGCTTACTGATGCAACCTAATTCCTCTGTAGTTTCTCGATAATCAGGAAGACGCTTCACCAATTATTTTCCTAATCGACTGACAACCGTAAGAGACGCTCTATAGGTTTAATGAACTGACAGTATTGAACACTAGAGAAACCCAATTCATAATTAACAGACTCTGACGCAGGACCGTTAAATTAAGATTGCTATTCTCTCTGGTTCTGAAGAACCGTTTCGCCACTAATTAAACTTAAACCACAATTACGGATGACCGGTTTAATTGACTACTATTTAATTCCGACTCACTAAATATTTGCAACTATGTAGCAATATTGAAAGAATTAACGACTCGAAATACAAAAAATAATAAATGCATGCAATTAATTGAACGATGAAAACGATTAGATCTCACAGTTTAGCTAGGCCAGGGCTTCGTTAAGTGTTACCGGAATAAGAAAGAACTTTGCTTGATTACATATTAGAATTGAATCGCAACGATCTCGAATAATCCAGCACCATGAAATAATCGAAGAAGATGAAATATAAAATCTGCTCCAGAGAAAACATCTCTCTTGTTCTGTTCGTACGTGAATATCCCCTCCAATAATAGGGATAAATCCTAATCTATATAGTATTCTTAATTACAATCATTTTAAACAAGGAAATTAACATTTTAATTTAATCCAACTAGGTAATTAGAAAAATAAGAACTCTTAGAGGCGGTGGAAATCTTCTCGCGCGCGTCTAGGCTTTGGGCTTTTGTAAATCCCGTGCTCCAGCCTAAATTCACGCGCACAGGCCCATGTTATCCTGCCATATGCCCATACGACATGGTCCTCCGAGCTCCCAGTTTCAGCTTTCCTTGCACAGCCTGTTCTCCTACCAAAAGCATGCCACTTTCTCTAACTTTGTGTTAATTACCTACAAAACTCTTAAGGCACAACATTCTTCCAAAACGGCATAATTACAAGGCAATTAAGACAAATAAACTACACCAAATTGGCCCAAAACACTAGGTATAAACAGCCCGATCAAACCCCCATCACACTTAGAGAATGCTCGTCCTCGAGCATATCTAAACAAAAGAAAGATTCTAAACATAAACACAGAATAAGCATCGGTTGCCTTAAACTAAAAAAATACTCGGAGCCAGAATTGCAGCATAACCAACCCTAATCAACTAACCCTTCTCTTGTTTCATGAAATAAACACATGTTCTTCATTCAAGTAAAAAACGTGCAACTCAATTCTGCCTCACCAAGATTCGCTCAATTTCTCTCAAAAGAAGGTAAGGACAGATTTAAATTCACTCAAGTCATGATTTGATGCCTTCAAACATAGATTTGCCCATATGTCAAAACCGCTACCAAGCAAGTAAGAACTATGCACAGATTAAAAGGTCTTTGAAGTGGGTTGTAATGGGGCTAGGTTGCTTAGGTAGGATAATTTGGATAAGTGGCTTAAATAAGATGAAAGCATGTAAGCATATCAAAACACATTAATCAAGTTCGGCTGCAACTTCTCAAATATCCCACGAACTCTAAGTTAAGTGCTGGTCTTCAAAGCTATACAGGGCAACAAAATTTAACTTCAATCAGGTACAACCCTATTTCCTCCACGTCCAGTATGGGCATACGAACCATTTTTTCTTCTTCTTTTTCTCTTCTTTCTTTTTTTTTCTTTTTCTTTTTATTTATCTTCTTTTTTATGGAATAGGACATGAGTTTACATATTTTTTTTTTCTTTTTTTTTTCTTCAATCTTCCAGCACTAATTATCTTTAAGTAAAATTCGAACTCATCTCAACACAATCCAATATAACTCACATGTTTCCAAGGGACAAGAGCAGGCCAAAATAAGCTACGATTGAAATATTTAGTGGCTGTCAAGAAAGAAAGGATTCCGGCACAAACGAGCTCACTAAGGGATAGTGTTGGGTATGGATAATTTATTCAGGCCAAAGCAGTGGTTAATCCTATATGCCTTTATCATTTTCATGCAAAAGGAAACTCACAAGCAATATGACCATGGCAACAAGGCAAATCAGAAATTCAGCATTCAAATCTGCCACACTCAGCAAAAGAATAAAACTGAGTTTTCTATATATATGACATGCTCAAGAGGCTCAAATCTCACATTTATAAGCTCATCAAAAGTTGATCAAGTTGCACATTTCATCGTTTAAGAATACATACGAGCAATAGCATAATTCAATCACAAGAGAATCAATCAAACAAACTAAGATAATCCATGCTATAACTCTTTCTCTTTGTATATTTCAATCTCAGGCAGCCAATACTCAACAAAAAAAAGCAAAACACAATTTTTTTTTTCGATTTAGAAAAGAACCAGACACAAAAACAGCAATGTCCTCCCCCCTCACACTTAGACAACACAGTGTCCTCACTGTGCAGGGAAGAGAGCCAACAAAACAGACACAACCTGAATAAAAGAAAATAAAAACAAAGGGATAGAGAGGGCAAACTGGCAATCAAGGGGAGAGGCGGTCAGTAGGGGCATACAAACGGCACTCAAGTACAGTAGCCTAGCTTGGTTTGTAATGGTCAAACAACTCCATGAGCTTGGCAAGGGTAGGGGTAGCGCTAGAAAAGGTACTTGCACGAAAAAGCTAGACTAGATTTGTTTTTTTTTTAAGAATAAAAATAAAAAAAATAAAAAAAATAGCAAATAAATGCTCGAGTTGCCTCCCGAGAAGCGCCCTTATTTAACGTCTGAGGCTCGACGTGGGGAGGTACAGTCAAGAGACAAATTCGGGGATAACAGATCTACCCCTGTCGAAAGTAGTCATCTCCATCCCCAAACCTTTATGCTTCTTCAAAAGCCCGACCAACCTTACTTCATGCTCTTTCAGCCCCAGCACAGGGGCCTTCACATGAGATGGTAAAATCGGTTCTGAGTCGGTCGGTAAGGGCATACGGCTCGTCAGATTCTGAGTTAGAAATTCACTAGTGGTGTACAACTGCATGATAACATCTCGAATCTCCTCGTCTTCATCTGTTATTGTAGCGATTTCAGTCAGCCCACCAAAGAGTACCTTCTTGAACAACTTGATGATCTCTTTCTCATCATCCTCCTTCTTGTTTTGAATCAACCTGGATGGAAAAGGTGCTGCAACCAGAGAGTTAGAAATTTTGGATTTAGATTTCACCTCAGTAAGGGCAGACTCGGTAGTTGGTTGTTCTTCTTCTGCACTGGATTTGTTTTCAGTATGTGCAGTATGCCCATACTGCAGGTTCTTTCTCTTCTTAACCTCTACGTCAGCCAATTCTTTTCCACTATGAAGGGTCACAACACTAACACACACTTTTAGATTCAGCTCAGTTTGAAAGGGAAAAGACATAGCAGGTTGTTCATTTCTTTCGCCAGATTCTTTTTTCGGCCCTTCAGTATGCCCTTCCGACTCCTTTTATTTATTCTTAGCCTCCAAATCGACTAACTCCTCCACACTTCTCAAAGTGACAGCGCAAACATATGCTCTTGGACTCATTTCAGTTTGAGATGGGGGTTTGCCCTGATTCGCTTGCATCTTGTGGATTTGAGTGGTAAGTTGGGTGATCTGTGTGCCCATACTCCCTAGGGCGGCTTACGTCTCTTGCTGGAAGGCTTTCTGGATCTGTGCCAAACTGTTGACAAGGGCATTGCTCTACTCTAAACACTTCATGATTTCACTCATGCTGGGCACAGGCTTGTCAGTATGCCCATATGGACCACCCTGTGGCGGCCTCTGAGGGAAAACTTCGGGTGCCTTCTGATCGGGCTGTCTCCAGCTGAAATTTGGGTGGTCCCTCCAGCCTGGGTTGTATGTGTTTGAGTATTGATCATAATTCCTTCTCAAAGCATCTTGTTGCGCATCACCGGATCCATAGCAGGCTTGCTCTGTTTGAGAATCTTGCAAGGTTGGGCAAGCATTTGTAGGATGCCCATTCTCTAGACACATTCCGCAATGGATATTCTGCGTCTGTGCCAAAGCTAGACCTCGAACCAGAGAAGTCAAAGCATCGATCTTCTCATTGACACCGGAGCTGTCTACTCGCTCAACTCCCTTCACAGGTTGGTATCGATCATCATCCTCATCCTCATACTGTTGTCCTCCAGAAAGCATGTCGATTATGAACTGTTTTGCCTCATCTAAAGTTTTATTGATGAGAGATCCTCCACTGGCCGCGTCTACAATTTTTCTGTCAAAAGAAGACATGCCACGGTAAAAGTAATTGGTGAACAACTGATAATCAGAGAATCCGTGGTCTGGGCATTTGCGGCACAATTGCTAGAATCTCACCCAGTATTCGACCAAGCTTTCATTTTGCTTTTGCTTGATACTGCTAATAGCCATCCTCAGATTCGCAACTCGAGATTCCGGAAAGAACTTACGTAGGAATTGTTCCTCCAACTCATTCCAAGTGAAAATAGAGCTCGATGGGAGATCAAACAGCCACTCTCTAGCCTTGCCCTGCAAAGTATGAGAAAAAGTCAGTAATCTCAAATTATCAGAAGAAAAACCTTAAGGGCGTAAAGTAGAGCAAACTAAATCAAATTCGGCTAAGTATTTATGTGCACTTTCTCCAGGTAAATCGCTGAACTTAGGTAGAACTTGAATAAAATGAGGTCATATCTAATAATTATTTACAATCATGGGAAACACGATGCAAATCGGTCGATTGTTTCTATGGCGACCTAACTCTCAAATCAGAGGAACAGGTTTAGCGGCATTAGCATTGACAAGGGCCTGATTTGCTGGTGGATTCTGGAGAATTGCATTATCGGCCATGGTGATTAATTTTAGCTTTTTAGACTCCATGCCAGCCCTCAGCAACTGGTGTAATGTTCTTTCCGGCTCCGGATTGAACAATTGCTCTTCTTCTCGTGAGGAACGGGTCATGCACTAAAAATAAAAACGATAAAACTGAATAAAATAACAAACTGAAAATTATAGAGTAATTACTGCTTAAAACCGATCCTTGACAACGACGCCAAAATTTGGTGCGTCGTTTTACACCAAAAATAAAGTTCCCGACAACAGTCGGTATGCCCTTACTGCACAGTACAACGATGAGTGAGATCGTCTCCCAAAAGACCGGTGAGAATTACTTTAAACTTCCAATCTGCAGAACCAAACTTCTAAAAGGGGTTTTTGTTATTGTGAAATAAAACAACCGAAAATAATAAATGAACAGAGAAAACGGTTTAAACAGATTAAGAGAATTATTCTGGATTCCAATTAACTCCACCCTAACTTACCTAAACTGATCCTTGACGCAAAGATTAATTCAATTAACACATACAAATCAGTTATAGCCACTGAAGACGCTTACTGACGCAGCTTAATTCATCCATAGTTTCTCGATAATTAAGAAGACGCTTCACCAATTATTTCCCTAATCAACTGACAACTGTAAGAGACGCTCTATAGGTTTAATGAGCCAACAACAGTGAGGACTAGAGAAACCCGATTCATAATTAACAAACTCTGACACAGGACCGTTAAATTAAGATTGCTATTCTCTCCGGTTCTGAAGAACCGTTTCGCCACTAATTAAACTTAAACCACAATTACGGATGGCCGGTTTAATTGACTACTAATTAATTCCGACTCACTAAATATTTGCAACTATATAGCAAGATCGAAATAATTAACGACTGGAAATACAAAAAATAACAAATGCATGCAATTAATTGAACGATGAAAACGATTAGATCTCACAGTTTAGCTAGGTCAGGGCTTCGTTAAGTGTTACCAGAATAACAAAGAACTTAGCTTGATTGCATATTAGAATTGAATCGCAACGATCTCGAATAATCCAGCACCATGAAATAATCGAAGAAGATGAAATATAAAATCTGCTCCAGAGAAAACGTCTCTCTCGTTCTGTTCGTACGTGAATATCCCCTCCAATAATAGGGATAAATCCTAATCTATATAGTATTCTTAATTACAATCATTTTAAACAAGGAAATTAACATTCTAATCTAATCCAACTAGGTAATTAGCAAAATAAGGACTCTTAGAGGCGGTGGAAATCTTCTTGCGCGCGTCCAGGCTTTGGGCTTTAGTAAATCCCATGCTCTAGCCCAAATTCACACGCACAGGCCCATGTTATCTTGCCGTATGCCCATACGGCATGGTCCTCCGAGCTCCCAGTTTCAGCTTTCCTTGCACAACCTGTTCTCCTACCAAAAGCATGCCACTTTCTCTAACTTTGTGTTAATTACCTGCAAAACTCTTAAGGCACAACATTCTTCCAAAACGGCATAATTACAAGGCAATTAAGACAAATAAACCACACCAAATTAGCCCAAAACACTAGGTAGAAACAGCTCGATCAGTACTACTGACTCAGTGGGGAGTGTCCAATTATCCAAGCTATATAAAAATTAACGAGTAGGTGAGAATAATAAAAGTGTTCAGTCCGTAGATCAAACCATATAGCCCGTAGGCCCTGTCTTGTTTAGCCGAAAGGCCCTGTCTTATTTAGCTCAGAGGCCCATTCTTATCTAGCCCGGATGCTCATTTTCATTTAGCCCGAAGGCCCATGCTCATTTAGCCGGGAGGCCCACGCTTGTTTAGCCCGAAGACCCATGCCTGTGTCATCACATACTCGATAATAAAAATATAGAGAGAATAATTAAGACAAGATCATGTAAAACCCCACCTTCACCTTTGACTTGGATATTAATTAATTAAGTCCGGCGCGCCTCCTATAAATTATTTATCATAAATTAATACAGTGCATAACATGAGATAATTAAATTATGCATGAGACTATTCTATGATGCATGCTCAATACATATACACACATAGCAATAAAATCCTATTTTTCATACATTGACTTAACCATACACTTATATTACATATATATATAAAAGAAATCATGCACCAAAACTTTATCACTACACACAAACACATGCATAAACTATCTACATAAATTATATATGTATACGTATGGACATATATATATATATATATATATATATCTATTCATTATATCTCTTATAACATATATATATATATATTATACGTGCACACACACACACACATATATATATATATATATATTACATATATAAATTCATCAATCACATATTATATATATATATATACGTACCACACATAGTTTATATATATATATATAACACGCAACACACACACATATATATAATATACAAACTCCCACACACACAACGAAATCATGCATACACATATATATAAACAAAAGACGACAATCTCTGATAGCTAATAAAAGACACGACCCTACCTAGAAACTCTCTGCCAATCCAACAAAAAGTTTTAATATAGAAACATTCCATCTCTCTCTCCTACAAATTCACGAAAACTTCTAAAACAGCCAAGCTAATGCAAAGAAGGAAAGAAAATGGACAAAAAGAAAGTTCATACCTCTAGCCGGACCGAAACTCCTTAAAGGGAACAAATTTTCGAACTCTTTTAATTTTGGGGTGAGAAAAGTTAAAGGTTGAGACCCCTATTTATACTAGTATTGTTAAGGTTTCATAGAGGAGTTTGGTAGAACAATGATTCTCTCGTGATTATCTTCTACTTGGAGGAGAAGATAAAAAAAAAAATATAACAAAGATTTGGGCTTTCTTTCTACTGGATCTTGAATTTAGAGTAGTTGGGCTTCTAATTAAAAAAAGAAAAACTAGAAATAAACTTTGGACAAAATAAATAAAATGCAACAAAATAGGTATAAAATTAAAATTAAATGCATGCTCATGCTATGAAAATTACTATATACTAAAATGATCGTGCTTATAAATTATTTAGGCACGACTTATTAGACTTAATCAATTAACATCGCATAAATAATAAAAGATAAAAAGAAATATTTTTAGGGAAAGAACGTAGCCATAAAAATAAATCGGGTCACTACATCCCTCCCTGCTTAAAAAAAAATTTCGTCCTCGGAATTACTTACTTAATCTTAGTACTCAAACGTATCTAAACTTAAAATCTAGCATTGATCTTTTATAATCTTGCTAATGGCGTAAACATCACCTATGATTTCTATGTTCTGAGGTCTTCTTATACCAACACGTAAAACATAAGCTTGGCTATGTTCCTCTACCTTAAAGATTTCTCTAATTGACCATAGTCTTGCGAGGTTCTAGGTTAACTACTTTATTCGGACACAAAAAAATATTCCTAAAAAACAAAGCGGCATCGAAAACTGTATTGTGAGTCTACCATCCCAGTACCTCAACTGCGCCACCTTATCAAGGATCCCACGTGTTCTGTGTCTTCAATCTGCTAACACTTTATTATGTGTCTGTAACGAATTGTTACCAACGTGCACTATGTAGATCCATCTTTACCAAAATAATGCAAAACTTTATTCCAACTTAAAAACTTCTTTGCGTTCTCGTACGTTTGCTAAAAATAAAACTAAAACCAAAATAGCTACGAAAATAAACTAGAAATGGGTAATAAAATTTAACGCGTTGATCTCCTTCTTTCTTCACTCCTCGCCATTCATCGGGAAAGCTCTAGAATTTCCTCTCCTTTCGGCATTTCCACCCCCTTCACGTTTAATTACCCTTCACATTCTTAGAAACACTACCAAATATCTCTCTACCCATACTTCTCTCATGTTTTTGCGCCGCATAAAATCCTGCCATAATCTCTCCGCACGGGGCATGACCCGAGTACTAACTGAAACTCTCTTGCGTGTCCTAGTAGTCAACCTTCTTTTAAGCATCTAACAACAAAACTCTTAAGGTAAAACTCGAGGACAATTAAACTATTTTATCATAAAACATAATTTCTATATAATCATAAACTTAATCATAAAATCAAAAATTTAACTTGTACCTCTACTCAGAGTGATTCGGTGGATGTGATGATAGTCAATACTTACTAGCTTATATTTTTTTTAAGTATATAGGAAAGTAGACTTTTCTCTGATACCACTCTGTAACGCCCCAATTTCACTTTAATAGAAAAAGGCACGTTATCCATGCTTTTCATTAATAAAAATATTTTACTTGAAATACAGCAAAAGTTTCAAATCATAACTCGACATTTATTACATAAAATAAAGTCAAAAATAAATTAAATCCTTAATTATGCTTGACTACTTGACCACCATCATCACATCTTGCCCACTACGCATCACCCGAGACAACACCTAAAAAGATAAGTAGAGTTTTGGGGTGAGTACTACTGACTCAGTGGGGAGTGACCAATTATCCAAGCTATATAAAATTAAACGAGTAGATGAGAATAATAAAAGTGTTCAGTCCGTAGATCAAACCATATAACCCGTAGACCCTGTCTTGTTTAGCCCGAAGGCCCTGTCTCATTTAGCTTGGAGGCCCATTCTCATCTAGCCTGGAGGCTCATTTTCATTTAGCCCGGAGGCCCATGCTCATTTAGCCCGGCGGCCCATGCTTGTTTAGCCCGAAAGCCCATGCATGTGTCATCACATACTCGATAATAAAATATAGAGCGAATAATCAGGACAAGATCACATAAAACCCCACCTTCACCTTTGACTTGGATATTAATTAATTAAGTCCGGCGCGCCTCCTATAAAGTATTTATCATAAATTAATATAGTGCATAACATGAGATAATTAAATTATGCATAAGACTATTCTATGATGCATGCTCCATACATATACACACATAGCAATAAAATCCTATTTTCCATACATTGACTTAACCATACACTTATATTACATATATATATAAAAGAAATCATGCACCAAAACTTTATCACTAGACACAAACACATGCATAAACTATTTACATAAATTATATATGTATACGTATGGACATATATATATATATATAAATATATCTATTCATTATAACTCTTATAACATATATATATATATATATTATACGCACAGATATATATATATATATATATTACATATATAAATACATCAATCACATATATTATATATATACGTACCACACATAGTTTATATATATATATATAACACGCAACACACACATATACCCCCCTATATATATATATATATAATACACAAACACCCACACACACAACCAAACCATGCATACATATATATATATAAACAAAAGACGACAACCTCTGATAGCTAATAAAAGACACGGTCCCACCTAGAAACTCTCTGCCAATCCAACAAAAAGGTTTTAATATAGAAACATTCCCTCTCTCTCTCTCTCCTACAAATTCACGAAAACTTCTAAAACAGCCAAGCTAATGCAAAGAAGGAAAGAAAATGGACGAAAAGAAAGTTCATACCTCTAGCCGGACCGAAACTCCTTAAAGGGAACAAATTTTCGAACTCTTTTAATTTTAGGGTGAGAAAAGTTAAAGGTTGAGACCCTTATTTATACTAGTATTGTTAGGGTTTCATAGAGGAGTTTGGTAGAAAAATGATTCTCTCGTGATTATCTTCTACTTAGAGGAGAAGATAAAAAAAATATAATAAAGATTTGGGCTTTCTTTTGACCGGATCTTGAATTTAGAGTAGTTGGGCTTCTAATTAAAAAAAGAAAAACTAGAAATAAACTTTGCACAAAATAATTAAAATGCAACAAAAGAGGTATAAAATTAAAATTAAATGCATGCTTATGCTATGAAAATTACTATATACTAAAATGATCATGCTTATAAATTATTTAAGCGCGACTTATTAAACTTAATCAATTAATATCGCATAAATAATAAAAGATAAAATGAAATATTTTTGGGGAAAAAACGTAGCCATAAAAATAAATCGGGTCGCTATAGAAGCAGTTGGAAGATGGAATCTTCATCAGTCAAGCTAAGTATACCAAAGAGCTTGTCAAGAAGTTTGAAACCGATAAGGGGAAAATTGTCAAGATTCCAATGAACACATTAGTGTAGCTGATCCTCGATGAAGAGGGAGAATTAGTCAGTCAGACGCACTACAAAGGAATCATTGGATTTCTTTTCTACCTGACTGCTAGCCGACCAGACATCTCCTATTCAGTCGGACTATGTGCAAGGTTCCAAGCCAACCTAAAGAAAAGTCATCTCGAAGTAGTAAGGAGGATCATGAAGTACCTCAAAGGAACCATAAATCTTGGATTATGGTATCCCAGAAATGATAGCTTAAGTCTAACCAGCTATAAGTCTAACCAGCTACCCAGACTCAAACTTCGGAGGATGCAAGATCGACAGAAAAAGCACCAATGGAACATGTCAATTTCATGGGAACAAACTGATATCCTAGTTTAGCAAGAAGCAGCACTCAGTTGCCACATTAATAACTGAAGCCAAGTATGTAGCTACTGGAAGCTGTTGTGCTCAAATCCTGTGGATGAAGCAACAACTAAAGAATTATAAGGTGGAGACTGAAGAAGTGCCAATCTACTATGATAACAATAGTGCTATTGCAATATCTCAAAATCCAGTATTGTATTCAAGGACGAAGCACATTGATATCAGGCACCACTTCATCAAAGATCACATCGAGAAGAAAGACATATGCATCAAATATGTCAACACGGAGAAGCAGATAGCCGATATCTTCACCAAGCCATTGCCAGAAGCTAGATTTGTAGAGTTGTGCATCCAACTGGGATTGCTCGAACTAGCTTCAAAGGAGAATGATGACCAGCCAAGAGAAGGAATGAAGAGGAACACTCCAGCTGAAGATGAGAATTGACCTAAAATGGCATTAGTTAGTTAAGCTTTGGAGCTTAAACTAATGAGCCCAAATCAGTTCTGAAGAAATGACGAAGGCTAATTGGAAGCTGAAGAATAAAGATGAGTAAACTGATTGCAGAGGGCATCAGTTTGCAACCAGTCATGTTCAACTGATGAGAGCAGTTGAATCCAAAACTGACTGAAGAAGGTAAAGCTTTAGCTGAAGGAAGCAGCTGAAAAGCTTAGATGGAGCAAAGCTGAGAGAACAGCTCAAGTTGATGAGAAACAAGGAGTCAAAGCTGAAGGGACTCCAGCTGGAACTGATCAATGCAAGCCGAGGAGATCATCAGTCTTAAGGCCAACTGATGACGTCAGCAGCTCAATGCCACAAGGAGACTGGAGGAGAGCCACAACCAGATAATTTCAAAGTTGAATTTATTACTAAACGATAAAATGACGTGTCATCTCAATATTACCCTTTGGACCCACTTACTCTCTCTCTCCTCATCAATTCAGAACGGATAGATTTTGAACGACCTTTCAGTCGACTCTTCAGCACCAGTTTATCAAAGCCATTCAAATCAATAGGAATTAAATTCTTCTGACCGTTGGATTGAAATCATCCCACATCATAAATAGCTTGGCTGAAATCTCAAAATTACTTTTACCATCTCATTGACTCTCTGCCTTCAAAGCTTCTCTCCTCTCCAAAGAACAAGCCCTTCATCACTCTCTCTCTCTCTCCTCTCAAAAAGCTCTCAACCAAAAACCATGGCCCAGAACTTAGATAGCCGTGTTCGAAGAGAGTTCAACTTTCATTCAACTGGAGAAGACTCATCTGTCTTTTGTGACAAGCTGCTCAAGGACAAGTTTTTCTAGCCAACTGTGTTCTCCGAAAACTACCAGAACTCAGAGCTCAGTGGAGAAGTCATAGCTAGGCTGTATGATGCCCAGCTGCAAGTATTTCTCAAAGTCGTCCCTTCGTGTGTCTATCCAGAAGCAGTAGCTGAGTTCTACCTCAACTCAGACGGCTACAACAAAGCAAACTCATTTACCACCAAAGTAAGGGGGCAATAATTTACAATGACAGCTAAGTCACTAGGAGAGATGTTCAAGCTTCAAACCAATGGCCCAAATCTTGAAGACATTCACTCTGATTTTGAGAGTGATTACAAGTTATGGAAATGAGAAGATGCAACTACTTAGTTAAAAAAGAATCACTACATCTCTCTATTCAAAGAGAAATATCAAGTTCTGGGTTCAATAGCTTCCAAGATAATTGTTGGAATGGCTGGAGGCTGGTCAGAGATATCAGAACCCAAGTATCAAATCTATGTTGCAATAATGTACCTGATAAAGATCAACTGGGCGAAGTTCTTCTTTAGACAACTAAAGAGATTTGTTGACTCTTGGGAGAAGAACAGAGATGATATAACATTTCCTCACGGAATATGTTATCTTCATCGAATCAACCTTATTCTAGAAAAGCAATTCCCAGACCTGATGAAGAAAGAGACATCTTTTACAACTGTCACGAGACTGGATTACATCCCTAAACCACGTAGCAAGTCAATCTCCATCAAAGAACTTGCATCTCAGCAGACTGCTCAGTCTAAAAAGAAAGTTGCTCCTGAAGAAAAGGGAAGAAAACAGTAACTGAAAATCCAAGAGGAACTTCCACAGACTCCAAGGATGACATTCCTATAGCACAGAAATTCGGCACACCGCTGAATGTTCAGCCTCTCAGAACAGTTGATGCTAGATCTCTATTCCGGTCAATTGAAGCTGAATCATCAGCTCAGCCATTAGTCAGAAGAAGAAGAAGAACCATCGTAGAAGACAGCTCATCAGCTTAAGCTGAGTCGTTAACAAATCAAGCCAGAGCAGACACAACTAAAGAAGAAACCTCAAGGCAAGAGGAATCACCAAGAAGGCCCATCACAGGATCAATTAAGAAGATAACTAATCAACACATCAAGAAAAAGGCTAGGACTTCACAGTCAAGAAAGAGTCACTATTGAGAATCTCGGACATACATCTCTGGCCGACCTTGGACTAGTGCAGATCTAAGGGACATCATTCATGCTCAAGAAATACCTCACAAAGGAGCCGGAGCTGACTATTTTCAATTCACTTGTCCTCTCATGCCTTGAACTAAAGGGAATATCAAGGCCTGCTCAAAGGGAGAAAGCATCAATAAGTGGACAGAAGAATAAAGCAGCCACTACACAGCTCAACATTTTGCTGTAGAGCTAACTGGTTATGAAAAGCTTTACAATACCTTACAAAGGTACATCTACTGGTTCCTCTGGAGGCATGTGTATACAGCTGACTCATTCCTTATGCTCATGGCATTTCATGGGATGAGCTTCTGCAAGCGAGAAGATGAATGGAGCTCACAGTAGACCAGTAACAAGCATGTCTGGATAACAAAAGATAATGAACTCAAGCGGCAACTTTATCTTCGCAAGCTATGCTCAGATCCTTCAGATAGATCAATGTTCAATGTCGCTGAAGAAGTAAGCAAGCTGAAAGGAGTTCAGCTTCCTGTTTATCCTGATGAGGATGAAGAAAAGAAGTGGAAGAACATCAAGACAAAGTAAAAATGGCTTTTTGATGAACTGATGAAGAATCAGTCAAGAGATCAAGCTGGAAGCTCCCCTCATAGAGAAAAAAAGATTCCAATCGACGAGATCATTGAGGAAACAACAAGAGAACTGCAGTCTGGAAAATCTCCACAAGTTGAAGAACAAAAAATCAATATTCTCGACTCCTCGGACAAGACAGAAGATACAAAAGCTGCTGAACAAAGAACTGCTAGTGACAAGGAGTTTGATGAGTCACTCAAGTCACCAGTTCAACTAGCTGATGAAACTGATCAACAGCCAGCCATATCCACACCAGCTGAGGAATCAGTTGAACGTTCAGCTCCTCCTGAAGAAACTCCTACTACCCCAATGAGCTTTCCTCTCTACCAGCTGATGAAGAGATAACTGCTGAAGATCCGACTGATCAAGCAGCTTAGCTGGAAGCTCACCTAGAAGTGTAGAACATAGTGATCTTCGCTGATTCTATCCAGATGACACTCCAGGCTCAGGCTCAAGCTGACCCTGAGACTCCATCTGAATCAAGCCACAACGACACTGACGATCTGGGAGATGCAGATTAGTTGGTGGCTAAGTCAGCTGAGCAAGCAGCAGAACAGTCCAAGATAGTTCCTTGTGAGGAACTAGAAGCTGCTGAACAAGGAGATGAAGCATCATCCAGAGGAGATGATCTTCAGCTGACCATTGTAACTGATCAGTCGAGTCCCGCAGGGATAATTTAAGCTGACGATCAGTCCAGAAGATCACCAGGCCAGTCAATAGCTCAACAAGGAGAGCTACTTCAGAGCTTTCAATAGCAATTGAAGTGGCATGAGAGCTGATCAGGAAGCTTCAAGCTCATAACAGACTCCAATCAACTGACAGTGAGTCATCTAGCTCTAATGAAGGGGGAAGTAGCCCCACTGTGCATGCCGCCAAGAAAAGAAGGACTGAACACAAGGAAGACTAAGAGCCTGATCAAGCGAAGCTGATTTAAAACTCTTTAGTTGTTATCTTGTGATTCAGTGTATTCAAAATTTTATTTTAAGAAATAAAATTCTTTTTGCAAAATAAATGACAAGTCAGCATTTATTTTGAATTTTTGACCGTTGGCAAAATAATGACACGTCTCATAGTCATTAAATAACCAATGATCCAAAAATGACAAGGGGGTGTTTAATTCTTTCAACTAAAAATTTATGAGTCTTTCTCTCCTCACTCATAAATCCCCTTGCTCCAAAATTTCTCAAGAGAATACTCAAGCACAATATACATACTCTTTCAAAAATTATCTTCCAAAAAGAGTATTCTCTCTCTCTCTCAAGAAGCTTCAATTCAAATTCAGCCAAAAAATTTTCAAAAAAAATGGCCGAATCTTCAAAAGCTCTTACTTCCTTTAAAGAGCAAATGATGACAGACAAATTTCTGGAAAGACAGAAATTTCAATTGATTCTTAAGGAATCAAACAACCCATTTGTTCTAGTCATACCTTCAAACTCCACCAAGATTCTTCAGACAAGACTTGGTAAGTGAGTTCTTGCTTCAAGCAAAGGTCTCTGCAGATGGGACGGTTATACATTCATTGGTTCAAGGGAACAGCTCCAAATCACTGAAAGAAAGATTGCAGAAATCTTTCAACTTCCCAGAAAGGGTTCCAGGGTTCAAAATCTGAAAGATTCAGCTGAACCATACTGGAAAGAATGACGCGCTTCAACTTGCAAAAAGTAATTCAGTTTTACCGCAGCTAAAACTGATTTGAAGCTTGAGTATGGAGTCATACTCGATATCACGAGCAAAATGATATTTAGTGTAATTGGAAGCTTGAGTCAATTAACTCAAGAAAGATACAAAGTAATGATACACCTTGTTGAAGGATTAGAAGCCAATTGGGCAGAGTTTGTCTTCTCCCAATTCAAGCATCAAGTCATCAAAGCTGCCGACTCAAAGAAGACTGGGAAATTTGAGTCCAAAGTAGGACTTGTTCTAAGAATGAGCAAGCTCCTAGAAGATATGTTGAATCTTACAAATGATGACATGCTACCAGTCCTCATCTCTGACTGGGTTCCCAAGAAAGGGAAAGCGAATCTTCAATCACTCAAAAAGAAGATGAAATCCAAAGCTAAAACTGGCAACACAACTTCAAGCAGCTCAACTGCCAATGAAGTTCCTTCTCCACACTCTAAGAATGGATCATTAGACTTCAAGCCCTACACTGATCCAGATGAGCTTATTCCATTCATTGGAATCCCTCATCCAAATTAAAGAGCTAAATATTTCAGGAGAACTTGCCCTCCTCTCTAGCTGATTGAAGAAAACATTCACACTTTCTACAATGGCAAATAAGCAGTCAAGAGTGCACAGAAGGATATAACAAATCTCCTTCTCACACACTTCACCTATGTTGCCAAGAAAGATAATCAGTTGTTCAAACAACTACACCGGTACTTCTACTAGTATAACTGGAGACATTCTATGTCAATCCTATCGCACTTCTTGCTAACTGCCTTTCATGGAATGAGATTTTCGCAACGTGAAGAGACTTGGAGTATTAAATGGATTGGGGCTTCAAATCTATTTCCTCCAACTATTGTACAAGTCCAGCGGATTATGAAGCATCGACTTGATAATAACATTTCAGCTAAGACCATGCTAACTGATGTTCAAGCCAGCTTGAGATCGCAAAAAGTTGAAACTGTAAATCAGTTTGACAACAATCAAGCCAATCAACATTGCCGAAAACTAAATTTTGATATTGATTCAATTCAGTCAGAAGAGGCATTCTTACAAGCTGAAGCTGCCACTGAAAAGATAGATCAAGATCTATCTCATACTAAAATTGTGGCGACCCCAAGGAGTCAACACCGTGGACACAAAGGAGTAAAAGACATTGAAGATACTAACACATCACCAGATCTCCTGTCCCGGAGCTATGTTACTCCTCTTATCAAGTCATGCTCAAGAGCTGCACAACTGATGGTCAATCAGTTCAGCTCATCCTGCAGAGGAATTTCAGAGCTGACCACCTTGAAGCTCACCATCTCAGCAGTTGCTCTTAAGCAACTTCAGCAAGCTGAGAATGCAGCCAAAACTGATCCTTTTCAGGACATCATCAGTTCAGCTTCTAAAAAAAAAGGTCAAACAACTCTAGAGAAAGCGGAGAAGCTAGCTCAGTCCGACCGCTCAAGAAGAGAAAACTGATGAAAAGTCAATCAACATCTAATCAACAAAACTGATCAAATCAGTTTAATGGCGATATCATCAGTTTAGCAGGAAACTGACACCTCAAGCTCAAAATCTCTCATCAGCTGCATGATCAGTCCTCCTCGATAAGCTTCTCTACTCTCTATTCCTCAAGCTTATTTTTGAATAGTCACTGTTAACATTTCAAAATAAGCTTACTGTTCATCTGAGTTGCAATTCAAGTCTCTATGCCAAGCATTAAAGTATAAAGAGATGAATTTTCTAAGGGATATAAATAGCAAATCTTCTGGCAAATATTTTGCTATTTATGGCAACTACTCAGATTTTCAAAAGCCTCAGATCTCAGCCGCTTCATCAAAAAGCAAAATCCAAGTGGACAGCTGAGATGCATGCATCATTTAATCAGCTAACTTTCTATCAAATCAGATAGCTAATCAGCCAGAAGCACTCGATTGCTATGGTTAAATGCATGTAAAATTACTACTTTATAAGCAGTGGAGAAGATGGAATACATAACTCAACTCTCAAACACATTCATTCTCCTTGTCTTCTCATAGTTATCCAAGTCCCTTCTTGCTCATATCAACTGTCATCGCAAAAATGGTATTCCCATTCCATTCGATGAACATTCAACTTCTTATAAAGAAGCTAAGCTGTTAAGGCAGCTAAACTGGACCATCTCAGGACTGAAGCTTAAGATAGCTCAGGAACTGCCAACTGGACAAATCTCAGAGTTGAAAGCCGAGATAGCTGAAAGCCCATCAGTTGAAAGTCTAAAATTGATAGCCGGAACACCTGCTCTCTCTGATAAACAATCAATGAAGATCCTGATAGAAAATCTTAGAAAGATCCTGACGATCTTAGAGCAGAAGTCATTAAATTCAATGGTTAGTTTATTTAAAGCTTCAAACGGATACAGACATTAAATTGCCGCCAGTGAAATCAACAGATTCACCAATCACAACGGTCAAAAGATCACTCATCTATATAAAGAGAATGAACATCATTTTGGCCAAGACTTTTCGAAGAGTCTTTCGCCAATCTAACATTTGCTACTTTACAGATATTGAGCTTTCTTTCTCCCTCCCCATAGCTCAAAGCTTAAATCTCTTAAGTGCGAAAAGTCCCAACTGAGAAGGCGTGCTTCAAGTCTCAAGCAAGCAACTAGCTGACGCAGAATTCTAGCCAGAGCAAAGCTTCTCAGTTCAGTTCTTCAAATATCAACCACTCAACTCAAGTTGAAGGAGCACTTAAGGTTGATAACAGATTCAAGACTGCCTTCTTAAAGATCGAGAGAGATCTAAAATCTTGTAAAGACGGGCAATAACACCTAAAGTCTCAGTGAGTATTTAGGACCGGTAAGTATGATTTATCGACCCAGAAACTGGCTGAGAAGGGGCGTGTACTGACGGATCTGTTTTTCCGGGACAGCAACAGTTGGAAAGGAAGCCTCGCTCGGTTTGAATGGTGTCATTTTCAGGTCCAACATAATTTCTTCACTGTGTAACTGTAATAAAGAAACTTTACACTTGCATAGTGGATTGCTTTTTTGTAGAAGGAAGAGAGAACGTAGAAGCATGAAGCTTCGAACCTCTATAAGTCTTGTATGTACTGTACTTTATGCTCTAAGTTTCTGCATGTTCTTTAACTGCACACACTATACACACACAAGCTGCACTGACAAGCTCCAAGTCTTCAAGCTATCAGTCCTAACTGATCAGCTCACAAGCTAAGCTCTCGTCGAGCTCGTTATCCTGATCAGATTAGTGCAGATAAATGGTCTTAAGCGAGTCAGGGCCTAATATATTCCGCAATCAGTTTAAGTTTTTGAGTCAGTTTAGTCACCCCCTCTAAACTGACCTAGACTCGCAACGGGACCAACAATCCACTTACAATCCACAACAGAATAGTGAGCAAGTCTTGGGAGAAGGACCCAAATTTTGTTTATCTACAAAGACTTCACTTTTGTTTCCATAGATGTTAACCATTTAGCAGACTCATTACATTTCATAGCTTGTTTATATGTCTTATATTCACTGCTATCTAGATAATTCATAAACATTGTAGGCAAAATCAAATAAGTTACGGTCAGTATATCTTATAGGTCTTACCACATTCTTTTTTTACTCTATCTTTATCAAGTTGATAAGTTTGCGAAAAAGCTTGCTCAGAGGATTGATTACCATATTCGTGTTCATTTTCAGTGTCAGATTCAGTTTCAGACACAATACCATGTTCAGAAGAAGAATGATCACTAGAGGATACTTCACTAGGAATATCATTAGGAGTATTAACAGTATCATCAGTATCATTTCAAAAAACAGGCTGAAACAAAATAGGTTGGGGCTCCACCTCAAAAGGATTGGTATAGGAAGAGGTGTTGTTTTCAGGCAAGTTAGCAGATAAACAGGGAAAATCAAGTTCATTGAACACAACATCTTTAACAATTGCGGTTTTAAAACCAGATTCTTCCTTTACCCATAACCTATAACCTTTCACCCCATTAGGATACCCTAGAAAGACATATTTTCTAGCTCGATGTTCAAGTTTATCACCAATTTGATGCATACAAGTAACACAGCCAAACACTTTCAAATTGGAAATATCAACTGGTTTCCCAGTAAACACAGATTCAGGACATTTCCCTTTCAAGGGAATAGTGGGGGGTCTATTAATTAAATAAGCAGCAATGCACAAACTTCACCCCCAGAATATCTTAGAAAGACCTGATAAGGTCCTCATAGTCCTCACCATTTCTAATAAAGTTCTATTCATGCGTTCAGCAACACCATTTTGTTGGGGAGTATAAGGAACAATTTTGTGTCTTTTAATACCAGATTGAGCATACAAAGTATCAATTTGTTTATTGCAGAATTCAAGACTATTATCAGTTCTAAGAATCTTAATTTGTCTGCCAGTTTGATTTTCAATCAAAGACTTCCAGGTTTTGAATTTTTCAAACACTTGTGACTTGTACTTCATTAGAAAAACCCACACCTTTCTAGAGAAGTCATCAATAATGGACAGAAAGTATTTATTTCCACTTTGAGTTGCCTCAGTGGTAGGACCCCAAACATCAGCATAAATATACTCAAGTATTTCAGTACTTTTAGACTTAGGTGGGGTGGTAGAAACAGGAAACTGCACTTTATGTTGTTTATAAAAAATGCACAGGCATCACAGAAAGGCAAAACAGAGATAACAACAGAGCCAAACATGCCATCATTTTTAAGAAGTTGTAAGTCTTTATTACTCATATGACCTAGCATATTATTTCATAATATAGTCTTGTCATTTTTAACAGCATGCACATAAGGAACATGTTCAGCGTGACAGATGTACAAGTTATTTTGCTTAAGAGCTTTTAACACAACCAAAGAACATTTTAGAACTTTCATTCAGCCACTACCCCATCTACCCTCAAAACTATCATCTTCTAAAGCAACACAAGACAACAAATTATAACATAAATTAGGCACATAACTGACATTTCTCAGAGTAATTTCAGAACTAGACTTAAACTTCAAACACACAGTAACAATTCCTAAAATTTTATATTTTTTCTCATTAGCCATAGACACAAAGCCATTATCAATTTCCTTAAAAGATGAGAAAATATTCTTGAAAGGAGAAATATGAAAAGAGCAGTCAAATCAATCAACCACTCAGATTCACACAAAGGAGATGAAGCTGAGTTTACAGCAACATGAGAGAGATGAATAACCATATAGCAATCACCAAGATTGTCTCTAGCAGCCACATTGATCATTGTCCATTTTACCATTCTTTTTATTATTTTTCTTAGGCTAAGAACACTCATTAATGTAATGATCAATTTCACCACAGTTATAACACTTCCTAGCATGCTTTGACCTAGATTTAGACCTGAACTTGCCCTTTTTCTTCTTATTGCCATTTTCAAAGTTATTAGTAGCTATGTTTTTCTCCCTCCCTCTAGCATGCATTGCCTTATTGCCCTGACTACTACCCTCCCTAGACTCCAAAATTTCCAATGCTTTGGATTTTAAAGAACTGATAATAACATCTAAAGAGGCATTATCTATACCATACTTAATGGCAGCTTTCACATCAGCATATGAATCAGGAATAGCATTCAGTAAGATAATATTTGTGTAATTATCAATTGTTTTATCACCAGAAAGCTTGATATCTTGAACAAATTTTGTGAATAAATCAAGATTTTTGTCAATATCTTTGGACATATCAAGCTTAAATTTGAACAATTTTTCAAGCAAATACATTTTGTTGGCAAAACAAGTTTCAATAAAGGTTGCTTCTAATATTTCCTACAACTCTATAGTAGAAGATAACTCACCCATCTTTCTGATGACATAATCACTCAGATTAAGCATAATAGTAGAACAGACAAGTTCATTCATTTCAGCATGTTTTGCATCATTGTCAGGATCATCATATTCACCAGAAATGGCATTCACAAGACGTTGTTGAATCAACACATGTTTGATTTTTTGCTTCCAGATATTAAAAACATTTTTACCATTAAAAGGCAACATGACATAGACATTAGCAGCCATTTTACGAACAAGAAGGTAATAGCTGACAACTGCAGAACTGTGAAAGAAAAAAAGAATACAAGCACGCATAAAAGAGAGACACACAGTACATTTACAACAACAAGTGCCTTCTCAGGAGTAAGTGGCTAGCCCAGTTCACAATCACCCGTTTGAATGGAGGCGCAGAGGGTCTCACAACATCCAAAAGGCACAGTCAGTAAAGCACTGTGAGTCACTCATGAAATCTCATTGAGACTTCAAGAGAGATTCAACTAGAATCCTTACTAGATCACATAGATCTGGAGCAATCAACACAAAGAATGGCCAAGAAAAGACAGCGAAAGAACCGAATCGAAAAAACCAACAGATATGGGCACACAAAATGCACAGATCCACACCACAAAACAAAAATCAGAGATCAACACGAAATAGATACCAAGCCTATAAGCTCTCACACCACTAAAAAATAAGTACGGAGAGATTATAAGCCAATTTACCAGAGCGGTACCCTAGAAGAGGGTAACACCGTATTACCTTGACCGACGGAACAAAACGAGGGCAACAAAATAAGGAGAGATGGAGCTACCGTGCATATCTAGTCGCGCAAAGGGCAACAAAATGAGGAGAGACGATAGGAGCTTAAAAAAATTGACCCCTACGTCTACTGATGCCATTGTAAGGAGGATTTACATCCAACTATCAACTATTACAGATTACAGTAAGGAACTAGAATCACTATAGAAAAGCCTAATCTAGAATCCGACGCCTCAAATGACTCAGAACTTCGAACACTAGATCTCTTCAAACAATTCGTGAACTCCACAAAGGAAACCATGATGGCACAGGTCTCAAACTACCAACGGAACACTCGGGTTGCACCACTTCCCCTTAACCCTCGCTCACACAGAGCAAGATACCTCACACACGAAGAAGAAGAAGAAGAAGAAGAAGAAGAAGAAGAAAAAGAAGAAGAAGACGAAGAAGAAGGAGAGAAGGATCAGGAAACACACACAGCTGAGCATAGTAATCGTCTCAGATCTTTCCACTCTCTCTCTCTCAGAAAGCCTAACCGTTTCACACACTCAAATGAGAACTGTGTTAACAGTGAAGGGAGTTCAACTATATAGGTCGGTGGATAAGGTAAAGGGAATGTATCTTCCATCAAGTGGGTCAGGCAGAGAGAACCTAATTCTTCGAATATTAGAATTCCATATTTAATGGGCATATTCTAACAAATTATGTCAAATTTCTTTTTCTTTAACAGATTATGTCAAATTTAATTTCTTACATATATAAGATTTGCGGTGTATATGATGGAATATTCATGTCGTTGTCATCCATTCTATTGTTTTAGATTTTCCTTTTTCCAAATTGAATCTCGCACGATGGGGTGGAATCAAAAAAATTTCATCAGGACTGAATTGTTCTTCACTAATATTTCTATATATTTTGCATGTATTTTTTTTTTATTTTTTGGCTTGATCGGGGAGAGGCCAAGGCTCGCACGTGTCATACGTCTAGTAACATGTTTTATTCATAGCTAGTATAATCAAATTATCTAATTTCTCATATTAATTGAAAAAAAATAGGGGGCGGGGGGGGGGGGGGGAATAATTTTTGGTTATGAAACGAGAAAAGAAACACAGAGTGCAGGTAGAATCCGAAGTAATGAAGAAACGTGAAGAGATTGAGTTTGGAAATAAAATGGGAAGACAAAAACCTCACCACCGCCTCCATCCAAATACGTGTCATCTTCTATCCATGCAACTCTCCACGCATATTTAGATATTTATATATATGTTCCTATCAAATTCAATTTCCGATACTTTTCATCTGCATTTCGCCAAAAATTGAATCACAGAAAAAAAATTGTGTTTTTCAGCCATGATTGAACTAATCCACACGTTTCTTAACTTAGCAGCTCCCCCATTCACCTTCTTCTCACTCCTCTTTTTCTTGCCACCTTTCCAAATTTTCAAGTTCTTCCTCTCCATTTTGGGCACCCTTTTCAGCGAAGATATCGCCGGAAAGGTCGTCGTCATCACCGGCGCATCCTCCGGTATCGGCGAAGTAAGTCAAACAAATTAAATGTAGCTACTGCTGGTTTTTCTGCATGCACTATACAAGCTAGTTTTTAATTTTTTTTTTTTTTTTTTTTTTTTTTTTTTGTGTTTTGTTGATCAACCATTCAATATATCTAGTATTTTGATATGTGTTGTGTTGTAGAGTCTTGCATACGAGTATGCTGAAAGAGGGGCGTGCTTAGTCCTAGCGGCTAGAAGAGAGAGAAGCCTCCATGAAGTGGCCGAGACGGCACGCGATCTCGGGTCACCCGATGTGCTAGTAATTCGTGCCGATGTTTCCAAGGTGGAGGACTGCCGGAGGGTTGTTGATCAAACTATGAATCATTTTGGAAGAAGTAATTAATTAGCTAAGATATATATATATATATATATATATATATATATATGGTGTAATTTAATTTCTTAATTTGTTAATTAGCTTTAATTTAATTAATTTGATTTATTATTTTGGGCATTAATGCAGTGGATCATCTGGTTAACAACGCTGGAGTTGCATCAGTTGCTATGCTGGAAGAAGTTGACGATGTTACTGATTTCAGAGCAATTATGGTATATAAATATATATTAATGTATGTGATGATGATGCATTCATGTTTAATTAAGTAGGAACATGTAGATGAGAAGTTGAGAATTAATTAATGAATTGGATTTTGATTTAAAATTAATTTGCAGGATGTGAACTTTTGGGGGTGTGTATACATGACCCGATTTGCAGTCCCGTACCTTAGGCACAGCAGAGGCCGGATCATCGCCCTTTCTTCGTCTGCTTCTTGGTTGCCTGCACCCAGGATGAGTTTTTACAATGTCAGTAAATATCTTATTTATTATTAATTCCTTAATTTGGGATACATGATATATTAATTATGGCTAGCACAGGCAAGCAAAGCAGCAATGGCACAATTTTTTGAGACGCTGCGGGTGGAATTCGGGCCGGATATAGGGATAACCCTGGTCACTCCAGGGTTCATAGAATCCGAACTCACTCAAGGCAAATACTTGACCAAGGGAGGCAGACTTGAAGTTGATCAGGACTTGAGAGATGTACGTAATTAATTAATTAGTATAATTGTGTTGGGTTTGAAATTAAATGAATGAATGGATATATATATGTATGTATGTATGTATGATGTGTGGTACTGGTAGGTGCAAGTGAGCCTGGTCCCGATCCAGAGGGCGGCCAAGTGCGCTAAGGCGATTGTGAGGAGCGCGATCCGGGGGGAGAGGTACGTGACTGAGCCGAGATGGTTCAGGGTGACTTACTTGTGGAAGATGTTTTGGCCTGAGATGCTAGAGTGGGTCTATAGGATCATGTACATTACCAGCCCCGGCGACGACTCCTCGGAGGCTCTCAGCAAGAAGCTGGTGGACTACACCGGAGCTAAGAGCCTGCTCTACCCGGAATCAGTTTTCGTGGCCGACCCTAAAAGAGATTAAATATTGCTAGCTAAGTGTTTAGATCGAGCGTTTCATGTGCTAGGACTTCTTTTCTAGTTTCATAAACATATATGTTTTTATATATAAATAATTTCGGATCATGTGTATATATTATATTTTGATGGTGGCAGTGACACCCTATTATGTATACTATTTATCTCTCTAGCTAATTGCTTTCGAAATGCGTTGCGTATTGAAATCATAAGGTGTACGTGTGTCCTTTAGTCTGATTAAGAAAAAATCCATTGTTATATATGCATGAGGATGAGGTAAACAACACTGTAGTGATGAACAATGTCCATAAATATATCAACGGTGCTTTTCCCCACATTATAGGTTTATCTAGTATTTGGTTTGCTTGGAAGTTTATGGTCTTGCGCCTATACGCACGCGCGGCTCCACAGGTGAGATATCCACTGCTCACCGATCGATCAACTCAGCTCTGACCGATTTCCACTGCACTGCTCGTTGGTCATCCCCACCAACGAAACTGCTCGCTGATCGACACCACCAAAACAGTGTCCACACACCAACGATTCGAAAATAAATTTTCATAAACAATATGCGTTCGTTTTCGAACATGTTTGTACATTCCAGAAATAATTTTCATCTCCAAAACATAGACCGAGTTTGGTTCGGAAACATATTTTTGAAAAACAACCTATGCGTTTTGAAAAACAACCTATGCGTTTAAAAAATATGTTCGAACATGTCTTGTATATTTGAGAAATAATTTTCAAATCTATATATGTGACGGATTCAAACTGAATATTCCAAACTAATTTTTTTAATTTTGAATCTTCGTTTTTGGAGATCTCGAGGGCTTTCGCATTATACAAATAGAGAGAGAAATTTTGAAGACGTGAAGAGAGAGTAGAAAAAATAGAGAGAGGGGAGCGTGGCGGCTGCCAGCGCGATGGTGACTCGCTGGCAGTGGACTCGCCGAGAGAAGAAGGTCGAACATGAGTGACGGAGGCGGATGTGTTGATGTGTTGTCTCTTCTTGCCTTAATTAATTATTTATTTATTTTTTCTTTTGACTCTGTTTTAGTTTCTTTTATAATAATTGAATGATACCTTTTAGAATGAAAGGTAAAAACAAAAAATTGTAGTGTAGTATGAAATGCAGGTGCAGTGTGAATAGTAATTTTTGTAATGCATATAGAAACATTAGGAAGTTTACGTCATTATTTGTATACCAAACTAATATGTATGGGAGCTGCTATACGCACTACTGAAATTACTCTTTGCACCACAAATGAAAAAAATAAAAATAAAATAAATCGGAACTTACATAAATTTCCTTTAAGTTATTTTTTTATTAAAAAAAATTAAAAAAAAAACTCCCATCCCAGCCGTGGTCTGCATCTTCTGTTCTTCACCCTTCCCGCAACCCCCACCCCCACCTCCATCATGCCACCACGGCCCTCAACCCCAGACCAGCATCGTCACCGCCATGAAAGTTTAGTCTTCACCCCATACTTAACTTGGAAGTTGCTAGTATGTCCATCTTTATGTAGAAATAGAATGCCGTAAAGAGGTTCACGCTAGTCTTCCGGTCAATCTGCCACCACCAATCACCACCCAAATGACATCCTTCTCCATCTTCACCACCCTACTCTTTTCTCCCATCTCGTCACAAGTGGTTCGGAAAGTAAAATTCGAACACATTGAAAAATGTTTAAAAAATCATTTTCAAAATTATAGAAGGTCTTTGAAAATTAGATTTTCGAACAAAGTTAAATACGATTTTGGTGTCGTTCGAAACTAATTTTTCGAACATCTCAAATATGTTCGAAGATGATTTTTCGAGCATCCTACACAAGATTCGAAATCCTCAGTTCGAACATCCTATAGAAGATTCGAAAGTTGCAGCTCGAACTAATTTTATAGTGGAATTGGATAATGGTAAAGAAGAAGAAGAAGAAGAAGAAGAAGGATGAGGAGGGTTTGGGTGGAGGAGGTGGGATCTAGGGAGAAGATGAAGGGGTGGGGTTTGGGTGCGGTGGCTGGGGGGAAGGGTGGTGACACGCCGTCGTTTAGCGTGTAAAATTACACCTATGGGCGTAACACGGTAGATGCTTGAATGTGCCTCCAATGGCTAGTATAGTGCCAGAAGGCGGATATCGATCCCACGAGGTGTGTTAACCCTTCCTACTCTAATTGAGCTTTTCTAAAACTTTGAGAGAATTATTGTCACTAATTCGTTCCTGCAAACTTAATGTAAAACAATACTACCACTATAAACTATATCAAGCAAATAACTAACATGTTTGAGTTAAGTATATAATCGGATTGGTGAATGCATGCAATCCCGGGCACATACACATGGATACCTCGTTCTGACCGTTTGGTTATAGGGAGTAGGTACGGTCGCCTTACACCCCCCAATTCCTTCTTACGGTGTATGCTAAGAGCGATACGGTCGGCGACTCTTAGCCTCTTACCATCCAGGACCTAAAGAAGAGTTAGTCATGCAGAGGGTTTGCAAGAATGGCAGCCTTCAATCGGAAGAACCCAACGCTGACATATGGGATCCCTTTGGCGTTGTGAACATATCCACCTATACTTCAATCTCCGAGCTTAGTCGTCTCTAGGCTTCCTCACCCGGTTTATCACTTGGTGGCTCATCAGAGAATCGGTCACCCTTACTTCCAACCTGACGTACAACAATAATGATTTGGCTAAGAGTGATTAGCCACATAGACTCCTCATTGTTGTGTCATCGTTTGTCCTAAGTTGAAGTTGGGAATCTTCATAAAGTGTGTTAAGCCCGATTAGCCTCATGCACGTCTATTCACCATAACCCTCATCCTACTCAACTCGAACACTAATTAACTAGCCATGCAACATATTGAAAGATAGAAAATAAGTAAATGAACAATTCATGATAAAGGGAAATATATTAAATACGTCTGGATCTAACTCCAGATTATAAGCAAAACGAGCCGCGTATAAGCTAAAGGCAAATCGCCCCCGATTATACCGTCTGTAATTATCCAAGTGAAAGAGAAATAAACTATGAAATGCTGAATAACTAAAGCTAGATACTCCTACTCCTTGTCCCTCTGAAATAAAATAATAACATAGTATTTATAGTGAGTTCTAAACTGCCAGAAACGGCCCACTACAGCCCACGTATGAGTGCACTTGTGTTGACTCCTTCCACTCTTCCTCAACAGCTTGTGTGTGGTTTTCTCAGCATGGACCTCTTATCTCTTCTTCTCTCCCCTCTTTCTCCACCTCTTCTGCACCAACGGTTGACTCCCATGAATTTCGGAATGGTTGTGGATGTGGTCTCAGTTTATTGGAGTGTTTGGAGCTGAATATCCGCGTTGGATTTGCAACAGACTCTCCAAGCTCAGCTCCCTCCATTATGCCTTCAACGGATTTGTCCTCGCTTCACGCCCATATTGGATCTTTTCTCTTCACTTCCCTCTGCTTTACTTAAGCTCCCTAACCGACTCAAGACTCGATATAAAAGACTCAAAAATAACTAAAAAGACATAAATAAAATGCTCCATTTTGAGTCTGTATCAGGTGGCGTCCATGGTTGGGCTTGGGAGAGATGATGGCGACGTGAAGGATTTCAGTTTTTTCTTTTTTCTTTTAAATTGATTTTTTAATTAAGTAAAATAAATATTTTTAGAGTGAGGGGTATTATTGTAAATGTGTGGTGTAAAAAGTAAAATTTGTAGTACATTGAGTAATTGAAGTGCAAAGAGTAAAATCAGTAGTGCAAATAGAAACTACCGATATGTATATTGGCAAGCTAAAGGTTAACAAATCATTGAATAGTCTTGAGTTTGAATTCACTAATATCACTAGAAGCGAGTCTATTATACTTGATTTTTCAAGTGTGGTCTAACCTGATTTTAAAGTGTGGTAGAACCGTAGAGGTTGAGTATGTCACACTTGATATTCAAGTGTAATTTTTACCTCTTTCGTATCATACGCTGGCTATTGCATAATAATGGTTCAATACTTTTGGATAATAATTGCGGGTTACTTTCGACATTAAAAAAAAACAATTGAATATATAATATATGTAATGAGAAGCACCTTTGTACACAAGGTGCATATATGCACCTTATTTCAGATACCCACGCGTCGGTCTAATATTTTTTTATTTTTTCTAGCAATTATATGTAATGAGAAGCACTTTTGTACACAAGGTGCATATATGCACCTTATTTCAGATACCCACGCGCCGGTCTAATATTTTTTTTATTTTTTCTAGCAATTTTTTATTCAATTTTCTTTCTATTTTTTTCTTTTTTTCCCAAAAATTTTATACTCTAAAATAAAATTAGTGAACCTTAAAATTAAAGTGAATTAATTTAATTTGTTTGAAATAAATATAAATATATACCCTAGCTAAAATGGAATTAATAAATTCTAAAATAAAAGTGAATTAATTTGATTTTTTTAAATCCGGTGACTTGCACAATGCACTCATCCGACGCTAACTTGTGTGTTCGTGCATTGCGCTTGATAATGAATTTAATTTTTTAAAATAAATGTAAACGGTAATTGAAAAATTAAAATCTAATTTTGAAATTAATATTACACTAAAATGGAATTGTAAACCCTAAAATAAGAGTGAATTAATTTGATTTTTTTGAAATTCGTGCCTCGTGTATTGTGCTCGACAATTAATTGTTCCAACTTAAATATGACTCATAATTGAGATTAATAAAACTTAGACAAAAAAAAAACCAAAAACCCTAAAAAACGCAAAATAAACCCCTAAAAAGTCTAAAAAACACTAAAAAAACTCTAAAAAATTATGAACCCTGAAACAACCATGAACTCTAAAAAAATTCTAAACTCCTAAACTCTAAACATTAAATGGAATGGAAAAAATCACAATTTAAACTAAATAAACTAATATAAGAAAACTAGGAGACCCCTTACTTTTTAAGGATATAGAGAGAACAACAAAAGAGAGGTGTTAAACCGCAAAACCTTAAGGTTTTTTATAGTGATGAATTCTTCCATTCTACTACAAAACCTCAAGTTAAAATGAATTCTTCCATTATGCTCCAACTCAAGAGATATTCCCCCATTTCCATCACAAGATCCGACTCAAACAACCCTTACCGAAATATCTAGAATTAGGGTGTTCGAATTGAATTTTTCAAACATGTAACTTCGAAAATGAAATTTTTGAAAAAGAGTCCCACCATGTTTGAGCATTTTATTTTTCAAACCAAAATGTAGAAAGAAACATGAAAAAGGAGGCTAGGACGGTGGAGAAATTGAGGGATGGAAAAGAGAGAAGAAACGGGGCTAGGCCGGGGAGGATGGTTTGTAGAAGAATATGAGAATTTGCAGGAAGGGTGGTGGAAGGAGAGAAGAGAGTGGGTGGAGAAGAGAAAAAGCTACAATGGTTTTTAATTTACCACTACAAGAAAACAAGACAATTCCAGCGGGTGGGAAAACACTGGAATGAGCATATTAACCGCTGGAATGCACGATTCCAGCGGATATTCCAACACTAAATTCCCACTGGAAAACGGCCCGGTGGAATCCAAATATTCCAGCATCTCTCCAGCGGGCATATACATTCCAGTGTGTATTCCAACGTGTTTTGGCCGCCTGGAATAAAGGTTGGTTCGGGCCTCATTAAACCATTCCATCAGAAATTTCCCGCTAGAATGAGTCTAATTCCAATGGGATATACACGCTGGAATAACCCGTATTTCTGTTTTCTTGGATTCCAGCGATAGAGTGTAGCTGGAATATTCTGGGAGAAAAGAAAAATATTTCATTCCAACGGTTGTTTTTTGCTGGAATAGCATAAAAAAGGAAAAAAAATCTTTGATTCCAATGGTGATTTTCCGCTGGAATATCTAATAGAATAAATAGTTTTTGATTCCAGCGTTGATTTGCCACTGGAATAGTCTAATTCTCGAAAAAAAAAACTTCAATTCCAACAGTGTTTCGCCACTGGAATGGCCTAACCATAAAAATATCTTGATTCCAGCGGTGCTCTGTGTTTGGAATAGCGTAGTAGAATAAAAAAATTATTTGATTCCATCAGTGTTGAAGCGTTGAAATTTTGGTTTTTCACAATCAATCTGTATGATTATACCATTAAATACCACTGCAATTTTAATTGTAAAATTATCGATCTAGGACCTGAAAGATAGGGTAACTATCGATCTAGGACCCGAAAGATGAAAACTATCGATCCAGGACCCGAAAGATCTAACACTATCGATTCAGGACCTCAATACTTAACGGTGTTAGAAAGCCATCCAACGGAAGCTGATGTGGCAGTTTAGTGAACACGTCATCTGGACACGTCATTTATGAACATAATATTTAAATAAAAAATATAATCTAATATAATATTATCAAATCTAAATAAAAATTATAATATTAGTTAAAAATTATTTTGCCAACCTAGAATACTGTTGAACAATATTTCCATCAAGCAATTTAGAGACATGTGCTTTTATTCTATAAACCTTTGATGTACTAGTTGTGACTCTATATTTCTCGGCTATAAGAGACTTTAATTCTTCGCCAGTCATTTTTCGGTTATTTCTAAGATCTTCAACCACCATATTCCCTAACCACTTCGTATTCGTAAATTTTTTGCGAACTTCCTCCTTTTGGCAATTGTGACTATCAATGAAAGTTTTCACCTTATATGTTTCCAAATTCCCAATTTTGGAACAGAATATATGCCACGGGCAATTGTCAACACACTTTACTCTACATCGTCTTTTATCCTTTTTGACAAACCTCAAACCATACATATTGCGAACACCATAACTTTTAACAACATCATAAAAATCATTAATGGATGCAAATATTTGTCCTAGCCTAAAACACACCTCTCAATTGATAAGGTCTGTATGAGCAGAAAGAACTTCATCATCGCTAGGTGACGAGTTTGATCCATCAATGCTCCTCAATTTCATTAGAGATTTTATAGTAGTTTCAGACGAGTCACTCATTTCAACGAACTGAATATTCTCATCCTCATTACTAAAATATTCATCGACATTCCATGCACTATCCATCTGTAAATACATACATTATTTACTCAAAAACCACATACACAGAGATACATAAATTGAATAATTAACTATAATAAATATTGGGATACCCCAAATATAGTTACCTTAAAGTGCACTCGAATGAATATTAATTTCTCAATAGTGTATGGACAAGAAAAGAGACGGAATGAATATAATTAATGGCTTTTGATAAAAGTGTGTGTGTTTTGCGCGAGAAAGAGATGGAGAGACGATGGAGGAAAACCTAGGGAGAGAAGAGGAGAGGCGATCGCAAAAGAAAAAAAAAGATTCTTATAATGTTAGATTAGATTAGAAAGAGATTAACGATGGAAATAAATTGATTTTGATAATATTATATTAGATTATATTTTTTATTTAAATATTATGTTCATAAATGACGTGTCCAGATGACGTGTTCACTAAACTGCCACATCAGCTTCCGTTGGATGGATTTCTAACACCGTTAAGTATTGAGGTCCTGAATCGATAGTTTTAGATCTTTCGGGTCCTGGATCGATAGTTTTCATCTTTCGGGTCCTGGATCGATAGTTACCCTATCTTTCGGGTCCTAGATCGATAATTTTCCATTTTAATTTTATTTTAACCTGTTTAAATATCATATTAAACATAATAATATTTCTGATAACATCAAACACCAACATTATATTCACCATTCAAAACCAAATTCAATAGTCTATTAATCCAAAATCAAATTAAACATATCCAAAACCTAAATCCAAATCCAACAATCCAAAACCATATTCAACAAACAAAACATAAAAACAATGCAATGTCAAATGAAATACTATTAAGTCTAATATATCATCAACTAATTAAACTTAATTATAAGCACCATCATCGAGACCATCATCATCATCATCCATATCATCTCTATCATTGTCACTACCATCATCATTCGAATTCTCCCTAACGTCACCATCATCATCACTCAAATGATCCTCATCAACACGACCATCATCACCCACATTAGGAGCAACCATAGAAGTGACAAATGTAGAAGATTTATGTTGATTACATGCGAGGTTTTGGATATAGCTGCGCATTTCTGTCATTTCACGCATCATTCGCTCATTCAAGTTCTCCAACTGCTTGACACGATCTTGTAGCTGCTCACTTTCGATTGGGCGAGAATTAGGAGCTCTAATGTTTGAGCTAGACCTGGAACCATAGAAGTTCACCTCAGACCCAAATCCATACACTCTGCCTTGTTTAGTCTTTCCTCCACATGCCTTGAAGAAAAGAACTGAATCATCCACATCTTTGCCTTGTGATAAAGAATCTTCCTTCATCTTCTTGAATGTATGCTATTAGTTAAATATCATATGTTAATTGTAGTAGCATATGATATAATATATAATATAAATATTGAAACATACTTACGTAGACATTTTCTGCTCGTGGACTTAACCAAGTGTTCTTCTTCTCATCAAAGTTTATCCTTTGAAAGACCTCAGGAATGCTAACTGTTCTTCCTAATTCTTTCTCCTAAAACAAAAATACAAACTATTTAATAACATAAGATATAAATAAAATTATTATAAAAAACCATGAAAAATAGGATACTCACATATCGTCTCCTACGCTCAGATATAGAAATAGCACCACTCCTATTCACTCTACTATCCTTATTAGATATCGAATTCCTCCTGTTTCTTACAGACTGCTCCTGGAATCGGGGATCATCCCTCCATCTTCTTTTAAGAGCCATAAGTACACTTCTTCCCAGCCCGCAATGTCTTCACAGCTTATAAATTGTATTTGATATCGATCGAACCAAAACCCCTAATTTATTAACTCAAATTTTACCTCTCTGAGTGCAGAGGCATCCACCGAGTGTAGCGGCGTCGGGCAGGGGTGAATGGCGGGCCTCTGAGTGTGAAAATAGAGCTCAATTTCCGTTTAGAATGACGATGGGGATTAGGTGAGTGTTGCCGCAGGTATGTGAGAGAGAAACCATGTGGGTTCAGAGAAGAGGATGGTGAGATGAAGAAAAAAGACGATGCAGGGCGAGAATAGGGTAGAAATTCAATTTGCTGTGTGAATTAGGGGTGGAAGGGTTATCTAGGTTTTCATAAGTTTGGATAAAAATATTATTTTAATTAAATGACCACACTAAAAAAAATAAAAATATAAGAAGGTCTAAAGATGAAAACAAATAAATTACAACTTTTTTATTATTTTTTTTCAATTGGAATTTTTTTTCAATCGCGCCCAAATTATTTCAGTGTGCGCCTAAATAATCTAGCGCCCAAATTATTTTTTCAATTCGCGTCCAAATAATCCAGCGGTACGAACCCGCTGGAATGCAAGCCCCAAATATTCCAATGATATAAACCCGCTGGAATGCACAAATATTCCAGTGAAACCAACTCGCTGGAATGAATCATTGATAATCCCATTTATTCCAGCCATGAGAACCCGCTAGAATTAACTATTACAATATTCCAGCGGTATTTCACCGCCGGATAATACTATTGATAGCCCGGTCAAATATTTCAATAATTTTAAACCGCTGGAATAAATTAGTCAAAGCCCGAATTTATATTCCAGCGAGTAATATACGTTGGAACATCACTTTTCTATATGCTTCATCATTCTAAGGTAAATATCTCGATGGAATGATCCATGACACAATTCCAGCGGTTGTTACCCGCTGGAATCCTAAAATATTCCACCGCATAAATGTCGCTGGAATAATCCCGCTGGAATTCCCTTGTTTTCTTGCAGTGTACATATATATATATATATATAATTTAAAATTAAAAGAATATTTAAATAAGTTAATAATTATTTATTTTTGAATTAAATTTAACAGTGGTGTATATAGAAAAATCGGTGGTGTATTTAGAAATACCTATAGAAATAAACTCTCTTCGAATTAACTGAAAATGCAATTGTTGATTTCTATTTCTGTATTTCAAATTTATATATAAAAAATATAATTAAATGTTTATTAATATTTGAATTGTTAATTTGGCGCGCGCGCGTTTCTAACATTTGAATAGCTTCATTATATGGAATGTGTTGCTTGAATATATATTTGTAATTAATTGGACTGTAAAATATATACACACCTATCCTATATGAGTAGAAGTAATATGATGTTAGTGCAAAATTGTATATAATTTAATTTCCGGACGGCCGGATTTATAATTAGCATGCATCAAATAAACTCTGAATTAGGACAAGATGTAAATCAACTAAACAATTTTGTGAATTGCTACTTCAATCAGCAGGTTAAGATCAAATTGGATTCATATATATATTTACACCTCTGATGATCTTATAAAGCATGGTATTCCAATACAGCAGCTCACATGAATAAATTAATCGGAACGAAAGCCATAAAATTCTCGAAACCAAGCGTGATGGAGAGCATCGTTGGCCGTTATCCTGTGGTTGGGATGAGCGGCGAGAAGCCTCTGGATAAGACCAAATCCGGAAGGGGTGAGCAACGGCTTCAGCCTCTGTCCAACAAGCATGCGACTCCGCCCGATACACCACAGCTGCTCCAACTCTGAATTCCCGGGGAAAGCGACTTGTCCCAACAACAATTCTGCCATGATGCACCCCACCGACCACATGTCTATCGCATTTGAATACGTCTTCGCGCCAAGCAGCAGCTCCGGCGCCCTATACCACTGAGTCACCATGCCCGGCGTGTACGACCCGGACCGGCTTCCGATGGGCCGGGCCAGGCCGAAGTCGCAGATTTTGAGTCGGGCCTGCTTGGCGTTGATGAGAATGTTGGCGGGCTTGAGATCCCTGTGCATGACGCCGTTGTCGTGGAGAAAGGCGACGCCCTTGAGTATCTGCTTCATCAGGAATTTGACTTCGCTTATGGTGAAGGGCTTTGATTTTGAGTCGGCGATTACTTTGTGGAGGTCGCTCTCCACGTACTCCATCACCACGAACACCCCCTCCTTATCGTCAATGATCACGTCCTTCAACTCCACGATTGAAGGGTGGGGAGGGAGGGATTGGAGGATGCCGATTTCCCTCACCGTCGAAAGAGACAGCCCCTCGATTTCGTGCTTGATCGCCACAATTTCGCCGCTTTCCTTGTCCCAAGCCCTGTAAACCACGCCGTACGAACCGTGGTTGATCACGTTCAGAAGGTGGTACCGCCCATCGCCGCCGCCACCGCCGGAATCATGAGAATTGTTGAGGGCCATTGCAGTAATCTGAGAATTGTTGGAAGTGAAATATAATCTCTACAAGGTAACTAATTTCGATGTCTGTATATATAGTGATCAATTTATGTAGCCCAAGGGCTAGGGCTAGGCTACATGGCGATGTATTTTTGGTATGTGTTGAGACTTCCGATATCCTAACTAAGAAAGGATAATCAAAATCAGTTTTTTTTTGTTTTGTTTTTTTTTTTTTGACGAAACAAAACATCAGATAATTAATGGAATCTTGTTTTAGTAAATTGCATTAATAATTAATTTAACAATCTGTTCAATATGGAAAACTAGGGTTCGATCACCACGTGGCCAGATATTATGATACTTAATATCTTAATTACAAACTGACTTTTTTTTTTATTTCCTTGATTAGATCTAAAAGGTCTCGACGTGCGAGATAATTTGAGCATGTAGGCTTATCATACAATTAGGACAACTCCATCTCTTAAAACCAATTAAATCCAACCCGAAACGAAATCTCATATTTAGATTCAGTTTCGATACTGCCTAGTAAACTTTCTATTGTACATCCTTATTTTTCGTTATCTTCAATTTTTATTTCATACATGATTTACTTAAATTTACAATTATTAATTAGGCTTGATTATACCCAATTATAAATTAAAATTATTTTCTGGTATTTACTTTTTAATTTATATTTAAGTATATATTGCCCAATAGATTTCATAATTTTTTAATACAGCTTTTTGTGATAAATATTTATTATGTTTGACTATGGATGACAATCTGTGTGTGTTGGACTGTTATCGTGTCAACTCGGCACAACACAACAAGACCAAACATGAATACGGCCAATTTTATATAAATACGGACACGAGATACCTAATTTTGACAAAAAGTTACATATGTTGAATTCATAAACTATAGAATTAATATATATTATATAATAGGGAAAATGTACAAAAAACACACTTAAGGTATTGGCTCAGTCTCGATTAGACATTTAAAGTATGACTCAGCTCATTCGACCTCTTAAACAATTTTAAATTGTGCCAAAAATATTAATTTTCCGTTAGTAATTAATATTAATTAAATGTGTAAAATTTTTACAACCTAATTCCGAGTGATTTAGACAATAATACGATGCAATTGGTTGTCTAATAATGAAGTAATTTGGTGGAAAATTCCGGAGGCGACGGTTTGTATTCATGACTTAAACTGAAAATTCATGACTTAAACTGAAAATTCCGACGTCGATTCAAAGTCAGATATCAAAATTGAATGAGGGCTTTGAAACTCTATAGTGTGGATAATAATCATAGTTTCAATTTGTTCAATAGACAACTATATATACACAATACAATTGCACTACTTAATTATTAATGAAAATTTAATATTTTTTTACCGAAGGGGTCGATTAATTAAGTCATTTAAAATAGTTCAAGGGACGGAATTAATGAATCAAGTCATACTTTAAGTGTTTAACCGGGACTGAGTCAATACCTTAAGGGGCGTTTACTTTGAGCGATAAATTAGATAGATTAAATTGATAAATATAATATAGCTTAATCTACCCAAGGATAAAAATATCGTTATCGCACCAAATATCGCAACTTTAATTTTATGAATATGTCGCAGGGTATATCGATATCACAAAAAATTGAAAAAAATGACGGAAACTATATTAAAATCTTGAAAATTTAATAAGAAATTTTAGGAATAATTATAACATATTATTATGCACATATTCTACTCAAAATTTTTAATAGATTTATATTTTGAAAGCAAACATATGAATAATAGATTATATAAATAATGTCCGAGTCAGAAAATTTCACTTTTGGTCCCATAGGACATGTGATGTGACCCGAACAGGATGTCTAAGCCAAATTGACGGAAACGTAGCGGAAGACTTAAGGACTCGAACACGTCAGATTTAAGAAGGATTCAATCCGACTAAACTACAACAATTGGACTCAATTTTACTGTGGAAATAGACTCAATAAAATAGACGACTAAGACACCTAGACTATGACACACACTAACTAAAACACAATACCAATTAAAAAGACTAGAAAACGAACGAATGGTAGGGTGTTTGGAATGATAATGGAACGACTATGGTTTGACGAAGGTGGTGATTTTGGGACTTACTTGGACAAGATGAGGCGGACGAATTGATGGACTATGGATGGTAGTGTTGGTGTCGGCGTATAGGTGTAGTAGAGGTGGTTCCAATCTTCAGCTGAACCCCGGCTCAAAAGATGAAATGCAGCTCCTTCGATCTTCACTTGTAGCAACTCCCTTAGAACGAAATGAACTAATGAAGCTTGATAAAACTTTAGATTTGCTGGACCTAAAGAGTATTACTTTTGAACTAAAGCAATAGAAGTATGTATATGATCAACCAAAGGATCGGGAGACAAATAGATAGAAAACTCAAAATATCAATCAATGTCTAAAGTATTGAGTTCACAATGAACCCTTATTTATACTAAGGAGGGGACGAAAATCCTAAGGCCTAAAGACTTGATATGGCCGAAAATACTAGATAGGAAAAAGAGTTCTATCTTGTGTAAAATTCTAAACAAGGTAATTCTAGGAAAGATCAAAAATTAAATAAATAAAAATCTATTCTAGATAAAATAAATCCCAACAAGCTTGGGCCTTCACTAATGGATTGGAATCTCGGACTTGGGATCCATGAATTAAATCCATGTCGAACACAAATGAAAAACCAATCGAGTGGCGGATTAGCCTGCGCACGGTCGTGCGCTTGTGACTCACTAAGGTACGGGCCATGCCAATACCTCTGGACAGATTTGCTTCATCTAGCCATTGCTCTGCACGGTCGTATCACTATGCTTCATCATCTGCATGGCGGCGCTATGTGTTGGCGACCCTTCTTCGTCTTCAATTGACAGCATCGTAATCCATCTTGGGCTACTCTTCATCAACTCTTCTTCTTCAAGCTTCTTCCTCATGATTACTTGCAAATAGGCTTGCAATCTCTTAGCTTGAAGTCTCGTGACTGGACCTTTGAATTGTAGCTCCTTATTTTCTTGATCGATGTTGGGCTCGTACTCATCATTCCCCCCCTACTGAAAAGAATTCATCCTCAAATTCTCAGACTCTCCTTGCTCGATCTCATCATCTGCAGAATAGGGAGAAAGATCAGAAACATTGAATGTAGATGAACACTTATACTCACCTAGAAGATCAATGCGATACGCATTGTCGTTGACTCGACATAAAATAGCCCGGACTCAAGTGAATCCAAACTCAGTCTCCCAGCTTGAACATCATCGGCCGACGGTGAAGGTTTCGGGTGGCGGCCGTGTGAGTGCCCTTGTGCTCGATTCGAGCTCTTACCTTCTCATGCATCTCCTTAATTTGGATTTTCTTGTACTTTTTACACTTGTTAGATACTTAACAAGTAAAGGCAATAGATCATTAGAAGTAAGCGGATTGAAACCATAAACAACCTCAAACGGGGACATGTTAGTAGATGAGTGCACAACATGATTGTAAGCAAATTCAGCATAAGGCAAACAATCTTCCCACGATTTCAAGTTGTTTTTCACTAAAAAATGAAGCAATATACTAAGAGTTCAATTTACAACTTCCGCTTGACCATCCGTTTGAGGATGACAAGCGGTTGAAAACAACAACTTGGTACCTAGCTTTTCCCACATAACACGCCAAAAATGTGCAAGAAACTTAGAATCCCTATCACTAACAATAGTTCGAGGAATACCATGTAAACACACAATATGCACAAAGAAAAGATTGGCAATTTGAACGGCATCATCAGTTTTCCGACACGCAATAAAATGTGCCATCTTAGAAAACCGATCAACAACAACAAAATAAGAATCTCGACCCGACCTAGACCTAGGTAATCCCAAAATAAAATCCATAGATAAATCAATCCACAGAGATGAAGGGGCTGGAAGGGTCGTGTATAATCCAAAGGAGTGAGTAGTAGATTTCGACTTTTTACAAGTAATACATCTCTCATACACATTTTCAATATCATGTCTCATGCGCGGCCAATAAAAATGCTCATGCAACAAGGCTAACATCTTAGACACATGAAAGTGACCCATTAGACCTCCCGCATGCGATTCCAAAACAAGCAACTCACGCATGGAACATCTAGGTATACATAATTTTGTTTCCTTAAAAAGAAAACCATCATGCATGTAGAAACCATCAATAGCACGAGAACGAGCCGAACATGTAGCATAAATGGTTGAAAAATCAATATCATGCTCATGCAAACTCTTAATCGACTCAAATCCTAACATCTTGGCATGCATAAGGTTAAGGAGTGCGTACCTTCTTGATAGGGCATCTGCAATGATGTTTTCTTCACCTTTCTTGTATTTGATGGCGTACGGAAAGGTCTCTATGAACTTAATCCATCGTGCGTACCTCTTGTTCAGATTTTGTTGGCCTTTAAGGTGCGTCAAGCTTTCATGATCTATGTGAATCATGTACTCCTTTAGTCATAATTAGTGTTGTCATGTCTCGAGAGCTCTCTTGAGTACATACAGCTCCTTGTCATACATCGAGTACTGAAGGGCTGCATCATCACTAGAAATAAGAAAGTCGTTAGTATCACTGCTCTTAAATGTAAGTAGGACGAGAGACAAACCCGCTTTCACGGCTTTTTGAACTCCTTTGACAAAAAGAAACAAGATGCGTTGTTTAGGTGTTTTTGCAACTTTCCCAGGTGTTAAATCCTTCTTGGGAGGGTCTAAAGAAGGTGGGGAGGAAGTAGAAGGAACTACGGACCGATCGGAGATCAGAAGAGGTGGTGCACGGCCGTGCGGATCTGATCTAAGTTGGCACGAGCTGTGCGGACATGTCTGTCTGATTTATCACATTTGTAAAGTGTTTGGCACAATCGTGTATTGGCTGACTGGCTAGGTACGGGCCGTGCTGAACTTCGTTCCGTGGTTTATTTTGCTGCTGCAATCGCGGTCTGTTTCTTCCGCTCTTCTTTGAACCTTTCTTGCATGTGTTGCTGATCCTCGAAAACGTCTTTTGGGGCCAATGACTTCAAGATACAAGTACGGCCATTGTGTTTCATGGTGTACGTGTTCAGACGTCCATCATCGACTGCACACCAGTCAAATTGCCACGGTCTCCCCAACAACAAATGTGCCGCATCCATTGGGATGACGTCACATAGAACAATGTCAAAAAAGTACTAATTGAACATTCGACACTAACCTGGTGGAGAACGCGAACTTTGCTCTTTCAGTAAGCCATTGCAGTTGATATGGCTTTAGATGCTTTTGCATTATCATGGCAAGCTTGTCTACGGCATATTGACTAATGGCATTGATGACACTGCCACTGTTAATAATCATGGAGCACGATTTTCCTTGGATCATTGCACAGGTGTAGAAGATGTTTTCCCGTTGATGATCTTGCTCCTCATCTCGAATGATGCTCAAACTCCGGATTGTCACAAGGCTGACAGTTGGCGTATCCGGGCGAACTTCTTTAGGCTTGGCATCATCTTCCTTTATTTCTTCATGCTTGGTGTCGCCTAGGGTCTCCAATTCTTCCTCACTGGCTGATTCTAATTCATTATTCTCAAAAAGGAATAGAACTCGCCGATTTAGACATTGGGCTTGAAAGTGGCCCCATCCTTGGTACTTGTGACATTGAACATCATAGGATCTTGGAGGGGCTGTATTTGGCGGATGAGCTTGAGGATTAGGCCGTGTAGGGAGTGGCCTAAACAGTGCGGGTGGCGTAGACTCGGGTCTACGACTTGGTGGTGGTGCAGCGCTATCAAAACATCGAACGGACTGCTCGGGTGGGGCTCATGGTCGTGTGGCTTCATTGGTCGAAGTAGAGACACCATTTCGACCCCAAGATTAGCATGGAGGGGCCGAGTTGTGCATGGAACAGTGACGGCCTTCTCGCAATTGGCGCTCGATGATTGTTGCGTAGTGCACCATTTTCTCAATGCTCGAAAAATCCTTCAGTTCAACTTCACAAGCAATATTCGGGTTCATACCTTCGATATACCGGATTATGGTGGTGTCGAGGGATTTTTCCTTTCCAACATGATTTAGCATCGTCTCCAACTCCTTGTGGTACTCCTCGATTGAACGGGTTCCTTATTTGATCCGATTAAACTTCTTCTCTAGTTCCCGTTCATAGTGTACCGGAATAAATCATCCTCTTAGGATGTCTTTCATATCTTGCCATGTATCGATCAAAGGGTATCGATCATGGTGTCTTCTCATCTGTTGATTTTCCCACCAATCTGTTGCATATCCCTTAAACTCAAGGGACGCTAATTGTACCTTTTCCAACTCGGGGAAATCATAGCATTTGAAGATATTATCGACCTTCCTTTCCCAGTCAAGGTAGGCATCCGAATCGTGACGGCCTTCGAACTCTGGGATGGTGGTCTTAATGTTATTGACCATGGAGTTGTCTTCCTTGAATCGGGGTCTGTCGACGCGGAATACACGTCTATAAAGGGCTTTGGGGCGATCTCGATGGTTGCCACATCTTGGAGGTTTGAAATTGTCTTTGAAATCCTCATGATCATCAGACTCGGGTCCGTAGTCATCGTCTTCAGGCTCAATTAGTGGTTGGGTCATCTGGCTGTGGCTCTACATGGCTCTGCAGCTCCAACTGCGGCTCCTTAAGGCTCAACTTGCCTCTTTGTAGCTATTTGAGGTTCAGCGGGCCTCTCGGGAGGTCCTTGAACTGTCTGAGCTTCAATTGACTGGGTTTTGAGGCTCCCAATCTACTCAACTAACTTGTCTAGTTGATCACCAAGTCTATTCTCCAACTCACGATTTTGACGGTTGAAGTATTGAGTCAATGCGTCAAAATACATCTTGGCGTCCCACAATGGAGTATTGGAATAGGACGCCTCTTCTTCCGGTGTGATAGGCGACTTCGAGTTATCCTCACTGATCTTGGGCAACTCATTCTTGTTGTCTTTCTTCATGGTACCTGCAAAATGAACAAATGTGAAAAAAAAACAAGGTATAGAACCTCACAATTCCTCATAATCACTCGATTTGATGTACTCTCAGAATTTTACCATTCATGTTTGCACTCAGTATGTGGGTGCACGTGTAATAACTGAATATGGGGGTGGGTTGATAAAAAATTTATGGTTCCTTGATCAGCTCTTCTGGGTCTTTATGCAAGTTCCAGATAGTAGATCACGAACCTTGATAGAATGCGACAGTGAATGTAATGAAATCGAAGAAGTGATGTAGATAGACTATGGGTGTGAATTTTCGATCTAATGGGATTGTAGGGATCGAAAATTAAGGCTAAGAAAAAGATTATGGGTGGTGGAAAAGAATTAGGAAAGAGAAAAGAAAGATAAAGTAAGAAACTAGTTAAATAAGGTGGGAGGGATTTGGATATGTTTCACCTAGTGTGGACACAATCTAAATATCCTAGAATATCCAACTATATGGTAGGAGTCTAAAATAACTAGAAAAGAATGATAAACACCGAAAATAAATCTGAATTTTTTTTATGTTTTTTTTGTAGGGTTTCGACCCTTTTTTCTCTTTTTTTTTATAAATGAATTACAACTTAAAAATATGAAAGCAGATTGAATGGTACGTGTATGACACGTATGATAGAATCTGACACGTTAGATTGAATCACGACCAGCAGAGCTGATGTGGCTCTGATGCCAAATTTATGATGTGATCCAGACAGGATGTCAAAGCCAAATCGATAGAAACGTAGCGGAAGACTTAAAGACTCGAACACGTCAGATTTAAGAATGATTCAATCCGACTAAACTAGAACAATTGGACTCGATTTTACTGTAGAAATAAAGTCAATAAAATAGATGACTAAGATACCTAGACTATGACACAAACTAAGTATAAACAATACTAATTAAAAAGACTAGAAAATGAACGAATGGTAGGGTGGGTTTGGAATGATAATGGAACGACTATAGTTTGACGAAGGTGGTGATTTCGGGACTTACTTGGACAAGATAAGGCGAATGAATTGATGTACTATGGATGGTAGTGTTGGCATCGGCGTGTAGGTGTAGTAGAGGTGGTTCCAATCATCAACTAAACCCCGGCTCAAAAGAAGAAATGCAACTCCTTCGATCTTCACTTGTAGCAACTCCCTTAGAACGTGATGAATCCACGATAAGCATCATATCGGCTCTTTCAATGCTACCATTAAAACATCCCAAGATTGTTATGTTGTTCAAAATTAAAGATTGGAGATCAAGGTTTGAAGAATAATGCATTAATTTTTTAGCAGGATTGGCAACCCATAAAGTGTAATTAAATCAGCTCATGTTCAAGATCAAGAGCCCAAGTCCAAGGCCCAAGTTGATTGGGATTTATTTTATCCATAGTTAGATTTAATTATTTTATTTTTAGTCATTATTTTATTTATTTTCATTTATTTTATTAGGGTGTTTTCTAGAAGGTCTTATTTGTTAGGTAATTAGGGTTTTAATTATGGGAACTTCTTTCCTAGTTAGAATTCTAATTAAGGTAGATTTTTTGGTCTAATTTAGATAGTTTTCTTTAATATTTTCATCCATCCCTATGGTTATAAATAGGGATCACTTGTAACATTATTATTTAACCATTATTTGGAGATTTAAGCCTTTGCTAGTCAATTGTGTCTTACCCCCAAGCTCTTTTGTTAACTTTTACTCGAAAATTAATACTCTTAGAAGCCTAGCAACTTTTAAGTTTTATTTCAAGGTCTTGTTCTAATTCACTAGTGGAATTAGGGTTGGATTGCTACCGAGAAGAATTCAAGTGGTGTTATGTTTTGTGGAGTAATCTTCACTTGGTGTGCACTCCGATTTCAACTTATTCTACCTTGTCCATCTACGTCGATCGCCAACACCATCATCCATTCAACATCGTCGTCCATCTCACAACAATCCCACAAGTTCAGTTCGTGTTCTACAAGTGTTCAAGTTCGTTCCAACCGTTTCTAGCCATACGAGTTCAATTCATCGCGTTCGTCAACTATACCGTAAGTCGCTCTTTCCTCTATCATGTCTCCTATCTGCCCCAACCTTTCTTCATCCTTAACCCTTCGTTCAATTCCAGCCAATCATTATTTATTTTGTGTTTAATTTTATGAGTCATAATCTAAGTGTCTTAATTTGGTCTAGTTCTACGCATATAGGTTATTTGAGTATTTTATTATTTATTTCAGCATGTATTCGTTTGTTTGAGTCATTAGTTGGATTGAATCCTTCATTCGCTGACGTGTTCGTTCCTAGAGTCTTCCGCGCATTTCTGTCCGGTATTGATCTTCTGTCGAGATCACATCATAAATTTAGCATCAGAGCCACGTCAGCATAGCTGGTCGTGGTTCAATCTGACGTGTCATTTATTTTCGTGTCGTGTCTATCGAGTTGCAATAGCTAGTGTCCATTGAAAAAAATAGCTAAAAAAAAAGCTGTTCAATTCATCCCTTTTATTTGAGTTAAGATTGTTCTTAGTCTTGTTTAGTTAGAAGGGAATCGAATTGCAAAAACAAATCTGCCAAAAAAAATTCTGAAAAAAAAAATGAAAAAAAAAATGATCTGATTTTCAATTTTCTTTCTTCTTTCCTATTTTGTTTAGACTCTTTCCATCCATATTAGATATTTTAGGTTATTTAGATTTTGTCCACACTAGGTGTAAGTATAACACATCCAAATTCAACCTTCCTTATCTAGTTCTCTTCTTTCCTTATCTAGCTTCCTTCCATCCCAATCCTCATAAACCTTCCATATACTTCTCCATACCCCTAATTTTCATCCCTCATCACCCAAGGGGATCAAAAATCTGACCTAGTCCATATACACCACGAGTCTACACCATACACTACCCATACACCATCCGAACCATACACCCGTACACTCACACGGTCTCTACACCCGTAACCAACACCATATACCCAAGGTAGCCGGTTTACCTACACCATACCAGCTGCCTACTCCATCCAAATTACCATGAATCCGTACAATGCACCTGAGTCATCTAGCCAGTTCCTTGCATGGGACACGAAGTACCATTTTGGTGCAATGATCGAAAGCATGGATAAGAGTGCACAATCATTGAGAGACGACTGAGTAATCAAATTTTCCAAGATAACAGAGTAGCTTAAGTGTCTCAACACGCAAAAAGCATCGCCTCCACCATCTAGAGCTCAATGCCAAACAGCCCGCTCGACCACGAGTTATCCATTTCCTTGGAGCCAACCTGAGTTATTCTCGGAGTTTCTACATACCTATGTACCACCTACATGGCCCGCATCACCAATTCAGCTGGTCATGGATATGCCAAGTCAAGTTAGCGACATTCAATGCCACGTATGTCATGTATGTGGTCTCACATGTCTGACTCAACAAGTCATGTCCAAATCTGAACAAGGAATCATCAATTCAGCCTATGAAGAAGAGTTAGAGCAGCCCCTGACCGACGCCAAATCTGAGAAGATAGTAGCCGAAGTCAAGGAAGCTGAGATGAAGATCAATGTTGTCAATAAGGAGCTCGAAGTCGTTGAAAAGATGTTGGAAGTACAGCCATGTTCTGAGGAAGAAAATGACATCAGTTGGACAACGAATGAAGATCACTGATAAGTCCATTTATTTCATGTTTTTCTGGGCATTTTAGTCACTCTAAATGTCCTTTTTAGTGTCTTTTGTGTCGGAAAAGAACCAGAAAAGTGGTTTGGGCATGACAGGAGTGAAATCTGGCGAAAGAGGCATTTTGGCCTCAATTTGACTGAAATCGATGAAATGGGCATATTAGACCTGAGCAGAAGATGTCGTGCCCACAGTACTCGCACAGATTCAGAAGAGGCAGTGAAGAGGGCATTCCCGGAAAAAGTGGGATTCTGTTGAAAGAAGACAAAGCTGGCGTTGGAACTTGATTGATTTCGAAATCTGAATAGAAGAAGGAAAGATTGTTCATAGGTGAACTCTTGGGAAGCAATTTGGAAGATAGGGATGGCATCCCTAAAATAACGGGATGCATTCCACCATCTAAGGAAGTTTCCTTATATAGGCAGATTCCAGTGGGCACAGAGATCCAGCAGATAAGGAAGTTTCCTTATACAGGCAGATTCCTGCAGGGCATAGCGAATCCGGCAGATATTGAAGACTCCTCATTTTTGGGGATTTGGATTCGATCTTTGTACTCTTTTAAAATACTAGTTTTGATTGTTAGGAGGACACACTTCGTACCCTATTGTTTCTGCACTTTTACTTTCGCATTAGTTTAGTTTTAACGCTGCTCCGGCAGCAAGACAATCTGGGGCCTTATGTCCACAGAGGTTAGGATTTATATTTAATGTTGTTGTTGTTCATCGTTGCTGTTAGACGAGTTTTTATTCAATTCCAGTAAGTTTTTCCTATTTATCATGTCTTTAATTTATGCATTTACAGTTCTTTATAGTATGAGTAGCTAGATCTATATTCCGGAATTTGAACTAAAGATGAAGGTTTAACAAAACACTTAAATACTCGTGAGGCCGTGTGGGCACATTACTGCACGATTAGGTTTTCTGCCGATTTTTGTTCTTATTCCAAGTGAGCGTGAGTTTAATATAACTAATGTGGCTGATCACTCTTTAGTTGTAGAGGGCACACCAGGGTTAATTGGATTAGCGAATCGTGACTGTGTGTTAATTCAAATGGTAACTGGGAAATCGGTGGGTTGTTGTGGGCACATGAGGAATCAGTAAACACAGTAAACTTGGGTTCGTCTAGGGCACACTGCTTCCTATTCATTTACATCTCTTTGGGGAACCGGGGGGTGGGTGATTGGTTAGTGGTTTAATGGACGAGGAATCACCTTTAAACCTAATCTGAACGGATGAATAAGGAGACGCAGCGAGGAATCCGGTCTCCATAACTAGGTGATTTAATCATGTAGGAAAATCGATGTGCCCATGATCGAGTGAGTATAAGTTAAACTGGATTCTAGTTCAAGTTCCGGAACCTTTTATTATTTGATATCTCTTTAGTTTATTTTTGCAGATTTAATTTTCATTGTTGTGACCACGGTACCAGACCCTCTTTTGTGATTGGTGACTCGAACGTAAGATCGCATCAGCTCTATATGGGATCAACCCTTACTTATAGCTAGCTACGCTCGCTGTGGGCACAAGAGCATACAAATTCATTTTGAGCGCGAAACGACCGCGCGTCAAAATTGGCGCCGTTGCCGGGGAGCTGATTTCCAGTGATTTTACTTTCTAAGCTAGTGTGCCTAGAAGTTGATGCCCAGGAGCTTTTCAGAAGAAACTCTATTGTACGATCCGGAGATAGAGAAGACTTTGAGGAAAAACAGGACAGCAGTGAAGAGGGCACGACGAGCTGCAAACAGACCTCGTGAGCCCACACCACCAGAAAATCAAGGAGACGAAGGGCACGAGCTGCAAACAGACCTCGTGAGCCCACACTATCAACATGGCCGCAAATGGGAATGCCGCAAATGGAGATGCGGAGGATAACAGGACTTTAAGGCAGTTGGTTTTCCCGACCAACATGAATCTGCGCCCGATGGGCATTACACTCCCGGCTGTGACTCAGAACTGGGATATTCATGCAAACTTTATCCAAATCTTGCCGAAGTTCCACGGAATGCCCGGAGAGGATCCACAAAGACACTTGCAAGATTTTGAGATGGTTTACCAGACTCAACCATCCAACCATGGACGAGAGGAGTATGTGCAGTTGGTCTCATTCCCTTTCACTCTTCAGGATGGGGTACGGGACTGGCTGTACACATTGCCGACTGGCGCTGTGACCACATGGAGACAACTTCAACAAAAGTTTTTGGAAAAATATTTCCCAGCATCCAGAGTGCAAGAAATGAGAAGAAGGATAGGGAGCCTGAAGATGGGAACCAACGAGAGTTTCTATGACTACTGGGGAAGATTCCAGGCAATGCTGGCGAAATGCCCACAACACCAGATTACTGAACATGATCTAATTCAGTATTTTGTTGGAGGATTGAGACCGCATGAGAGAACAATCATGAATGCCTCATGTGGAGGGTCTATACTGAACAAGCAGCCTGTTGAAGCATTCAGAATTCTCACAAAGATGGCTGAAGACAACCGAGACTTCGGCGGAGAGGGCATTCAGGTTGTCAGTGAATCAGAGAGGGCACCGGACCAAGACAGCAGAATTGACAGATTGTGTGACAAAATCGAAAAGATCTTATCTGGTGTAAGCATGGCGAAAAAGCCCAGACCTTGTGGAGTATGCAAGAGTGTACTTCATTTCACTGATGAATGCCCAACTCTACAAGACGCGGTGGAAGAAGTAAATGCTGTAGGTGGCCAAAATGGGCATTCCAGAAGATATGATCCCAATTCCCAGACTTATAACCCTGGCTGGAGAGACCATGAAAACTTCAGATGGAGAAGGCCAGAGGATGGGCATTCTGCACGCCCATTGCCGCCACCAGAAGAAAAGAGAAAGCAAAGGCTAGAAGATCTTGTCTATGCCATGGCTGAGGAGAACGAAAAATTCAAGCAAGAGACTCGAGCTGGTCTTTCACATATGAGCAAGCAAATTAATCAATTGGCTCAAGCCATGCACAAGATGGAGGAGAAAAATGGGAAGTTACCTTCCCAGGTTGAAAACCCGAGAGAACAAGTGAATGTAGTAGCATTGAGGAGCGGAAAAGAGCTTCCAGAGATGGTCAGGCCGAGAGAAGAGAAGGATGATATGCCCTTAGAGGAAGAAGTGGAAAAAATTCCCACAGGAGACAAGGCACAAGAAGCCGAGCAGACCGATACTGTGCCCATCCCGGAAGTAAAACAGCCTGCCAAAGTACCCATTCCAGAAAAACCGAAACCTCCCTTTCCAGGGAGATTGGCACAAAATAGAAAAGAAGAAGAAACCAGGGAGATGCTAAAAGTATTCAGCAAGGTGGAGATCAACATCCCACTGATCGAGGCAATCAAGCAAGTACCACGGTATGCCCGGTTTCTAAAGGAGCTTTGTACCAGAAAGGTGCGATTCAATGACGATGCAAGGTTCCTAGTTGGGGAGATTGTATCGGCTGTGATACAAAGGAAGTTACCCAAGAAGTCTGATGATCTAGGGATCTTCATGATCCCTTGCATAATTGGAGACAGAAAAGTTGAAAAGGCCATGCTGGATTTGGGGGCATCAATCAACGTAATGCCTATGTCGGTGTTCAAAGAATTGAAGATTGGACCTTTGAAGGAGACCCGTGTGGTCATTCAGTTAGCTGACCGATCTAATGTTTATCCAGAAGGCCTCATTGAAGATGTATTGGTCAAAGTGGATGAGCTTATATTCCCAGCAGATTTTTATGTGCTTGACATGGGTACATCGACTTCAAAATCTTCAGTTTTGTTACTGGGAAGGCCTTTCATGAAGACAGCTCGAACCAAGATTGATGTGGACAAGGGCACACTGACGTGTGAATTTGACAGGGAGAAGGTGACGTTCAACATTTTTGAAGCCATGAAACACCCCCCGGATACAGAAAATTGTAATTTTGTGAATACATTTCATTCCCCGAGCCGTTCTACTTTATCCATGGTGAGCAACAGAGAACCGCTGGAATGGGCATTGTGGGATGGACTGCTTGACCAGGATGCCCTGGACGAGGATGATGACATAAGGGATGGAATTATGATGCTGTACTCATTGGAAGAAATGCCATATGGATGTGTGGACTATGGTGTGCCCATTCGGAGAAGTAATGACAGAATGATGCCTTCTATTGTTAGAGCGCCCACACTGGAGTTGAAGGCATTGCCAAGGCATTTGAAGTATGCCTACTTGGGAGATAATGAGACACTCCCAGTGATAATTAGTGCGGGGTTGAATCAAGCTGATGAAGACCGTCTTTTGAGATTGTTGAGACTGTACAAGGAGGCACTCGAATGGACTTTGGCAGATATAAAGGGCATTAGCCCAGCAGTTTGTATGCACAAGATTTTGTTGGAAGATGATGCAAAGCCCGTTCGTGATCCACAAAGAAAGCTCAATCCAGTGATGAAGGATGTGGTGCTAAAAGAGATAATTAAGCTACTGGACCAGGGCATTATATACCCAATTTCAGACAGCAAGTGGGTCAGTCCAATCCATATTGTGCCCAAGAAGTCGGGCATTCAAGTTGTGAAAAATGAAAAAGGAGAGCTTGTGCCCACACGAATGCAAACTGGCTGGAGAGTTTGCATTGATTACCGGAAGCTGAACACGGTCACGCGGAAGGATCATTTTCCACTTTCGTTCATTGACCAGATGCTGGAGAGACTCGCAGGGAACAAGTTCTTTTGTTTCTTGGACGGATACTCAGGATACATGCAAATTGCAGTGAGTCAAGAGGACCAGGAGAAAACAACATTCACGTGCCCATTTGGCACATTTGCCTATCGCAGAATGCCCTTTGGCCTCTACAATGCTCCGGGCACATTTCAACGTTGTATGATGAGCATATTCTCCGATTTGCTTGAAAACTGCATTGAGGTGTTCATGGATGACTTCACGGTGTATGGGAGCTGCTTTGATCGATGCTTAGATAATCTGGAGAAGGTGTTGCAGCGTTGTGTGGACAAATGCCTAGTGCTGAATTATGAAAAATGCCATTTCATGGTTAGAGAGGGCATTGTACTGGGCCATGTGATTTCCGAGAGGGGCAATGAGGTCGATAAAGCTAAAGTGGACATAATTGAGAAATTGCCATACCCCACTTCGGTGAAGCAAGTGAGAGGCTTTCTGGGGCACGCTGGATTCTACAGAAGGTTCATAAAAAATTTTGCAAAAATTGCCCAGCCTATTACTCACTTATTGCAGCAAGATGTCCCCTTTGAATTTGATGAAGAATGTAAAAAGGCATTCAATTTTCTGTAGAAACAACTAGTCACAGCACCAGTTATTCAACCACCAGATTGGGGAATGCCCTTTGAGAATATGTGTGACGCCAGTGGCTACGCTGTGGGCACTGTACTGGGTCAGAAAAGAGGAAAAGAAAGCCATGTAATTTACTATGCTTCCAAAACTCTGAATGGGACACAGTGTAATTACACCACTACTGAGAAGGAGCTGCTAGCAGTAGTTTTTGCATTCGAGAAGTTTCGGTCCTATCTCTTGGGGATGAAGAGCATTGTTTACACAGATCACGGTGCCCTACGGCACTTGATGGTCAAGAAGGAGACAAAACCGAGACTAATTAGATGGATCCTGCTCTTGCAGGAGTTTGATGTCGAGATAAAAGATAAGAGTGGGGCACAAAACTTGGTAGCCGATCATCTAAGCCGGGTGCTGAATGAAAAAGGCGATGAAATGCCCATTACGGATCACTTCCCTGATGAGCATCTGTACTCAGCATGGGGCACACGAGAGCCCTGGTATGCAGATATAGTGAATTATTTAGAGACTGGAGAGCTGTCAATTGGGTACTCGAGGTACCAAAAGAATAAACTGAGGCACGAGAGCAAATTTTATGCATGGGACAACCCTATTCTATGGAGGAGGTGTGCTGATCAGATCATAAGAAGATGTGTCCCTGACAATGAAATTGAGGATATTTTGAAGCATTGCCATAACTTTGCTTGCGGAGGGCATTTCGGACCAAACCGAACATCAAGAAGAATTCTGGACTGTGGGTTCTTTTGGCCCACGATTTTCAAGGATGCCCACAACGTATGCAAGAGATGTGATCAGTGCCAGAGAGTTGGGAACATCACAAGGAGGAACGAAATGCCCATGACACCTATCATGTCAGTGGAAATTTTCGATGTTTGGGGAATGGATTTCATGGGATCCCTCGCAAACTCAAGGGGGAACCATTACATCATCCTGGCAGTTGATTATGTGTCCAAATGGGTGGAAGCAAAGGCTACTCCTACCAATGATGCAAGAGTAGTGACCGCATTTCTGAAATCTCATATTTTCAGCCGGTTTGGTGTGCCCAGGTCCATCATCAGCGATCAAGGAACACATTTTTGCAACCAAACCCTGGAAAAATTATTGAAGAAATATGGAGTGAATCACCGTGTGACAACAGCCTATCATCCACAAGCGAATGGACAAGCTGAAGTCTCAAATCGAGAAATTAAAGCCATTCTCGGGAAGGTAGTTAATCCAAGTCGAAAGGATTGGAGTCAACATCTGGATGATGCCCTGTGGGCATACCGAGCTGCTTTCAAAACTCCAATCAGGATGTCCCCATATAGGATGTTGTTTGGGAAATGCTGCCATTTACCGGTTGAGCTGGAATACAAGGCACGATGGGCACTACAGAAGCTGAACATGGACAAGGATGCAGCAGGGCATTTCAGAAAAATTCAGATTCAAGAACTGGAAGAGATGAGGATGGAGGCCTATGACAATGCTGTTCTTTACAAGGAAAAAATGAAGAGGCTCCATGATCAAGTAATTAGAAGGAAGAGCTTTACTCCGGGGCAACAAGTTCTTTTGTACCATTCAAGGTTTAAATTAATGGGAGGAAGTCTGAGGACTAAGTGGGTTGGTCCATTTGAAGTGTACGCGGAATGCCCCAATGGAGCAGTTGAGCTGAAGAATCCAGATACTGGAGGGCGTTTCAAGGTTAATGGCCACAGACTGAAACCTTACTTGGGGCATGCAGACCAAGATGTCAGAGTGGTCTGGCTCGTGGAGCCCATTTATATCTGAATTGAAAGGTGTCGTGCCCACGACAGTAACTAGGGCGCTACTGGGATGCAACCCAGGTTTTTTTTAATTTACTTCTTTTTCAGTATTTTAATAAGTGTTTTTTCTGATTTATCAAACTAGACTAGGAGAGTTTTTCTATTATCTGTCTGAAAAAAAAAATGCAAGATGTAGTTGAGGATGAGAGGAGAGCAACCCTATTTCTTTTGTGCCGAAGGCAGACCCTTTGAGCATTCTGTTCTCATTTTCTATAGGGACAAGCAGGAAGACACCAGGCGGAAGGGCACAGCAAGAAGAGATGGTGCTAGAATGACGATGAAGAGGCTGGATAGCATGGAGAATGCCCTGTATCAGACTGTTGATACCCTCTTAAGGAAGATTGAGCAATCCCTCACTGCATATTTCAAATATGTTGGGTTCACTTACCCGACATCCACTAACCTGGTTCAATTCCTTTTCTTTTATGTTCTTTTGATTTTCATTCTTTTTGGTGTCGCCTTTATTCTACCCACTTTGCCTCAAGCAAAGTGTGTGGGTGGAGGCATTTGGGTTGTTGTCTTTTGTTATTGAGTTTGTTTGAACACTTTGCTTCGTGCAAAGTGTGTTGGTGGGTCGTTTGAGTCAGTATGCTATCTGTTAAGATTTGGGGAGCACTAGTTTCTGGTTTGTGAATGTGAAAAAAAAAATTGCTAATCGAGTCAGCATGCCCACATTAGAAGCAGGGATGATGAATGAGTTGAGCATTAACCTGGTGAGATTTGAGCCTGCGCTGTTATGCCCAGTTTACAGCATTCTCTTTTCATGTGTGTACATTCTGTGCTTAGAATTTCTAGAACTTGCTTTTGCTCTACTTTAAAATCAGAAAGTTTAAAATGCATGTGTAGATGATTTAGGCATTTTTCTTGCTTGAGCCCACTAAGCTAAATAAAAACCAACCTTCCACACAGCTTTGCAGCCCTTTTGAGCCAATAAAATGCCCTGGCAGTTTTGTTGATATACCTCACTATATAAAGTCAGGGGCATTACACAAAAACCAGAAGTAGAAAGAGTCTCTGGATGGTTTTGAATAATTCAAAATGCAAGAAGAAAGATAGGGGGAACGAAAAAAAAAATTCAAAAAAAAAAGGGAAAACAAAAAAGAATAAATTCCCCCTAGTCTGAATGTTCAGAATGCCCATGATGAAAGATCTGTAATCTGAACGATAAATGAGGGCATGAGGAAGTAAGTTGAAAATAAATGGTGGTATGTCCAGTGAACGCTTCTGAGAGTTTTAGCCCAGTACCAAAAGAACCCCACCTTACCTAAAGAGCCCCATTACAGCCCATAAAAGTCCTTTTGATATTTATGCATTTTTCCACTTAATGAAATTGAAGAAAGAGCACTTGCAAGCTTATGGAATGAATAAGTATAGAATGAATGAATTTGAGTGAAAACACTGAGCCTAAACACTGTGTGAAGAGAGTTTGGGAGGACCTATACGTTCAATTCAATTTTGACTTGCTAGGGCATGCTGATTACGCTATTAATTGGAAAAGTTGGTTATTGAAACGCTATGCCCACACGGATTAACAGGTTGCATGTTTTGTTTTTTTTCATGTCTGTTTCTTTTCCTTTCCTTTTTATTTTTCTTTTTCTGGGTTCTTCGTACCCCATGCTTGAGGACAATCATGACTAAAGTGTGTGGGTGTGATAAGTCCATTTATTTCGTGTTTTTCTGGGCATTTTAGTCGATCTAAATGTCCTTTTTAGTGTCTTTTGTGTCGGAAAAGAACCAGGAAAGTGGTTTGGGCATGACAGGAGTGAAATCTGGCGAAAGAGGCATTTTGGCCTCAATTTGACTGAAATCGATGAAATGGTCATATTAGACCTGAGCAGAAGATGTCATGCCCACAGTACTCGCACAGATTCAGAAGAGGCAGTGAAGAGGGCATTCCCGAAAAAAGCGGGATTCTGTTGAAAGAAGACAAAGCTGGCGTTGGAACTTGATTGATTTCGAAATCTGAATAGAAGAAGGAAAGATTGTTCATAGGTGAACTCTTGGGAAGCAATTTGGAAGATAGGGATGGTATCCCTAAAATAACGGGATGCATTCCACCACCTAAGAAAGTTTCCTTATACAGGTAGATTCCAGTGGGCACAGAGATCCAGCAGATAAGGAAGTTTCCTTATACAGGCAGATTCCAGCAGGGCATAGCGAATCCGGCAGATATTGAAGACTCCTCATTTTTGAGGATTTGGATTCGATCTTTGTACTCTTTTAAAATACTAGTTTTGATTGTTAGGAGGACACTCTTCGTACCCTATTGTTTCTGCACTTTTACTTTCGCCATTAGTTTAGTTTTAACGCTGCTCCGGCAGCAAGACAATCTGGGGCCTTATGCCCACAGAGGTTAGGATTTATATTTAATGTTGTTGTTGTTCATCGTTGGTGTTGGACGAGTTTTTATTCAATTCCAGTAAGTTTTTCCTATTTATCATGTCTTTAATTTATGCATTTACAGTTCTTTATAGTATGAGTAGCTAGATCTATATTCCGGAATTTGAACTAAAGATGAAGGTTTAACAAAACACTTAAATACTCTTGAGGCCGTGTGGGCACATTACTGCACGATTAGGTTTCTGCCGATTTTTGTTCTTATTCCAAGTGAGCGTGAGTTTAATATAACTAATGTGGCTGATTACTCTTTAGTTGTAGAGGGCACACCAAGGTTAATTGGATTAGTGAATCGTGACTGTGTGTTAATTCAAATGGTAACTGGGAAATCGGTGGGTTGCTGTGGGCACACGAGGAATCAGTAAACATAGTAAACTTGGGTTCGTCTAGGGCACACTGCTTCCTATTCATTTACATATCTTTGGGGAACCGGGGGGTTGGTTATAGGTTGGGGGTTTAATGGACGAGGAATCACCTTTAAACCTAATCTGAACGAATGAATAAGGAGACGCAGCGAGGAATCCGGACTCCATAACTAGGTGATTTAATCGTGTAGGAAAATCGTTGTGCCCATGATCGAGTGAGTATAAGTTAAACTGGATTCTAGTTCAAGTTCCGGAACCTTTTATTATTTGATATCTCTTTAGTTTATTTTTGCAGATTTAATTTCCATTGTTGTGACCACGGTACCAGACCCTCTTTTGTGATTGGTGACTCGAAAGTAAGATCCCATCAGCTCTCTGTGGGATCGACCCTTACTCATAGCTAGCTACGCTCGCTGTGGGCACAGGAGCATATAAATTCATTTTGAGCGCGAAACGACCGCGCGTCAATCACAAAGAACTCGATCAAGCAAGCGAGCAAGAGCTGCCGAATTCTAACATTATTTGTCAACTGTTTTCTTGTGATATCTTTATTTTACAGGCAGATGAACATGTTTAATTAGATGTTGATGTTCCACCAGATTTGTTCACGGATGCCATGTCAAGATCTTTTATGCTTGAGCCAAGAAAAATTGATGTTCAGTCCGTGTTCGTCTTTGATCCCGAAGCTTCGAATTCGATGATAAATTCTTTTCAAGAGGAAGGGAATGATGAATCCATGACAAGTATCAAACCGGCTCTTCCAATGCTACCATTAAAAGATCCCAAGATTGATATGTTGTTCAAAATTAAAAATTGGAGATCAAGGTTTGAAGAATAATTCATGAAATATTTAAGCATGATTGGCAGCCCATAAAGTGTAATTAAATTAGCCCATGTTCAAGATCAAGAGCCCAAGTCCAAGGCCCAAGTTGATTGGGATTTATTTTATCCATAGTTAGATTTTATTATTTTATTTTTGGTCATTATTTTATTTATTTTCATTTATTTTATTAGGGAGTTTTAACTATGGGAACTTCTTACCTAGTTAGAATTCTAACCTAGTCTAGTTTAGATAGTTTTCTTTATTATTTTCATCCATCCCTATGGTTATAAATAGGGATCACTTGTAACATTATTATTTAGACATTATTTGGAGATTTAAGCCTTTGCTACTCAATTGTGTCTCACCCCCAAGCTCTTTTGTTAATTTTTAGTCAAAAATTAATACTCTTAGAAGCCTAGCAACTTTTAAGTTTTATTTCAAGGTCTCATTCTAATTCACTAGTGGAATTAGGGTTGATTGCTACCGAGAAGAATTCAAGTGGTGTTACGTTTTGTGGAGTAATCTTTACTTGGTGTGCATTCCGATTTTAGCTCATTCTACCTTGTTCATCTACGCCGATCGCCAACACCATCATCCATTCAACATCGTCGTCCATCTCACAACAATCCCACAAGTTCAGTTCGTGTTCTACAAGTGTTCAAGTTCGTTCCAACCGTTTCCAGCCATACGAGTTCAATTCATCGCGTACGTCAACTATACCGTAAGTCGATCTTTCCTCTATCATATCTCCTATCTACCACAGCCTTTCTTCACCCTTAAACCTTCGTTCAATTACAGCCAATCGTGATTTGTTTTGTGTTTAATTTTGAGAGTCATAATCTAAGTGTCTTAATTAGGTCTAGTTCTATGCATATAGGTTATTTGAGTCTTTTATTATTTATTTCAACATATATTCATTTATTTTAGTCATTAGTTGGATTGAATCCTTCATTAACTGACGTGTTCGTTCCTAAAGTCTTCCGCGTGTTTCTATCTGGTGTTGATCTTCTGTCGAGATTACATCAGAACGAAACGAACTAATGAAGCTTGATAAAACTTTAGATTTGATGGACCTAAAGAGTATTACTTTTGAACTAAAGTAATAAAAGTATATGTGTGATCAACCAAAGGATCGGGAGACAAAGAGATAGAAAACTCAAAATATCAATCAATGTCTAAAGTATTAAGTTCACAATGATCCCTTATTTATACTAAGGGAGGGATGAAAATCCTAAGGCCTAAAGACTTGATATGGCCGAAAATACTAGATAGGAAAAAAAGTTCTACCTTGTGTAAAATTCTAAACAAAGTAATTCTATAAAAGACCAAAAATTAAATACAATCTAATCTAGATAAAATAAATCCCAACAAGCTTGGGCCTTCACTAATGGATTAGAATCTCGGACTTGGGCTCCATGAATTAAATCCATGTCGAACACGAATGAAAAACCAACCGAGTGGCGGATTAGCCTGCGCATGGCCGTGCGCTTGTGACTCACTAAGGCACAAGCTGTGCCAACACTTCTGGATGAATTTACTTCATCTAGCCATTGCTCTACACGTCCGTGTCACTATGCTTCATCCTCTGCACGACCGTGCCATGTGTTGGCGACCCTTATTCATCTTCAATTGATAGCATCGTGATCCATCTTGGGCTACTCTTCATCAACTCTTCTTCTTCAAGCTTCTTCCTCACGATTACTTGCAAATAGGCTTGCAATCTCTTAGCTCGAAATCTCATGACTGGACCTTTGAATTGTAGCTCCTCATTTCCTTGATCAATGTTGCGCTCGTACTCATCAACATGCCTGAGCCTCATTTTGGTCCGAATACTATCACTTTTAGACATTTTTCAAAAAAAAAATAGCTCAAATTTAATCCCATAGGATTGACAGTATCATTTTTGGTCCCACGATTTTAACGATTATTTTAGTGATTAAGGGAGAAATATCACACGCGACTCACGAGCATAGTATTAGCCCTAAATCATCGAAAAATCCCCAAATCAATAAAAATCCCTAAATTAAGAGAGATGATGGTATGGCATGACTGGTGGGAGCGGTGGCAAAGAAGGTGTCACCGACCGGAGAAGATGGAGAGTAAGGAGGATGTGGAGAAATTGAGCTGCTCTGCTAAGAAATCGCGTCACCAGTGACTGCTAGGTTGGAAGCGAGGATGGTGTCCCTCCACAGCTTAGCTTGTAGAGCCACTTTACGAGGAGATGATCAATCATTCCATCATCCCTGAAGCTCGGGCTCTCTGGCCAGATACCAGAGTTGACCACACCGATTATGAGATTTTTACCATAGTTGGACATCGACCAGAGCCCCCACAGCGGTTTTTGAAGTCTTTGGCAAGAAATTAAACCCTGATTGTTGTTTATGAATTAATGAAATATTTTTCATATGATAGTTTTGGTTGTTGCTTTACTCAGAGGTTTATAATAAGTTCGATCACTCATGTCATGTGCCTGATATTATTTATTTTGGAAGAGTTTCGAGTTGATGATGATTATAAAGATTGATATCATCCAAAATCCAAAGCTAAAGTTATAACTCAAGAATCTATAGACTTCAGTAAAATTTCTATTGAGAAGCTTCCGACTGTGGTGAATATTAGACGTCCAAATCTTGGAAAGTCAGCATTGTTTAATCAGTCAGTTTTGATCATCTGGTCTTTGTTGTCGTATAGTTCATACTTCTAAATGTTGATATTTAGAAGTAATGAAAACATCTTTTAATCTTCCATATGTTGTGTACATTTTATTTCAAGTTAGCTTGTTGGAATTGTAGTTTGATTTGGAGGAGGGAGGCACTTGTTTACAACACCCCTAATGACCATGTTATACGTGATATAAGAGATGGAATTGCTAAACTGGGTGATTTGCGATTTCGAGTTCTAAATTCAACGGCTTGGAGATTGAGGCTTCTTCAGGTTCTGTTCTTGGTATAGCTACTGCAATGACTAAATATGTGTTGGTAAAAGCTCATTGTGCACATTTTATGATCGATGCAATGTTAGACTTATTTTTATGTAAAATTTACTTTTTTCTAATGCTTGTGAATGCTTAGAACTCTACTTTTAGAAACAGACAATTAAATTATATTGTTACATATGTTTTTTTTTTGTGAAATGCTATTGAAGAACCAAATATAGGAAGTGAGATATTGATGATGATTTTTTACTAAGCAACACTATGTTGTCGGTGCTTGAATTATGTCCTAATTTAATTTGTGCTTATCAAGTCCAGAGATGGAATACATTCATTGGATTTGGATGTTGGAAAGTGGCTAAGAAAGCATGCTCCTGGTATGAAGACTATTGTGGTAATCAATAAAGTTGAGCTGCTTGATAATATTACTCGTTCTCTTGTCGCTGCTGCCGGTGAAGCTTATACATTAGGATTAGATGATCCCATTGCTTTTTTGCTGCTGTTTTAATAGTTTAGTAGTTGTGTTTTGATGATTTTGGTGAGTAGATATGCATACATGCATGTTGGTGGGAATTTTAGATCCAAATTAAATCAGGTTAAATTTAATTACAAATCATTTCAATTTTGCCTCCAATCAACTTATGAAAATTTTCTGAACTTTTTTTTTGGACCAAAATCGATACTAAAATGGGATCAAAACCCACAATATTTTTAATGAAAACTGTAACAGTGTGACTAAAAATGATAGCTCATGTTCTATGGGACCAAAATCGGGCTCGGGCATGTCCTGTGGAACTAAAAGTGAAACTTTCTTATCCGAGATAATACATTTGACAAAATAATACATAATACAATATAAAATAACTAAAAAAATATTATATAGTACAATTAATACCAAAATGAGGATCTATAAGGTTCAAATATAATAGATGGAATGTCATCTTATTCCAAACAGTATTGGTACCAACTCATCACATTAGAGTAATTATGGATATAATTATGCACATGTGCTTGATATGTTTCTTGATTTCTTTCTGCTTGACTATGGATTGGATAATGTCCACTAACCCAATTATTTTATTAATGCAAATTTTGATCTTCATACACATTTTGAGTAGTCCAAATCAAATTGTGAACTCCTCTATATGTGTAATTAATTTAGAGGACAAAGATCTTAGAGGAAGAAAGTAGCAAGTTCTTCAATAGTGTTTTACATTGGAATGTGTAAAGGTCAAAAACCCTACAATTGATCGTTCTTCGAGTTACGGCTCCGGTGATCTACAAGACAAAGAAAACATGTAAAGTTGAAGGACCGTTAGGGGGTTGACGATCGAACGGACTCCAATGCTCAAGTCAGAATCGAATTAATAAAGATAAAAGTGAATAAATGACAGAATTATAAGAATTATTCGGTAATCAAGGGGGGTCGAGCTTCATTGCTGTGGACCCTTGTGTGTGTGTTGCTTGCGGAATTGTGTGATAAATGGTTCTATTTTAATCTGAAAAGCGAGTGTTGTCTGAATGATAGATCCTCTCCCCATTGTCGTTACGAAGAGTGTATATATACTAATGAGCTTCTAACTGAATCCTGATATTTTAGGGATCTTTTCTATCCCTTTTAGGGTTTTTGACAAGGTCTTGGTTATCTTCAATGGATACTTTGATCCAGTCTTCCCCAGGAGTCTGCTCGATCGAGGACTCTTGCTTTAGACCTCTGGACCTTGAGAAATAAGGTGTCGACCTCAAGGTGTCGACCTCGATAAGTGGTCTTCGAGGTACGGATCTCGAGACATTGATCTTTATTCAGTTCTTAAAATTTTCAAATGGCCGTGGGCCTAGTCTTTAAGCCTATGCAGAAATAGGGCCTCTACAGTTAGCACCTCATTACTTGATTCTTGTATTTCAAGGATCGGGTAATGAATTTTAGAGTTTTCTTTAATCGTTATTTCAATTTATCTCTACGTTTAGATCTTGAATTCTCATTTGGTTTCTAACCAATGCCTGAAGATGAGTCCATAGAAGGATCCTAAATTGCAAAATCCCATTCCGTGAGTTCTGTTCCCAGAGGCAGGTCCGAGAAGGCTCATGAGTTCAGTTGACCTCATGAAGCTCCAGACCTGAAGGCAGGTCCTGGAGGAGCTTAAGAGATCGTGAGACCATACCTCGTGGAGCTCCAGACCTGAAGGCAGGTCCTGGAGGAGCTTAAGAGGTCATGAGAGCAGACCTCGTAGAGCTCCAGACCTGAAGGCAGGTCCTGGGGGAGCTTAAGAGGTCGTGAGAGCATACCTCGTGGGGCTCCACACCTTGTGTACGGATTTTACTTTTTCTATTCCCTAGGTTAACCTCTGTCATTAGATGAGGACACGTGTGTCCAGATTATGCTATCTCTATCTGGAATTTCAAATATCAAGGAGAATAGTTCCCTCTCTCCTCATTTCTCAGAATTACAACCGTCTTCTTCTTCCAACCGAATCTCCTCGCAAGAAAATCTTTGCCACCGTGAAAATCTCCCAGAAGATTTTTGCTCCATATTTTCCATTGTCGTCTCCGCCTTTACTGTGCTTGCTTGAGGGTTTTTGCTATGGTCATTATTGACTCTCCAGACTCCAATTGTTGCACGGTTTCCAGGTTACCCTCTCGTCTCTTTTTCCTCTTTTAATCGTTTCATACCATGGTTGTGTAGCTTTAGTATTTCTCATAAGTTTTAGGAATTTTCGAGGATATTTAGTAGTGCTTTTCGATTTTTCTTGGGATTTTGGAGAATTTGCAGTAGTTTTTGGATTTACTAGGGTTTAGGTTTCTAGGAGATATTGTCGATTTCTGGGTGATTATATCAATTTTCTGGGCTTTTGGAGTTTCTTGATGACAGTTATTTCTGGGGTCAAACATTTTTAGGCGGATATAGGCTTTTCTCAGTCAATTCTTACCTAGTTTGTTCGATCATTCTTGATTTGACGATGAGCGCGAGTAGGGACTCAAACGTAGAAGATACGAGGAGTTACGGCGGAGACGAGGATGAAGCTTCTTCGAGGTCGGAGCATTCTAATAGTTCCGACTCCCCAGTGATCACTAGGGTCACTGAAAAGGCCAGGGGCAAGAGGCCATCATCGATTGTCTCTTGCTCAATTGGCCGGGCGGTAGTGAGTAAAAGACAGGCCCCAGTAGACACGAGCAATTTGTAGAAGGTTCGGGGAATCCGGATCTACGAGGTCTAATATATAGGGAAAAGGTTTCGGGTGGCGGATATCATCCCAAATGTGAATGATGAATTGCTGAAAAAAGTTAACCTCTCCACCGGTCTCAGGAGCCGAGGTCGAAGTCTATTCTCCCGGGCCTCTTAACAGAGCACAGCAACCGTCAATTGGGCTCACTGTCTTTTATACTTTGGTTACCGACAAAGGGATCGGATTACCCCTTCACCCCTTCTTTGCCAAGATAGCGAGCTTCTATGGCATAGCTCCTGTCACGTTCGTTATCTGGGGCTTTCATCTTTGCAGGGCATTTTACATTTTGGTTGAGTCCCTTGAGGGCTAGGACTACTTTCGATGGTGAAATACGGAGGTTGTACTATGGGAGTCTTCTATCGACCTGAGGTTCTTGAGTTCGCCTTTTTTGCGAGTCGAATTGCGAGTTTCATGGGTAGAGATCCATTCTGAATCTATCGGTTATGTTATTTTTTATTTTTTTCTTGGGTGTTCATTCCGGGTATGAGATCTAGATGAGTTCGCCTCGTCTTCTTCCCATTTGATTTAGGCCCAGGCTTTAGCGAGCACATCTTCCATTTTCTTTCAATGATATTTGGTTAGCTCCTTGTAAAGGTCGGAATCTCTCTTGAGGCCTTTCCTGAAGGCTGAAATCGCAGTATCGATGTTGCAGTTGGGGATCGATACTTTTTCTCTGTTGCATTTTCCCACGAAGCTTCGTAGGGGCTCTTCCGACCTTTGTACGACTGTGAGAGGTTGTCAGCGCGTTTTTCAATCTTACGGCTACTAGCGAATTATTCAATGAAAAGATCATTAAATTGGGTGAACGACGAGATCATTGAGTTGGAAAGATTAATGAACCATTGGAGTGCTGGACCGACTAGGCTGGATCTGAAGTCTTTACACATGTTGGCTTCTCGAGCGAGTCGGGGTATCGCGGTGGTGGACATTTTTTGTTTATACTGAGCGGCATGATCGTTGGGATCAGATGCGCCATCGAGAAGTTTCATGCTAGGGAAGGTGAACTTCGGCAGCATCTCTACGAGGCTGATCTCGTCGGTGAATGAAGAATCTACAAAGCTTGTTGGTGCAGTTTTTTGATGGTAGTAGGAACCCCCGGAATTCGGGTCAATATGTCTTCCAATCGCTGGATCTTCTTCTAAACCTCAGATTCCGATCCAGGCTCATACTCTTTGAACCCAGGAGGGGTTCTATGGGAAAATTGTCATTTCCCTTGCCCTTTAGTACGGGTTCTTTGCTTGTACCTGCAGTGAGATGGTGCAGAGGTCAAAAATCTCTACAATTAATCATTCTTCGAGTTCGGGCTTCAGTGATCTATAAGACAAAGAAAACACGTAAAGTTGAAGGACCGTCGGGGGTTGACGATCGAACGAACTCTGACGCTCAAGTCAGAATCGAATAAATCAAGGAAAAAACGAGTAAATTACTGAATAATAAAGTTATTATAGTAATTTATATAGGAGTCGAGCTTTGGAGCCTTATGTTAGGCCTGTTTCTGGAACTGTGTGATGAGTGTATATAGTTTTATTAAAGTTGCAAGTGTTGCTTATTTCCCTGTGTCTCCCTCCATTTATGAAGAACATATATATATATATACACCGATTAGATAACCAACTAAATCCCGTTAACTTAGAGATCCTCTCTTATCCCCTTTAGAGTTTTTGACGGGGTTAAGGCTTATCATCAAGGGATACTTTGACCGAGTCTTTACCTTGAGTTTGCTCGATCGTGGACGCTTATTTTTAGACCTCTGGCCTTTGAGGCTTAATGCTTCAATCTCGAGGCTTGGATCTCGATGGGTGGACTTCGATGTATGGGCCTCAAGGGGTTCAATTGTGAGATGTTGACCTTTTTTGGTTTTTTAGACCATTAAATAAACGTGGGCCTAGTTTTCTGGGCCTGTGCAGAAATATGACCTCTACAGTTAGCTCCTCAATACTTGATTCTTGTGTTTCAAGGATCGGGTAATGAATTTCAGTGTTACTTTGATTTATTTCGACGCTTCAGATTCTAAATTTTCGCTTAGTTTAAACCCAAAACTTGTAGACGAATCCTTAGAAAGATCCTAGGCTTTCAAAGACCCCATCCTGTAAGCTTTGGTCCTTTAAAGCCGGTCCGAGAAAGTTCATGAATTTATTAGAGTAGACCTAGTGAAGCTCCAGACCTGAAGCCAGGTCCTGGGGGAGCATAAGAGGTCGTGAGAGCGGACCTCGTGGAGCTCCAGACCTGAAGGCAGGTCCTGTGGGAGCTCAAGAAGTTGTGAGAGCGGACCTCGTGGAGCTCCAGACCTGAAGACAGGTCCTGTGGGAGCTTAAGAGGTCGTGAGAGCTAGGGGTGGAATCGATCCGAGTCGAGCCGAGCCGAGTAGTGGCTTTATCGAGCCTAAGCTCGATTGAAATTGTTGAAGCTCGAGCTCAAGCTCGACTCAATGGAGCTCTAATTTTCTAAGCTCGAGCTCGACTCGATAGTAAACTCGATAAGCTCGAGCTCGACTCGATTTTACACATTTTATTCTAAAACATATTTTAATTTAAGTTAAACAATAATATTTTTGCATTTTTCACAAGAATCTTATAAGTAACATATGGTATATCGATCTCTTAGATTTAAAATGATCCATAGTCCACACTAATTATTGGCTCCTCTATGCGCTATTCTAGTAATTAATTGTAATTTCAATCACACACAAGATCACAACAACATTCCACCTATAATGCAAAAATTTATTTCAACAATCTTCACTATAATAATATATCTAATTTGGCAGGTTTTTTCTCAACAAGCAAAAAAAAATAAAAAAAAATAAACATCCTTATACACTATACAGAGGTAAGAGAGATAAGATCAAGAAGATGTAATTAAAGACATCTTAAAGGATTGATTATTCCACTAAAAAGCATCGCATCAGTACCTATTTGCTAATAATCAAGCAAATCTTCACCCAAACCCAGAATTGCGTGATACTAATATAGAATACCCATTATCATCATCTTACCGAGAACTTTCTTTCTAGTTACCATTGTCATCGGTAGGCAGAGAGGAAAAAGCGAAGAGAGAGATAAGAAAACTCTCTCTACGCTGCTGAGAGGAGAGCCAGAATAGAAAGAAGAGAAAATGAATGAGGAAAATAGATCTAGGGTTTTTTGTATTTTATAGTTAGGTATTAATGTAAATAAATATAATACTGAGGGTAAATTTATAAATAAGGTGAAGCTCGATTAGGCTCGCGAGCCTACCGAGTCCTCTATTATTGAGCTCGAGCTCGAGCTTGATAACCACTCAAGAAGCTCGAGCTTCAGCTCGACTCAACTAGTTTCGAGTCGATTATGAGTTTTTTCCGAGTCGATCCTGAATAGCTCGCGAGTTGGCTCGGCTCAGTTACACCCCTAGTGAGAGTGGACCTCGTGGAGCTCCAGACCTGAAGGTAGGGCAGGTCCTGTGGGAGCTTAAGAGGCCGTGAGAGCGGACCTCGTGGAGCTCAAGACCTGAAGGCAGGTCCTGGGGAGCTTAAGAGGTCGTGAGAGCGAACCTCATGGAGCTCCAGACTTTGGGTACGGACTTTACTTTTTCCTATTCTCCAGATTTATCCTGGCCGTTAGATGAAGACACATGTGTCCATATCATGCTATCTCTTTTCCGTAATTCAAATATCGAGGAAAACTGTTCCCTCTCTCCTCATTCTTCAAAATTCCAACAGTCCTTCTTCACTCAAATTCCTCTTGCGAGAGAAATCCTCACCAGCATAAAATATATCTTGAAAGATTCTCATTCCGTTCTTCCCGCCGCCATCTCTGCTCACATCATGCTTTTTAAGGATTCTTGCTACGGTGGTCTTCTGACTTCTATGCCGCTCAGTTTCCAGGTTATATTCAACTTTTTCCCCTCTTTTAATGTTACATGCCATGGATGTATAGCTGTAGGTTTTAGGGAACTTTCTTGGGAATTTAGTAGCTCTCACCGAGGATATAGCGTATCTTTAGTATTTCTTGGGACTGTTTGGTGATTTTTCTTAGAATTCTTGGAGAATTTTGTGGAGAATTTCTAGGTTCTTCTAGGGTTTTAGATTTTTGGGAGATTTCTGCTAGTTTCTGGGTATTTGTATTAATTTTCTGGGCTTTTGGAGTTTTCTGGGTGACGGTTATTTTTCGGGGCAAAACATTGGTAGGAAGACATTTAGGCTTTTTCTTGGTTGATTCTTGCTTAGTTTGTTTGAGCCTCTTTGAATTGACGATGAGTGCGCGTGACGACTCGAATGCGGAAGAAGCAAGGGGTTATGGTGGGGATGAGGAACGAGTTTCTTCAAGGTCGGGACACTCCAACAATTCCGAATTTCCTGAGATTATTAGGGTCACCAAGAATGCTAAGGGCAAGAGGCCGTCTGTAGTCGTCCCCCACTCAGTTGGTCAAGCGATAATAAGCAAAAGATGAGTCCCGATGGACACGGGTAGTCTGTTGAAGATTAAGAGAGTTTGAATTCGTGAGGTACAACCTGTAGATGAAGGGTTTCGGGCAGCGGACATCGCTCCAAAGGTAACTGATGAGATATTGAAAAAGCTGACCTCTCCGCCGATCTCGAGAGCCGGGGTCGAAGTCTATTCTCCTGAGCCTCTCAACAAGGCCCATCGACCTCTAAGTGGGCTCACTGCCTTTTACACCTTGGTTGCTGAAAAGGGAGTCGGGCTGCCTCTTCACCCTTTCTTTGCTAAGATTGCAGGCTTCTATGGTATTGCCCCTGCTCAGATTACGCTAGTAGATTGGTTTCATATGCTTGGGATGTATTATTTGTGGTCGGAGCTTGGCTTCCAAGAGCCTACTGTCGACAAGTGGCACGAGGCGTATAGGCTGATAGCCAATGCTGGACAATCGGGCTACTATTATTTTACCAAGTGGGTAGGGGACCGACCCCCTCTGATATCGACTTTACCATCTCTTTGAGTGAATAGAAGCTCAGATTTGTCTTTGTGCCGGTGCAGACTTCTGAAGGAGTGATCTTCCCTACTGAAAAAATAATCGTGAAGCCCGTGGGTCTTTTGCGCCGAGTTCTTTATTTACTTTTTCAATTGTGAACTTTATAATCTTATTTGTTCTGTGCAGGTTTTCCCCCGCGAGGTGAGCTTACTGGGGACGAGGCCGCCCACATCGCAGAAACATTCCTTGTATCTTCCGAGCTGCGTGAGTTCGAGACACTTCGAGCAGACCGAACCCTCTACGATATGGGAAAGTTGAAAATTAAGCCATCGGATGCTAAGGCGAAGGCTCTAGCTGCTACCAAGATCGGGGCCTCTTCTTCCTTTGGGTCGAAGAGATCTAGAGACGTAAGTCCTCTTCCTACACCTCCATCGAAGAAGTTGAAGGATGATGCTACAATTCTTGCCCTTACTACAATGCCTCCTCCTTCGGCAGTGGTTGATCTGGAAGCTTCTCGATCGTCTAAGAATGCTCCTGCCTCCTCGAGCTTGAGATTAGTCTCTCTGAAGCCCTTTATTACAGATATTCAAAAGTCTGTTGTTGGCCTCAGCGCCCCCGAGACATACGAAAAAGATAGCCTTGAACAACAGGCCTTCCTTTTTTTTGATCAAATGGCCAAGGTAGCATTTATTCCCTAACACTTTCTTTACATGCTCATAATTCCAAACTTGAGGTTCTGATTTTTTTTCCTCTTTTTTATAGGTGTTATTTAATCAGTTCTGGCTTCGTCAGCATCTCGCTAGTCATGAGGAGGAGCTCCAGGCAAGGGTCTCCGAGCTGGCTGAAGAACTGGAGAACATGGCTGAAGAGATGAGAGCAATTGCTGATAGAAAGTCTGCTATTCTGGTGGAGAGGGATCCGGCCAGAGCCGAAGCTGCAGGCGCCAAAGCCCTACTGGACAAAAGCCTCGAGGCTCAGGTTAGGGTGGAGATAGAGAAGAGCGGGCTTCAGGCCTCGCTAGCTCTTGCGGAGGCCAGGTTCAGGGATCTGGAGGCTTCCCTGGACTTGAATGTTATATTGGAATCTGCGGATTTCATTCCATTCAATGAGGCTTTCTACCAAGAAGGTGGGATGGCGGTCGTAAAGGCGGTCAAGGAGAAGATGCAAAACCTCGACCTATCTTTTCTCGAAGAAGAGGAGGAGGTCCAGGTACACAAGGATGATCGTGCTGCCGAGGGTGAGGTCAGAGCCGATGCCGAGGGCGTGAAGGGGACAAAAGTCCGGGTGGAGGGCATCGAGCCCGTTAATAATGGTGCTAAGGCCGTGGACGAGGCCTAAATTTGATCTTTTCATGAACAAACCTTTTATCATGCTTTTTCAAACAAACAATTATATGTAAATATGTTTTTTGAATTGCCTTTCGTGAAGGCAATTTAGACGACCTGGCATTTTGCCAATCTTTAATTCTGCAGTTTCGATCTTTTTGCTCTTATGTGTGCACATGTTTCATATTTTGTTTTATCTTGTTACCTTTGAAATGATATAAGCTGCGGGGGTTGGCACATACATATAGAATAGTGATTAGGTAAAGTAAACAATAATAGTTTTGAGAATACCTCCTCGGATCATAATTGGGACTCGGGGATCATTCTTATATTCTGAATTCATGGATTTGAGTGTTGGGGTCCTTTCAATTTGGCTTCGAATGTCAAACTCATTCTCGATGTTAAGTTCGAGGTTCTTAGGGCCCTGTCAACCCCAAGGGGATTGGGACTCCTGTGCTTGGGGTTTCTTCATTCATGAGGCTAACTTCGGGGTCGGAACTTCATTAACTTTTGAGGGTTGGGACCCCTGTACTTGGGGTTCTGTTAGTTACTCTGACGCTCAAGTCAGTAAACAAATCTTTAAGTAAATAATACGAATTCAAAAAATAAATAACAAATACATTACTCTTCATTTGTGAATCTAACTTTGGGGCTGGAGCCTCGTCATTTCTTTGAGGGTCAGGAACCTCTGTGCTTGGGGTGCTGTTAGTTACTCCGATGCTCAAGTCAGTAAACAAATCTTTAAAAATAATAACCAAAAAATGAGAAAAGACATTAAGAGTTCTAGAAATGATACTGTTTTAAATGCAGTCCAACTGTTGGCTATGGGTCGACCTTCCTTAGTCTGGAGTTTATAAGCTCCATTTTCTACGATCTTTTCAATTTGATATGGGCCCTCCCAGTTTGGTGCCAGTTTTCCAGCCCCACTTTCTTTTGTATTCTGAAACACTTTCCTGAGTACCCAATTTCCAATTTGGAATGTTTGAAGCCTCATGTTTTTCTCAAAGTTTCAGCTTATTATCTGTTGGTATGCCGCTATTTTCATTACTGCTCGATCTCGAAGTTCATCAAGAGTGTCGAGGTTAGCTTCGAGCTCTTTGTTGTTTGATTGACTGGACCATTCGGTCCGAGCTGTTCCGATCTCTGCTTCTGCTGGTAGCACAGCTTCCGATCCGTATGTAAGGGCAAATGAGGTCGTTCTGTAAGACCATAAGACTCCCAGGAGTTTTTGGACCCATTGATTTTTGTGCTTGGATAATCTTTTTTTTAGGATGTTCAGGATTCTCTTGTTCGTGGCCTCTGCTTGACCGTTCGCGATGGGGTATCTTGGAGTGGAGAAGGAAAGCTTGATGTTCCATTCTTCACAGAAGTCTTGGAATTTTGAACTTATAAATTGGGATCCGTTGTATGTTACGACTTCTCTAGGAACTCCGAACTTGTATAAAATAAATTTCCATAAAAAATTTTATACCTCTACATCCCTAACTCGTGCGAAGGCCTCGGCTTCGACCCATTTGGTGAAGTAGTCTGTCAGCACCAAGATGTAGCATTTTTTATTTTCGTCTTCAGATAGTGGTCCTACGATGTCCATTCCCCATTTCATGAATGGCCATGGGATGGTTGCTATGTGTAGGGGTTCTGGAGACATGTGGTTTGTCTGTGCGAACCTTTGACATTGATCACATGCTTTGGCGTAGTTCCTTACATCTGCTCTCATGGTCAACTAGTAGAATCTGGACGTCAGGGCTTGGTTCACTAGGCTTCTGTATCCTGAATGATTTCCGTATTCACCTTCGTGAAGCTCGCTTAGGATATATTTAGCTTACATCGGGCTGACACATTTCAAATAAGGTCCTGAAAATGAGTTTCTGTAGAGGGATCTGGAGATCATGGTGAATTTCAAGGCCTTGGCCCTGATCCATTTTGCCTCGAGGGGGTCTTCGGGCAGTTCATTCTCGGCTATGTATCTGATGAGAGGGGTCATCCAGTTCGTTCTGTTCTTGATGGGTAAAATTTCTGAGTTTTTCTCCTTCCAAATGGCTGGCCATTTTGCGAACAACACTAGAATGTTTTTTACTTCAGTGGTCTCGATCACCGATCTCAAATTAGCCAGTGCATCGACATGTCTATTCAAAATGTGTTGGGCTTCGATCTTTTCAAAATTTGAGACTGTCTCTTTTGCTGCGGTGAGGTAAGCGATCATTCTAGAATCTTTTGCTTGGAACTCTCCCTCGAATTGATTCTTTATTAACTGGGAGTCGCTTTGAATTCGGATGTTTCTGACTCCGAGGTCGATAGCCAGGTTTAATCCTGCTATGAGGGCTTCGTATTCGGCTTCGTTATTGGTGGCTTTGAATCCGCATCGAACAGATCGCTCAGTAGTGTCTCCCGTTGGACTTGTAAATACCATGCCTAGACCACTCCCCTTCAAAGTGTTGGAGCCATCGACTTGAAGGGTCCAGAACTTCAAATTTTCCGTATTCATTAATTCGCTCTCTGTCTTGGTCAGGGCCTCGTAGGAAAAGTCAGCGATGAAGTCTGAGAGTACTTAGTATTTTATCGAGGTCCGGGGTACATAGTTTATATCGTACTCCCCGAGCTCGACGATCCATTTATAGAGTCTTCCTACAAGGTCCGGTTTTCTCAATACTATTCTGAGCGAAAATTCGGTGACCACTTTGATCGAGTGGCTCTGGAAATAGGGCTTCATTTTTCTTGATGGCATGGCTAAGGCTAATGCTAATTTTTCCAATTGTGGATATCTGGTTTCGGCATCCAGTAGGGATCGACTTGCGTAGTAGACTGGACGTTGTCTTCCATTATCCTCTCTGACTAGAACTGCACTAACAGAGTTAGTCCAAACAGATAAATATATTAAAAGTACCTCTCCGTTTAAGGGTTTTGATAATAGAGGCAGGCTCGCCAAATATTCTTTTAAATCCTCGAGGGCCTTTAAGCATTCAGCGATCCATTCGAAGCTTTTGTTTTTGCGTAGCGTCTTGAAAAAGATGTGGCTTTTTCTGAATACTTTGAGATAAAGCGGCTAAGGGCCGCGAGTCGTCCGATGAGCTTCTGTACTTCTTTTATAATTTGAGGTTGTTGTATGTTTCTGACGGCTCTGATCTGGTTGGGATCGGCCTCGATGCCTCTTTTCATAACGAGATCACCAAGGAATTTCCCCGAGGTCACCCCAAATGCGCATTTTGCGATATTCAGCTTCATATTACAGCGGTGAAGGACTTCAAATGTTCGGCGAAGATGATCGACGTGATCTCGAGCTCTAGGGGACTTTATGAGCATGTCGTCGATGTAGACTTCCATAGTGTCCCCAATTAATTCTTCGAACATTCGGTTCACCAGCCTTTGGTAGGTTGCACCTGCATTTTTTAGTCCGAAGGGCATAACTTTATAACAAAACATACCTCGATGGGTGATGAAGGCGGTTTTTTCTTGGTCTTTTGGATGTATAAGAATCTGGTTGTATTCTGAGAAAGCGTCCATGAAGCTCATCAGTTCGTGTCCAGCCGTTGCATCCACTAACGCATCAATGTGACGTAGGGGGAATAAGTCCTTCGGGCAGGACTGATTGAGGTATGTGAAATCTATGCAAAGCCTGTTTTTTCCATTCTTTTTCTTTACTATCACGATGTTGGCTAGCCACTCGGGATACTGTACTTCTCTAATGTGTCCGTTTTTAAGTAGCTTATTGACTTCTTCATCCATAATTTTGTTTCGTTCTGCTACAAACTTTCATCTTTTTTGTTTCACTGGGGCCTTGTCTGGATCGACCTGTAATTTATGTGTTATAACTGAGGGATCGATACATGTCATGTCCTCGAAGGACCATGCGAAATAGTTGTGGTGTTCAATGAGGAATCTTATTAGTTGTTCTCGTATCTCCGCAGTAAGCCTCGATGCGATTTACACTTTGTGGTCAGGAAAATCGGGATGTATTTGAATTTCATCGAGATCTTCCACCTCGAGTTCTTCGTAGTTGCGATTTTCGGTACTAGTTGAAGATGATCCGGTCTCGATTTGATTGATCTCCAAAGCTCTTTTGTGTTTGAAGGTAGAGACGTAACACTCTCGAGCTGTTATTTGTTCACCTCAGATTTCATAAACTCCCTAAGGTGTAGGGAATTTCATGAGCTGGTGATAGGTTGATGGTACCGATTGGAGTTCGTGGATCCAAGGTCTCCCCTGTTGGTCCCGGGCGAGTCGATATCAGTTTAGATGGGGGGTTAATAAACTGATTAAAAATTTTTACTTTGAATGCGGAATAATAGGGCCCTTTGACTCGCTTTAGAGAAACTTATCTATGCACAACCTTATTGATCAGTTAAGGCAGTTCGGGTGTAGCTTGTGTGAGATTGTGTACAGTTCAAAGATATGCAATAAACAAAACAGTACAGCACACAAGAGATTTATAGAGGTTCGATGTCTCAAACTTCTACGTCCTCTCTTCCTTTCACAGAAGGGCAACTTCACTATATAACTTGAGTTTCTTTACAAATTACACAATGAATGACAGTTGGCTGAACCTGGTAACTGCTCGCTACCTCAGTGGGTCAACGGCTCACACTTGAAGTCCCTAACTGCTCGCTAGGAAGGTAGGTGTTATTGTCGCCTTTACAAGGTTTTAGATCTCTTTCGATCTTCAAGAGGTTAGTCTTGAACAGGGGGTATCAACTGATGTGCTCCTTCAATTGAGCTGGGTAGTTGACCGTTGTATAGCTGAAAACTGAGAAGGCTGCCCTGACTGGATCGTCAACAGCTGGCTAATTATCTTGACTCTGTAAATTCTTCTTCTCAGTTGGACTCTTGCAGTTTCTATCAAATGCTGAGCTTGAGCTTGAGTGAGAGGGACAAAGAAAAGCTCTTGCTTGTATATGCAAAAGTTGTGAAGGCGAAGAGTTGTTTAAACTTTGATTCACTCGAATTTTATAGAGGAGTGATTTTATGACCGTTGAGTTCCATCGATCGGTGGCTCTGTTGGCTCATCAATGGTAGACGATCTTTATTGATCACTGGAGCTCTTGGTTGAAGTAGTCGTTACTCTGCCAATTGACCATCATTGGATATTTAATTCCAGTATTTCCGTTGGAGCATTTATTTTAGGATTCGCCGGTTTGAGCAATAACTCTAAGGTTCTCTGGCTTTAGTTTTGAGTTCCAGTTAGCAGTACTGAACTTGTCTGTTTAGTTCGGTCATTGCTCCAGTTGGTAGTTTTGAGCTTGTCAGCTGAGTTTGGCTATTGCTCCAGTTGGCAGTTCTGAGCTTGTCAGCTGAGTTTGGCTATTGCTCCAGTTGCCAGTTCTAAGCTTGTCAGCTGAGTTTGGCTATTGCTCCAGATGGCAGTTCTGATCTTGTCTGCTGAGTTTGGCTATTGCTCCAGTTGGCAGTTCTGAGCTTGTCAGCTCAGTTTGGCCATTGCTCCAGCTGGCAGTTCTGAGCTTGTCAGCTCAGTTTGGCCATTGCTCTAGTTGGCAGTTTTGAGCTTTGTTTCTCCAGTTCGATTGATCCCAAGTTCTTGGCTAGCTTGTCAGCTTGAATGATTTCTCATGAGCTTTCTTGTCAGCTTGACTAATCGCAAGCTTGGCTGACTTCAGTTCTAGCCTTCAGCTGATCTGTTTTACTTCAGTTCTCTCAGTTGGATACTTCAAGTCCTTAGCTAAAACTGATGTTTTATCAGTTCCTTCAGTCTTAGTCAATTCTATTCTACCTCAGTTCAGCTGACTTAGATGTCAGTTTGTTTCGATTGGTTCGACTTCACAGTTGAGTTGAATTCTGACTGGATGACATATCCTTCAGCTTGCAGACCAAACTTCAGATTGGTTGACTTTGACTTTACTTGAGTTCCTTGATGCTCTGGATTGGTTAGCTCAGATCTGCAACTTGAATTTTTGTCAGTTTTTCATAACTAATTTTGACATCTCATCAAAACCTAATCTAGGGGTTCCTTGATAGTTTTTTCTAACATCCCCATTATAACATTGTAGGCTGAAGGAGCATCAATTACTTGGAATTTGGTAAAGATGTTCATCTCCTCGATATAGGTGGGAAGTCTGATTTCACCCATTGTGGCTTTTTGTTCTCCGCTGAAACCGATTAAGGTGGTTGACCTTTTAATGATCTCAGTTTCATTCACCTACATGCCTTTCAATGTACTCAAGAACATCACATTACAGGAACTCCCATTATCTATAAAAACACGCTTAATCAAAGAATTAGAAATGAATAAGGAAATGACTAGTGCATCGTGGTGAGGGTGTGAGAGATCAGAAGCTTCTCTATTAGTGAAATCGATGGTGATGAAGTCGTCTGGTCTAACATGTCTAGAGATGTTTCCATTATATTTTAACGAACGACAATACCTTTTTGCCGAGGATTGCAAAATTCTGCTCACTTCTGAACCTCCCATTATACAGTTCAAAGTGCAATCGGCCCTCAAAGGCTCGGGCAACTGCGTTTCTTCTTTATTTTCCCTTCATGACCAGATTTCTTTTCTTTTCGAAGTCAAGGGGTGTAACAGTTCGGTACCGAGGATAGAGACGGGGTTGTTGTGCGTAAAATAGCACGAAAAATGAGAAATTCAGAGGGGGTTTTTAGAATTAAACTAAGTTAGCGCCTCAAAAACTTAGGCAACTTAACTTCATGACTCAGAAGAACTATCATTTTTAACGAATCAAGGAGTCAAGGATTCAATCAAGTCAAGGAACGTCATCTTAAACGTCAACCAAAATTTAAATAGAATTCAAAGACAAATAGGTAGGAATTCGACTTTATAACTAAGCAAAACTTCCTCAAAAGCCTCAATAGCTAACACCCATAAAAAGGTCGAAGTCAAATAAATCTTATTATCCCATTCATAGGACAACAACAACAACAACAACAACAAGCATGAAAGACCCATTCCTAGGTTGACTAAAACTGAATAGACACCAATATGCTCAACTAGTGTGACTCTTCAATTAACTTGGAATTAATGAAGGAATAACTGGGATGTCAAAAGAGCATGCTTCTAATTCTCAAAACTTTATTGATAACATGAATCATAGCAATTAAGACATGCTATTATCAAAAATTAAGTTACATTAACCAAAACTAGATACTAATATTAGAGTACTAGCAGAAGCTTAGCGGAACAAAATAATGTAACCATATAGAGCCACAAACTTGAAACCTCAGACAACCCCACTAGCAGCACATCACCGGCCTCAGCATCTCAATCTGAAAAACATTTGAAAAAGAGAATGTGAGCACTAATGTACTCAGTGGGGTTTTACGAGAAAACTCTTTAATAAACTTTGGAATATCCAATTATAAACTGGCGGTATATGGAGAGCAAAACGCAAAAGCCCTCTCCATACCCGCAAAACCTTTTACTTTCTTTCTTGGCACCCTTCCTGGCTCAAACCTGTTGTCTACTGTACCCTGAGGCATGCCTTGGGATAAGAAAGGGGTTACCTCAAGTATCCTTCTGAGTATGCGAGGGGATTACCCAGCAATGACTCATTTTACTTTCAAATGTTCAACTAGGTGACTTGAAGGTCACGACATGATAATGCAAATAAACTATTCTTTGAGCTCGATAACCTGCTTACAACATAAGCTATATCCTTCCTTAAATTCCTTCTTTACTTAACCTTAACCTTCCTCACTTAACCTTAACATTCCTTACTTACTTGACTTAGCTAGCAATACCAAGCCTAGAGCAATCATCTAAAGGCTAATCCTTTAATTGAGCATGATTTCGGCCTATAAGGGATTTATAACTTACCCTAAAAGGCAATACTTAGCTACATAAGCTTTAGTAAAATCCAACATTTCAATACGAGGAAATGAACGCGGATAAAAATCGATTGCAAATAAAGCAATTCTAAACATCTCATGCTAGCATAAATTGTATATAAACAATTATGGCATATTCTTAGCTAATTAAGCTTAGCAAAACCCAATAACCAAATACTATGAAATGAATGGGCATAAATATAGATTGCAACTAATAGCAATTCTAGATCACATGCTAGCATCAATTGTATTTAAACAATTCTAGCATATCTAAACATACTTGAGAGCTCACTTAACTTATAATAACTTCCTTTACTTTATCAAACTCAAATAATAATTTAACATAATCATGCATAAAACTTCCTTACTTCCTTTCCTTTCCTTGTACAGAGACTAAACAGACAGAGCATAAAATACTTTTATTAGATATTTCACCTTTACCCTATCATGCTTCTAGAGCTTATTAGCTCAAACCTTATACTTAGTTTACAACCACCAACCTTGATGATGAGCATCTCGATAACGAGCACGTAGACGAAGTAACGAGCTGAAATTCATTCCGCGGGCCTCCTTGGGGTTCATCTCTTTTTTATGAAAGTCAATCAATGACTTGAAACCTTATTCAAGCTCCTAATAATACATCGAAATGATATCTAAACATTCGACCCTTAACTATAACTTAACAAGAGAATTTAAACGATTAAGACATCCGAAATTACCGCAAAAGGGGACAGAAAATTCGACTCAAAGAATCAAGATTCCGGATGATTGGACACTTCTACATCGTAGATCTTCGAAAGAGCTTCGATTTGAGTACTCATGGGCCTCATGGTTCCAACCGAGGCGAAAATTATGACCTCCGTACGAAAACATGCTGGAGCTGCCACGGCACCAAGCGCTGCGGCGGCAAGGTGCGCGCCGGCGCCCCCATGCGCCGCGGCGGGGGGGTGCACGCCGGCACCCCCTTGCGCCCCGGCGGCCCCCCTGGCGCCTCGGAAGCCCTTTGCGCCCCGGCGGCCCTCCTGGCGCCTCAGCGTCCCCCTTGCGCCCCGGCGCACCTCTTCCTCCACTCCTCTCTCAACTGGGGGTGCGCTCACAAAGAGCGCTCCCCTCTCTCTCTCTCTCTCTCTCTCTCTACTATACAGAATTAGGATGAAGAAATGAAATGAGCGAGGAAATGAAGAGGGGGAGAGCTGCTATTTATAGGAAAATATTTAGCTTCCCCGAGAAGCTTCTGCAGTGCAACAACACTGCTTTAAAAATATCGGGTTCGGTTAAAAGGCGCTTTATTCAATGTCGAGGTCCAAATGACCTCATTCACGAAATCCAAAAACACCGGGAGGTTTGTTGGTTCGAGTACTATTGAACCAACTTGACTCGGAATAAAGAATGAGTGATCTTGAAGGAAAACGAGAAAGATTCTCTTTTTAAAAATAAAGTTACTATTCCACACAAGGGACAAATAAAATTCCCGAGCATTCAATTGACCTCAGAATGAAAATCCGGGAACGCCAACGGATTCCTTGAAAAATTTTCTATAAGATAGGCTTGAAGAAATAAGGCTCGGGTCAACACACGAGATTTCACAAATTTCTAACGATCGCGCTCCTACGGAAAAACACTATTCATAACTTCTTTAAACGCGTTTTAAATCACCGGAACTCAAACGACTTCAGATTCATAATCCGAAAGCACCGGCATGCTCCTTGGGTCAACGCCTTTCAAAACATGACCAAAATCGGCTATAACTGAGCTCGAAATCAAAATTCTCAAAAAGACGATTTTACGAAAAATAACTTCTAAAATCGCAATTTAGGGCCAAAACATCCTTAACTAGACTCTAATTAATTTCTTTAATTTTCTACATGAACTCTGAAAATCTAGGATGTTACAGACTACACCTCTTAATAAAAACTTCGTCCCGAAATTTACTTCCCCTCAAACGGAGATCTGGATATCTCTTAGAAATTTGCAACCTTTTTGGAACGACATAGGTTCAAAACCTTACTATACGGCTAAGAATAGCCTGAGGCCTTCCTTTATAAATTAGTCCTTAAGCATGACTATTACTTCTATAATCTTTCTTCTTTTCTTCCTCAAAGCTTGAGCATCTTCTATCTTTTCTTTCTAATGAAATCTCTCTCGAAATACCGCTTCACACGAACTCCTTATGATCTTGCATTCGAGCGGACCTCTAGAAACTATTCAAGCAACAAAATAAATAAAAGAAAAATTCACCAAACTTGCTCCTCGAGCACGGACAATCTCAACAAGTCTGTTAGGAAAAACTATCAAGGAACCCCTAGATTAGGTTTTGATGAGATGTCCAAATTAGTTATGAAAAACTGACTAAAATTCAAGTTGTAGTTCGGAGCTAACTAATCCAGGCTATCAAAAAAGAACTGAAGTAGAGCCAAAGTCAACCAATCTGAAGAATGGTCTACAAGCTGAAGGATACGTCATCCAGTTAAAATTCAACTCAACTGAAGAGTCAAACCAATCGAAACAAACTGACAACCAAGTCAGCTGAGCTGAGGCAGAAAAGAGCTGACTAAAGACTGAAGAAACTGATAAAACATCAGTTTAAGCTAGAGACTGGAAGTATCCAACTGATGGCCAAAGTGCAGTAAACAAGACAGATCAGCTGAAGGTCAGAACTGTAGTCAGCCAACTTATGATTAGTCAAGCTGACTACAAAGATCAAGAGAAATCAGTCAAGCTGACAAGATAGCCAAGAACTTGAGATCAGTCGAACTGGAGAAATACAAGCTCAGAACTGCCAACTGGAGCAATAACCAAACTTAGCTGACTAGCTCAGAACTGCCAACTGAGCAATAGCCAAACTCAGCTGACAAGCTCAGAACTGCCAATTGGAGCAATAGCCAAACTCAACTGACAAGCTCAGAACTGCCAACTGGAGCAATAGCCAAACTCAGCTGATAAGCTCAGAACTGCCAACTGGAGCAATAGCCAAACTCAGCTGACAAGCTTGGAACTGTCAACTGGAACAATAACCAAACTGAGCTGATAAGTCCAGAACTGTCAACTGGAACTCAAAACTGCCAAGAAAGCTGAAGCCAGAGAACCCTGGAGTTTATTGCTCAAACCAGTGAATCTTGGAATAAATGCTCCTACAAAGATCCTGGAATTAAACTATCTAATGAAGATCGATTGGCAGAGTAACGACTACTTCAACCAAAAGCTCCAAGCGATCTTTAAAGACCACCTGCCATTGATGAGCCATCAGAGCCACCGATCAATGGACAATGGAACTCAACGGTCATAAAATCACTCCTCTATAAAAGACGAGTGAATCAGAGTTTAAAATACTCTTCACCAACTCCCGACACTACGCCTACACAACTTTCACATATACAACCAAGAGCTTTTCTTTCTCCCTCCCAATTAAGCTCAAGTTCAGCTTTTGATAGAAACTACGAGAGTCCAACTGAGAAGAAGAATTCACAGAATCAAGATATTCAGCCAGTTGTTGACGATCCAGCCAGGGCAGCCTTCTCAGTTCCAGCCATTCAATGATCAACTACTCAGCTCAATTAAAGGAGCACATCAGTTGATACCCCATGTTCAAGACTCACCTCTTGAAGATCGAAAGAGATCTAAAACCTTGTAAAGACGACAATAGCACCTACCTTCCTAGCGAGCAGTTAGGGACTTCAAGTGTGAGCCATCGACCCGCTGAGGTAGCGAGCAGTTACCAGGTTTAGCCAACTGTCCTTCATTGTGTAATTTGTAAAGAAACTCAATTTATATAGTAAAGTTTCCCTTCTGCGGAAGGAAGAGAGGACGTAGAAGTTTGAGACTTCGAACCTCTATAAATCGCTTGTGTGTTGTACTATTTTGATTATTGCATATCTTTGAACTGCACACAATATCACACAAGCTACACTCGAACTGTCTTAACTGATCAACAAGTTTGTGCATAGATAAGTTTCACTAAGCGAGTCAAAGATCCCTGTTATTCCGCATCTAAAGTAAAAAATTTTGACTTTATCAGTTTATTCACCCCCCTCTAAACTGATATCGACTCGCCCGAGACCAACAAGTGGTATCAGAGCGGTTGATTCTAAGGATCAGCCATTTCTGTAGATCAACTGAATCAGATCTACTTATCTGTGCTAACATTCCAGCTATGGGAAACCATAAGCTACCTTTGTTTTTAGTTGAGAACTATGATAACTAGAGCAAGAAAATGAAGGTGCATCTCTGCTCAATTCATGAGAATATTTGGGAAGTCATCGAAGACGGTCCAATCATCATCATGATGGATAATGACGCTCACATAGTTGATATCAATCAACCGGAAAGGATCCCAAAGCCAACTAATCTTCTCACTAGTGAAGAGAAGAAGTTAAAGAATCTAGAGTTCGTTGCTCAAGCTACATTATTTCAAACTCTAGATGAAGATCGAATGAAGGATACAAAGAACTGCACAACGGCCAAGGAGATATGGAACCTACTAGCAGATCTTTGCAGAGAGTCCGAAGCCATCAAAGGAAACAAGCTCCAACTGGCAGTCGACAGATATGAATCCTTCAAAATGCAGGCGGAAGAGTCCATATCAAGCCTTGAAATCAGATTTCTAGGCATTATCAGTGAGATGAACAACCTCGGGAGGAGTTATCCCAATTCTGAGATGAATTCCAAGATATTGGACAATCTCACTGACGAATGGGATATGAAAGTGATAGCCACAAAGAAATCAAGGAATCTAAATAGCATCACTTCAAGAGAACTATTTGGTTCTCTGAAAGCTCATGAGTACATTCTAAACTGAAAGAAGAAAGCATCAACATCGTCAGCTCAAGATGCAGCTTTCTACGGTGAAAGGAACTGGTTTAGAGACACTTGAGAAAGGAACAACTTCCGACCTAGGAGCTCACCAGCCAAAGAAAAACAAGGCGGATCTTCAACTGAATGAAAAGGAGAAGCAACTGGAAGGAAGGAGAATCTCGAGATAAACAACTGGAAAGAAGCAACTGATGGCATCAATGATCAGAACCAATCAGTTACCAAGTTGCTAGAAAAGTTGAAGAGAGCTCGGGATAAATAATCAGTTCCACCTCAAACTGATGAAATCCCAAAAGTTGAGAAAACTTACCAACCAGCTGAACCATTCAGGGGTAGCAACCGAAATCTTGGAGAGTGTTTCCACTGCCACAAACAAGGACATTACATGTTTGAATGTCCAGAACTCCCTGGAGACAAGAAAAGCCAAGGTGAAGAGAAGCTTCTTCAAAAGGAAAGCAATGGTTGCAAATCTCGAGAATGCCGTACTAGATGATTCAAATTATCCTTCTAGAATTAATTCTGACGGCTACAGCTCAGATGATGAAGCTCTATTCTACCTCATGGCAGACAATGATGAAGAGGTTAGTACAGCTGACTCTCAAACCTCTTTTTATCATATCAATGAAGCAACTGTCTCTAGTAATGAACTTGATATGAAACTTATGATGCTAGAAGACCAATTAGCTTCAATTTCCTACTTACATGTTGAACTGAAAGATGAAAATGATGAACTAAGAAACAAAGTTAGAAAACTGAGCATAGATCATGAAAGATTGAAGTATCTTGAGTCTCAATTTATAGAATTTGAGAAATTGAAATTGAGAACTGCTGATCTAGAGGCTGAAAATCAAAAACTCAAACAAGAGATTTATGAGAGAGAAAAAGCATCTCTGAAGTTTAAAAAGGGGTCTCAAACTTTAGATGAGATACTAAATCATCAAAGAACTGGATCTAGCAACTCAGGGCTAGGATATAGCAAATTCACTGCCCTAGAGAAGGGAAAAGTAGTTGCTCAACCCAGTGATAAGGGAATCCTAAAAGGGTTCACTAGATCTCATGATCATCTAGCTGAGCCAATCAAAGGAAAAGAAATATTGAAAAATCCCCAAACTCAGCCTAGACAACTTGGTCAGTTTTACCAACCAAAAACACCAGGTAAACTGAAGCCCAATTCTCAGTCAAGACCATTAGTTCACTCAAGTCAATCCACTCGTCCAAAGCCCCCAGTTCAACAAAGGCCACCAGCTCAATATAGAATGCCGACAAGATAAACTGATAGATCAGTTCATTTTAAGAAAGACCAGTTTAGATCTCAAGCCTACCCTGCCAAGCAGTTCAATCAAAGCACTTCTAGAAGAGATCAAAGAAACTCATTTCAACCTTATCATCATTACAATGAGTATCTAGATTCAAGAAATGAACCAAGAGCTAATCCTAAAGGGTTTAATCCAGTAAATTGGAAACACACAAGGCATTGGCCTGATAAAAGAACTCAAAAATCTTGAGATAATTGCGTATTAGTTGAATTATTTTATCCCACTAACTTGCAACGCAGATATCATTCAACCGATTCAAGAAGAGTTGAAAGAGAGTCAAAACTGATCAAACGATCCAAATCAGTTGACTCTCTGAGTGATAACAAGCCAAAAGTTTGGCAAGTTTGGATTCCAAAAAGCTTAATGTATCAACAAGGACCCGATATGAAACGGGTCCCTAAATGCTAATCTTTTTCTTTGCAGGAAAAGAGCATCCTATCTATGAAGAAAACCAAATATATTTGGTATCTAGATAGCGGGTGCTCCAAGCACATGACCGGAGACAGAGAAGATCTCGATGGTTATGAAGAAATCAAAAGCCCGCTTGTCACATTTGGAGACAATTCTAAAAGTCAAACGATTGGAGAAGGGTTCGTAGTCAAAGGAAAAGTAGTAGTGAATAAAGTCTCCCACGTGGATGGACTGAAGCACAAACTACTCAGCATCAGCCAGCTGTGCGATAATGGCTACTCAATTGACTTCACCAAAAACTCTTGCAACATAAGAGACAAGTCAACTGAAACAATTCTGCTCACTGGCATAAGGAGAGGCAATATGTACATTGTTGACTGGTCAACCGGCTACTCAGAAGCTTGCTTTCTTTCAAAAGGATCAACTGAAGCAAGCTGGCTATGGCATCGACGACTGAACCATCTCAACTTCAAAACAATCAACTACCTAGCCAAGAAAGAGTTAGTTGAGGGGCTTCCCAAGGAAGTTTACAAGAAAACAGGTGTATGTGGACCATGCCAAAAGGGAAGCAAGTGAAATCATCATTCAAAAATAAGAGTCATCCACCAAGAACAACGGATTGCCTCCAACTGCTACATATGGATTTGTTTGGTCCAGTTAAAACACAAACTCCAAAAGGCAAAAGATTCACTCTTGTAGTAGTTGATGATTTCTCAAGATACACATGGGTGGAATTCTTGAGGAGCAAAGATGAAACTTATGACAAGCTAACGGCGTTGATCAGAAGGCTACAAATTGAAAAGGAAAGATCAGTTCAAAGGATTCGCTCCGACAATGGAACTGAATTTGTAAACCAGCAAATGACCAACTTCCTCAACCAGCTTGGAATCACTCATGAACACTCAGCTGCAAGAACTCCACAACAAAACGGTGTAGCCGAACGGCGTTACCGGACACTCAAAGAAGCAGCTAGAGCAATGATAGTTGATGCCAACATAGCTGAAGGGTACTGGGCTGAAGCAGTCAACACAGCTTGCCATGCTCAAAATCGAATTGCCATTGTAGCAACCCATGACAAAACACCTTATGAACTGTACAAGGGTCGTAAGCCTTCTATCTCATATTTTAAAATATTTGGTTGTCAATGTTATATTCACAACAATGGCAAGACTCAATTGAAAGCTTTTAGTGCTAAAGTTGATGAGGGTATATTTCTTGGATATAACTCTCCTCATGCACAAGCTTACAGAGTGTTCAATAAATGAACTCTTGTTATGGAAATAACATGTCATGTGGTATTTGATGAATTTGCTAATAAGTACAAGAATAAAGAAAGAATAGACACATCAGTTCAAGTACTACCTAGTGAAACTGAGAACTCGCAGGACTATGTGGATCACATTGTTCCAGAGCGGTTTGAAGTTTTACTAGAAGAAGACAATGAAACTGGTACCAAACCAGTTGAGAACAATTTGGTCAATGAAGACACAAATCGTGCTGAGACCATAAACCCCACAACTGAAACAAGGGGAAGAGCTTATGAAAATGTCGAACCAACTGATGAAAGGGCGACTGATGACGTCACCACAGAGGAGCCAGCTGAAGCTATCTTGACCAAATGGCTCCGAAGCCACCCAACTGACAAGATAGTTGGTGATCCAAGAAGTCGAGTCCAGACCAGAAGTTCAATTGAGCATGCATTATTCACATGCTTCATATCTCAAACTGAACCGGCAAACGTCAAAAAAGCCTTAGAAGATTCAGACTGGATCATGGCCATGCAAGAAGAACTGAACCAGTTCACAAGAAACGACGTATGGTTTCTTGTTGATAGGCCAAAAACCCAGAATGTCATTGGTACAAAATGGGTTTTTCACAACAAACTGGATGAACAAGGAGTGATCACAAGGAACAAGGCTAGACTGGTAGCCAAAGGATACTCACAAAGTGAAGGGATTGACTTTGATGAGACATTCGCACCAGTTGCAAGATTGGAAGCCATCAGACTGTTCCTAGCCTATGCAGCCCACTTCAATTTCACAGTCTATCAAATGGATGTCAAGAGTGTTTTTCTTCAAGGAATGCTCGAGGAGGATTATCAAATATCTCAAAGGAACCATAAATCTTGGACTATGGTATCCCAGAGATGACAGTTTGAGTTTGATTGGTTATTCAGATTCAGACTTTGATGGGTGCAAGATCGACAGAAAAAGCACCAGTGAAACATGTCAGTTTCTTAGAAGCAAACTGATATCCTAGTTTAGCAAGAAGCAGCACTCAGTTGCCACGTCAACAACTGAAGCAGAATATGTAGCTGCTGGAAGCTGCTGTGCTCAGATACTTTGGATGAAGCAACAGTTGAAGGACTACAAAGTCGAAACTGAAGAAGTACCTATGTACTGTGACAACAATAGTGCAATTGCGATATCTCAGAATCCAGTTCTGTATTCAAGAACCAAGCACATTGATATAAGACATCACTTCATCAGAGATCACATCGAGAAGAAAGACATAAGCATCAACTATGTCAACACTGAGAAGCAGATAGCTGACATCTTCACCAAACCACTGTCTGAAGCAAGGTTTATGGAGTTATGCATACAGTTAGGACTACTTGAGCTAACCTCACAAGATGAAGATGATCAACTAGAAGAAAAAGGCCAAGGAATTACTCCAGCTGAATAGAGGAACTGAACAGTTGGACAAATAAGCCATCAGTTTGAAGTAAAGGTAAGAAGCTGCCGAGAGAAAAGTAAACTGGAGATGATCAGTTTACCCCATCAGTTCAACTAAATTATCAGTTCAGTTGCTCAAACTGATGATCCAATCAGTTATGCAGAACATACCAGCTGCAAATTGATCAAACTGATGAAGGAGTCATAAGAACTGAAGTCAAATCAAAAGGAGATATCAGTTCAAAGACCAGCTGAACTGGGAACAGCTGAATAAAGGTCCAAGCAGTCAAGACCAGTTCGGAACTGATGAGAAAACATCTCAGTTGGAACTGATCAACAGAAAGCTCATCAGTTACTCTCGAAGTCAACTGATGACGTAATCAGTTTCAAGCAAAGGAGAAACTGCTAGAGAGAAAAGATAAGTTCAAAAGTTTGAATAGTTGAAACGGTAAAAACACGTGTCACTTGAATGTTACCGTTGAACCTTCTTTCTCTCTCCTCATTTATCCCCAACGGATAGAAATGAAAATCTAATCGATGGGTCGATTGAGTTAATCCGACCGTTGAACTTGAGCATACCAAGTGTCACAACCGTTGGATGAACCCCATCATATTCTATAAAAGGGATGGCTGAACTTTCATTTTTACTTTTACCAATCTCAAGAACAGTAAAGAATTAAAGCATTTCTCCTCCTTCAATTCTTGAAACTGTTCTGCAAAACTTGCTAAAGTAAATATATTCAATTCTGAAATTCAGTCAAACCCAATTTATCCCTTCTAAACCATTCATCTCAAAAACTCCATGGCTGACAGACGCACACCAACTGTTCGACGAAAGTTCGACTTCAAGAAAACTGGTGAATCCTCACGAGGATTCCAAACAAATCTCTACAGAGATAAGTTCCTAGATATAGGCGCTTATAGAGAAAAGTGCTCAGATTCCCCTCTTTGCAACTCACTGATCACGAAGATAGAGCAAAGCGGTTTGAAAAGCTTCACGGAAGAATATCCATCAAAGATCTACCCAGAGGCCGTGGTTGAGTTTTACTTAAACTCAAAAGGCTACGATGACAGAATAGTGACTGAAGTTCGTGGATTCGAACTGATCATAACTCCAGAACTGCTCGGAAGACTGTTCAAACTGCCAACTACTAGAAACGATTACAAGACGTTGAAGTGGATCAAGAGAAAGCCTACCGCCAGCGGGAGGAATGTGCAGATCCTTATAAGAGCAGTACACTCATGTCCCTCCTCCAAGAAGAATACAGAGTTCTAGCGTCAGTTGCTGCTAGAATGATTACTGGGACAACAAGAAGCCATTCAGAGATGTCGGAGCACAAGTACAAAATCTGTGCAGTGATCATCAGAGGCATCAAAGTAAACTAGGCCCAATACTTCTTTGAGCAGATAAGGAAGTATGTTGATATTGTGGAAAAGCACTGGTCAGCAACTGAGTTTCGTCAGAAGATGTGCTATCTAAGCAGAATAAGTATCATATTGGAGAATATTCTTGACTCCATGTCAGAAGAAACTGACACATTGATGATCGGCAAACTGGATTTTATACCAGTAACCGGCAAGAAGCAGCCAGCTACAAAATCTATATCCATCAAAAGCAGTCAGCCAACTGCTGTTTTCTCAAAGAGAGCTGAGGAGTCAACAAAAAGAAAAGGCAAGGAGATTGTTGTTGAGATGCCGCAAGAAGACTCCGGCTCAGAAGATAACCTCCCAATAAGCCAAATGTTGGGAAGCACAATTAAAGCCAACCATCTGCGCCAAGTTCGCTGTGGATCAACTATTGATTCACCTGAAGAAGTGATTTCCACCAGGCCAATTCAGTTCAAGCAAAGAACTGTCAAGTCAAAGAAGAAGCTCGCAGCAGTTCAATCAAGAGGGAAGAAGAAGAAATCAGGGCCTCCACCCCCTTCACAACTGCTTCCTCGTAACATTAAGGTATTTGATGTTGCACCAGTCGAAGGAGATGACATAGTGCCTGACAGAGGAATTCCCCCAAAGGATTTAGGAGCCGAATTTTTCAAAACTGCATGCCCTCCGATGGGAGAGACAGAAGAAAACATAAGAGCTCTATCGAGAGCTGAAATTGTCAAGTGCTGGGCTGATGAAGATGTTCAGAGCAGTCAGCAAGGGGCTGAAACTGCTGAAGTTTGGAGGACATGGCAAACTGCCATAACATCAGTAGCCAGGCAGTTAACATTCGAAGCATCTCCCCAACCAGATGACATTATCATCGATCTCCTTGATGATTCACCTGAGATGCAAGTTGTTGATGAGCGAACAGCCAGCGATCTGGAATTTGAAGAGTTTCTCAAATCTCCCACTTTACCAGATCCTCCAAGTAATGAAGAGATACAGGAGCCAACTGAAGAGACTCGACTTCCCAAGGAGCCAACTGAGACTCAAACTGCTCCTCCCCAAGAGTCAACTCCAAAGCCAGCTGAGCATGATCAGTCAGCTGAACAGATGACTCAAGTAGCCGAACAACCTGCATATCAAGGAACACTAGCTCTAACTGTGTATATTGATCCAATCCAAAGAGCACTTCAAGCTGCCGCTCAAATTGCTGCACCAGAGATCTCATCAGAGTCAATTTATGATGAGACCATCATTATGGAAGCAGATGAGATATCCCACACAGTTCCTTGTGAAGAACTTGTTGGAACTGAAGATGGAGAGGAAGCTAACTCTAAAGAAATTCAGTTCGTTGCTCAGCCGAGCAGTTCCACACTCCAGCTTCCTCCGTATTATAAAGAGCTGATCAAAACCCTGCAGCAATAGGTTAAACTGCACACTGAGCAAATCAAGTAGCTGCAAGCCCATCAAAGACTCAAGTTAGCCGAAACTGAGTCAGCAAGCAGCGATGAAGAAGATGACAGCTCGGAACCGCTGGCCAAGAGGAGGAAAACTGATCACAAGAAGGACTAAGTGGCTGATCAAGTTAAACCTGATTAGAAAAACCCTAAGTGTACTTCTTGTTAATCAGTTTGTAATTATCTTTTGATATATTTATAAAAGTTTATTCTTTTGATTTCAAATAAATGTCAAGCTTCACATTTATTTTGAAATTTTGACCATTGCAAAACAATGACACATGTCAAGGTCATTAATTGCCAACGACCAAAAGAGACCAGAGGCTAGTACCATTCAAACCATCATATCTATGAGCCTGTCCAGACACTCATGAAAAGCCTCTCTCTTTCAAACTTCTCAAAAAGCCTCCTTCTCCTACAATCTCAAAAACTCTCTCTCTCATAAGATCTTGAATCTCCCAAAATTTCAGACAACCTAAAAGATGGCCGAATTAACCAGATCTTCAAATTCCTTCAAGGAACAACTTATGAGAGATAAATTCCTTGATAGGAAGAAATTTCAATTGATTCTAGATGAATCAAACAATCCAATCCTTCTGTCAAATCTTCACAAGACAAGAGTTCTTCACTACCTGGAAACACCACCAAAATTCTTTAGACAAAATTTGGTGAGTGAATTTTTGCTTCAAGCAAAATTATCTGCAGATGGAAAGATAATATTATTAGTGATTCAAGGAAGTGTGCTACAAATCACTGAGAGAACAATTGCTGAAGTGTTTCAACTTCCTTAAGAAGGTTCTTCCGTTCAAGATCTAAAGGAATCTGCAGAGTCACACTGGAAAGAATGGAAAGCTTCAACCTGCAACAAGCAATTCAGTTTTACCACAGCTAAAACTGACCTCAAGCCCGAGTATGGAGTTCTACTTGACATAACGAACAAGATGATGTTCGGGGCCATTGGAAGCCTGAGTCAACTCACCCAGGAGAGATACAAGGTCATGATTCACCTTGCTGAAGAGAGACAAACAAACTGGGCAAAATTTGTCTTTCAACAATTCAAGCATCAAGTCATCAAGGCTGCAGACTCAAAGAAATCTGGCAAATTTGAGTCCAAGGTAGGACTTGTTCTAAGAATGAGCAAAATGCTTAAAGACCTGCTGAAGCTTCCAAGTGATGAATCACTACCAGTCCTTATCTCTGATTGGATCCCCAAGAAAGGAACTGCCCATCTTCAGTCACTGAAGAAAAAGAGAAGAGGCAAGGCCAAGATGAACAACCACAGTTTGAGCAACTCAACTGCTAATGTCGTTCATTCTCCAAAATCAAAGAACGGATCACCAGTTGATTTTCAGGTTTGCTCTGATCCAGATGAGCTTATTCCAGTCGTTGGAATCCCTCATCCACACTATGGAGCGAACTACTTCAGAGGCACATGTCCTCCTCTCCAGCTGACTGAAGAGAATATTCGCACTTTCTATAGTGGTGAATATGCAGTCAAAGGCGCACAAAAGGAAGTGACCAATCTCTTTCTCACTCATTTTGCTTTTGTTGCTCAACGTGACCAAGAGTTGTTCAAACAACTTCACCGGTACTTCTACTGGTACAACTGGAGACATTCTATGTCCATCCAGTCTCATTTTCTTCTAACTGCCTTTCATGGCATGAGCTACTGGCAACGAGAAGAAACTTGAAGCATCAAATGGATAGGTTCATCAAATCCATTTCCTCCAACCATGGTGCAAGTTCAACACATCATGAATCATCGGCTTGTTAACAAGATTCCAGCAGCTGCCTTACTAGCAGAGTTCAAATCCAGCATCATGCCTCAAGCAGTTGGGACTGCAGATCATCCAGTCAACTGCCCAACTGGCTCGCTCTGTCGACAACTAAACTTTGATAATCTATCAAGTCAGTCAGCTGAACCATCACGGTGAACTCCAACTGCCAAAACCATGGCTTCTCAAAAGAATCCAAGGCGTGCTGATGAAAGCGATAGTGATGATGAAGACACTGCTACATCACCAAGTCTTCTATCCAAGAGCTATGTAACTCCACTGCTCACATCCAGCTCAAAAAGCATGCAACTGTCTATGAAAAATGATCAGCTTGGGTCATCACCAAAGGGAACTTCACAATCCCTTAGTCAAAGGATGAAAAACTCCTCAGTTGTTGTCCAGCTTCAACTCCACCAAGCTAGGAGAACAGGAAGGCCTGAACTACCAACGCACAAAACTACTTCCAAAGGAAGCGGTGCAGCTAGCCCAGCTAGGCGCTTCAAGAAGCAGAAATTATCTACAGAAAGCCAAGCAACTGATCATGCCAAATGATCAATTCAGTTCAGTTGCAACTTCAGCTTCAGCCAGCTCATCAACGACAACTAAGAATCAAGACTCAACTGATCATCCAACCACCGAGCAATCAATCAGTTGGACTGTATCCCAACCGAATCCGGATAAGTTTTTTTATTTCTCAAAGCTTATCTTAATTACATTGTTACCGTTGCGATTATGAAATTTCTTATATTATTTTTCAACGGTTACAATTTGAAAATAGGGTTCTATCTCACAAAGTTGCCATTAATATCTCTGCATTGATATTAAACCAACACTTCAAAAAGGAGAAGGAAAATTCAATTTTTTAATGAGCTATACATAGAAAGATCTGCAGAAAATATTTTGCTATTTATGGCAACTACCCCATTTTCAAAATCGCTACATCTCAGCCACAAGATCATAAAGTTACTTAACCATTAAATGGCTGAGATACAAGCATCATTAATTCAGCTAATCAACCATCAAATCGGATGGCTGATCAGCTAAGAAAAGCAATTGAGTGCCCTCGATTCCTGCATGCAAAGATGAATAAATATGTGCAAAGAGATGAAGGCTCCGATCATCTGCAAACTCTTTCTCTCTCTTGCTTCGATCATTTGTCAGCCTTCTCTCTCTCAACAAAAACACTTGCATCTCTAAACTAAAACAGCATATTTTTGCAGATATAAAGCCCCCATTTCACATGGTAGATGTAAAATCTCTTGAGCGCAAGATGAAAAAGGACAAGTCTCTAAATCTAGAGATGCTCAATGCACGTCTTGGCCCAAATGCTTTTCAAAGAATTTATCGACCGTTGGAGGCCACTGGTTTGCTACCCTTCTTGACACTCCTGCCAGTCAAGAATATATCTACTTATGTTGCCGAGTTCTACTACAACGCAACCATCTCCGGCGACAACATCATCTCCACCATCCAAAATGAAGTGATCACGGTGAAAAAAGATATGATGATGTCCACCCTTCACCTCCCCGGCAAAGGCCCAGACGTGATGGACCTGAAACTGCCATGCAAATACGCAATGTGGAATGCTTGGAAGCTTCCTCATGTGCGCCACCATGACTCTTCACACAGACTGAAGGAGAGCATGCCCAGTGATATTATCCAACTCTTGGATATCACCGGCCATATTCTACATGGCAACTTTGAGACGGTCCAACTTTCCGATATCAAAGCCCATCTCACAGCCGCTCTATACTTTGGATGTCAAGCCGACTGGGCCTCCTTCATCCTTGCTCAACTGAGAGCTAATGTAGAGCGAGCGGCATATGATCCATCAACTGGCTCATTTCGCGAGAAAGTCGGGTTTATGAATCGCATAAGCCATATCATTCAAAGCCAGTTTGATGAGGTCATCCCAACTGGTGAACAACTCGGAAGAAGGGACATGCTCCCAACTATCTACTTCCATCAGATCCTGAAGCGTTCACATCCACAAGGGCCTTCCAACTTAGATCGTGGAAAGGCACCTTTGGAGGCACCCGTCAGCTCATCTGACGAAAGAGAGCTGATGCTTGAGAGCGAACCTTTTTCAAGGCTGAGTGATCAGCCTATAATATCAGCTAGCTCCCAACCTCTACCTTTAGTCCAACGTGACTCTATAGAGGTTGATTTTGAAGCAGTTCTAGACCATCAGCTCAGAAGCTGCTTTGGTCTCATTGAGGACACAGACTCCTCTCTATTCGTGCAACTGCGGCGGTACCTGCAGTACCACATATGGCACTTCTAACTAGATGAGTCAACAATGTTCCACCTCATCCACACCCGTGGCTCCACCTTCTGGATCAACGAAGGTACATGGAGTAGAAACTGGATGAATCATCCACTCTCCTCGCCACCAACGCTTTCAGACATAATGGATTCGATGATCAAACGAATCCAGCTCCGTATACCAGTCGATGCTCCTCTCCCCGATAATGAACCAGCCAACTCCTCATGCACACCCTTCGTTGGTGATCCACCCCTTCCTTCAACCGATGAGATCTTCAACAACTTGGCCTCAATGAACTTCAGAGAGCAAGACATCTCTGATCAAGGTCAGTTCATGACAACTGAAGACGCCTATGCATGGCTCTCCTCACCCATGCAAATTCATTCAGTTCCCTCAATTCCTGATGACAATTTAGCAACTGCCTTCACACTCCTGCCAAACTTGCCACTACCATCATGCGATCCATTCCACCTTTTGGATGATGCCAAAAAAGGGGAAAAATGGACAGTATGATGATGCATGCTTGACTCTTTGGGATTAGATTCAAAGAGAAATTCATCATGAGGGGGAAGATCAGCTTCAGGGGAAAGCATGGAGAATACAAAGAGTCCAAGAAAGAGGAGAATCGAGCAGAAAGAAAAGGAGCAATTGGAGCTATTTTCAGGAAGTAAATTAGTAGTTTTAACTACTCTTGAAATTATAATATGCTTTAAAGTGAATATATAATACAAGTTTCGATCATGCTTATAATGCTCATGCTCTGATCTTCATACTCTGATACTTCAAGTTTGAATGCTCGAACACTTAAATGCTCTAATAATGCTCTGATACTTAAATACTCTAATACTGGAATGAAAGCATGCCCAAAGTGAAAGAATGAAAGAATGCTCTGAAATTTGAAGTCCAAATTGCTCTTGAATTTGATATGCTCTGATACTTGAATGGTAGCATGAATGACAAATGCTCTGATACATGAATGAAAATCATGAATCAATTTTTCTCTCAACTTGCTCTGAATTTACTCTGAGTTTAAGATTCTACTTAAGCATTTGCTACACTTGCAGTTTTTCCATCATCATCAACAAAGTTTTGACATCATCAAAAAGGGGAAAATTGTTAGGAAAAACTATCAAGGAACCCCTAGATTAGGTTTTGATGAGACGCCAAAATTAGTTATGAAAAATTGACTAAAATTCAAGTTGTAGTTCGGAGATAACCAAACCAGGCCATCAAAAAGGACCTCAAGTAGAGTCAAAGTCAACCAATCTGAAGAATGGTCTACAAGCTGAAGGATACGTCATCCAGTCAAAATTCAACTCAACTGAAGAGTCAAACCAGTCGAAACAAACTAACAACCAAGTCAGCTGAGCTGAGGGAGAAAAGAGTTGACTAAAGACTGAAGAAACTGATAAAACATCAGTTTAAGCTAGAGAATGGAAGTATCCAATTGATGGCTAAACTGCAGTAAACAAGACAGATCAGCTGAAGGTCAGAACTATAGTCAGCCAACCTATGATTAGTCAAGCTGACTAGAAAGATCAAGAGAAATCAGTCAAGCTGACAAGATAGCCAAGAACTTGAGATCAGTCGAACTAGAGAAATACAAGCTCAGAACTGCCAATTGGAGCAATAGCCAAACTCAGAACTGCCAACTGGAGCAATAGCCAAACTCAGCTGACAAGCTCAGAACTGCCAACTGGAGCAATAGCCAAACTCAGCTGACAAGCTCAGAACTGTCAACTGGAGCAATAGCCAAACTCAGTTGACAAGCTCGGAACTGTCAACTGGAGCAATAACCAAACTGAACTGACAAGTCCAGAACTGCCAACTGGAACTCAAAACTGCCAAGAAAGCTGAAGCCAGAGAACCCTAGAGTTTATTGCTCAAACCAGCGAATCTTGGAATAAATGCTCCTACAAAGATCCTGGAATTAAAATATCTAATGAAGATCGATTGGCAGAGTAACGGCTACTTCAACCAAAAGCTCCAAGCAATCTTTAAAGACCACCTGCCATTGATGAGCCATCAAAGCCACCGATCAATGGGCAATAGAACTCAAGGGTCATAAAATCACTCCTCTATAAAAGAAGAGTAAATCAGAGTTTAAAATACTCTTCGCCAACTCCCGACACTACGCCTACACAACTTTCGCATATACAAGCAAGAGCTTTTCTTTCTCCCTCCCAATCAAGCTCAAGTTCAGCTTTTGATAGAAACTACGAGAGTCCAACTGAGAAGAAGAATTCACAGAATCAAGATATTCAGCCAGCTGTTGACGATCCAGCCAGGGCAGGCTTCTCAGTTCCAGCCATTCAACGATCAACTACTCAGCTTAATTAAAGGAGCACATCAGTTGATACCCCCTGTTCAAGACTCACCTCTTGAAGATCGAAAGAGATCTAAAACCTTGTAAAGATGACAATAGCACCTACCTTCCTAGCGAGCAGTTAGGGACTTCAAGTGTGAGCCGTCGACCCGCTGAGGTAGCGAGCAGTTACCAGGTTCAGCCAACTGTCCTTCATTGTGTAATTTGTAAAGAAAATCAATTTATATAGTGAAGTTGCCCTTCTGCGGAAGGAAGAGAGGACGTAGAAGTTTGAGACTTCGAACCTCTATAAATCACTTGTGTGCTGTACTACTTTGATTATTGCATATCTTTGAACTGCACACAATATCACACAAGCTGCACTCGAACTGTCTTAACTGATCAACAAATTTGTGCATAGATAAGTTTCACTAAGCGAGTCAGAGGGCCCTGTTATTCCGCATCTAAAGTAAAAGTTTTTGAAACTCTTTATTAGTTTATTCACCCCCCCCCCTCTAAACTGATATCGACTCGTCCGGGACCAACAAAGTCCATCCTTCTTTTATTTCGCTTGGCTTTACTTTTTCTTCTGACTTTACTTCACGTAGCTTTGAGAAACTTTAACGAACTCGAACTAGATGATAAACTCGAATTAATTGAGCACCTCCTTTGATTGTTGCTTGTACGCTCTATCACGTTGAAAACTCGCTTTATCTTCATCTTTAACTTCTTGAGGTTCGACTTCTTCATCTTCTTGGGGCGTACTTTCTGATGCACTCCAAACTTCAATTCTTGACGCAACTTAAATCTAAACTTCTTCATCGCAGTCATCTAACTTTATGGCTCCTGTTGGTGGTTACCATTGCTTGCAGGCGTGAAGATCGCAGTCTGGGCTTTAGCTGCATGCTTGAAACTTTCTTTCTGACATTCCTTAGATCACCTCCAAACGCAACGAGCTGAGAAATCTTCTTGGAAACGCGCATCCTAAACTTAGAGAATACTACATGGCGCTTACTTGGATTCTACTTCCTTCTAGGAAATACTATCTCTTATTCCTCCAACCTTGACTAAAAGGAATACTACTATAGCTCTCTGCTCTATCCCTAGATCCACACTCAAGTACTATGAGTGGGAGCAAAATAAGCGAATCCCTCTGAGTAAGGGCTTTATCTTGATCAATAATTTCTTGACAAAGTCAAAATCTAGAAAGAATATAACACTTGGTTATATATGCCAAAAATATTGCCTTTTCAGAGGACTTATAAACTTGAAGGGTTCTTACATATAACAAAGATATGGAAGAAATCAACGGTTAGCAACTAGAACCGTGAGTGGGCTATATTTACATACATATTTTGGGCCATTTTTGGTATTGTTTTGATATGTTAGTTGCATCACAATCGTGTTTTGTGGAAGAAAATGTGTTTTGGGAAGGATTTCAGGTGATTAACACACATATATGAAGGAATTGGCCAAGATTGTGGAGAGTTTGCAGTCGAGAAAAGTGAAGTAAATCTGGAGTCTGGAAGCCAGGCCGTATGGGCATACTGCCTGGGTGAGGTGCCGAAAAATTACCTACTGGGCTGCTGTGCGCGCGAGAATTAGGCTGGAGCACGGATTTATTGAGCCTTTGGGCCTGGACGCGAGTTATTAGAGTTTTACAGCTATTGAACTCTTTATTTTATCTCTTTCCTAGTTTGATTAGATCTAGGATTATATTTCCTTAATTAAACAATTATATTTAAGGATATAGAGAGGATTAGAATAGATTTTTTCATTCGATACGCAGCAGCAGAGAGACTGTAGAGCAGATTATTTTCATCTTCTTCATTATTTTTCATCGTGTTCTTCTCTTACAATATTTCAAGGTTGAATTCGAGCTAGACTCGCTCCTATTCTGGTGAAGATTAACGAAGCCCTGGCGTAATTATATTGTGAGATCTAATTGTTCTTTTTATTTGGATTAATTGCATGTATCTGTTGTTCTCGATAATTCGAGTCGTTAATTGTTTCGATATTGCTAGATAGGTGCACATATTTAGTAGATCGAAATTAATTAGTAGCCAATTAAACCGGCCATCCGTAATTTTGGTTTAAGTTTAATTAGTGGTAAAATGGTTCTTCAAAACTAGGGAAATAACAGTCTTAATTCAACGGTCCTGTGTCAGAGTCTGTTGGTTTTGAATCGGATTTCTCTAGTACTCAAAGATGTCGGCTCATTAAATCTATAGAGTGTCTCTTACGGTTGTCAGTCGATTAAGAAAATAATTGGTGAAGTGTCTTCCTGATTATCGAGAAACTACGGAGGAATTAGGCTGCGTCAGTAAGTGTCTTCGGTGGCTATAACTGATTTGCATGAATTAATTGGAATTATCTTTGCATCGAGGATCGGTATGATTAAGCTAGGGTGGAGTTAATTGGAAACCGGAATATTCTTTATAATTTGTTATTCGTTAATCTCTGTTTATTTGTTTATTTTCATATTTACTTTACAACAACAGATTTCGTTTGGAAAGTTTGGTTTCTGCAGATTGGAAGTTTAGGGTAATTCTTGCCGGTCCTTTGGGAGACGATCTCGCTCATCGTTGTATTATGCAGTAAGGGCATACCGACTGCTGTTGGGAAATTTATTTTTGGTGTAAAACGACGCACCAAACCGTGATGAAATATTTTCACAAAGGCGTCAGCATAGCCTAACAAGGAAGTGCTATCACTGATTCTTGATGATTAAAGAAGAATCATCCAAAAGATTGCAAATTATCCAAGCGAATATAATCAAAGAATTTCAAATGGTATAAATGGAGAATTTCAATTGATATGAAGCTATTGAAGGGCAATTGATTCAATTGACATGAGAATAAACCAATTTCAAAGGAGAATGAATAAATCGATTCTATTGACACGAGAATGAATAAATAGACTCAACAAAAACTTCTTATCAAAGAAACTCTCAATCTATCGAGCACTAGGTCTATCTTTTTAACGATCTTCTTCGGGTCTTCTCTTTCTTGAGCATCACGTACCTTCTTCTTGGTGAGGTTGCTATGAAATAGCACGAGTCGGCTGGACTCAAATGGCTGCGCCTGGCCGGAAAAGCGATATCCAGGGATCTCTTCCTATCTATCGAAAGGGACACGGAAGAGTGACTTAATCTATGGACCCTCCTGGACTCAATATAACTTGACTTCAACATCCTCTAGAAGCTCGGTAGAACACCGATATATCTTCAAACTCTCTTAGCCACAGTCGTAACGACAATCTTCATCTTTTTTAATTGGCTTGAAGCAAGCGATAACTCTGGGCATTTGAATGCGACGTGGACTTGAATGTCCTTCCTTTGAATCAACGAGCTTCTATCGAAGGAAACGAATCTTCATTCCTTGCAAACGCGATTAGATCTTCAAACGAGACCTCTTTTTGAGTTGAAAGCTCTTGCGTGGGGATTCCTTGAACTTGCATTGGATCTGCAATTGGATAACTTGCCTTTAACTAGACTGCTCATCTTCTTGCTCTTTGCTTGAATATGAATTTCATGACCTCCTTCTCGGTCCTACTAAAATCTCAAAATCCTTTATCCTTCTTGTGAGCGCTCTATAAATGTTCTTTCGAACTGCTTCTACTTAACTTAGCTCCTGGAGATGGAACTTACTCAATCTAGGGTTCTTTTAAGAGAACCTAAAGGGAATTCTAGAATTCTCCTTAATTCAAGCTCGCTATAGTCTATGTTCTAACTATATTCTCTATGCCTCATTCATCTTCAATTCTTCCTCAAATCCTTTTCTTATGGGCAGTAGACAATCTTTTTAACAAAAGAAGATTTTCAAATCAACTTTCAAACTTTATAACTCTACTCAAAATTTTTAACGGTCTAAAGTAACCGAAATAGTTTGAGTATTTGCAAAAAAATAATATTCTAAAAAGATTCACTGCTTGCTCGAGTCCATAATGACTCAAAATTCTTTAAAAAGATTAATCTAGAACTTACTTCAATAAGTTCTACTTTAAACTTTGGTATAACCAAAATTTTATTTTGAAAAGAAATAATCTTCGAAAATCGACTAACCTTGCTCTGCTCAAAACTTTTCTTCTTATCTTGTACTTTCAAGAGTTATACCAAATATAATCAAAATACTTTAACTCAATCATACCTGAACTTTGTTGAAAATGCAAGGGTGATGATGAGCTGGGGGTTGCTGATTAATACCTTTGAATAATTCAATATTCACATAAGAGTTCAATCAATTACTTTAAGAAGAGACATGTCTGCAATGTTTGCAAACCTGGCTCTGATACCAACTGTAACAGCCCGGTCTCAAGAATGGGGACGGGGTTGTTGTGCGTAAAATAGCACGAAAAATGAGAAATCCAAGGGGGTTTTAGAATTAAACTAAGTTAGCGCCTCAAAAACTTAGACGACTTAACTTCATGACTCATAAGAAATATCATTTTTAACGAATCAAGGAGTCAAGGTTTCAATCAAGTCAAGAAACGTCATCTCAAACGTCAACCAAAATTTAAACAGAATTCAAAGACAAATAGGTAGAAATTTGACTTTATAACTAAGCAAGACTTCCTCAAAAGCCTCAATGGCTAAGACCCATAAAAAGGTCGGAGTCAAATAAATCTTATTATCCCATTCATAGGACAACAACAACAACAAGCATGAAAGACCCATTCCTAGATTGACTGAAACTGAATAGATACCAATATGCTCAACCAGTGTAACTCTTCAATTAACTTGGAATTAATGAAGGAATAACTGGGATGTCAAAAGAGCATACTTCTAATTCTCAAAACTTTATTGATAACACGAATCATAGCAATTAAGACATGCTATTATCAAGAATCAAGTTACATTAACCAAAACTAGATACTATTATTAGAGTACTAGCAGAAGCTTAGCGGAACAAAATAATATAACCATATAGAGCCACAAACTTGAAACCTCAGACAACCCCACCAGCAGCACATCATCGGCCTCAGCATCTCAACCTAAAAACATTTGAAAAAGAGGGTGTGAGCACTAATGTACTCAGTGGGGTTTTACGAGAAAACTCTTTAATAAAATTTGGAATATCCAATTATAAACTGGCGGCATATGGAGAGCAAAACGCAAAAACCCTCTCCATACCCACAAAACATTTTACTTTCTTTCTTGGCGCCCTTCCTGGCTCAAACCTGTTGTCTACTGTACCCTGAGCCATGCCTTGGGATAAGAGAGGGGTTACCTCAAGTATCCTTCTGAGTATGCGAGGGGATTACCCAGCAGTGACTCCCTTTACTTTCAAATGTTCAACTATGTGACTCGAAGGTCACGGCATGATAATGCAAATAAGTTGTTCCTTGAGCTTGATAACCTGTTTACAACAGAACCTATATCCTTCCTTAAATTCCTTCTTTACTTAACCTTAACCTTCATCACTTAACCTTAACATTCCTTACTTACTTGACTTAGCTAGCAATACCAAGCCTAGAGCAATCGTCTAAGGGCTAATCCTTTAATTGAGCATGATCTCGACCTATAAGGGATTTATAACTTACCCTAAAAGGCAATACTTAGCTACATAAGCTTTAGCAAAATCCAACATTTCAATACGAGGAAAGGAACGCGGATAAAAATCAATTGCAAATAAAGTAATTCTAAACATCTCATGCTAGTATAAATTGTATATAAACAATTATGGCATATCCTTAGCTAATTAAACTTAGCAAAACCCAATAACCAAATACTAGGAAATGAATGGGCATAAATATAGAATGCAACTAATAGCAATTCTAGATCACATGCTAGCATCAATTGTATTTAAACAATTCTAGCATATCTAAACATACTTGAGAGCTCACTTAACTTATAATGACTTCCTTTACTTTGTCAAACTCAAATAACAATTTAACATAATCATGCATAAAATTTTCTTCCTTCATTTACTTTCCTTGTACAGAGACTAAACAGGCAGAGCATAAAGTACTTTTATTGGATATTTCACCTTTGCCCTATCATGCTTCTAGAGCTTATTAGCTCAAACATTATACTTAGTTTAGAACCACTCACCTCGATGATGAGCATCTCGATAATGAGCATGTAGACGAAGCAACAAGCCGAAATTCCTTCTGCGGGCCTCCTTAGGGTTCATCTCTTCTTTATGAAAGTCGATCAATGACTTAAAAAAACCTTATTCAAGCTCCTAATAAGACATTGAAATGATATATAAACCTTCGACCCTTAACTATAACTTAAAACACGAGAATTTAAACGATTAAGACATCTAAAATTACCACAAAAGGGGACGGAAAATCCGACTCAAAAGATCGAGATTCCGGATGATTGGCCACTTCTACATCGTAGATCTTTGAAAGAGCTTCGATTTGAGTACTGATGGGCCTCGTGGTTCCAACCGAGGCGAAAATTATGTCATCCGCACAAAAACGCGCCGGAGCTGCCACAGCACCATGCGCCGCGGCGGCAAGGTGCGCATCGGCTCCCCCATGCGCCCCGGTGGGGGGGTGCGCGTCGGCGCCCCTTGCGCGCTGGCGGCCCTCCTAGCGCCCCGGCACGCCTCCTCCTCCACTCCTCTCTCAATTGGGGGTGCGCTCACAAAGAGCGCTCCTCTCTCTCTCTCTCTCTACTATACAGAATTGGGATGAAGAAATGAAATGAGCGAGGAAATGAAGGGGGGGAGAGCTGCTATTTATAGGAAAACATTTAGCTTCCCCGAGAAGCTTCTGTAGTGCAACAACACTGCTTTAAAAATATCGGGTTCGGTTAAAAGGCGCTTTATTTGATGTCGAGGTCCAAATGACCTCATTCACGAAATCCAAAAATACTGGGAGGTTCGTTGGCTCGAGTACTATTGAACCAACTTGACTCAGAATAAAGAACGAGTCATCTTGAAGGAAAACGAGAAAGATTCTCTTTTCAAAAATAAAGTTATTGTTCCACACAAGGGACAAATAAAATTCCCGAGCTTTCAATTGACCTCAGAATGAAAATCCGGAAACGCCAACGGATTCCTTGAGAAATTTTCTATAAGATAGGCTTGAAGAAATAAGGCTCGGGTCAACACACGAGATTTCACAAATTGCTAACGATCGCGCTCCTACGGAAAAACATTATTCATAACTTCTTTAAACGCGTTTTAAATCACCGGGAACTCAAATGACTTCAGATTCAAAATCCGAAAAGCACTGGCATGCTCCTTGGGTCAACGCCTTTCAAAACATGACCAAAATCGACTATAACTGAGGTCGGAATCAAAATTCTCGAAAAGACGATTTTACAAAAAATAACTTCTAAAATCGCAATTTATGGCCAAAACATCCTTAACTAGGCTCTAATTAATTTCTTTAATTTTCTAAATGAACTCTGAAAATTTAGGATGTTACAGGAGGTCGGTGAGATATCCCCATTTTAGGAGCTCCGAGACTTTGAGCCTCAAAGCGATGAATTCATCTGTCTTATGCCCATGATCATTGTGGAACTCACAAAATTTGCTCCTGTCACGTTCATTGTCTGGGGCTTTCATCTTTGTAGGCCATTTCACATTCTGACCAAGTCCCTTAAGGTTTAGGACTGTTTCGGATGGTGATATACAGAGGTTGTATTCTGGGAGTCTTCTGTGGATTTGAGGCTCTTGATCTCTCCTGCTTCTCGAGTCGAATCGCAGATTTCGTGGATACAGATCCGCTCTGAATCTATCTGCCATGTTGTTTCTTTGCGCTTTTCTTGGATGTTCATTCCTAGTACGAGGTTTAGATGAGTTTGCTTCATCTTCCTCCCATTTGATTTGAGCCCAAACTTTTGCAAGCACGTCTTCCATTCTTTTGCAGGGATATTTGGTTAACTCCTTGTAAAGGTCGGAGTCCCTCTTGAGGCCTTTTCTGAAGGCCGAGATTGCGGTATCGATATTGCAGTTGGGAATCGATACCTTTTCTCTGTTAAATCTTCCGACGAAGCTTAGCAGGGGCTCTTCCACCTTTTGCACGATTGCGTAGAGGTCATCAGCGCGTTTTTCAATCTTACGGCTACTGGAGAACTATTCAACAAAGAGGTCGTTAAGTTGGGTGAACAATGAGATCATTCTGTTAGGTAGGTTGCTGAACCACTAGAGTGCTGGGCCGATGAAGCTAGATCCGAAGCCTTTACACATGTTGGCTTCTCGACCATGATGGGGTATCGTGGTGGTGAACATTCTTTATTTATATTGGGTGACATGGTCGTCGGGGTCGGATGCACCATCAAACAACTTCATGCTTGGAAAGGTGAATTTTGGTGGCATCTCTACGAGGCTGATCTTATCGGTGAATGGAGAATCTGCAAATCTTGTTGGTGCAGACTTCCTAATAGGAGCAGGGACCCCCGGAATTCGGGTTAAAATATCTTCCAATCACTGGATCTTCTTCTCGTCCTCCGATTCCAATCCTGGTTCATCATCTTCAAATCCAGGAGGGGGTCCTAGGGGGAAGTCTTCTTTTCCCTTACCCTTAATCATGGGTTCTTTGCTTGTACCTGCATTGAGATGGTTAGTTAACTCATGAGTCGAGTTCAGAAGTACCTGCTCTCGGAGTTCATTTAACGCACGAGTTCACGAGAGCGGGGACAATTGAGTTCGTGTGGATCCGTTCGGGAAAAAGTTTGGTTGTGAAATAGCTTCGACTCTAGTTTTTAAGGTCGAGTTCTCGGTTCGGATCGCCGCGAGTTCGACCGTAGTGGTATCTAATTGACGCTGGATCGAACGCAAAAGCCGTGAGACATCGCCACTGCCTTCAGGTGAAGGGGTTGATGTTGCTCTGTCTTTTTGGGGTTCCTGAGGAGCGATCATGGCATCCTTTCGGCTGTTGTTCGTCATCTTGAGGTGATCGATCGGTGCCCCATGGTGGGCGCCAAATTGTAAAGGTCAAAAATCTCTATAATTAATCATTCTTCAAGTTCGGACTTCGGTGATCTACAAGACAAAGAAAACACGTGAAGCCGAAGGACCGTCGGGGGGTTGACGATCGAACGGACTCCGACACTCAAGTCAGAATCGAATGAATCAAGGAAAAAGTGAGTAAATTACTGAATAATAAAGTTATTATAGTAATTTATATAGGAGTCAAGCTTCGGAGCCTTGTGTTAGGCCTGTTTGCGGAACTGTGTGATGAGTGTATATAGTTTGATTAAAGTTGCAAGTGTTGCTTATTTCTCTGTGTCTCCCTCCCCCCCCTCCGTTTATGAAGAACATATATATATATATATATACCGATTAGATAACCATCTAAATCCCGTTAACTAAGGGATCCTCTCTTATCCTTTTTAGGATTTTTGACAGGGTCAAGGCTTATCATCAACGGATACTTTGACCGAGTCTTTACCTTGAGTTTGCTCGATCGTAGACTCTTATTTTTAGACCTCTGGTCTTTGAGGCTTAATGCTTCGACCTCGAGGCTTGGATCTCGAGGGGTGGACTTCGAGGTATGGGCCCCAAGGGGTTTGATTGTGAGTCGTTGACTTTTTTGGTTCTTTAGACCTTTAAATAAGCGTGGGCCTAGTTTCTGGGCCTGTGCAGAAATATGACCTCTATAGATGGTTAGTCAATTCATGTGTCGAGTTTATAAGTACCTGCTCTCGGAGTTCATTTGATATGCGGGTTCGTGAGAGCAGGGACAGTTGAGTACGTGTAGATCCGTTCGGAAAAAGGTTTGGTTGCGAAATAGCTTTGACCCCAGCCTTTAAGGCCGAGTTCTCGGTTCGGATTGCTACGAGTTTGACTGTCGTGGTATTTAATTGACACTGGATCGAACGCAGAAGTCGTGCAACATCACCATCACCTTCGGGTGAGGTGGTCGCAGTTGCCCCATCTTTTCGGGCTTCTTAAGGAACGATCGTTGCATCATTTCGGCTGTTGTTCATCATCTTGAAGTAATCGAACGAAGCCCCACGGTGGGCGCCAAACTGCAGAGGTCAAAAACTCTATAATTGATCGTTCTTCGAGTTCGAGCTCCGGCGATCTACAAGATAAAGAAAACACGTGAAGCCGAAGGACTGTCAGGGGATTGACGATCGAACGGACTCCGACGCTCAAGTCAGAATCGAATTAATAAAGATAAAGGCGAATAAATGACAGAATTATAAGAATTATTCGGTAATCAGGGGGTCAAGCTTTGTTGCCGTGGACCTTTGTGTGTGTGTTGCTTGCGGAATTGTGTGATAAATGCTTCTATTTTAATCTGAAAAGCGAGTGTTGTGTGAATGATAGATCCTCTCCCCACTGTCATTACGAAGAGTGTATATATACTAATGAGTTTCTAACTGAATCCCGATATTTTAGGGATCTTTTCTATCCTTTTTAGGGTTTTTGACGGGGTCTTGGTTATCTTCAATGAATACTTTGACCCAGTCTTCACCAGGAGTTTGCTCGATCGTGGACTCTTGCTTTAGACCTCTGGACCTTGAGAAATAAGGTGTCGACCTTGATAGGTGGTCTTCGAGGTGTGGACCTCGAGACATTGGTCTTTATTCGGTTCTTAAAACCTTCAAATGGTCGTGGGCCTAGTCTTTGGACCTATGCAGAAATAGGGTCTCTACAGAATGAATGATTGCTATCAAATACTAATTAATTAGTAAAAATATTAAGATTATCATATGCTATTATATTTCTCATTTTCGTCCTTTTAGGATTTTAATTTGCTCTTGAATAAATATAGACGGTAAGAATTCCCTATGCCTTGTATTATTATTATTTTGTTATTTTTGCAAGTCCAACCATAAATATCATTAATTAAATTAATTGAAAATAATCAGAAAAATAAAATGAATTTGTTATTAAATTACAAGTTTACAACTACAAGTAAAATATTTCATAAGATATAATTACACATTAACTCATACAATATACGTACCAATTTATAAATAAAAGAAAAATTAAAAATTTGCATATCCAATATATTATAGAAATATAAATAAATATCGTGATATATTGCGATATATGGCGATATTTCACGGATACCAGGAAAAATACATTCTGCCCCATATCTGTATCACAATGTCAAAATTTATGATACATCCGCGATATATCGCGATATTTTCATCCTTGAAGCTACCACATACTTTGATGGATTGAACAATTTTAAAGTTTGAATCCTTCAAATAGTCAATCACATGCATAATCAATCTAATCTATCTAATCTATCATTCAAATTAAGCGCCTCCTTTTTTATATCTTATCCCAATATATATTATTGTGTTACATGAATCCGACACGAATACAATAAGACTAAATATTAACCCGTTAATTTCGTACGAATTTGTGGTATGTTATCATGTGTAAAAAATTGATAATTCTAGGATTTATTATACTAAAAATTAATTTTAAATTTTATAATAGTTGTTATAAATTTTACTCCCTCCATTCCATTTTGATAGGCTTGTTTTCCTTTTTGATATGTCCCGATATATATGCATGTTTCTAAATATATTTAGCTAATTTACTAATATATAATCCTATTTAATATGCTCACATTAGACATTAATTCAATGTCAAAGAAATAAATAGGAGCATATTATGAAGTTTCTTAATTAATTGTCTTTCTCAATCATTTTCTTAATTCCCGTGAAAACTCTCAATAAGCCTATTGAAATGGGACGGGGAAGTATAATTTAATAGTGAAGTAGAGAAAGGTAACATTAAATGCATAATAAGAGACCCGAACGAACCCATTTAACTGGTGCAATATTAAGTATGGTGCACTGCGATATTCATTTACACCAAATTTGATATGGAAAGATACCATGCATTTATTTTTTTAAAATTATTCAATATATTTTTTAAATAATTTTTTAAATTTATTTACCTTAATTGTAATTTTTGTATTGATTAATAAATCGTTTATTGAATTAACGAAAACATAAAAAATCGGGCCATAAATTAATTTTAGTTTTAATTATTTTGCAAATTATCTCAATAATAGATAAATAAAAAAATTCAATACTTTTCTTTAAAAAAAACACAATCAAACAATAATGTATATGAACGCAATATGTAGAACGTACAGAATATTCTTTTGGGCATTATATTCTTTGTGACTTTAGAAATTGGAAAAGTTTTTTTTTTTTTCAAAAATTACACCTTTTTGTTTCAAAACCGCATTAAAATTGTGAAGTTAACCTAAGGGCTAAGAGCCGTGCTCATCAGCTCCAATTATAACCCCCAAATCTAATAAAAGATTAGCAACACGACATCCAAAAAACCAAAGCAGAACATTAAACAGAGGTATTTCTCAGACTCCAACTATTCATCCATGTACATGAAAAATCTCTCCCAGGAAAATACATTTTTTTTTAATTTTTTTTTAGGAAAAGAAAATACATATTAAGACCAATTAAACTAATCTAAGAGCCAAGGAGCAGGTTACTGCTCCATAATGTACAACTTTACACCATACTTGCTCCACAAACATTACTTATTTACCGTTGGAAGACATTCTCTCCAACATACGCAACTTCTCTAGCAACTGCTCAATCATATTCGACGCTTCCTGAATGACAAAAAAGACCACATGAGTTGCAACAAAAAATTAAATCAATAGCAAAAAGGATATGCCCGACCTTCAATTTCTTTCTCAGACTTTCCTCCTCCAAGTCACGGCGCTGCCTCTCTTCAGAAAATATGTCTATCAAACTCTCCTGCTCTTTACTTAGCTCCTCGTATCTTTTTGTTGCCTCATGAAGCTGTTCAGTGATAATAAGCATCAGCTAGAGTAGGTAAACACTTACTTGTAAACAACTTTTTTATGATATCAAGTATATGTACTAAAATGAGTAATCAAAAAAGGTTTAAGGCTCAAGTCTATAGTTACTCTCATCCTGCAGCCACAGAAAAATCTCTAGTATGAACCTCTTTTTAAAACCCTTTCTATCATCTTCTAGAACATGTCAGAAGCAAGTTGAGGTCAAGGATTTAGTAAGGAAAATTTTTAATAGAAGGAAAATTAAAGAAGTATCATCATTTTTTATTCACAGTAAATATGTTGAGGATGGAAGAAAAAGAATTTTTCGAACAAGAAATGTACAGAGCTATAATCAAGTAATAAACATTTATATGAAAACAAAGAAAACATGCATTACCATACAAATCAACCAGAAGGTACATTTTTTTAAAATAGGAAAAGATAGTGATGAGGACCAAATATCAAGGAACACTACCTGAGCTTCAAGAGACTTTGATCTTTCTTTTTCTTTTTGCATATCATTCAGCAAATCACCTAGAATCTCCTCTTCTTTCCTTTTCAATCTGTGAATTCAGAAATGTAGGCATTATTTGATGAGACGTCCACACAGCCCAAGACAAACTCATAATTCAGAAAGACTAGGCACCTCTCCTGCAACTGGAGGTTTTCTGCTTTCAAACGAGCCAATAAACTGGAACTTGATTTTGATGGAGAAATCCCAGTATCAGCAAAACCATTCTCCTGATAATCACATAAACAGCCAATAAAATACATTGTTTACAAAAGGAGATTTTCCTTGCAAGAGTTGCAATGAAAATGAAATACAGGTCAGTCAATTAGATAGAATGACCTCAGTTTTTAGAGGGAGAGGATCCCCATGTTAACGGTACCAATTAAGATTGTTATAGAATCACTTTTTATTACTGATACAGTTTCCTCAAGTCAAATCCGTCCTATGACTTAAAGAAATGAAAAGAATTATAAGTTACAGCAACGAACTGTCCATGAGGTGCTCAGGCAAAAAATAGCAAATCAATCCCAAGGTCAGTTGTTCATACTTCAAACCTCCTGGGCCCAATCCTCATGTATCACCCAACAATGAAAGACATCAGGTCGCATTGGGCATAAAGATTTGAAGAAGAATTTGAAATCCATACTAGCAAATTCATTGGTGGTAACTTGGATTGATCCAACCTTCAACAGATTTGAAATCCATCACTATCATTTTGAACTATTTCTTGACTGATTTGTTCAGGGATTTAAAATCCACAAATTTCAATGGATTTGAATCCATTCATTCAAATCCTTAAAAATTCAGACCCCTCAGTTAAAACGCGACATAAAGAAATGCTGCACAGAAAATGAACCATCATAGAAACCAAGTCTAAATGTCACCTGTGACTTTGAATTTCTGGTTGCCCGGGAAGGCATTTCAGGTGTCTTATCTGCTGCAGCTTCACGGCTTCTCAATCCTGATGGCCTCTGAGACCCATTAATATGCTTTCTAGAAGTGTGGTTTTGTCTATCATCATCACTTAGATCCTCGGTGGAAGACGGGGATTCCTCAGTGTATTTTGGTCGTTTCCTAGATGCCTTAACATCCTCTTTCCCATTCAAAGGCCCATTGTTACTTCCCTTGTCCCCAAATTTCATTGGTGTCTTGTCACTTGAAGCAACTCTTCTCTTCAATTGAGAATCTCCAGGAAAAGAATCAGGAGAGATATCTGAAGAAACAAACATATATCAGTCTGAATGCCTGACCATGGAACATCATAATGGATGCTAACAATTAATAAGCTTTAAAAACCTTTTCTTTACTTTGACTATCAATTCCTTTTACTTTTTTTGGCTTTAGTTTCAATGGAACACATCAACCCTTTTCTATTACCTCTTGTATGAAGTTTTTTATTGCGTCTTGGAGCATAGCCAATTTTGTGACAGTTCGAGGACCTGAAAAAGGTAAAGGAAACAATTAAAACATCCCTGTAACTTAAATTCTTAAGAAACCAAAATAAAGCCAAATACAGACCAATATGTCTTCTGCACTTGTATTAATCGAGCCTCAAGTCTGGAAAGAACTGTAGTCCGCTCAAAACCTTGCTTATCATGAGCTGGTTCAACAAAATCTGCTTCGAGCACACCTTTGATAGGGAAACATACAATGATAAGCAGCTTAGCCCAAACAACCAAACTTCTAAAGTAGAACTCTTAAAATAGTACCTATAACTCCACGACCATCGCTACCAGGTGGATGCCAAACTCTCCAGAAGGGCTGGAAATTTGAAAATACTAAACATCAGCAACGCATTCAAGCACAAAACTTCAGGAACAGATGTACATCACCCCAAATATGAGAACAAAGAATTACAAAAGACACATTGACAAAAAATTTATGCACTAAACATTAGCAATGCTTTCAAGCACAGAACTTAAAGAACAGATGCACGTCACCCCAAATATGTGAACAAAGAATTACAGAAGACACATTAACCCAAAAAAAAAGAAGCTCTGCCTAATAATTTCAAGTCTTTCAGAAGTTATGATAAACAACTGCCAATGTATCTAATGAATAAAAAATGAAACAGGGTTAATGAAGTTGCTTTTCCTCAAATTATTTTCCTGCATTAGAACAACTGAGCGATTATTGGGATGCCCAAATTCAATGCCTATCCATGAGCCACATACATAGCCGCTGTTTAACTCCATGCAATCTTGTACATGTATGAAATGATGATGTCATCATGCATGCATACCTTCCATTGCATGTCATATTGTGCTTGTAGAAAATTAATGCATTGGCCTCCATTAGCAAACGGTTAAAATGATGACCTAGGTACTAAAACTTAAAAGCAATTTCACACCAAAAGCTTTAACAGAACTATCAGGATTAAAGAATAAAGAAACAGTAGGAAAAACACAACCCTTATCTAAACACTTACTAACCAACTCAAGTTTAAATAAACACAACCACCAATTAGAAAAAATCATAAATAAATATAATATGCAGCAGAAGCGGTCTCTTTAGTGTCAGAAACAATCAGATAAAAAAACTACCTTGATAAGCCGATTTTTGTGGTAGACATTGAACCCTTGAACATCAATGTGAGCTTTTGCATCCTTTACAAATCCAACAGTAACGGTAGCAACCATCTATTGCAGACATGAAACTTAGCAAACGTAGTTGCACAATTACAATTGCAAATGACTCGAAATGAAATTAATTAGCAATGGAAGTTACATTTGAGTTCTTAGGAATCCCATCGATACCAGGCTGAGGACGATATACAATTTCCTGAGACATCATCATATCATTCACAATATTGTGATGCTCAACATCTTGACCGCGCAAAATTATTCGAAATCCAGGAGGAACTCTGAGATAGAGAATAGCAGCATAACTCTGCATTTCAACAAATGAAGGTGTTGATTAATAGAAAGAAATTATAAAATCTTAGCCTCCGGGGCAGTGTAGGAAAGAGTCATTTTAACTTTAAATAAGACGATATTATCCCTTGTCAAATTGAAATAGAGATGCAAAACTTTTAATGGTCATGCTTAAATTAATAGCCCTTTACAGACTCATCAACAGTGAATGATGATATTATGTTTACATAACTTTTCAAGCCCCTAAATGCATACAAGGCTACAACTCACAAATTCCGAAGAGACACACCATTAAACAACGTGAATGATGGCATTATGTTTATGCAACTTTACCCTCAATGAATGACGATATGTTAGAAAATGCTTGGAGTTCGGATACTTCTCTGCCATATGAATGCTCTTCTCATCTCTGTTGACGCCTCTGATTTGGATATCCTACAAATGTATTTAAAGAAAATAAATTATGTCATGAGCTATTAACATAAATGAAGATATCCTCAAACAAAAATGCCATTTTCAGCTTACATGCGGATCTGTGTCAAATTCCAATTCCAGAAGTCCCTCATCATCCTCCCAAATATTGTAAATAATTATCCGAGTACCCTGATCTTGCATCTGATTAAACTACACAGAAACAAGAAACAAAAGGGAAAAAAGTTAATCAATCACTCACAATATCATGTGGCAAAAGGCCCAAAAATCGGCCAATTTCAGTGCCCCACATTGATTTTCTAATTTCACTATCTTAAGATATAAGTAGTGAACTAAACTTTTGTGAGAGAAGCAAAAAAATGTTGCTCTAGGTAGTTTTTTTAGGCTGAACTAAACAAGACCTAAGCAACTTATAATATCAAGTATTGCAACCTTTTGTTGCATTACAAAACTATCACCTACATGAACATATACAAATATAATATAGCGATGTAAGGAATAGGCTAGATCACAAATATAGGGAAAGATAAATGGATATTTTTCAACTCCATCCACCTTGAAATGAATTTCTATTTTCTAATTCACTTTTATTAAAGTGTACAATGCTGATGTAGACTCCAAAACACAAACATTTACTTCCAGAAATCGTGAGGACATAGCATTGCACAGAACGGTTTCATCGTGAGTATGAAAAGGACAAAGAGAAACATGCAATCCTCACAGAAACTTGTACACTGATGGAATGGGTGTTTGCTGATGTGAAGTTATGCTTTGATTTTGTTGCACATCTGAACTTCAAAAACTATTATGTATTAAGAAACAATGAAACAAACAACGACAAACAAAACAAAAATCACCTGCTGAAGAAGATCAGCTTCACTTGAAAATGGAGACCACTGCAGTACAGTATCAACATTCCGGTCCCAGTCGGAGGCTGATGATCGAATTATCTTGTTCCAGTCTTGTCCCATTCTTTCATAGTCAAGCTTTTGGTCATTTAAAGAAAAGCCAAAATCATGAATCAGAAAGGGGGCCAAAAAAATAAGGAGCAAAATCACTAAAAACAGAGGATCAACAAGTGATCAGTACCAGCAAGGCGTGAAGCACATAAAAACAGAGGATCAACAAGTGATCAAAATGATGACCATTGCATTAGAAACAATAATGTTACTTGTTTGTAGTAGCAGTGAAAAGACTGAATTAGCCACACTTCAATCTAGATATTCAAATTTCATGTTTCTTTTTTTTTTCTTTTTTCTTTTTCAGGGTGGGGGTATGCAATTCCTCACCATGGGAACCACAATATCTTCCTTTCTTGTGCTCCGCAAAAACGTATAAGACAGCAATCCAATGCTTTGCGTCGGCCTAAATTCAACAATTCAACGATTAATTAAATTGGTCTGCAGAGTTGTGAAATACAAAATCATGCAAGTAGCACTCTTCAAGTAGGGAGGAATGGAGAAAACTACAATTAAATTAAATACAAATAATAACTAAAAAGGTCAGATTATAGCTATGTCATAAGTGTTACAGCTGCTGGCAGTTAAAATAATTTTAATCATTTGTTGGCTGTAAACTTGAAATAATTATCTATCATTTCCTTTGATAGCGCAAGAGCAAAGAGTAGAGAATATATGAAAGTTTTAAACAGATACTTAGGAGGTCATAGAAATGGCAAAATTTCAACAGATATACTGAATGTAAGGAAGGTCTGCTGTTGCATACTACCTGTGATAGAATCGTATTACTGATACAAATGGTTAGTATCTCCACTAGTTGATTCTATTCATGACACGGCCTACTATAAAGGCCTGAAAAAATAGTCATTCTATCTATCACTGATACAAACAATTTGTGAACCAAGCTGGTAAGTAGATAAATCAATTAATTATTAGTTATTACCCACAGACATTCAAATGATACTAATGATGCATAGTGTGAGTGAATTGCACCATCATTTCGCAAATTACTATTGATAAATGTTAGTGTGAAGTTTTAAGATCATTTTATGGCCATCCATGACCAGATAAAGATTATGGTTACATCACTATAACAAAAGAATGCCATTACTCATAAGAGAGCTGTCCAATAAATTCTATGGAAACTTTTTTAAAATCCAGCCAAAAACATATTTATGTGAAAATTGGCCGATTTCTGGGAATTGGTAAGCTCAATAAAGCAGCCTAGAGCAATTTTTACGTTCCAAGTCATTTTTAAGCTATTCTTGACATTGTAACTCCGATTTTCAAAAATCTTTATAGGTAGGAGAACCGGGTTCAGAGCTCCCTTAGAGTCCTTCTAGAACACATTAACATCATCGTTGACTAATTTTTTACCAATTTTGATATAATACCTAATCTTGTGTTTGGCTAAATGTACAAGAAAATTTAAAATGGCTGGACCGGACAGCTAAATCTGATTATGCCACCTCGAAGCAGCTAGACCATCTTCGCTTCAGTCTAGAGGCGAGTAGTCTACACAGACCAATTTTTACAACACTTTGTGTTTCTAACATTTTCGCAAACCAGTCCAGAACTCACACAGAGTTTCACATATGATTTATTAGACTAGATGATCAAGGTCTCTTCAGTTATTGAGTGATACAAGATAGGTATATTTCGACACCTACTTCAAAATTTAGCCATTACTGTGATAAAAAAAGCAACTCAGTAACATATGAGGAATGCAAACCTTAGTCCGTTCTTCCCACCAGATCGAGAAAACACAATGACATCGGCGCCAAGTCTCATTGTGCTAGTCTTAAAACCATTTCCATCTGAGACAGAGAGCTACGATAGTAAATCAAGGAGCAGTACTAAAACATGTTTTAAAGTCACTTCATGCATGAGTCGAGTGATGCACGCCCGTGTGTACAGATGTGAGGTACATGCATGTGCACAATGCAAGGGATATTATATATGAGTCTCTGTATGTGCGCGCTTGTATTAAGAGAGTGTGTGAAAGAAAGAAGAGGAAACTTACACTGCCCAATAGTATCTACCATTTTTCTCTTTGCAGAATAACCTAGAGACATGCAGTGGCGCATTTTATCCGGATCCATTCCACCGCCGTTATCTAAAAAGACCTCCAAGGAAAAAGGTTGAGGTGAAAAAGAACAATTAATCAAAAGATCCAACTACTTCTTGAACAATCAGAAGACAAAAAAGTTCTTCCACCACTGTTATCTAAGAAGACATCAAAGTAAACAGGTCACAGGTGAAGAACATAAATTCAAAAGATCCTACTTTTACTTGAACAATCAGGAGGCAAATAAGTATAAAATGATGTTGGCAACCAACTTTTAGAGCCTATATAATGCATCAAGAAAAAGTATCATACCAAAGAAATCAATAAAGAAAGAACATAGAGGATCTGGGCAAGAATGCTTAATTCACAGCAGAGAAATCAGACTGTTCAAATATCGACGATCAAGGTAATGCCAAGGTAAGTTGGCATATGTATAACCTTTAACTCAATTTCAGCAGGGTAACTTTAAAAGAAATGGTAAGTGGAATTTTTTTGAGAATACCTTGAATCAGCAACATTTTGCTACCATCTTTCTTACTTTTCACCATATCTATGTTAACGTATGTTGCTCCATTGCAGACCTACCACACAAGTACAAGTAGGAAATATAAACAAGAAGCCAAAAGCACGGTTATGATCAACAGAAGGAAATTAAATCAACTAACCTCATCCAATGAATTATCTAAGAGCTCCGCAAAAGCTGTGATGACAAATTCATATTAGACTCAATATGTAAGTATGAAATAGCACCATTGCATCTAAACACAAACCAGAAATATGCATCATGTCATGATTTAAGTTAGTTCCTTTACCTCCAAGAGCCCATTTATGACTGGTAGCATTAGAATGTAAGAATCTTGGATGCACTCTCACATAGTCCATGCCACCTGTGTTTAGAATACAAGAAATGGTTAAGCTATTACATCCTCCCCATTCTACTAGTCAGCCTCATCAAAAAGGACTGATCAGATGCATGATATGAAAAGAAGAATTTTAAGCAGAGCCTTATTCAGAGTCAATAGAACTTTATGCTACTTTTTTTTTCCTGAAAATCTTTCTCATGGTAGGCATAATTGAAGATCAAGTCATGTCTGAGATTCCAAATCTTCCATTCAATTCAACTCATCTCAACACAGACTAAGGCTTCATGACTATCATCTTCCACTTCATTTGATAAATATAAACCCCGTATATAAACCACTCAGTTAATTCTTTCAGTCAAGTATCTTTTTAAAAAAAAAAAATCTCAGTCAAGTAATTTTGGGTTGATTCTTCCAGTCTTTAATCAAAGCAAGCATCATAAGATTAATGGAACAAAGCATCTCCATATGTATCCAAGCACCAGAACCCATCTCAATAATTTTACACAAAGGCATCACGTCATTCTCCTCTCAAACCTTATGATCAACAGAAAATTTCAGCACAATTGTTCCTATTTGAACAAAAGATTAATTCATCAAGTAGTGATTTCAAGAATAATGGCTGAACGCACACCACTCAAAAGTCATTGCATGAATAAATTACCAGGCCCTTACGTCTTTTTCCCCTTGTAATGTTCCTAAGACAAGAGGGACAAACCCGCATCGTCGTCTCCTAATATTCAGACTGAAAACTTTTCAAGAATCCTCATTGCAAAAAAGAGAAGTGCAGCATCTGAAGCAGCAGTTACAATGCTCAAAACTCAAAACTCGCCCATTACCCTTCTAACACTACTTTCACAAATCTCTCCCCGAAGCTGCCCAGAGCCTCGACTCAAGTGAAAAAAGCAAAACTAAAACTAGAAACCCGGCAGTTTTACCACTCCTATACACCAAAATAAATTCAAATACAAGAACAAAAGCCACATGCATGATGATGAGAAACACAAAAAAAAAAAAAAGGAATACATCACCATTAGAGTAATCCCAGTCACCAGACGCCGCATCGTCATAATCCCCCGCCTTCCAGAACTGCCTCGCAAACGCCCCGGCGGCAACGGTGTTCCCCGTCGTAGACAGAAGCGCTAAAGGCAACTGCTCATTCGACGGCAATGGCAGCGGATCCAGAAAGCCCAGTGGCAGCACAGCGTTCTCCGTGGTCGTTCTCCTCTTCTTCCTGGCATTATCACCGCCGGAAGAAGAAGAATCGGAATCGGAATCGGAGTCGGATAGTTCAATTATGGAAGTGGGTCGGGCGTAACACGGGTTGGTATTGCGTTTGGGTACAAGATTCGGGTCGAGTTGCTCCTGCTTAACAAGAATTTGGGTGTCGTTGGCCATGGAGACTGATGGCGGTGAAAGTGAAAAAGCAGCAAGAAAAAGAGCTCGAAAGTAAAGCGCTTTATCAAATTTGATCAAAATCCTTTGATCCTAACTAAAGATTTGGTAGATAACAATGAACAAGTAGAAAGTAGGTCGTATTTATTATTACTTTTACTATTGATTGAATCAATTAAATTGGTTGGTTGTATGATTGCCTGCTCTCCTCTCCCCCTAGATTCCCCAATTCTTAGATTTGGGGGAGAGTTTTGGGTGAAGCTTCTGGTAACTAGTAAAACCATAACATATCATGGGATTAATTATTATTTAAATAAATCACGAATTTTTATTTAATCTGAAATTTCAACATCAACTTTGAAACATTGATGTAATGATTCGAAATTTCAATTCATACCAAAATAGATACGCTCTAAATTTTTTTAAAAAGGGTAATTCTATTTGGTCTGTCCTAATACATAAATAAAGTAAATTATTAATATTTGGTAATTAATTAATTAAGACTTTAATTATTGATTAATAATCTCTCCGTTTTATATGTTGGTTGTTTTATGAGTTTTATTTTGTGTCAAAATATTTGTTGTTTTATATATATTCACATTCTCTCTCCAATTCTAACCCTACAAATATATGAAGAGATAAAATTTTGCCAATTTTTTAGGAAAATATAAGTGAATAGATTTGATGTGATATAAAAGGGAAGAGATGTATTAGTCCAAAAAAATTAATTGTTAATTCTATATTAAATAACACAACAAACATATAAGATAATTTTACACTATGAACTTGTTTACTAGGTAGTGTAAGAGGTGATATATATTTATACACTCTAATATATGTTTCCTTACAAAATCAAAGTCTATGATTATGCAAGGCCTAGCATATGTTAACCACATCTATGATATTATTATATATTACACCTGGAGGTGTGATATATAATACCATATATAATTATTAAAATTTTCATACTAAAATAACTTTACGAATATTAATTAAAATCTTATTATATAATATTTACACTGTATATGGTAACTTATTAAATGATATTTTAGGAATTGAAATTTTACATAGAATTTTGATACATTTAGCCAAATAATATATTATTAATACATATATTTTAATATACGAAAAACATAATATTGATATCTTATATGGTAGAGGACATTCCGATCAAACATACCCAACCTTATATCATATTGTCTAACAAACGAGGCCTTATAATATTGTAGCCCATTTTAGAAGGAAGTTGACTAGTTTTTTTTATATTCAAATCTATATAATATATAATAACAACTCAGCATCCAAAAATAGAAAAATATAGTTTTCCTCTCTTTTGCACCTTTTAAAAAAGAAAATAATATTTTATAATAAAAAATCAATTTTCTTCTTTGTAAATGATTAAATATAATATGTTTCCGTAAATATAAAAATCTTATATGATGCAAATCTATAATATACATTGTGTTGCACTATTAATTATGGCCTATATATGTATATTGATAAAAAAAATATTAATTATATATAATGTATATATATATATTATATAATTAAATTAGTTTATAGTTTACCTTAATTAGGTACACTTACTAATGCTATAATATAACTAGTATACTACCTATGCGATGCACAAAAAATGTTATTAAGATAATTATGTACAATAATAAAATTATATACAATCATGAATTTAATATATAAATATATGTATTATATCAACTGAATTATGAATTAATTGTGTATTTGTTTATATAATTATCACCTCTTTCGACTTTATAAAAGAAAATGTCATCGACTGAGATAAGATAAAATTTTATGATATTTCTATCTTTGTTAATGGATTTTATGTTATGTCATCGATGTAACTTAGTCCATTAGACATAACATGATGAACCCAGCTGTAAAAATATTATACACCTTGCATAGAAGGATTTTATAAGCATGTTTAGAGTTTCACAAATTTATATATAAGAAAAAAATAAGAAGGAGAAGTGAGGTGAAATATCAATTTTTTTTAATCAAAATTAAGTGAAGTACATTATCTTTAACTATTTGGCCTCATTAAAAAATATATATCTAATCGAGAGTGCCTTCAATTCTTACAATCAACTCTTCAAATTTTGTGGAGCTCAAGTGGCGTAATTTTTGGCAAATAAAACTTGTATGCATTGTCTGACTTAGCTTAATTGCTCTTTTAGCCAAGTCTGATTATTAATATATATATATATATATATATATGTGTGTGTGTGTGTGTGTGTGTGTGTTAGGTGCTTTCTCTTTCAAAAAATATTATTCCTTGACTCTTGGATGCAATATATAAATAAGTTTAAAAAATTTAAAAGATTTAACTATTTAAAATATATTGATTTATTTAAATTTGAAAACTTGAACATATATATATAGATATATATATAATTTTTGGAATTCAAATTATTTGAATTTTTAATATATTTAGTTAAAAAGTTCAAAAGATTTAAATAAGTTTTTCCGAGATGATAATTTGGTTTGATGATACTTCTTGCTAGGCTATACACTTCAAGTTGTGTTTCCCCTGAAAGCAATTCGATTTGCTTTAAAATTTTAATTTACCATTAAAAGAATAGCATCACATGCTTATACTTGATCTCGGTTTGAAAGATCGAGAAATATGTTATAATTACATTATTGAGTATTACAATTTATAGTTTGTTCATCCACAAAAATATTCATTGCTTTATCAATATGGTATAAAATTAGTTTACAAACGTGTGCATACATACATATTATATATATATATATATATAATTTAGAGACTTTAACTATATTTCAGAACTTTTAATATATTTAATTCAAAATTTATAATTTGTTCATTAAAAAAAATATTTACAATTTATAATGTGTTCATGTTAAAAAAAAATATTCTAGAATAGTCCACCATGTGATACACGTATAAGATATGTACAATTATATATTTTTTTGGATTATATAAATATAAAAAATAAAACAAAACCATTAAGACTAAAATCTATTTAAGTATGTAACAATGATCAAAGTACATGCATCAAATCTTAAAGATAAATTTCTAATGTATTTTCATTTTATTTTATAAAAAATCTAAGATATTTGAATTCAACCATTAAGACATATTTGTATTGTTGGTGTTTGATTGTATTTGCATTTAGATCTTGATCAGTCTTGCCGATCTTTTAACTTGTAACTTTTAATTACACACATCCCAAATTATAAAAAGATAAGTATACAAATTATTTTTTATCTTATTTTGTTCATGTAAATAAATATAAGAAAATTGTAATTCAATTTTTATTTTTTATATATTGTAAAATGCTAAATGATTTATTATCTTATACTATTCATTATGCCAAAAATACAATTTAGATCTACTGTCCATAAATATTAGAGCTTATGATTTTAACATACATGCTTAGTATTTGTCAATTTGCACCCATGCAAAGAATTTAAAAGTAGTGTTTAATATTTTTGAGCACGCGTGTAACTTACAATTAAAATATAATTTTTTTTTAAAAGAAAAAGGTTTCAAATATAACAAACATATATATGACTGCAACAATCATGACTCCTGACTCAATTCATAAACGGTTGTAATCTCAATAATTATTGAAAATAATACCTTTCTAATATACAAAAATGTATAGGTCTACAAAATGATTTTTTTATTAATTTAATAGTATCCAAAATGAGATTTTTATTACCAATTATTTAATTTATCAGATTTTTCATATATTTTGGCATAGCATTGTATACTTTTTCAACAATATCCATTTCTAATAAAAAAATAAAATATTAAAATATTTGGTAAAAAATGATATACAAATAAACAACTAATTGCTTTTATCAATTTTAAATATCGATATAATTAAAAAAATTAATTACCAATATAAATAGAGTTAAACTTATCAATTATGTGTATGAAGTTTGTCCAAATTGACAATTGGAGTTTCAGTAGATCAAATGTGATGATTTTTAATAAATATCGGGATGCTTCTCGCTTATAGAAGTCATAAACTCATAATACACCATTCACTATATACTTTTTCTCTTTTTAAAAAATCCATGTACAAAATTTAAGCAAAGTTTACCTAAATATCGAACATCTTCTTTAGTTATACATTTGAAGCATAAGTTTCAAAAATTCATTCAATCCAACCATGAGTCTTTAATATTGTCGGCATGCCATTTTATTTTTTACTCATGGAATCAGCAAAATAACAATTACATTAAAATACAACGCAGAGTACAATACTTTGAATGTTTAACAAATTAATAAAAATAAATCTGAAACAAAAATCATACGCAAAACAAAATAAAAAGAAACATATAATTAAAAAATAATTATGGGTAACCCTTGTATTTATAACATGAATTTAGGAAAATATATCAATTATGTTAAGGTTAAGAGTAATTATTTACCTTATTTACTTTTATAATTAAATAATTGTTTGATTGATTAGGAATAGATTTTCGTGCATGTTGCCTAATTAGATATTCTATTTCTATATAAATACAATATACAATATATTATATTATAGTAATAGTGCCCCTAATTAATGTAAAATATAAACAAATTTAGCTGACAGTATTTTAGGACAATTTAATCCGATATATATATATATATATATATATATATTCAATTCACAATAAAATTATAAATAATTAAATAATATATGTGTAACACCCTGAGAAATATAGTATTTAAATTTATTTTATGGCTAGAAATTTTAAGAAATTAAAATCCAGATTATTTTGAGTTAGTTAAATTATGATCTTAGAGGTACTATAAGATGAAGAAAAGTCTCGACCTTAGTTGAGTTTTCTAATCAATATTAGAGTTCATATTAAAAAAAGTAGACGTTATTGGGATCGTTTTGATATCAAGATCATCTAAATCGGACTTCGTTTGAGTTTCCAATGAAATTTAATTCATGTGACAATTTGAGCCAAATTTATTTTACCATGACCACTATTATAAATTCAAGCCCAAGTAATCAATTCACTTTCAGCCCAATTTAAGCTCATATTCGGCCTATTAAATCAAGCCCATTCTATTTATCAAATTTTGATATATGGTTATTTATTTGTAGGACTAGTAATTTGGATAAATATTCCAAACTCTTACCAATCAATTGTTTCAATTTGGAAATAATTTTGTAGAGATAAGTGTACTAAGGTACACGTGTGAATGTGTGTGTAAATGTGGGGTTACTTAAGTAAGAAGAAAAGGAATAATAATAGATAAAATAAAATAATAATACTAATGAATAAAATAAAATAAAAAATTTAAACCAATATAAAGTGAGCAATTGGCGATTGAATTGAGGGGATTAGTGTACATGATACTATTAGTACACGTGTGTGTTGAGTTTGTGTGTGTGTGTGTGTGTATAAGTTGGGGGTTTCCATTTATGTTAAATCAAAAGCAAAGAAAAAAAAACGTCAGGAAAGAAAAAGAAAACCGAAGAAGAAAAATAGGAAGAAAAAAGAATAGAAAAGAAATGTGAATTTTTACCCTCCGATGTTTCTTTAATCCAATGTTATTTGATCTATTTAATTTCGGATTTAGTTATAAATATTAAAATAATCTAATTTTTAAATTCATATTTTTTTTAAATTTAATACTTGAAAATTAAATTAGGATTTTTAGAAAACGTGATTTAGTCCTATAAGTAAAATATTGTATATTGCTCAAAATAAATTCTAAAAATTCACTTCTATGCGTTAAATCGAGCTTTTTAGTTATTAAATTCAGTTTAATTCATCTTTATCCCTATTCAATTCTATCTGTGAAATTTGATAAATTCTCAATCAGGATCACTAACTTGATTCAATCCATCAAATGCGCATTATTCGCCCGTTTGACTCTATTTCAATTTCAAACGATCCCAAGACATAGGAAATCTCTAATTAAGTTATTTAGGACCAAGGCTATTACCTTAATGACCTATTTGAGGTTTCTAAGCTAGAATTTCAATTTTATAGGTCGAGACGAACGGGAAGCATAATAGCATTGCATAAAATTTTCACTGCATTTGAGATCGTCCAGGTGGGTTTTTCTATAACTCACAACTATGTTTTAAATTCGTCCATGAAAAGCATGTTAAATATTTTAATAGCATTGTTTAATCAATGATTGGATATTTTGAGACTTCATGCACGGAGAAATTCCGACTTACAAGCATAAACGATTTACTTTGTGACTCAATGTCTAGATAAGTAACTGTAAAGTATTCATGTGATCGCATAGGGTCTCTCATCCAATGAAGAAGAGTAAACTATGTTATAAAGTATGTTTATGATCAATTTTAAAGCATGAAAGTATGACTTGGACGAATAATAATGCCCACTCAGTGTTTTCTAGCACTCAACCCAAATATTTTCAGGTCCTGGAGATCGAGTTGGTTGATGATGAGTTGTTGGAGTGGGTTTGATGGTTGACCCTTATGTGGTTTTTTTGCTTTAAAACCATCTTTAAACTTATGTTTGTGTGTTAAATATTAAATGCTTCCGTTGGTACTTGGTAAACCTTTTAAGTTTGAAAGTTGTTGATCCTAATGGTCAATTTTTGATTGTATATATAAATATTTTGAATGTATATAAGGGTTGACCGTGGTGTTTTTAAATGTGTGGCCTGATTGGCTATGTATATTGTTTGCTGACAGGTCATAATTTGGTTATGTGTGAGTTAGTGATTTCGAAAAGCCTTGTTGAAAGTTGACTTTGAAAACACCTGAGTGTGTGGTTTGAACATTTTTAAGTTAAGGTGCTGCCCATTTACAAATTATTTATAAAGTTAATTAAATTTCTTGAAAAATATTTATCACGTAAGCATGTACGTATATTTTTGGTGACGTTTTAGTCCTAGTGGGACTGGGGCGTTACAGGTGGTATCAGAATAGGTCTACGTGATTGTAGGTCTGTGATGTTTCCAAAATTGAAATGTTTTGAGTACCGTGTTATTGAAATGGTCACCCATAACCTAACAGCTATCGTCTTAGCCGAGCTTACTCTAGAAAGGTACCAAAGTTCATGTTTTGAATTTCTTTAGTGCTCTTATGAAAATTATGTGTATATAATTGTATGCATGATATAAAAATGCAAGTGATCTCAATGTGTGATTTAAAGCATGGTGAAAAGTATGATTTAAAGCATTGTGAAAGCTATGTTTTACAAAGCATGGTTATCAGTGTTTTCATGTCAAATCCATTTAATACATAAACATCATCTGAGCTAGTTTTAGATCATAACTTAGCTGGGATTTGAACATAGATGCACTGAACATAAGTACCTAATATGACTTGAGAGCTTCTTTAGCTCACTGGAATTTTATGATCTATACAAATCTAAGTGCGTTGTATAGTTGCCTTAGAATCTTGTAAGAGTTTTGTCTATCAAAGAATCTGAAGAATGAAATACGTGTATAGGATGTCACTAAGACGTCAAAATAATCAGGCTCAAAACCCTCCACAAGAAGATACGACACGTGTTATCACTCAGTTTCGAACATACCAATCTCTGACCTTTAATGGTCAAGGCGAATCGACTGAGGCTGAAGAATGGCTACGAATGATAGAGCGCACATTTGCCTACATGGTGTGTACTGACTCTCAGTGCATCGCATGTACAATCTTCCAGCTCACTGGTGATGCTGATCATTGGTGGGAAACGCACATGAGGTCGATGACGCCTGAACAATTTGCAAATATGACTTGGGAGGAGTTCAAACAAGCTGTTATGGGGAAGTTTATTCCTATGTGTTATTGGGATCAGAAAGAAACTGAGTTCTTACAATTAACTCAGGGAAATATGACTGTGAATGATTATGAACGGAAGTTCAATCAGCTGTCTAGGTATGCTCCACACCTGACAGACACTGATGAGAAAAAAGCTCATAGATTCAAAAGAGGCTTACGAACTAAGATCAGCAGTATCATAGCGGGGCGCGGTATGACCACGTATGCTAAAACTCTTGAACGAGCTCAAGATGTGGAATCCTCACTTCGCAAGCATGAGAACAAGGTTGATGAGCCGAAGGAAAAAAGAAAGTGCGATGATAACAATAATAAGGGTCGCAGTTTCAACAAAAAAGCTAGGATGAAAGGAGGATCAAATCCTAAAGCACAACAAGAAAAACCATTATGTCAAACTTGTGGAAAGAAACATAATGGTGAATGTATGAAGGGAAGGAATGTGTGCTATAGGTGCTGACAACAAGGGCATATGACATATAATTGCCCAATGAATAAGGAGAAAGAAGTGGCAAGGCCAGGTCAACCTCCGGCAAGAAATGCTCGAGCCTTTACTCTTAATCGACAAGATGCTGCACGTGAGCCTGGAAATATGGCAGGTATGATTAGTATATCAAATATGCCTGTACTTGCATTATTTGACACTAGAGCTTCACATTCATTTATATCTGCCACACTATGCTCTAAGCTAAAATTGATTAAGGAAAAACTTAGTCAAGCCTTAGAAGTTAGTATACCTTCGGGGAAGATCTTAATTGCTGATCAAATATGCAAAAACATAGATTTGAACCTTGGGTATAGATCACTAAGTGCAGATCTACATATATTAGACTTAAGAGACTTTGATATTATCCTTGGAATGGATTGGCTAGAAGCTAACCATGCCGCAATTAAGTGTCTTGAAAAGGAGCTAATCTTCCAAAGACCAGAAGAACCAGAATTCATTTTCCATGGATCAAATTTGGGAACTAGAGTAAGAGCTATTTCTTCAATGAAAGCAATGAAGATGCTTAGAAGAGAAGGATGTGGATCGTTCTTAGTGAGTTTGATAATGAACAAGTCAGAGAAGGTGACAATTGATGATGTACATATGGTGCGGGACTATAAAGACGTGTTTCCAGAGGACTTACCAGGTCTACCTTCAGACAGACAGGTTGAGTTTACGATAGACTTACTTTCGGGAGCTGCTCTAGTATCAAGAGCGTTGTATCGCATGGCACCAAAGGAGTTAGATGAGCTAAAGGTTCAACTACAAGAACTCTTAGATAAGGGTTATACTCAACCCAGCATCTCACCATGGGGAGCACCCATTTTGTTCGTTAAGAAGAAAGATGGAACACTCCGAATGTGCATAGACTATCAAGAGTTGAATAAGTTAACTATCAAGAACAAGTATCCACTTCCCAAAATAGATGACTTATTCGACCAACTGAAGGGAACAAGTGTATTCTCTAAGATTGATTTAAGGTCTGGGTATCATTAGCTTAAAATTCGTAAGGAAGATATACCCAAGACTGCATTTCGTACACGATATGGTCACTATGAGTTTATAGTGATGCCTTTTGTTCTAAGCAATGCACCTGCAGTCTTTATAGGTTTAATGAATCGAGTTTTCCACCCATATCTGGATAAATTTGTAATCGTCTTCATTGACAATATACTGATATATTCTAAGAATGAAAAACAACACGTTGAGCATTTGAAAATTGTGCTAGGCACACTACGAAGGGAAAGACTTTATGCCAAATTCAGCAAATGTGAATTCTGGTTAAAGAAAGTGGTGTTTTTAGGGCACATTGTCTCAGATCAGGGCATTAAAGTGGACCCTGCCAAGATGAATGTAGTTAGTGAATGGAAAACCCCGACAAGCATACATGAGATACGTAGTTTCTTGGGTCTAGTTGGGTACTATAGAAGATTCATTGAAGGATTCTCCAAGATAGCAAGGCCCATGACCCAGCTATTAAAAAAGGAAAACAAATTCAAATGAACTGATGATTGTGAGAGAAGTTTCCAAGAATTGAAAAAGAGGTTAGTTACTGCACTAGTACTAGCTATACCAGAAGAATCTGAAGGGTTCGTGGTTTTCACGGATGCACCAAAGCAGGGTTTAGGTTGTGTTCTGATGTAAAATGGAAAGGTGATTACATACGCATCACGTCAGTTGAAAACATATGAGAATAACTACCCAACACATGATTTGGAATTGGCCGCCATGGTGCATGCATTGAAAATTTGGAGACACTATTTATATGGTGGAAAGAGTGTGATTTACTCAGATCATAAAAGCTTAAAATATCTGTTTGAGCAGAAAGAGCTCAACATGAGGCAAAGAAGATGGGTTAGAGCTGGTCAAAGATTATGACTGTTCCATCCAATACCATCCGGGAAAGGCAAACGTTGTTGCTGACGCCCTAAGCAGGTAGAATCGAGTAAAATTGAGTTACCTGATAACTCAACAAGAACAAATCACCAGAGACTTTGCCAAACTTAGCATTGAAATTGTAGCTCCACCAGATAGCATAAATGCGCATATTACAATGATGATAATGAAGCCCAACTTGTGAGGCCGAATCGTTGAAGCTTAACAAAATGATGTCTATCTTGAGAAGATAAAAAGAAGAATAGGTCAAGGAGCCCTAGGAGAATTCATGGTTGCAGAAGATAATGCATTGATGTACGGGAATAGAATTTGTTTGCCACGAAATGAAGAATTGATAAGAGAAGTTTTAGATGAAGCTCATTGCACGTCTTACACTGCTCATTCAGGAAGTACTAAAATGTATAGAGATTTGAGAATGACCTTCTGGTGGCAAAACATGAAGAGTGATATTGCAGCATATGTGGAGAGATGCATGACTTGTCAACAAGTCAAGGCACAACATCAAAAGCCATCTGGACTACTCAAACCATTAGAAATTCCTGAGTGGAAGTGGGAGCATTGTTGGTCCCGGGCGAGTCGATATCAGTTTAGAGGGGGGGTGAATAAACTGATTTAAAACTTTTTACTTCAAATGCGGAATAACAGGGCCCTTTGACTCGCTTAGAGAAACTTATCTATGCACAAACTGGTTGATCAGTTATGACTGCTTGGTGCAGATTGTGTGAACTTGTGTACAGTTTAAATATATGCAATAATCAAAACAGTACAACACAGAAGTGATTTATAGAGGTTCGAAGTCTCAAACTTCTATGTCCTCTCTTCCTTCCGCAGAAGGGCAACTTCACTATATAACTTGAGTTTCTTTACAAATTACACAATGAAGGACAGTTGGCTGAACCTGGTAACTGCTCGTTACCTCAGCGGATCGACGACTCACACTTGAAGTCCCTAACTGCTCGCTAGGAAGGTAGGTGCTATTGTCGTCTTTACAAGGTTTTAGATCTCTTTCGATCTTCAAGAGGTTAGTCTTGAACATGGGGTATTAACTGATGTGTTCCTTCAATTGAGCTGGGTAGTTGATCGTTGAATTGCTGAAACTGAGAAGCCTGCCCTAGCTGGATTATCAATAGCTGGCTGAATATCTTGGCTCTGTGAACTCTTCTTCTTAGTTGGACTCTCGCAGTTTTTATCAAATGCTGAACTTGAGCTTAAGTGGGAGGGAGAAAGAATAGCTCTTGCTTGAATATTTCAAGAATGTATATGCGAAAGTTGTAGAGGCGAAGAGTGTTTAAAACTCTGATTCACTCGTCTTTTATAGAGGAGTGATTTTATGACCGTTGAGTTCCATTGATCGGTGGCTCTGTTGGCTCATCAATGGCAGGTGGTCTTTATTGATCGCTGGAGCTTTTAGTTGAAATAGTCGTTACTTTGCCAATCGATCTTCATTGGATATTTAATTCCAGGATCTTCGTTGAAGCATTTATTCCAAGATTCGCCAGTTTGAGCAATAACTCCAGGGTTCTTTGGCTTCAGTTTTGAGTTCTAGTTAGCAGTACTGAACTTATCTGTTCAGTTCGGCCATTGCTCCAGTTGGTAGTATTGAGTTTATCAGCTCAGATTGGCATTGCTCCAGTTGGCAGTTTTGAGCTTGTCGGCTCAGTTTGGCCGTTGCTCCAGTTGGCAGTTTTGAGCTTTGTCTGCTTAGATTGGCCGTTACTCCAGTTGGCAGTTTTGAGCTTGTCAACTCAGGTTAGCCATTGCTTCAGTTGGCAGTTTTGAGCTTGTCAGCTCAGTTTGGCCATTGCTCCAGTTGGCAGTTTTGAGCTTTGTCTCTCCAGTTCGACTGATCTCAAGTTCTTGGCTAGCTTGTCAGCTTGACTAATTTCTCTTGAGCTTTCTTGTCAATTTGACTAATCAGAAGCTGGCTGACTTCAGTTCTGGCCTTTACCTGATCTGTCTTGTTTACTTCTGTTTGGCCATCAGTTGGATACTTCTAGTCTTTAGTTTAAACTGATCTCTTATCAGTTCCTTCATTCTTAGTCGACTCTTTTCTCCCTCAGCTCAGCTGACTTAGTTGTCAGTTTGTTTCGACTGATTCAACTTTTTGACTCCTCAGTTGAGTTGACTTCTGACTCGATGACGTATCCTTCAGCTTGCAGACCATACTCCAGATTGGTTGACTTTGGCTTTACTTGAGTTCCTTTTTTATGCTCTGGATTGATCAGCTTAGATCTACAACTTAAATTTTAGTCAGTTTTTCATAAATAATTTTGACATCTCATCAAAACCTAATCTAGAGGTTCCTTGATAGTTTTTCCTAACAATTTCCCCTTTTTTGATGATGTCAAAACTTTGTCGATGATGATGGAAAAACTGCAAATGTACATTTGATATACATACTGTAGTTTGCTTAAGCAGATTCTTGAAATCAGAGCAAATTTGATTCATGATATTCATTCAAGTATCAAAGAATTCAAGGTATGCATGAATTTCAAGTATTAGAGCATTTAGACTTCAAGTTTCAGAGCATTCTTTCATTTTGGGCATGCTTTTATTCAAGTATCAGAGCATTCAAACTCGGCATGCTTTCATTCAAGTATCAGAGCATTAAAACTTCAAGTATCAGAGCATTATAAACATAATCAAGACTTGATTTGAGACATGATATTTGAAGGATTGTGAAGAATTGCAATATGTATTATATATTCACGTAAAGCATATTGTATCCAGGCTTTCAATTTTCAGTAGTAGTTAAAACTACTAATTTACTTCCTGAAACTGCTCCTTTTCTTTTTGCTCGATTCTCCTCTTTCTTGGACTCCTTGTGTTCTCCATGCTTCCCCTTGAAGCTGATCTTCCCCCTCATGATGAATTTCTCTTTGAATCTGATCCCAAAGAGTTAAGCATCCATCATCATATTGTCCATCTTCCCCATTTTTGGCATCATCCAAAAGCTGGGATGGATTGCATGATGGTATTGACAAGTTTGGCAAGAAGGTGAAGGTAGTTGCCAAATTGTCATCATAGACTGGGAGAACTGAAGGAATTGGCATGGGCGAGGAGAGCCATGCATAGGCGTCTCCAGTTGTCATGAACTGACCTTGATCAGAGGTGAGAGAGACTTCTTGCTCTCTGAAGTTCATCGAGGCCAAGTTGGTGAAGATCTCATCGGTTGAAGCGATGGGTAGATCTCCAAGAAATGGTGTGCATAAGGAGTTGGCCGGTTCGTTGTCAAGAAGAGGAGCATCGGCTAGTATGCTAAGCTGGATTCGTTTAATCATCGAATCCATTTTCTCCGAGAGCGTTGGTGGCGAGGAGAGTGGATGATTCATCCAATTTCTACTCCATGTTCCTTCGTTGATCCAGAAGGTGGATCCACGGGTGTAGATGAGGTGGAACATTGTTGTCTCATCCAGTTAGAATCGACATATGTGGTACTGGAGGTACCGTCTCAGTTGCTCGAATAGAGAGTGGCTGGTGCCCTCAATGAGACCGAAGCAGCTGCTGAGCTGATGGTCTAAAACTTCTTTAAACTCAACCTCAATGGAGTCACGATGGACTAAGGCTAGAGGTTGGGAGCTGGCTGATATTGTAGACTGATCACTCAGTCTTGAGAGAGGTTCGCTCTCAATCAACAACTGTCTTTCGTTAGATGAGCTGACGGGTGCTTCCAAAGGTGCCTTTCCATGACCTGAGTCAGAAGGTCTTTGTTGACGTGATCGCTTTGGGATCTAATGACAGTAGATAGTTGGGAGCATGTCCCTTCTTCCGATTTGCTCGCCAGTTGAGATGACCTCATCAAGCTGGCTTAGAATGATGTGGCTTATGCGACCCATAAACACGACCTTCTCTCGAAATGAGCCAGTTGATGGATCATATTCCGCTCGCTCTACATTTGCTCGCAGTTGAGCAAGAATGAAAGATGCCCAGTCGGCTTTACATCTGAAATATAGAGCGGCCGTGAGATGGGCTTTGACCTCGGAGAACTGGACCGTCTCAAAGTTGCCATGAAGGATATGACCGGTGATATCCAAGAGTTGGATGATCTCACTGGGCTTGCTCTCCTTCAGCCTGTGTGAACAGTCATGGTGGTTCACGTGAGGATACTTCCAAATACCCCACAGTGCATATTTGCATGGCAGATTCAGTTCCATTACGTCAGGGCTGTCGCCGAGGAGGTGAAGGGTAGACATCATCGTATCTTTCGTCACCGTGATCACTTGATTCTGGACGGTGGAGATGATGTTGTTGCCGGAGATGGTTGCGTTGTAGTAGAACTCTGCAACTTGAGTAGGTATGTTCATGACTGGCATTAGAGTTAAGAACGGCAACAACCCGATTGCCTCCAATGGCCGATAAATTCTTTAAAAGCTGTCGGCGCCTAGACGTGCATTAAGAAGCTCTAGATTTAGAGTCTTATCCTTTTTCATCTTGTGTTCTAACGATTTGACATCTACCATCTGAAATGGGGGCTTCATATCTGCAAAGAGATGATGTTTTTGTTTAGATATGCAAGTGTGTTGAGAGAAGAGAGAGGGCTTGCAGGTGATCAAAGCAAGAGTGAGAAAGAGTTTGCAGATGATCGGAGCCTTCATCTCCTTGCACATATTTATTCAGCTTTGCATGCAGGAATCGAGGACACTCGATTGCTTCTCTTAGCTGATCAGCCATCCGATTTGATGGATGATTAGCTGAATTAATGATGCATGTATTCCAGCCGTTCGATCGTGAGGTAACTTTATGATCTTGTGGCTGAGAAGAAGCAATTTGAAAATGGGGTAGTTGCCATAAATAGCAAAATATTTTCTGCAGATCTTGCTATTTATATATCATTAGAAAATTATATTTCCTTTTCGTCTTTGAAGAGTTGATTTAATATCAATGCAAAGATATTAATGGAAACTTGTGAGATAGAATCCTATTTTCAAATTGGAGCCGTTGAATATAATATAAGAAATTTCATAATCTCAACGGTAACAATTTAATTATGATAAACTTTGAAAAAAATTAAAAAACTTATTCGGATTCAGTTGGGATACAGTCCAACTGATTGAATGCGCAGCGGTTGGATGATCAATTGAGTCTTGGTTTTCAGTTGTCGCTGATGAGCTGGCTGAAGCTGAAGCTGCAACTGAACTGAATTGATCAATTGACTTGATCAGTTGCTTGGCCTTTAGTAGTCAGTTTCCGCTTCTTGAAGGGCCTAGCTGGACTGGCTGCACTGCTTCCTTTGGAGGTAGTTTTATTCTTTGGTAGTTCAGGCCTTGCTGTCCTCCTGGCTTGGTGGAGGTGAAGCTGGATGGCAACTAACGAGTTTTTCATCCTTTGACTAAGGGAGTGTAAAGTTCCCTTTGGTGATGATCGAAACTGATCAATTTTCATAGGCAATTGCACGCCTTTTGAGCTGGATGTGAGTACAGGAGTGACATAGCTCTTGGATAGGAGACTTGGTGATGTAGCAGTATCTTCATCATCACTGTCTCTTTCGTTATCATACATTAGATTCTTCTGAGTAGCAACAGCTTCAGTATGTGATAGATGTGGTTCTATCCTTTCGGTGGCAGTTAGAGTTTGTCGTGATGGCTCAGCTGACTGACTTGATAAATTATCAAAGTTCAGTTTTCGACAAAACGAGCCAGTTTGGCAGTTGACTGATTGATTTGCAATCCCAACTCCTTGAGGCATGATGCTGGTCTTGAATTCTGCTAATAAGGCGGTTGCTGGAATCTTGTTGACAAGCCGGTGATTCATGATGTGCTGGACTTGCACAATAGTTGGAGGAAATGGATTTGACGATCCTATCCATTTAATGCTCCAAGTTTCTTCACGTTGCCAGTAGCTCATGCCATGAAAGACAGTTAGCAAAAAGTGAGACTGGATAGACATAGAATGTCTCCAGTTACACCAGTAGAAATACCGGTGGAGTTGTTTGAACAGCTCTTGGTCACGTTGTGCAAGAAAAGCAAAGTGAGTGAGAAGGAGATTGGTCACTTCCTTTTGTGCACCTTTGACTGCATATTCACTACTGTAGAAAGTACGAATATTTTCTTCAGTCAGCTGGAGAGGAGGGCAAGTGCTTCTGAAGTAGTCCGCTCCATAGTTTGGATGAGGGATTTCAATCAATGGAATAAGCTCATCTGGATCAGAGCAAACCTGGAAATCAACTGGTGATCTGTTCTTTGATTTTGGAGAATGAATGGCGTTGGCAGTTGAGTTGCTCGAAGAGTGGTTGCTTGTCTTGGCCTTGACTTTTCTCTTTTTCCTTAGTGACTGAAGATGGGCAGTTCCTTTCTTGGGAATCCAGTCAGAGATGAGAACTGGTAGTGTTTCATCACTTGGAAGTTTCATCAGGTCTTCAAGAATTTTGCTCATTCTTAGAACAAGTCCTACCTTGGACTCAAATTTGCCAGATTTCTTTGAGTTAGAGGCCTTGATGACTTGATGCTTGAATTGTTGAAAGACAAATTTGCCCAGTTTGTTTGTCTCCCTTCAGCAAGGTGAATCATAACCTTGTATCTCTCTTGGGTGAGTTGACTCAGGCTTCCAATGGCCCCGACCAACATTTTGTTCGTTATGTCAAGTAGAACACCATACTCGGGCTTCAGATCAATTTTAGCTGTTGTAAAACTAAATTGCTTGTCGCAGGTTGAAGCTTTCCATTCTCTCCAGTATGACTCTGCAGATTCCTTTAGTTCTTGAACGAATGAACCTTCCTGTGGGAGTTGGAACACTTCTGCAATTGTTCTTTCAGTGATTTAAAGTGGCCGTCCTTGAATCACTGATGATACTGTCTTTCCATCTGCAGATAATTTTGCTTGAAGTAAAAATTTACTCACCAAATTTTGTCTAAAGAACTTTGGTGGTGTTTCCAGGTAGTAAAGAATTTCTGTCTTGTGAAGATTTTACAGAAGGATTGGGTTGTTTGATTCATCTAGAATCAATTGGAATTTCTTCCTATCAAGGAATTTATCTCTCATAAGTTGTTCTTTGAAGGAATTTGAAGATCTGGATAATTCGGCCATCTTTGGGGTTGGCTGAGATTTTGGGAATTTCAAGATCTTTGAGAGAGAGTTTTTGATATTTTAGGTGAAGGAGGAGGCTTTTGAGAGGCTTGAAAGAGGAGGCTGTTTATGAGTGTTTGGACAGACTCATAGATCTGATGGTTGGAATGGTACTAGCATCTGGCCTCTTTTGGTCGTTGGCATTTAATGACTTTGACACATGTCATTATCTTGCAAAAAATAAATGTGAAGTTCGACATTTATTTGAAATCAAAAAGATAATCTTTTTATATATTTATCAAAAAATAATTACAAACTGAATAACAAGAAGTAAACTTAGGGCTTTCTAATCAGTTTTAACTTGATCAGCCACTTAGTCCTTCTTGTGATCAGTTTTCCTCCTTTTGGCAAGCGGTTTAGTGATGTCCTTTTCTTCATCCTCATCACTGCTTAATGACTCAGTTTCAGCTAACTTGAGTCTTGGATGGACTTGCAAATGCTTGATCTGCTCAGTGTGCAGTTTAACCTGTTGCTGCAGGGTGTGAATCAATTCTTCATAATAAGGAGGGAGCTGGACTGTGGAACTGCTTGGTTGAGCACTGAACTGAACTGCTCTTGAGTCAGCTTCCTCTCCTTCTTCAGTTCCAATTAGTTCCTCGCAAGGAACTGTGTGGGATATTTCGTCTGTCTCCATAATGATGGTCTCATCATAACTTGATTCTGATGAGATCTCTGGTGCAGCAGTTTGAGCAGCAGCTTGAAGAGCTCTTTGAATTGGATCAATGTACACAATTATTGCTAGTGTACCTTGATAGGCAGGTTGTTCATCTACTTGAGCAATCTGTCCAGCTGGCTGGTCAAACTCAGCTGGCTCTGGAGTTGATTCTTGGGTAGGAGCAGTTTGAAGTTCAGTTGGCTCCTCAGGCAGTCGAGTCTTTTCAGTCAACTTCTGTGGCTCGTCATCACTTGGAAGATCTGGTAGAATAGGAGATTTGAGCATTTCTTCAAACTCTAGATCGCTGGCTATTCGCTCGTCAACAGCTTACACCTCAGGGGAATCATCAAGGAGATCAATGATGATGTCATCAGTTTGAGGGGATTCTTCGAATGTTAACTGCCTAGCCACAGATTCTTTGTTAAACAGTTCCTGCACCTTTTGATGCTGTTGTTGTTTGAGGTTAAGCAGTTCCTTGAGCAACCAGTGCTGTTGAACTTGAGGATTTCTCCAGTGTTGTTGTTCAGCTTGAGTTTGCAGAGGTGGCACTCTGATGTTGGCCCAGTTGAGTAAATCATTCATCACTTCCAACAAAGTTTGTTGTTCTGGATGGGGGTGGTTCCTCCGAATGGCAAGCATTCTCTTCAAGGTAATGATTGGATTTTACTCAGGAGTCTCCTGTCCAGCCCATTGCATGCTCCACCTTTCTTCCCTTCTCCAGAAGCTCATCCCATGAAAAGCAGTTAGGAGGAAATGGGCTTCAGAGTTGAAGCAGTGTCTCCAAAGGTACCAGTAAACGTACCTTGATAGAGCTGCATACAGAGCAGCTATGCCAATCACATCTTCAATAAAATTTTAGACTATAAACTTCTGCACTTGTTCATCAGCCCAGCACTTGACGATTTCAGCTCTTAATAGAGCTCTTATATTCTCTTCAGTCTCTCCCATCGGGGGGAACGCAGTTCTGAAGAAGTCAGCTCCTGTATCCCGTGGTGGAATTCCCCTGAGAGGCACAATATCATCTCCTTTAACTGGTGCAACATCGAACACCTTGATATTGTGAGGAGGCAGTTGTGGAGGGGTGGAGGTCCTGATTTCTTCTTCTTCTTCTTCTTCTTCTTCTTCTTCTTCTTCTTCTTCTTCTTCCCTTTTGGTTGGATTGTTGCGGGCTTCTTCTTTGATCTGACAGTTCTTTCCTTGGCCTGAACTAGCCTAGTAAAGATCTCCTCTTCGGGTGAATCAATAGTTGATCTACATCAAACTTGTCGCAGAGGCTTAGCTTTGATTGTGGTTCCAATCATTTGACTTATTGGAACATTGTCGTCCGAGTCGGAGTCCTCTTGAGGTATTTCAGTAGCAATCTCCTTGCCTTTTCTTTTTGCAGGCTCCTCTGCTCTCTTTGAGAAGGCAACAGTTGGCTGACTGCTTTTGATGTTTATGGGTTTTGCAGCTGGTTGCCTTCTGCTAGTTGTTAGTATAAAATCCAGCTTATCGATCATCAACGTGTCAGTTTCTTCTGACATGGAGTTAAGAATGCTCTCCAATATGCTACTTATCCTGCAGGGGTAGCACATTCTTCTGATAGAACTCAGTTATTATCCAGTGTTTTTCAACAATGTCGACATACTTCTTTATTTGCTTAAAGAAGTACTGAGCCCAGTTTACGTTGATGCTTCTGATGATTGCTGCACAGACTTTATACTTGTGCTCCGACATCTCTGAATGGCTCCTAGTCATCCCAGTAATCATTCTAGCTGCAACTGATGCTAGGACTCTATATTCTTCTTGAAAGCAGGACATGAGTGCACTGCTTTTATACGAATCTGCGTATTCCGCTTGCTTCCAGTGACAATAGGCTTCCTCTTGATCAAATTCTACATCTTGTAATCGTGTTCCAATAGTGGGGAGTTTAAATAATCTTCCGAGCAGTTCTGGAGTTATTACCAGTTCAACTCCACGAACTTCAGTGACTATTCTGTCGTCGTATCCTTTTGAGTTCAAGTAGAACTCAACTACGGCTTCAGGGTAGATCTTTGATGGATAATTTTCCGTGAAACTCTTCAATCCATTTTGCTCTTTCTTTGTGATCAGTGAGTTGCACAGAGAAGAATCTGAGCACCTTTCTTTGAGAAGATTCACCAGTTCTCTTAAAGTCGAACTTTCGTCGAATAGTTGGTGTGCGTCTATCAGCCATTGAGTTTTTGAGATGAATGGTTCAGAATGAACAATTTGGTTTTGACTGAATTTTAGAACTGAGTTTTTACTTTCGTAAATTTTGCAGAACAGTTTCAAGAGATGAAGAAAGAGAAAGGCTTTAATTCTTTACTGAACTTTGGATCGGTAAAAGTAAAAATGAGAATTCAGCCATCCCTTTTATAGGAGATGGTGGAGTTCATCCAACCATTATGTCGCTTCGTATGCCCATGTTCAACGGTCGAATTAATTCAATCGACCCGTCGATTGGCCTTTCATTTCTATCCGTTGGGGATAAATGAGGGAAGAGAGAGAAAGTTCAACGGTAACATTTGAGTGGCACGTGTTTTTACCGTTTCTACTGTTGAAATTTTGAACTTATCTTTTCTCTCTCTAGCAGTTTCTCCTTGGCTTGAAACTGATTACGTCATCAGTTGGCTTCGACTGTAACTGATGATCTTTTCTGTTGATCAGCTTTAACTGAGATGTCTTCTCATCAGTTCCTGACTGGTCTTGACTGCTTGGACCTTCATTCAGCTGTTTTTCAGTTCAGCTGTTTTCCTTCAGCTGGTTCTTGAACTGATATCTCCTTTTGAGTTGATTCCAGCTCCTCTGATTTCTTCATCAGTTTGATCAATTTGCACATGGTATGTTCTACATAACTGTCTGGATCATCAATTTGAGCAAATGAACTGATGATTTAGTTGAGTTGATGGGGTAAACTGATCAGCTCCAGTTTACTTTCTCTCCACAGCTTCTTGCTTCATTTCAAACTGATAGCTTATGTGTCCAACTGATCAGTTTAACGACCCTTTTAGTTATGAACTGCTCTTGAGAAGTTTGAAGCCTTTTGGTTCAGTTCTTCTCATCAGCTGGAATGGATTCTTGGCCTTTTTCTTCCAGTTGATCATCTTCATCCTGTGATGCTAGCTCAAGTAATCCCAATTGTATGCATAGCTCCATAAACCTTGCTTCAGGCAATGGTTTGGTGAAGATGTCAGCTATCTGCTTCTCAGTGTTGACATATTTGATGCATATGTCTTTCTTCTCGATGTGATCTCTGATGAAGTGATGTCTTATGTCAATGTGCTTGGTTCTTGAATGTAGAACTGGATTTTGAGATATTGCAATTGCACTATTGTTATCACAGTAGATAGGTACTTCTTCAATTTCGACTTTGTAGTCCTTCAACTGTTGCTTCATCCAGAGTATCTGAGCACAGCAGCTTCCAGCAGCTACATATTCTGCTTCAGTTGTTGACGTGGCAACTGAGTGCTGCTTCTTACTAAACCAGGATATTAGTTTGCTTCCCAGAAACTGACATGTTCCACTGGTGCTTTTTCTGTCGATCTTGCATCCACCAAAGGCTGAGTCTGAATAACCAGTTAGACTCAAACTATCATCTCTGGGATACCATAGTCCAAGATTTATGGTTTCTTTGAGATATTTGATAATCCTTTTTGCTGCTTCAAGATGACTTTTCTTTGGGTTAGATTGAAACCGTGCGCATACACCGACGAATAAGAGATGTCTGGCCGGCTAGCTGTTAAGTAAAGTAGCTATCCAATGATTCCCCTATAATATGTTTGGCTAACTGATTCTCCTTCTTCATCAAGAGTTAGCTGAACTGATGTATTCATAGGAATCTTGAGAGTTTTTCCTTTACTTACGCCAAACTTCTTGACTAGCTCTTTAGTGTACTTGGCCTGGCTGATAAAGATCCCATCTTTCAGCTGCTTCACTTGGAGTCCTAGGAAGAATGTCATTTCTCCCATCATGCTCATCTCAAATTTACTTTGCATCAGTTGAGCGAATCGTGTGCATAGATCTTTGCTTTTTGATCCAAAAATTATGTCATCCACATAAATTTGAACCATTAAGATCTCAGTTGATCATTCTATTCGGAATAGATTTCGATCAATGACTCCCTTTTGAAACCCATTTTTCAGCAAAAATGTTGTGAGAGTTTCATACCATGCTCTAGGAGCTTGTTTTAATCCGTAGAGGGCCTTCTTCAGTTTGAAGACTTGATCACCAATTTCAAAGCCTGGCGGTTGCTCGACATACACGTCCTCTTTGAGCATTCCTTGAAGAAAAGCACTTTTGACATCCATTTGGTAGACTGTAAAATTGAAGTGAGCTGCATAGGCTAGGAACAGTCTGATGGCTTCCAATCTTACAACTCGTGCAAATGTCTCATCAAAGTCAATCCCTTCACTTTGTGAGTATCCTTAGGCTACCGGTCTAGCCTTGTTTAATGTGATCACTCCTTGTTTATCCAGTTTGTTGTGAAAAAACCCATTTTGTACCAATGACCTTCTGGGTTTTTGGTCTATCAACAAGAAACCATACGTCATTTCTTGTGAACTAATTCAGTTCTTCTTGCATGGCCATGATCCAGTCTGAATCTTCTAAGGCTTCTTTGATGTTTGCTGGTTCTGTTTGAGATATGAAGCATGTGAATAATGCATGCTCAGTTGAACTTCTGGTTTGGACTCGACTTCTTGGATTTCCAACTATCTTGTCAGTTGGGTGGCTTCAGAGCCATTTAGGTAAGATAGCTTCAGCTGGTTCTTCTGTAGTGACGTCATCAGTCGCCCTTTCATCAGTTGGTTTAGCATTTTCATCAGTTCTTCCCCCTGTTTCAATTGTGGGGTTTATGGTCTCAGCACGATTTGCGTCTTCATTGACCAAGTTGTTCTCAACTGGTTTAGTACCAGTTTCATTGCCTTCTTCTAGTGAAACTTCAAGCCGCTTTGGAACAATGTGATCCACATAGTCCTGCGAGTTCTCAGTTTCACTAGGTAGTACTTGAACTGATGTGTCGATTCTTTCTTTGTTTCTATACTCATTAGCAAATTCATCAAATACCACATGCCATGTTATTTCCACAACAAGAGTTCATTTATTGAACACTCTGTAAGCTTGTGCATGAGGAGAATTATACCCAAGAAATATTCCCTCATCAGCTTTAGCACTAAAGGCTTTCAATTGAGTCTTGCCATTATTGTGAATATAACATTTACAGCCAAATATTTTAAAATATGAAATAGAAGGCTTACGAACCTTATACAACTCATAAGGTGTTTTGTCATGTGCGGCTAAAATGGCACTTTGATTTTGAGTATGGCAAGCTGTGTTGACTGCTTCAGCCCAGTAACCTTTAGCTATGTTGGCATCAACTATCATTGCTCGAGCTGCTTCTTTGAGTGTCTGGTTACGCCGTTCGGCTACACCGTTTTGTTGTGAAGTTCTTGCAGCTGAGTGTTCATGAGTGATTCCAAGCTGATTGAGAAAGCTGGTTATTTGCTAATTTAAAAATTCAATTCTATTGTCGGAGCGAATCCTTTGAACTGATCTTTCTTTTTCAGGTTGTAGTCTTTTGATCAGCGCCGTCAGCTTGTCATAAGTTTCATCTTTGCTCCTCAAGAATTCCACCCATGTATATCTTGAGAAATCATCAACTACTACAAGAGTGAATCTTTTGCCTTTGGGGTTTGTGGTCTAACTGGACCAAACAAATCCATATGTAGCAGTTGGAGGCAGTCAGTTGTTCCTGGTGGATGACTCCTATTCTTGAAAGATGATTTCACCTGCTTCCCTTTTTGACATGGCCCACATACGCCTGTTTTCTTGTATATTTCCTTGGGAAGCCCCTCAACTAACTCTTTCTTAGCTAGGTAGCTGATTGTTTTAAAGTTGAGGTGGTTCAATCATCGATGCCATAGCTAGCTTGCTTCAATTGATCCTTTTGAAAGAAAGCAAGCTTCTGAGTAGCCGGTTGACCAGTCAACAATGTACATGTTGCCTCTTCTTATGCCAGTGAGAAGAATTACTCCAGTTGACTTGTCTCTTATGCAGCAGGAGTTCTTGGTGAAGTCAACTGAGTAGCCATTGTCGCACAGCTGACTGATGCTGAGTAGTTTGTGTTTTAGTCCATCCACGTGGGAGACTCCATTTACTACAACTTTTCCCTTGACCACGAACCCTTCTCCAATGATTCGACTTTTGGAGTTGTCTCCAAATGTGACAGGTGGACCTTTGACTTCTTTATAACCGTCGAGATCTTCTCTGTCTCCGGTCATGTGCTTGGAGCACCCGCTATCTAGATACCAAATATCTTTGGTTTTCTTCATAGATATGATGCTCTTGTCCTGCAAAAACAAGGATTAGCATTTAGGGACCCGTTTCATATCGGGTCCTTGTTGATACATCAAGCTTTTTGGAATCCAAACTTGCCAAACTTTTGGCTTTTTATCACTCAGAGAATCAACTGATTTGGATCGCTTGATCAGCTTTGACTTTCTTTCAACTCTTCTATTTTGAGTTGAATCAGTTGAATGATACCTGCGTTGAAAGTTAGTAGGATAAAACAATTCAACTAAAATGTTGTTATCCCGGGATCTTTGAGTTCTTCTATCAGGCCAATGCCTTGTGTGTTTCCAGTTTACTAGATTGAACCCTTTTGGGTCAGCTCTAGGTTCATTTCTGGAATCCAGGTACTCATTATAGTGATGATAGGGTTGAAATGAGTTTCTTTGATCTCTCCTATAAGTGTTTTGATTGAACTGCTTGACAGGGTAGGCTTGAGATCTAAACTGGTCCTTCTTTTTAAAATGGACTGATCTATCAGTTTGTCTTGGAGGCATTCTGTACTGAGCTAGTGGTCTTTGTTGAACTAGAGGCTTTGAACGAGTGGATTGATTTGATTGAACTGATGGTCTTGCCTGGAAGTTGGGCTTCAGTTGGCCTGGTGTTTTTGTTTGGTAGAACTAACCAAATTGTCTGGGCTGGGCTTGAGGGTTTTTCAATATTCCTTTGCCTTTGGTTGGCTCAGCTAGCTGATCATGAGATCTAGTAAATCCTTTTAGGATTCCTTTATCACTGGGTTGAGCAACTGCTTTTCCTTTCTCTAGGGCAGTGAACTTGCTATATCCTAGCCCTGAGCTGCTAGTTCCAGTTCTTTGATGATTTAATATCTCATCTAAAGTTTGAGATCCCTTTTTGAACTTCAGAGTTACTTTTTCTCTTTCATGGATCTCTTGTTTGAGTTTTTGATTTTCAGCTTCTAGATCAGCAGTTATCAATTTCAATTTTTCAAATTCCTCAAACTGAGACTCAAGATAATTCAATATTTCATGATTAATACTCAGTTTCCTAACTCTATTTCTCAGTTCATCATTTTCATCTTTCAGTTCAACATGCAAGCAGTATATTGAAGCTAATTGGTCTTCTAGCATCATAAGTTTAATATCAAGTTCATTACTAGAGACAGTTGCTTCATTGATATGATAGAAGGAGGTTTGAGAATCAGCTGTACTAACCTCTTCATCATTGTCAGCCATAAGGCAAAATAGCGCTTCATCATCTGAGCTGTAGCCATCAGAATCAATTCCAGATGGATAGTCTGAATCATCTAGCACGACATTCTCGTAATTTGCAACCATTGCTTTTCTTTTGAAGAAGTTTCTCTTCACTTTGGCCTTCTTGTCTTCATGGAGCTCTGGACATTTATATCTGTAATGTCCTTGTTTGTGGAAGTGAAAACACTCTCCTTGATTTCGGTTGCCACCCCTGAATGGTTCAGCTGACCGTTCAGCTGGTTGGTGAGTTCTCTCATCTTTTGGGATTTCATCAGTTTGAGGTGGAACTGATTGTTTATCCCGAACTCTCTTCAGCATCTCTAGCAACCTTGTAACTGATTGGATTTGATCATTGATGTCTTCAGTTAGATTCTCCTTCTTTTCAGTTGTTCTCTTTTTCGTTCGGATGAAGAACCGCCTTGATTTTCTCTGGCTGGTGAGCTCCTAGGTCAAAAGTTGTTTCTTCCCCGAGTGTCTCTAAACCGATTCCTTTCACCATAGAAAGCTGCATCTTGAGTTAATGATGTAGATGCCTTCTTCTTACGGTTCAGACTGTACTCATGAGCTTTGAGAGAGCCAAACAGTTCCCTTGGAGTGATGCTGTTGACATTTCTTGATTCTTTTGTAGCTATCACTTTCATGTCCCATTCTTCGGTGAGATTATCCAATATTTTGGAAATTATCTCAGAATTGGATAACTTCTCCCGAGGTTGGTCATCTCACTGATGATGCCTAGAAATCTGGTTTCAAGGCTTGAGATGGACTCTTCTGGCTGCATTTTGAAGGATTCATATTTGTCGACCGCCAGTTGGAGCTTGTTTCCTTTGATGGCTTCGGACTCTTTGCATAGATCTGCTAGAAGGTCCCATATCTCATTGGCAGTTGTGCAGTTCTTTCTGTCCTTCATTCTGTCTTCATCTAGAGTTTGAAATAATGCAGCTTGAGCAACGAACTCTAGATTCTTTAACTTCTTCTCTTCACTGTATAACTTGAGTTTCTTTACAAATTACACAATGAAGGACAGTTGGCTGAACCTGGTAACTGCTCGCTACCTCAGCGGGTCGACGACTCACACTTGAAGTCCTAACTGCTCGCTAGAAAAGTAGGTGCTATTGTCATCTTTACAAGGTTTTAGATCTCTTTCGATCTTCAAGAGGTTAGTCTTGAACAGGGGGTATCAACTGATGTGCTCCTTCAATTGAGTTGGGTAGTTGATCATTGAATTGCTGAAACTGAGAAGGCTGCCCTGGCTGGATTATCAACAGCTGGCTGAATATCTTTACTCTATGAATTCTTCTTCTCAGTTGGACTCTCGCAGTTTTTATCAAATGCTGAACTTGAGCTTAAGTGAGATGGAGAAAGAAAAGCTCTTGCTTGAATATTTCAAGAATGTATATGCGAAAGTTGTAGAGGCGAAGAGTGTTTAAAACTCTGATTCACTCGTCTTTTTATAGAGGAGTGATTTTATGACCGTTGAGTTCCATTGATCGGTGGTTCTGTTGGCTCATCAATGGCAGATGGTCTTTATTGATCGCTGGAGCTTTTGGTTGAAATAGTCGTTACTTTGCCAATGGATCTTCATTAGATATTTAATTCCAGAATCTTCATTGAAGAATTTATTCCAAGATTTGCCAGTTTGAGCAATAACTCCAGGGTTCTCTGGCTGCAGTTTTGAGTTCCAGTTAGCAGTACTGAACTTGTCTGTTTAGTTCGGCCATTGCTCCAGTTTGTAGTATTGAGCTTGTCAGCTCAGATTGGCCGTTGCTCCAATTGGCAGTTTTGAGCTTGTCAGCTCAGTTTGGCCGTTGCTCCAGTTAGCAGTTTTGAGCTTTATCTGCTCAGATTGGCCGTTACTCCAGTTGGCAGTTTTGAGCTTGTCAGCTCAGATTAGCCTTTGCTTCAGTTGGCAGTTTTGAGCTTGTCGCCCAGTTTGGTCACTGCTCCAGTTGGCAGTTTTGAGCTTTGTCTCTCCAATTTGACTGATCTAAAGTTCTCAGCTAGCTTGTCAGCTTGAATGATTTCTCTTGAGCTTTCTTGTCAGTTTGAATAATAATAAGCTAGCTCACTTCAGTTCTGGCCTTTAGCTGATCTGTCTTGTTTACTTCAGTTTGGCCATCAGTTGGATACTTCAGTTTGGCCATCAGTTGGATACTTCCAGTCATGATTAAGGAAAAACATAGTCAAGCCTTAGAAGTTAGTATACCTTCAGGGAAGATCTTAATTGCTGATCAAATATGCAAAAACATAGATTTGAACCTTGGGTATAGATCACTAAGTGCAGATCTACATATATTAGACTTAAGAGAGTTTGATATTATCCTTGGAATGGATTGGCTAGAAGCTAACCATGCCACAATTAAGTGTCTTGAAAAGGAGCTAATCTTCCAAAGACCAGAAGAACCAGAATTCATTTTCCATGGATCAAATTTGGGAACTAGAGTAAGAGCTATTTCTTCAATGAAAGCAATGAAGATGCTTAGAAGAGAAGGATGTGGATTGTTCTTAGTGAGTTTGATAATGAACAAGTCAGAGAAGGTGACAATTGATGATGTACATATGGTGCGGGACTATAAAGACGTGTTTCCAGAGGACTTACCAGGTCTACCTTCAGGCAGACAGGTTGAGTTTACGATAGACTTACTTCCGGGAGCTGCTCCAGTATCAAGAGCGCTGTATCGCATGACACCAAAGGAGTTAGAGGAGCTAAAGGATCAACTATAAGAACTCTTAGATAAGGGTTATATTCAACCCAACATCTCACCATGGGGAGCACCCATTTTGTTCGTTAAGAAGAAAGATGGAACACTCCGAATGTGCATAGACTATCGAGAGTTGAATAAGTTAACTATCAAGAACAAGTATCCACTTCCCAGAATCGATGACTTATTCGACCAACTGAAGGGAACAGGTGTATTCTCTAAGATTGATTTAAGGTCTGGGTATCATCAGCTTAAAATTCATAAGGAAGATATACCCAAGACTGCATTTCGTACACGATATGGTCACTATGAGTTTATAGTGATGTCTTTTGTTCTAAGCAATGCACCTGCAGTCTTTATGGGTTTAATGAATCGAGTTTTCCACCCATATCTGAATAAATTTGTAATCTTCTTCATTGACAATATACTGATATATTCTAAGAATGAAAAACAACACGTTGAGCATTTAAAAATTGTGCTAGACACACTACGAAGGGAAAGACTTTATGCCAAATTCAGCAAATGTGAATTCTGGTTAAAGGAAGTGGTGTTTTTAGGATACATTGTCTCAGATCAGGACATTAAAGTAGACCCTGCCAAGGTGAATGCAGTTAGTGAATGGAAAACCCCGACAAGCATACATGAGATACATAGTTTCTTGGGTCTAGCTGGGTACTATAGAAGATTCATTGAAGGATTCTCCAAGATAGTCAGCTCAATTTGGCCCTTGCTCCAGTTGGCAATTTTGAGCTTTGTCTGCTCAGATTGGCCGTTACTCCAATTGACAGTTTTGAGCTTGTCAGCTCAGATTAGCCATTGCTTCAGTTGGTAGTTTTGAGCTTGTCAGCTTAGTTTGGCCATTGCTCTAGTTGGCAGTTTTGAGCTTTGTCTCTCCAGTTTGACTGATCTCAAGTTCTTGGCTAGCTTGTCAGCTTGACTAATTTCTCTTGAGCTTTCTTGTCAGTTTGACTAATCATAAGCTGGCTGACTTCAGTTCTGGCCTTTAGCTGATCTGTCTTATTTACTTCAGTTTGGCCATCAGTTGGATACTTCCAGTCTTTAGTTTAAACTGATCTCTTATCAGTTCCTTCAGTCTTAGTCGACTCTTTTCTCCCTCAGCTCAGCTGACTTAGTTGTCAGTTTGTTTCGACTGATTCAACTTTTTGACTCCTCAGTTGAGTTGACTTCTGACTGGATGACGTATCCTTCAGCTTGCAGACCATACTCTAGATTGGTTGACTTTGGCTTTACTTGAGTTCCTTTTTGATGCTCTGTATTGATCAGCTTAGATCTACAACTTGAATTTTAGTCAGTTTTTCATAAATAATTTTGACATCTCATCAAAACCTAATCTAGAGGTTCCTTGATAGTTTTTCCTAACAAGCATATTACTATGGATTTTGTGGTTGGTCTACCAAAGTCATTACATGGAAATCATGCCATATGGGTTATCGTTGACCGTTTGACCAAGTCAGCACACTTCTTACGTAAGAAAAATTGTAAGACTTAATGGTGTACCTGTGTTAGTGACATCAGATCGTGATACGCAATTCACGTCTAAATTTTGGCAAAGCTTACAAAATGCAATGGGCACAAAATTGAATTTCAGCACAACTTTTCACCCACAGACTGACGGACAGTCTGAAAGAACAATACAGACCCTAGAGGATATGCTCAGGGCTGTGGTCATGGATCAAGATGGAAGTTGGGAGGAATATTTATCTTTAGTTGAATTTACTTACAACAACAGTTTTCAAACGACCATTGGAATGGCGCCTTATGAGGCTTTATATGGTCAAAGGTGCAGATCACCACTTTACTGGGATGAAGTTGGTAAAAGAAAAACTTTGGGCCCGGAAATTATACAGAAAACTGTGGATGTTATTGATAAAGTCAGACAAAGAATGAAGGAGGCCCAAGATCGACATAAAATGTATGGAGATAAAAGAAGAAAAGATTTACAATTTCAAGTAGGAGATAAGGTGTTCCTGAAAATATCTCCTACAAGAGGCGTTGTGCGATTCGGAAAGAAAAGAAAGTTGTGGCCTAGATATATTGAACCGTACGAAATTCTCGAACGAATCGGAGAAGTTGCCTACAAGTTGGCATTACCGCCAAAGTTAGGAGAAATTTATGACGTGTTTCATGTTGCAATGCTTCGAAAATATATTTTCGATCCAAGTCACGTCGTAAACCAGGAAGAAATAGAAGTAAATCCAGATTTGACATACGACGAGTTTCCTATAGCTATTCTTGACAGGAAAGTCCAAAAAAAAACTGTGAAATAAAGAGCTAATACTTGTAAAAGTTCAATGGAGCAGACACGGTCAAGGGGAAGCTACATGGGAACTTGAAGATCAGATTTTGGCAAAGTATCCAACCCTCGCCATAGCAGGTATATTTTAAGTCGGGGACGAAATTTTTTTAAGGAGGGGATAATCTAACACCCTGAAAAATATAGTATTTAAATTTATTTTATGGCTAGAAATTTTAAGAAATTAGAATCCAGATTATTTTGAGTTAGTTAAATTATGATCTTAGAGGTACTATAAGATGAAGAAAAGTCTCGACCTTAGTTGAATTTTCTAATCAATATTAGAGTTCATATTAAAAAAAAGTAGACGTTATTGGGATCGTTTTGATATCAAGATCATCTAAATCGGACTTCATTTGAGTTTCCAATGAAATTTAATTCATGTGACAATTTGAGCCAAATTTATTCTACCATGACCACTATTATAAATTCAAACCCAAGTAATCAATTCACTTGCAGCCCAATTTAAGCTCATATTCGGCCTATTAAATCAAGCCCATTCTATTTATCAAATTTTGATATATGGTTATTTATTTGTAGGACTAGTAATTTGGATAAATATTCCAAACTCTTACCAATCAATTGTTTCAATTTGGAAATAATTTTGTAGAGATTAGTGTACTAAGGTACACGTGTGAATGTGTGTGTAAATGTGAGGTTACTTAAGTAAGAAGAAAAGGAATAATAATAGATAAAATAAAATAATATAATAATACTAATGAAAAAAATAAAATAAAAATTTTAAACCAATATAAAGTGAGCAATTGACCATTGAATTGGGAGGATTAGCGTACATGATACTATTAGTACACGTGTGTGTTGAGTTTGTATGTATATATATATATATATATATATATATATACTAGAGTTCAAATGAGAACCAATATCCTGTGTAGGAAATAGGAACCAATCAAGACCATCGGATTAGTTTTTTTGGACGCTCTAGATTCATCTCAAAAAATGGGGTCAAATTTGCAATTATGTTGTAATTGAATTAAAATAAGGGTACAGTAGTAATTCAATATCACATTCCATATCAAATCGCATATTTTATGGAACGAATATATCTTCAAGAAATTTATCAGTTATTTTCCTTTCTTATTCTCTTATCTTCCATCGGTTCTTTCAAGAAGAAAAGAAATCATATGGCAGACTATTTTCCATCGGTTCTTCAAGAAGAAGAAAAAATAGATCGGAGACACCAGATTTGTAAACTGTAATTATTGTTTAAATTTTTGTTCATATATTTCGACTTACCAATCGCATATTTTTTTTATGGAAGATCCAGGTATTCTTTAAGAATCAAGTGGTTTTTTTTTTTGTTGAGTTTTTTTATTTTTCTGTAATTAGTTGTGATTTGTGATTTTGTAACTGCATTCATGATCAAGATTCATTTTTCTAAAGTTCTCTCTAATTTTTTTTCTTTGTCTCAACCAGTTTCATTTTTATTCAAGCAGATTCATCTTCTCCTTTTCCATATTTAAAATTTATTTATTGGTACTACAAGAATTATTTTTCATGGAAAATTCAGATATATGTTTATTAAAAATTTATTAGTAAGTGGTTTGTTTATTTATGTAATAAACTATGTGTTTAGTTTGTTGAAGTCAGTATTCTTTTGTTCATGTTTGATTGCATTCGAGTGAGTTAATAATAAGTCAGTTTAAATTTTTTGATCTGATACAAAATTGATGTGTTTTTTCAGTGTTGCAGATGAGTTACTAGCAATCCATATATATTGCATTAGCAAATGATTATATTGTTAGTAGCATAAGTGCAAGGTGTGTGTTAGCAATACTTTGCGTTTGTTCGATGTATGACGTGTTTCAAATTTTAAATGCTGTTAGCATATTTTATATACAATTTTAGCATAATTAGCTGTCAACGTTAGCAATATCATTGCTTCTGTTAGTGATTGCATTTTGTTAGTTATATTGTAGTTTTGTATTATACTTGATGTATTTTGTTAGTTATATCGCATGTTAGTAACATGCGTGCAAAGGTGTTTGTATTATATGTGATGTGTTTGATACATAATATATTTATATTTAATGTTAGCATGAAAACTTGTAAAATATTAGCAATACTTTGTGTTTGTTATTTCATAATGATAGTTGCGTATATATTTTCAGTTTTGCCGTGCTTAGCATATTTTATACAAAATATTAGCATAATTAGGTGCGCATGTTAGCAATATTGTTGCTTCTGTTAGCGGCTACATTTTAATAATTTATCAATGCGATTTCATGAAATCATATAATTGCAATAATCATGGTCATGATTCCAACCTAGTGTGGTTGGCTATGATTTGTTAGCATATATCATATATAATAATAGCATAATTATGTATTCGTATTATATATATTTAGTTGATTTATGTTATTGGCGAAATATTTTTTATTCATGTTTTGTGTTTTATGTAAATTTCAGGTAAAAATGTTGAGTCATCGTCTGGTGGTGTTGGACAGTTTTTACTAAATTGTAATAGAGATCTAACCTTGTACCTAAATTTTGCTACAACTTTATGTCTTGATTAGCTATGTATAAATACTCAATGTCAAACCACCAGTAAACAAATTGTCTTTCTACTAGATTCGTTGTTAAATTTACAAAAAATCAATTACATGGTTTGTATTATATGTAAATGATAGGTTTGATTGTTGATGCTTCATCCGATGTTGTTGGACATTACATACCAGATTGCAAGGTAGATCTAAAGCCATTTTGTTAGTCAAAGTTTAAAACTCTTGAAGAGGGTATTGATTTTTATAGGATTTACGTTGTAGCTAGTGGTTTTAATATTTGACTTGGGACGACTAGAAAGTATGATCATGATGTTATTAATTAGAGATACATGTACTACAATCGTGAGGTACAATGAACATTTTGTCATTTTATATGTATTGCAATGAACATTTTGTCATTTTATATGTATTGCAATGATGTTCGTGAGTGCATTTAATTTATCATAAATTAATACAACATACTTCTATTGTAAATACATTTTCCCCCAATTATATAATGTAAAATAAAAATTACAAAAAATATTACTTAATATGGGTACAATATTTGGCATCAAAAAAGACAGGAGAAATAAATGCTGTTAACACAATATAATTTGCTAACAATGTGAATATTTGTTGCTAACCCAGATAGTTTCCACGGTTAAATTGATCAACGTTCATTGGAATCAATGAATGTTTTGTCATTTTATATATATTGCAATGATGTTTGTGAGTGCATTTAATTTATCATAAATTAATACAACATACTTCTATTGTAAATATATTTTCCCCCAATTATATAACGTAAAATAAAAATTACAAAAAATATTACTTAATATGTGGTACAATATTTGGCATAAAAAATACAGGAGAAGTAAATGATGTTAACTCAATATAATTTGCTAACAATGTGAATATTTGTTGCTAACCCATTATACATTCATATTCAAATTGTATCAATTATATAACAAACTATTAGCAAATACACATCCTTGTTCGAAACCTCCTTCACAAATCTTGATAGCCTGCCTTCGCAAAAGCATATTTTTCTTCCACTGTTTGATTGCGGGGATATCACATGACACCCTTCTGTACTCGATAACCACACGATCCATGTATAAAAGCTGCGCATAGTTTACCCACATTATGCAAAACATAAGTTAGCTTGCAAAAATTATGCATGATACATAATAGAAGAGTCATTCATAAAATTGATACAGTTTCCCACACTTTTTGGTAAATTTATTCAAACATATATTGAATGCTATCATGTGCAATAATATTTGCTACTATACAAACCAAATTTGCTAATAGTGCCCACAAATGAATTGTTATAATGCATGGGAAAAAACAACAACTGGGATTTGCTAACACTTTCATACAGATATGCTACAACAACAAATAAATTTGTTAATACAGTCCAAGTCACATGCCATTACACATCTAGCTTCAAATTTTATCAAATTTATAACAAAACAATCGTCAAGGATATTTCCTAATATAACAGTTACATTTGCTAATACAACCTCAAATCAATTGTAAAAATGCCAAAAAAAAATCTACCGTATAAATACCAGAAACTTTGCTAAATGTATTCAAATGCCAGATAATTTGCAAAATTAAATCAAAGCAATACCAAATGCTAACACATTTCATACAGATATGCTATTACAACAAATAATTATGCTAATATACATCAAATTCTATGCCATTATACATTCATATTCAAGTTGTATCAATTATATAACAAACTATTAGCATCCCACATAGAAAAACAAAAAAATAATGCACTGCTATCACATCTATCAATACTTTTTCCATTACTTGCTTCTCAAGCCGTGATCACCTTGATGGCTCCCACCTAAATAAACAAACATCCAACAAAAGGAAACATAAATTAACTAATTAACTAATATCCAAACCAACAAAATATGATAACCTGAAATAAACATTTTTTGCTAACATGCGGCTGAATATTTGCTAATAGCAAATCTTTTATTTGCTAACACAATCCAATAAATTTGCAAACATTACACATTTGGTTTCTAGAACAATAAATAAACAGGATTTCACCACCGACAAAAAATTCAAGGTAAGAAAAAACCACCTTCCACAAACCTATCAAGAGCCAAGCGGAAAAAAAAAACAAAGAATTGATACCATTAAACTATTTTTTGCCAGACACAAATATGAATCTGCTACTAATCGCGTGATTTAGAATTGCTAACATATTCATTTACATTTACTATAATTAACTATGTATTTGCAAACTGGTTCATAAATATCTAGTTACTACAAATTTGCAAATGAAATAAATAAGCATTCAATCCACAACTGAAATCAATGACAAATTACATTCATTTCAAATAAAATAATTTTTTTTATTGAATTTTCAACATAATATGGAGGTAATAACCTGGACAATTATATATACTCTATCCACCTTATATAAAATTATATATTTGCTATCATGCGCCTAAATATTTGCTAACAACGAATCATTATTTGCTAACATATCCATTTACATTTGTTATAACCAACTATGTATTTGCTAGACACAAATATGAATCTGCCACTAACCGCGTCATTCAGAAATGCTAACATATTCATTTACATTTGCTATAATCAACTATGTATTTGCTAACTGGTTCATAAATATCTAGCTAATAATATACACTAAATTGATATCAGATTCACATATTTGCCTATACAAACATACATAATCGCTAACAGTAACATACAAAATTAGAATGTCATTTTCAAAAAAAAATTATACCTGTTACATCTTTCTGTTGCTTGCTCCTCAAGTCGTGATCACCTTGAGGGCTCCCACCTAAATAAACAAACATCCAACAAAAGGGAACATAAATTAACAAATTAACTAATATCTAAACCAACAAAATATGATAAACTGAAATAAACATTTTTTGCTAACAAGCGGCTGAATATTTGCTAACAACAAATCTTTTATTTGCTAACGAAATCCAATAAATTTGCAAACATTATAACTTTGGTTTCTATAACAATAAATAAACAGGAGTTCACCACCAATAGAAAATTCAAGGTAAGAAAAAACACATTCCACAAACCTACCAAGAGCCAAACAGAAAAAAGACCAAAGAATTGATACCATTAAACTACCTTTTGCCAGACACAAATATGAATCTACTACTAATCGCGTCATTCAAAAATGCTACCATATTCATTTACATTTGCTATAATCAACTATGTATTTGCTAACTAGTTCCTAAATATCTAGTTACTACAAAGTTGCAATCGAAATAAACAAACATTTAATCCACAACTGAAACCAATGACAAATTCTATCCATCTCAATTAAAATATTCCATCCATTTCAAATAAAACCTTCCAGAAATCAACAAAGAGCAAACAAACGAAATCTGCTTACTTATTCAGATTTATTTCCTAATAACATTCACAAACTTGCTAATCAAGAGCATATTGTTTTACATATGTATTCAAAGAAACGATAAATGTTTTCAGTTTCAACATAATTTGCTATATAACAAATTAATTTGCTCATATTGACCAGATTAATAACTTTGTAAACAAGGAAATTTGCTACCATATTCCAATCTATTTGCTAAAAACATTCATAAATTTACTAATATCAAACACAAAAAAGAATGATATCGCATGCATCAATATTTCCTAATAAAACAAATCCACTTTATAACAACTGCTATCTGTTGCAGTAATATTTGCTAATATAACACATTAACTTGCTAATGTCCACCAGATTAATTAAAAAAAAAAAAAACCCAACCAACATTCATACTTTGTAAAAATCAGTAGAAAACCAGTTTAATCATTCACCGACAAACCCAAACAAAAATACAGTAAAAGCATAGAAGAACCAAAAGCAACAATTTGCATCATGTACTCTATAAAAACCAATAGAAAAAAAATCAACTAGAATCGAAACACATAAAAAACCAACTTTTAGCAATTAAACCAACTAAAACTGATAGAAACGAAAATATCTCGAACTAAAACCTGGGCTTCTTTTCGTTGAACGTCTGCCCGAGATCCTCGTTTACTGTCAAAAGTTCGATCTCTGCCACCGCGATTCTAATCTACAATTTCTTGCTTTGGAGAAAAATTACGCCTAACTACAGATTGCTAAAACTAACCCTAGATTTGTGGTTGCTAAAGAAAATCCACACCAAATCTATAAATTTCAACTTTTAGCAAATAAACCACATTTAAAGTTATATAAACAAAAACAAAGTAGAAGAAAAACCTGGGCTTCTCACGTTGCTGTCAGTGTCGCCGCCCGTCTCCGATCTCGTTCGTAGGTTGACGGGAAAATAATGTCGCCCCTAGGTTTCGTGAAAACCCTAGTTTTTTTGCCTCCCAAATGAAATTAATTCGAAATCTAGAGAAATCTCATAGATTTGGGCGGTTTCGATAAGTAGAATCGCTGAATTTGCGGAATATTTTTCCTACCCCTTTTACCCTCTTTCAACCAGCAATAATTAAGAATTGTAAAAAAATTGCTATTTAATCCCTAAAATATTAATTCAATCTGGACCGTCTATTTTGGATGGATCTATGGTTATACACTTTAACCTCCCCCTATATATATATATATGTACATATATAAGTTGGGGGTTTTCATTTATGTTAAATCAAAAGCAAAGAAAAAAAACGTCGGGAAAGAAAAAGAAAACCGAAGAAGAAAAATAGGAAGAAAAAAGAAAAGAAAAGAAAAGAAAGGTGAATTTTTACCCTCCGATGTTTCTTTAATCCAATGTTATTTGATCTATTTAATTTCGGATTTGGTTATAAATATTAAAAGAATCTAATTTTTAAATTCATATTTTTTTTAAATTTAATACTTGAAAATTAAATTAGGATATTTAGGAAACGTGATTTAGTCCTATAAGTAAAATATTGTATATTGCTCAAAATAAATTCTAAAAATTCACTTCTATGCGTTAAATCGAGCTTTTTAGTTGTTAAATTCAGTTTAATTCATCTTTATCCCTATTCAATTCTATCTGTGAAATTTGATAAATTCTCAATCAGGATCACTAACCTGATTCAATCCATCAAATGCGCATTATTCGCCCGTTTGACTCTATTTCAATTTCAAACGATCCCAAGACATAGGAAATCTCTAATTAAGTTATTTAGGACCAAGGCTATTACCTTAATGACCCATTTGAGGTTTCTAAGCTAGAATTTCAATTTTATAGGTCGAGACGGACGGGAAGCATAATAGCATTGCATAAAATTTTCACTGCATTTGAGATCGTCCAGGTGGATTTTTCTGTAACTCACAACTATGTTTTAAATTTGTCCATGAAAAGCATGTTAATTATTTTAATAGCATTGTTTACGCAATGATTGGATGTTTTGAGACTTCATGCACAGAGGAATTCTGACTTACAAGCATAAACGGTTTACTTTGTGACTAAATGTCTAGATAAGTAATCGTAAAGTATTCATGTGATCACATAGGGTCTCTCATCCAATGAAGAAGAGTAAACTATGTTATAAAGTATGTTTATGATTAATTTTAAAGCATGAAAGTATGACTTGGACGAATAATAATGCCCACTGAGTGTTTTCTGGCACTCAACCCAAATATTTTCAAATATTTTCAGGTTCTGGAGATTGAGCTGGTTGATGATGAGTTGTTGGAGTGGGTTTGATGGTTGACCCTTATGTGGTTTTTTTGCTTTAAAACCATCTTTACACTTATGTTTATGTGTTAAATATTAAATGCTTCTGTTGGTACTCGGTAAACCTTTTAAGTTTGAAAGTTGTTGACCCTAATGGTCAATTTTTGATTGTATATATAAATATTTTGAATGTATATAAGGGTTGGCCGTGCTGTTTTTAAATGTGTGGCCTGATTGGCTATGTATATTGTTTGCTGACATGTCATAATTTGGTTATGTGTGAGTTAGTGATTTCGAAAAGCCTTGTTGAAAGTTGACTTTGAAAACACCTGAGTGTGTGGTTTGAACATTTTTAAGTTGAAATGATGCCCATTTACAAATTATTTATAAAGTTAATTTAATTTCTTGAAAAATATTTATCACGTAAGCATGTACGTATGTTTTTGGTGACGTTTTGGTTCTAGTGGGACTAGGACGTTACAATATGTGATTATATTTTTATTTTCGGAATGTGTAAATGGGCGGGAAAAATTAAGATTTCTATTTCAGGATCCGGAGTCGTTATTATATATTATATAGATATATTGTATCTCAATCCAATATAACATACAAAATATAATTATTTAATATGTTCATTTGCATATTAGTTCCCCTAAAATGAGATATATCTACCAAATCAAACAATATAATTTCCACGATTAAAGAAATAAAATATGTTTGACTATTTTAAAATTAAATTTACACTTTCTCTCCAAAAAAAAAAATTAAACTAGGTGAAATTTTCAGTTGAACGAATCTTACGAATCCAAAAATTAGATTAATTATTATTATATGTAGTGATAGTTACTAATTACAATTAGTTGTTTCTGTTTTACATGTTAATTTAATAAAAATATATTATTAATCCTTACCAAAAAAAATTGGTTGATATTTACGACAATTGGAAATATGCTTATATTTAAATAAAAAAAAAAGCTAAGTTTCCATAATTATATAATATACGTTTATATATGTATATATATGTGGCTAAAGAGTTGACGTATTTTATTGATTGAAATTGTATATATTGTGCCTAATTAAAAGATAGATTTTTATGTAAATTTTTTAATCTTTTATTAAATTGATTGATGACTGATTACAAAAGATTACCTAGATTACAATCAAACTATAATTTTATGACACGTTGGTTATTTTTCGGTTTAACCTACACACGCAAAACTACTACTAACCGAACCCGCAAGAGGACGGGGTCAATTGTAGAGCGGTGAGCTAATCCGAGTCGTGTCTCTCGAGAAAAGCTTAGAGGTGAATTATCTTTTCACGCTACAATTGTTAACGTGCACATGAATTTAAACAAAACATAAACATTCTAATCAAGAGATTGGGGAGTGATGAGTGCATAAATTGCACTCAATTGCACTCATTTTTGAGTGCATTTGCACTAGGTTATAATGTATATATAACGTAAATAATGTAAATATTGTTTTAATCTTAAGTTTTAATTAATGTGGCCAATACAGGGAGTTTGGAGTTGCAGTCAGTCTTGGGCTGTGCTCCACTTTCGGTTTTTCATTTGGTTTTTGGGGATAGCATCCGGTCTGTGGTTGCATCCTCTTTTATTGGCTGCTTTATTTCCATTTCGAGTACTTGGCTAGGGGTGTGTTCACTTTTGGGACACATTCCATCTATGACTTTGTACGAGATGATTTGCGATTTATATACAGGCTGGGCATGGTGCCGAATGCCCCACCCCTTCTAGGGGTGTTCTTCTGGAAAAAAAAAAAATAGATGCAAAACCAAGTCAAAATTATGAAATGATCTACATTGACAAAAGGAGTCAAGAAAAGACGAAGAATAGAGGAAAAAATGAAGTTAGTGGCTCAAACTCGAGCGTCACATGTGACCTTCAAAACGCGAGAGAAAGCTCGCTTTGCAGAGCCTTCAGAGAGCCATTTTCCTTCGGTTGGAACGCGATAGGGAAATGCGAGCTTCTTGGGTCGAGTTTCGGTCTTCAGCCGAAACTCGACCCCAAAATGAGACCCATATCCCGCTTTACAGAGCCTTCAGAGAGCTGTTTTTGTGTGTTCCAAACTCGACCCTCAAACGCGAGTTCCTGGGGTCGAGTTCCGGACTGACGAAATACTTTTGATTTTTGGCATCCAATTATTGGTCCACTTTAAATATCTGTTTTGGGAGTTCAAAAGACACATCCCTCTCACTCAAGTTCACAGACACAATTTGCACAGTGCTTCTGGATTACAAACCAATCTGAAGTACAAGAACATAATCTAACAAAAAATAAAAATTATAAAACTAAATTAAACTATTTATTAAACAAACTGGAATCTGGAATCAACAGAATTACGGCAAGCCGAGTCGAAGGGACATCTCTCGATAAGATAAATATGTCCCGGCTAGTACTCAAAGGAATCAACAGAATTCTTACAAACGGAGTCGAGGAGACCTCTCTCAGCAAGACAAATATGCCCCGGCTAGTACTCAAGGTTTGATGTTCTGTTTTTCAAAAATGAAACGACTTCATCCTTCCAGCAGTTACTCTCCAGTCCACTAACTCCACCAGCTCCGAATTCCAATTTGATCTTCGTCCTTCCAGCTTCAGATTCCAATGTGAGCCATTAAGTGCACCCGCGGATCGGATGACCGACCCATCATTCATCACTGACCCGTTCTATGACCTACCATTTTGTCGCCGACTCATTCTATGACCCGTCAGTTTTTGAGTCAGCTCTGAATTCCAATGTGAGCCCTTAAGTGCACCCGCGGATCGGATGACCGACCCGCTGTTCGTCGTCGACCCGTTCATTTCTAACGTGGATGATCGACCCACCGTTTCGTCGCTGACCCATTCTATAACCCGTCCGTTTCTGAGTCCTAAAACTATAATGGCTAGGCCCCAGCAGCCCATGTACGCCCAAAAGTTCACCCAAAGTCCAATTGTCAAGATCCAAGTTCGAGGATGATACCGAGTATGGCCACGGGCAGCGCATGCGTGTGCATGCGTGTGGGCTCATGGCCCACATCCTTGTGCACTTTAGATATTACACTTAAGTGTTAAAACACTTAAATACACTTCTTAACTAGGTTAAGAATCAATCTGGGATCATTAAATCTTCTTTAAGCACATTTTTCCACACACCATAAATGCTCAATTATGTAATCAATTTCAATAATTAAATTCTCATTCACTGAAAATCGGATTTGAGAAAATAAAAATATTGCGATTATCTACTACAAATATAGAAAAATTGTACGTTATTTAATTTCTCTAAAATTAAATAACTTGGTCACCAAAAATTGAATAAAATGAGCCACGACTCAATTTATTACATCAAATTTTCCAATATGAAGAAGTGGACATTTTTTTAAATCTATATGACCGGTCCGGATCAAATGGGTCGTGGGCGATACTCGTTTGTCTGAGATAATATATACTTGCGTACACCGTGTGTACGGGAGATTGATTTGCGTAATTAAGACAATGGCATTAATTTTTTTAGTCCCCCATAAAGTATTAGAAAGTTCTAGGTAAGTAGTAAAATTGTAATTAACAATCATTTTCCTAAACAATCGACAATTAGCTAGACATTGCGCAGACATGGCCACTAACCGGTCAATTTCTCGGAACTTCTGGAAGTGATCATTTTACATCCACGAACAAAAGTTGTAATCATTGCAAATGTAAATGGTTTAGCTTGGAACACAAAAATCTTATTCTTCCTCACATAACCTTCAAAACATTACAATTGAATAACATTTTCAATTTTTTTTTATTTTTTTGCAATAACAACACAATTCAAGTTTTAAAATTAGAGTTTCATCGTCTAAATTATGTGCCGTCAATCGATGTTCGACGTCAATTTTTATTAAAAAAATACTTGTCTTGTCGAACTTAACATTTCCTTTCAAACAATTGATGGAGACGATGCCCCACTGACTATAATTTCATTCATAAAGTCACAATCTCAAATTCCAATATTTCACAATTTTGAATAAATATGGAATTTTTTAATTTAATGATGTCATTTTATAATACATCTTAAACGCCATCTTTAAAATTTGCTTGGAGATATTGTACAAGTGTACAAATCTCAATAAAAAAATAATTGGGGATATTAGAATTATAAAAAAATGACATTTTAAATATTAGGGAAAAATTACAAAATATGAGAAGTGTTGCGTAATCTTTATTCCTTCTATATTCCATAATCTTCAAGAAAATTCCATCTAATAATGTTATGTAAATATGTAATGTTGGGAACAAAATTATGAATTTAATAATTAAAAAGTCATAAAAAAAATAAAAATAAAAAATATGCTTGCAAGTCTGGCGGGTTACCCGCCAAAGCACGCCCCGCTGCATGCTTACCCACCTGGGCCCGTCAGAAAAAGGGCCTCAAAACTAAAATCCTACCCGCTTAAAAAATTGATCGGGATGGGCCAGCCCGACGGGCCCAGCCCGTTTTGACAATTCTAGCTGCGCGTGAGATCATCCTTAACAGATTATATATATATATATATATATATATGTTTTTTATTTGTGTATCATTCCATGTGTAATTGTGTATTGAATTATTATATGTTTATATTAATCCGCCATTTATTACTACTAATAAATTAAAGAGGTAAATTTTTAAATAATTATTTTAACTTAATAAAAAAAATGTTTCTAATCACTATTTAAAGAAATATATTTTTAGTCATTTAGACAAAATAATCATATGCCGTGCCCGTACAATAATATAAAATTATAATACTGCACGAATACACTTAATCGTGTAGTAGTGTAAATTTGAATTGTTGCACAACTACGCTCAGTCGTGTACCCTCAATTCGTGTATGAATGGACTTAGTCGTGCACCCCTAACAATATTAATTTACTGATTAAATGACCATATCTCATTCGTGCACCCAAATAGTGCACTTTAGTCTGCATCTCATAATTTTAATGAAGGATAATTAAATATTTTCATAGAAAAAGTAACTAGAGCATCCACGGTCAATTCTATTGTAAAAGGGTGCAATGCATTCCCTAATTATTTATAGCCTTTTTTTTCAATATTTATCGGCCAGCCGATAAAATAATTTTAGTTTTGAACGGTCACAATAGGTAATTAAGTGTCATAATAAGTAGTCAAAGTGTCACAATATATTAATTGAAATGTCACAATAGATTTTTTTTAGTTGGCCGAAATTTTCATTTATAGACAAAAAAGGGCTGCAAATATCTGAAAAATAGTGGTCCGGGACACATGTCACCTGCGGAGTTAAGAGATGCACTATAGGCACCCTACGCTAGAATTTACGGAGCATTCACAATAATGTTCTCCCACTTCTAGGAATATTTGTATCACATCATCCAGATCATCAATCAGGTAAATTCCATCGTGAGGGAAGGCCACTGGCAGCTGACCATGAGAGGGGGACACGTGTCCCATTTTTATTAACATTTTATTTTAATTTTAAGCATTTAAGAATAAATCAAAATATATGGGAAAAATACATTGCTTGGCTATGGAGACACTCCGAAGTCCGATCCACTACAATAATCATTTGTGTCAGATATAGAACAATTTTTTGAACAAAATATTAGAAGATTTTTTAACAACAGTGATATATGGAAGTCTACAATTGAAATGTGTGGTTCATAACTTTAATTAATTCATACAATACCCCTTTTTAAAAATTTATTATCTAATAATAAAAATGGCTCTAAAACAAACAAAAACAATAATCATTCGCAGAAAGAGGCGTCTGCCCTTTATCACTCTTCCTCTCGGATTGCACACAGAAGGCTTCAATTAATCACTAATTTTTTCATTGATCCACCTCATTGCCTTATTCAATTAATTATTTATCTGAATTACTTGCTGAATCTTGACAAGAAATTCTTGCTTCAGGGCTCACTTAATTTCATGTTCGCATTGTATGTCGCGATTTGTTTGCGGGTTGTATTTAGGATATTTCTGTTCAACAACTATAATTCCAAGAACATGTAGGTTGATAATGCTGAATATATGGCTAACGTATTTATCCATCGGAGAAATCTCAAGCGGTGTTTCAAATGACTACACAACAAAACATCCAAAATATTCCCTAAAATGCTGGCATATATGTTGCCTTAGTACTCAAAGCATGTCAATGTAAAATTATTTATAGACTGAAGTGCCAATATTCCATTCCTCAAAAAAATTCGAGACAATGCAATATAAAGTTACATTGTTATTTAGGCAAAAATACTAAATACACCAAAAAAATTATACAAAGGATTCCTTAGTTATCTATCATAATTCATCTTCACTGCTACAATATCCTGTGAAGGGCCAATGCCATTGGAGTAGAAATCAAGCTCATGTGCAGAAACCCATCTCAGCTGAAAATGAGGAAAATGTAGCTTAGCAAGACAAAGTTTTTAATTGGTGTTGCCATATTTTTTATTAAGACCAAAAACATCTCAGTTCTATTTATAGGGAAATTCATAGGCAATAAAGACAATAGTGGTGACATGTATAATCATGCATCATTAATATTATAGTATCAATAAAAAGCCTAAAAAACATTAAATAAACAAAGGATGACAAAAAGAATTACATGTGAACTGGATGAATACCTCAGGCTTAGAATAGTGAACAAAATCGCTGTCAAATTGTGCCAAAATTTTAACAGAGTTAAGTTGATATCTCTAAACCCATCGGGAGGGTCCCGCACTTGTGTAGTCATTCGGTTGAGCCTGCCATTTAAGAATTGATCAAAGAAATGTATGATAATGATTTTGAATGATAGTTACAGGCTTGGAAAAAAAATTTACACATACATGGAATATTGACGTAACATCAATGGGTTCATCCAAATTATAATTTACAGAGTGTTGGGACAAGCTTGGGTGAGTGTCCTGCATATAAAGTATAGATATTGCATATTATCAGTTATGACTATAAAGTGAAATTGCAAATAAGAACCACGTTTTCAAACCAAGAAAGAGGCAGGTATCCAGCCATGGTTAGGATCATATATCCGTGAAATTGAGGGACTCCCCGTCAAATGATTCGATTGCTGCCCAGTTGAGGCAGCCTGTTGAGAACACTGGACAACTGAAAAATGCATTGATATAAATTAATAAAGTATGGACATTTATAGGTTTTGAACCTGGTTTCAATACTCATGATTTTTAGCATACCTGGCCACTTTTTCACTCTAGGGCGTTTGCTCCTTTTTTCCTGTTTTTTTTTTCAATGTCTAGTGATCGATGCATTAGTTGTTCCACGACGTTTCACTTTTACAGGATCACGAAATATAATTCCTTCATATCCTTTACCATCAGCCTCAGGAAATGGACACACATTCGACTGCACACCGCCACATAGGGTAGTGATTTCATTCTTAAATGCCCCCAGACGTTCAAAAAATACATTTATGCACTCTTTACTGTGTTTGGCATTGTGAGAGAGCTCTAAAGTCATCCTCATTGCATAATTAACAAATAACATTTCGTCAAGGAATTCACTACCGTTTGGACTGCAAAACTTACCCAGATCATTCGAATGTCTTTGTTTTGCATTTTTGGACCACCGAGGCAAAATGTAACACTCAGGTAACTTTGTAACATTCATAGCCAAGTATATTCTAAAAATATGCCTGCATAATATTCCTTCTGTCTCCCACATGTGGTAACTACAAGAGGCATAATGCAAATGTCTGTTAAATTTCACGCATCTACTTTGTGTCATAGAGGGTTGAGAGGTAACCTTGAATTCAAGATCCATGTCATAAAAGTTGACGGGAGACTCTAATATAACCACATTTATAGCAAGTGCCACCTGAGATTCGAAAGACTTGATTACACTTCGAGTTAAAACCTGTTGGGGTTTTCTCGAATTGTACACACAGCTCCAATATTCTACTTCTTGATCTTCTGCTACACAGCTCCAATATTCTACTTTTTGATCTTCTGTTGTATTCCCGGACCTTTTTTAGATGCAGGGTAAGCTACAGACTACTAAATGGGTGTATAGGAATCAAGAGAGCACTTAGAGGGGCATGCTTATTTTTCTTTTAATTTTCGTGGCCTCCCTCCCTTTATATAGGGGAGGGGACGAAAATTAACTCTCCAAACCCTATTGGGCTTGGGCCTCCAACTCTTGTTCCATTCCCAGTCCACTAAGGTCATATTGGACTACAATAGGGATCTAGAAGAATATTAAATTGGCCTACTAATTTATTTAATTTCTAATATCCAATAAACTTAGGATATAATTAAATAAATTAAGTATTATTTTTATTCCACTAAAGAAATAATACTGACCTACCAATTTAATACATATTTATGAATATGCTTTCTTCTTTAGTTCAGTCATTCCCCATGTTTAAGATATAATGTCCATTAATTAATTATGTGAGCTTCTGACAACTATAATTAATTAATATCTTGTCCTTGAGTAGTACCGCACGACTTCCGTTTATCATGATAAGAATAAATTAATATTCTACCTGCAGGGCTTTCCATGATCCTTATGCTTCCTCAAGGGGACACCATCAACTTGGCACACCAGGACACGGTGCCCCCACATATTGCACGACCCATCATATGTGTAAATGTTACAACCCAAGATATCGAGATTATTAATTCTATGAAAGAATCTCACCCTTTGATAAATCAAAGCTGCAAATACTACACATATATGTCCGCCAACATATAGGGGTTAAGAACCCGAACTCTGTGGATTCTTATTCTTTCATTTAAGGTCAGAACAGAGAATAGAATCCTAAGTAGATCCTCCTCAATACACTTGCCCGTGTACTAGAATAATCAGTTAGTCAAGATAAACTAACTATCAGATTATTCTACGGTGTACCGATGGTGGGTTCAGGACCATCTAAGCCGTGAGCCTTTTAATACATTGCAAGGAATCCGATGATATGATCTCTACCATCTGTTGACCCACACCATATCATCTACAATGCAAGTATATGGAACCATACATATAAATATATAACAATAAATATATACACAAATAGTGAATGCAATTATTATTCAATCTATTTTATCTTAATATTGTTTAATGTATACAAAGACAAGCTTTCCAGTATACAAAACCAACAAAACCTTAGCAGCATGCATTAACAAAAGATTATCATTAACAAACTGGCCAGGGATACCAATGTTTAATGCATCATCAACACTCTTTCGTATACGCCAATCGTGTTGGATTTGTTCATAGTTTTGGACAAATTCAAAAAAGAGCAACTTGCTTAGCATAAATCTTTCAAAACTTTCTTTGTCACCTCACTCCGAGAAGTAGCCAGAAGACCAGCACTGAAATTCTTATTCGTGAACACGGATGCCCATCTCTTTCTCAACTTGTACATATTAGTAAACCATCTATTATCTGCAAGTGAATACTCACGAATCATGTTACCCTAACAAATCTCAAATTCAGATTCGGATTCAACTCCATTCATGCAATAATACCACTATTTCTTGAATGCATTATTACCATTTAATGCTCCAAAATGGGAAGGAGCATTCTGGTTAATATGCCATTGACACAGACGATGGCTTGCTGTCCGGAAGTTTGAATCTATTCCATTAATAAGTGACTGACTTTGATCTGAAAAAATTATCTGTGGTTCTTTACCATGCATCGACTCCAAAAAGGCAGCAAACAACCATTCAAACGAAGTTGTAGTCTCATTAGATAAAAAAAGCCAAACCAAACATTACATTCTTCATATGATGATTTATACCTACAAATGGGGCACATATCAAATTGTATCTATTTGTCTTATACATTGTGTTAACTGATAACACATCTCCAAAATACTCATGATCAATAAGGCATCGAGAATCCTAGAAAAAAAAATCATGAGTCTACCATCATCGTCCAACTGTACATTCCAATAAAAGAATGGGTCGTTATTGGATTTCTTGATGAAGAACTGTACGAGCGCATTTGAGTCACTATTCTCAACACTTGTTCTTAGCTTCATCTTGCTCAGGTGATGATAAGCATCTTTTCTTGTAAAGCCAATATTCTGCGGCCCACCGGATTGTTTCTCCATAAACCTACATGCACGACTCACGCCAATTCCAGCCGAGTTAAGAGCCTCTAGAAGTGATTTTTTGGCATGAGATAATTGACGGGATGATCGTAGCAAATAGCTTTGGTTAACGGGAACCAACTCATGGTTATGTTCCTTGTAAAATTTAAGTACATTCCATGCACAGTCCTTCACATTCTCCCTCACGAAGCGTATTTTGGCTTTACAACCAGTCCTTGTTATCTGTTTCTTATACACAGATAATTTTCCATTTAATCATTTTTCATCATAATGACCTTCATATGAACATTTATATTCTTTCATACGAAGCTCCTTAGTTCCACAAAAATAATTTTGATCTCCTTTCCTAACACTAAAGCCACTGCATCTTGCATACTCACAGTATAGTAAGAAGGCTTGATCTAGACTCTCCACGATATTACCGACATCCAATCGTTTCTCTAATTCCAAACCCATTGATTCAGCGTTATATGTTGGTTCTTCTCTAACATCAGAGGTTTCTCCGCCATCTTCATCACTTAGATTAACATGCTCTTCCCCTTCATTGTCATTCTTATGTATTCAAGTCCAAATTCATTTCTGAACAAAGACTTACACGATATATATAAGCCATATGTAGGTGGTATATAGATATGTTCAACACTTCAAATACCCAAAAAACAATTCACAATCAAATAATTGAAATGTTAACATTACTCTGTACAAATCTAACAATTATAAATCACTGACACAAGACACAATGAATCTCAACGAACAAACATATTTCATAAAACAAATAAATATAAGACGGAAACAACTCCATTTAAGAATATGGTCCTTATTATCAAACTAGGCCTATATAAAATTATTTCATTTACAATTTTGGCAAATAAAAAACAGAATTAATGCGCAAATATCAAAATATCCTTAATCAGTTTTCATAGCATTTTTCATTTAATGTTAACATTAAATGAAGAGGTATTGAGCTTTCTTCAGAGAACAAAATACATAAAACATACCTCAAGCAGATGGTAACAAATAGAAGAGAGCCTCAAGAAGCTCCCAAAATGGAAACTCTTGTTCTAAATAATTACAGTTATGGATTATAAGAGAAAACAAATATCAAATGAATGATTTTTCTTCACCATAGAATACGAAAGAATAAGGAAGACGAAGTGGCGTGAAATTTGAGTTCAGGGAATGGAATGACTTCTAAGAGAAGCCAACACATAATAAAAAATGTAAATTGAAAGAGGCGCCAAATTTTAAATTTTTTAAATTATATTTATAGAAAACTGACTTCAAAATTACAAATCAAAACTAAACATCTTCAAAAAAAATTCCCAATGTGGGGATCTGGAAGCATATATCCAGACTATGATTTCTACGAGTTCGCCGATCTGAAAAAATATTAAAATCAGAATTCTGAATGCAATTGTGATTTTATGCCGATACTTCCCGATATTTGTGTAGGTACTGTTCATATTAAAAAGGTGATGATTGCAGTGGAAGTGCCTCAATAGCCAAACAACATATTTTGGAAAAATACGACCGTATTTTGATCTATTCTTAAATGCTTAAAATTAAAATAAAATATTAATAAAAATGGGACACGTGTCCCCCTCCCATGGTCAGCTGCCAGTGACCTTCCGTCACGATGGAATTTACCCATCAATTCTCTTCTCTACGTTGTCAAAATATATTTATGTCCAACAATACTCTCTCAAAACTATGTATTTTTTATGGGTCTCACTATCATATCACTTTTGATTTATCATTTTTATCTCATTTATTTTAAAATATTATTTATAAGAATTTAATTAATATGTTTTTATTTATAACATACGCTATTCCATGTATTAAATTTAATAAAATTGAACAATGATTAGTACATATTGTGGAATTAAGAAATAACTCAAACCAATGTTAATAAAATACAACTCATAAAACAAAAGGAAAAAGAAAGAAAGAAGAGAAATAAGGAGCAGCCGAAAAAGAAGATAAAAACGGAAGGAAAAAATGAAGAAAAAAGTAAAGTAGGAGAAAAAATAGAAAAAGAGAGAAGAGAAGGGGTGACTGTTGTGCTGCAGTACTTTAGGGTCCCACTTTTGTTCTCTGCCCGTCCTTTCTGGCTCCTTAGGCTACCCACATCAGTGACTTCATCCAACTCAATCTTCAAATAAAATATTAATTTCTCTCTCCTCCACATCCACAATCTCCAACTTTATATAATTTATATTCCCATCAGTGACCTTCATCCAACCCAACCTTCAAATAAAATATTAATTTTTTCTTTTTCTTCCAACCTACATAAAATATTTATCATTTTATTTTTTTAATAGGAACATGTTATTAAAATAATATTTTTCTCTTGCATTTAAAAAAATATTAATTAATTTATTATAATTCTATTAATATATGAAAATAGTATTAATTAATTTCGTTCTACGCTTTCCTGCCGGCAGGAAAGCGTGGAAATATAGTTTTCAGCCTATGAGGTTTAATTCTATTTTTTAATATGAACATGTTATTAAAATAATATTTTTCTCTTGCATTTAAAAAAATATTAATTAATTTTAAAAAAAAAATTAATTCATAATTATCAAAAAATTACCCATACAATTATAAATTCATAATTTACTTCACAACAAAATAAAAATTACAAGAGTGAAAACATAATTAAATAAACTACAATGAGACACATGAAATTATAAATTACGAGTGCATAAAACATAAATTACATATTCAATTAGTGCCGAATTTTTCCCATATGTGTAAATACATATCAATATTAGGCTCTATTTATAGATAAATTTTTTTTATGATTTTTAATATAATTTTATTTTTTTTAATTTTTTATAATTATATAAAATATTTATAATTTACATTACACTATATATACATGTGACACCCAATTAGAGGGTGCCACATGTCAAGTCATGCAATGCATGACTCAAGGTCTGCCAGCCAACCTAAGTCATCCAAATTGGTGACTTTTGATTTATTTATTTTTCCATAAAATTTGTCTTCTTGTGGTGCCCTCTGTGGGTAGCCTTATTGGAGATGATCTCACTACTCGTGATGAACCTAACTTATGTATGGTTAAACGTTTTAAAATCAAATCTCACTAATTATTTATATATAGATTTAACATGTTGAATATGATTTTCTTAGTACGATTGTATTACCCGTGTGAGTGAGTTTCATAAATTATTACACAAGAGCGGAACTAGTTTTATCCAAAACGTGTTTTTAGTATGGTTGTGGTTCCTTTGTCGTAAAAATAAAATAAAATATTATTCAAATGTTATATGTATCTTAATGTGATCATGACTTAGTGGAGTGGGGATCTCATAGTTGAAAATTTATTAGTTTGGATTTCATCTATTTATATCAAGAACATATAATATTCATGGCATGAAACCTCTAACGATTATTTAAGTTTAACTAAGTATATATCGAATAATTATATTTAATTTGTTTGCTTTTTCTAATTTAATAAGAAAAGAAAATGTGACTGCAATTAATTTATTAAGGAGAATAAAGAGTATTACGTACCTATTCAAAGATTGCGGAAAAGTGAAAACATTTAATTTCCATGTTGAATGTAATTTTAATTTGTATTCTTAAATATGATTGTCAAGGCATGTTGGCTGATGATGCATATATGTTTCTGACCTTACATCGCTAGTCATATATAATTTATCACATGTGAATTTAATTAATGTGAAAAACAGGCCACTAACCTATTGGAGTTTGCAATTATTTAGTTGTTGGTATAACGGAGGAGGAAGAATAAACGGAATACTGAGGAATGATGTTACTTCTTGGAAACACCGGAATTGTCATCACTACTTTTATTTTTATTTATTTTTTTGTATTGGTATGTGTAACAATTTATTTATGCTCATTCATGCTTCTTGTCATTAATACATATCATATATATATATATGTATTTTTGTGCATGATATCATTTATTATAATAGCATGATATGCAATGCACGTGGTGTAAAATATTTATAATGACATATAAAAAATATAAGATATGTATATAACTAACACAAAAATAGAACTAGAAGAGACAATTCAATACATACCGATTTCCAAATTAAATTGATAGTACTTGCGTATTCATCAAATTAATTACATGTAAGAAAGAAAGAGTAGAGGTGCCCAAAAAAAACCGGACCGACGGTTATAACCGCCGGTTTGGGTCGGTTCCGGAACCGTACGGACGGTTACGGTTTATAAACTGTAACCGTCAACCATAGTAGGTCGGTCCGGTTCCGGTTTGGGGGGAGGTTTTTTTCAAACCACCGGTTTGGGCGGTTAACCGGCGGTTTGTGTATTTTTTTTTTTATTTTTTTTTTTAACGGTCGAGATCACGATCCGCGTGATCTCGATCTACGGCTAGGAACGCACGGAGGCGGATTGCTGACGTGGAACCGCCGGTTTTGGAGCCTAAACCGGCGGTTTGGCCGAAAACCGCCGGTTTGGGCTCCAAAACCGGCGGTTCGGCCGTTTTTTTTTTTCAAAATTTTTCAAATTCAAATTTTAAATTTTTCCCCCCACTCCCCAATTTTCACCTATAAATACCCCATCTCCTCCACCATTTTCACCCACACCAAACTCTCAATCTCTCTCTCTATACTCAAATTCTCTCTATTCTACTATTCAAGCAATATCATTTTCTTATTCGAGTTTTATTACAAGTTACAATTTTACGAAGTTACTCTCTAGTCTCTCTAGTCTCCACTCTCAATCTCTCAATATCTCGATTTCTTCATTTCTTCATTTCTACAATTCTACTCATTTTCTATCATCCATTCATCCCTAATCATCATGTCTAGCCGAGGTAGTCGAGCCGATAAGGGTAAAGGCAAAGCTATTGCTGATAGTTCCGAAGCTCCACGTCGTCGTCGTCGTACTCATTCTGGAGTACATATTTCTGATGATGCTGATACGACGTCGCCTCAATTTCAACAACAACAACCTGAAGAATATGTGAATCCCTATGGCGGAGCCGATAGCGGTTTCTACAACGATCCAAGTGGTGGCGGTTTTCACAACAATCCTACTGCTGCAGCTCAAATGGCAGTTGATGAAGAAGTGGCAAGATGGATCCAGTTTGAAGAATTACAACGATCTCAAGAATCTCGTGCTTTCAGCGGAAATCCATCCATCAATCTCGACACGGAGAAGGAGGAGGCCGTTCCAACAAGAAGTACGGCACTAAAATCTGCTCTCTTCACTATTCATTTCCGAAAGGTGTCAAGGAAGAATGAAGCGGGTGTGTTTGATTTGTATTGCAACTATTGTCCGAAGCAATACAAATTTCACACTGGAGGCGGCTATGGGACGTACTGGTCACACATCACCAACAATCATCAAGTCGAACTTGGACGTGCTCAAGCTCAATCGCAACTCAACTTCCAACCAGTAAGCAGTCAAAATATCGAAAGTCAAGGTGAAGGTACGCTGTACTCATCCCAACTCTTTAGGTTTGACCTTCTAATTGCTAGAGAACAAATGTGTTATTTTATTTGTGAAGAATCTTTAGCACTTCAATTTGCCGATAGCATGAATTTTGAACGTCATATGAAAGCTACTTATAATCCTGGTGCTCAAAGAATACCTAGAATGACTATGACTAGGACCCTTGAAAAATTGCATATAAGATATAAGTCGAAATTGAAAAGTGTTATTAGTAATATTCCTTATAGGGTTGCTATTTGTTCTGATATTTGGTCTGATAAATTTATCCGTCGTCATTATATTGCTGTTACATTGCATTGGATTGATTATTCATGGAATTTAAATAAACGTTTAGTTGCTTTTCGTAGATTTAACTGTCAACATAGTGCTACTAATATTGCTAAGGCTATTATTAAAATTTGCAATCATTTTAAAATGCTTGATAAAAATTTTTCTATTGGTTTTGATAATGCGAGTGCTAATACGGCTAGTATTAGAGAATTAATCCAAGCATGTAATCCAACCTTGCATGGTAAATATTTTCATACGCGATGTATTGCTCATATTTTGAATTTATGTGTTCAAGATGGACTTAGAATATTAAATGACTCAATCCAACCTATTCGTGATGCTGTAGATTATATTCATGGTAGAGTTAGAGTTAGACGTAGGTGGGAAAAATTCTGTAGGGAAGCTGGTGTGCATCCTAAAATGTTTAACTTAGATGTGCCTAATAGGTGGAACTCTACTTATGAAATGCTTTCTGCAACTTCTGAATATCGTGAATTATTATGTTCTTTTTTTGCTATGAATATTGAATCGTTTATTTTATTATCTTCGTATTGGGATGATTGTATTGAATTAATGGAGCTTTTACAAGTTTTTCAATATGCAACAAAAGATTTATCCGGTGTGTATTACCCTACTGTTTGTAAATTTATGTATCATTGTTGTTTAATTGCTGCAAAATTTAATACTTGTAGTCATAAACCCGATTTGCAAGATATGATTCTAGCCATGGTAAAAAAATGGCTAAAATATTTTGATCATGTGCCTAATATTTTTTTGGTTGCAAAAATATTGGATCCTACTTTTAAACTAAGTGTAACTAACGAAATGATTGACATGTATTACAAGTTTTTGTCTACTATGAGTTTTACAGGTTCCGATCCCGATATACATGTGCCAACTGCTGAAGAAATTAAAACAGAAATTTATGAGTCTATATATTCACTTTATAGAGAATATGAGTTAAAATATGCTGATAGTATAACTCGTCCAACCAGTCGTTCTTCAGGTTCTAGTAGTTCTTTTTCGTTAGGATTAAATACTTCATCTTCACGTGGTAGTGCTTTACAAGAATTCCAAAAAATTTTCCACGGTAGAGGAAATACTAGGCGTAGTCAAAATGAATTAGATATGTATTTGCAAGACCCTGTTGTGCCCCCCGATGATGAAAATGCAGGTCCCAACGATTATGATGTTCTCAAGTGGTGGTCCCGAAATCAAGAGCGGTATCCTTTGCTTGCAATTATGGCAAGGGAGATTTTTGGAGTCCCGGCATCAACGGTAGCGGTCGAGCAAGCTTTCAGTGAATCCGGTTACATATTGGACGAATGGAGATCAAATTTGACACCGGATCACCTCGAAACTCAAATGATGATGAAAGACGAGTCCAAAGCCAACCTAAGAGAGTAAGAGAACCGTTGGGACGACTTGATGGATGGCCCGCTCATTGAAGTTGGCTCGGAGAGTGAAGCCGAAGGAGGGAGCCAAACCGGAGATGATTGGGACGACGACTTCGAATTCTAGACTCGCCAAGGAAAAAAGGTAAAATGAACTACGAGGGCTTTGATTCCAAGGTAAGGGATACGTAGGCAGCTTCATATGAAGTGCAAGCCCAAATTTCAATTATTTCTTTTTCCCCCCTAATTCCTAAATTAGCTCAAATTGTAACTTGTAAATTGTAATTTGTAAATTGTAAATTGTAATTTTATATTTTCATAGTTTGATAAATTTACAATTTGTATTTTGTAACTTGTTATTTGTAAATTGTAATTTGTAAATTTGTTAATTGTAATTTCATATTTTCATAGCTTGATTAATTTACAATTTGTATTTTGTAACTTGTAATTTGATAAATTAAATTGTATTCTCAATATTCTTGTAAGTTGTAAGTTGTAACATGTAACTTGTAAGTTTTATAACTTGTAAATTGTAAGATATAAATTATAATAATAAAATTATATAATAATATCAAAATTCAAATAAACTTGTGTTTTGTTATACTTCTTAGTTTTTAACTTGTAAATTATTAATTTTATCGATTTAGTACTTAGTAGTTTTTCGTCCAATCGTCAATTCGAGTTCGGAGAGATAGAGGAAAAAAGAAAAAAGAAAAAAAAAAAAACCGGAAACCGGCGGTTAACCGGCTAACCGTCGGTAACCGGCCAAAACCGCCCGGAGCCCAAACCGGCGGTTCCGGTTAACAAACCGGAACCGTCAACCGGAACTGCACGGTGCGGTTTCGGTTCCGCCGTTCCGAAACCGCCTAACCGGCGGTTTCTAACCGGAACCGGAAGCGTGGGCATCTCTGAAAGAGTGGCCATCAACATGTGATCACATCCCAGTATATATTGTTTTGCCTCATCGTTCATGTTTCAAGTTTCATGACTATATATAATTATGAAAATAAATAATAAAAGTTATAAAGTTTAAATCTTAAATTCTATAATCAAGCTTAAAACTGTGAGCTGGTAATTTTAATAATTGCATACAATTATGTGAGAGAACATATTATCTACAAACATAATAAGCACGATATATATACATGAATGGCTCCCTCTATATATAATATATAATATTTCTACCAACTTCACAGAAAGAAATAGACCGCTACTAATTTCCGACACATGCAAGATGAAGTAGTTTCCGAAAATCTCACGATCTGCCGCCTCATTTTATAATTTCTTAATTAAGCGAATATTTTGTATATATTTGAAAACGCATATGGATATATTTAATTAATCTTACTAGTTCTTATGGTTAGCTGCTTGTACACTTCACTTGATGCGTTGAACTTTCACCCGAAATTAATAACCCATCTTTTTTTAGTGGGGGGCAATAAAAATTTAAAATCAAATTATATATATACATAGATTTGTTTCTTTATATGCGTTGACAAAGTATAGTAGGCTCAATTATTAATTAGTACAGTGAGTATCTATATTGGGGTATGGGGTAGTGAGCTAGCTATATATATATATATATATATATATATTGGTGTTGGTGTTGCCCGCCTTGCTCAGAAATTGCATGCCCAGTTGCAACTATATATTTATATTTATGCAGGTTTCAACTCTCAATTAACGTTATCATTATCTCTTCAATTCTCCGATCCTACCTCTATCCCATCTCCCAACTATTGTATGTATATAACTGCTTTTGTCGCAATCGATCTTCTATTTATTTTCACTCCAAAATTAATTATTGCTCTCTCTTTTCTGCTACCAAACCCAAAACCTCTTCTCTATAGTATTTTCATTTATTTTCCTTTGATCCTCATCCGTCTCCAATATTCACATGATATATATCAAAATAAAGATCATCACTTGGATCCGTTAATTCCAAATTTATTTTTTAATTTTCAAGTGAAGAATCGTGTTTTGGTGTAGTGATCGACGATGGGTAACTCAAGAAAGCAAATATTGAAGCTGATGAGCGATTTAGCTTATGATAGAGGTTGAAATTTCAATTTGAAACTTGAAACAAACCAACCAACAGCCAGCCAGCAATTATATTCCGAGTTTGATCGATCTTATCGAGAACTAATTTATAATTAAGTGCGTAAGTGCGTGTGTTGAGAGAGATTAAAATGGAGAAGAAGAATTCGGTGCTGAAGAAACTGGAGAGGTATCTCTCGCTGCGGAGACGAGGGCGGAGCACGGCGGCGGCGCGAGTGGCTCCGACGGGGTGTTTCACGGTGTACGTGGGGGCGGAGAAGCAGCGGTTCGTGATCAAGACGGAATATGCAAATCACCCCCTCTTCAAGATGCTGTTGGAGGATGCTGAGCTGGAATACGGATTTAGCAGCGAGGGGCCTTTGCTCCTTCCCTGCCACGTCGATCTTTTCTGCAAAATCTTGGCGGAAATGGAAATGGATGCTACTCCCGACATTGATGATCATCGTCACGCCGCCGCCACCTGCAGCCCCTTTAATCCGTCGCGCCGCCGTTTGGGGAAAACTACTGATCATATGGCTAGAGGCTGCGCCTCCTATGACCTTCTCACGCCGCCGCGACTGCTCAGGATTAATCCCTAATTAATTTTGAGCTATAAATTAAAAATAATATCTCAACTAGTACTGTTGGTCTTGCATGTTAATCTGAATTAATTAGATTTTTTTTTTTTATGTTTGTATTAGAGATCCTGCATCCAAAGATAGAGGGATGTTTATATATACTTCATGTAATTTCGTTTATCTAAATAAGATCTAGAAATTATCATCATTTCGTTTATTTGAGCGCGCAGCACCAGATTTAGTTGAGACTACCATTAATTTCCGTTTGTGAAGCAATTGGTAGGCAGCCTAATAAAGAATACATATATACAAGAAAATTAGTAACATATATACTTACTACTCCTCAATCCTCATGATCAGTTATATATACATGTCAACCGAGCATATAGTAGAAAAAAACGATTATGTACGATATTGTGTGTGTGAATATAATGAATATGGAAGGATTTGGTTTTGCATATTGAACATGATTGGCATTTCATTTTTTACATTTGCTAAATCTCTAAAGTCAAATTCTGTTTAACATATACATATGCGAGGAAGTGGTCCACGTACTACAGTTCCAATTTCATCATGATGTCAACCTTCAATTAATTAATGTCCATTTCAAGCATTCATTTTAATCATGAAACAATGGAACTTACTCGATCGGAGGAGTCTGTTTTTAATTTCACTATATAATGAATTATATGTGTAGTTTACATAATTAATTACTACAAAATGTTATGTTTATAGTAATGATAATTACAATTATATAAACATATATGATAACAAGAAGCAACTATGATCATGTTAACCTTTTGGACACTTGGGCGTATTAGTGTACACACACACACACACACACATATATATATATATATATATATATGTATATATATACAAGTCGAAATGTACATAAATTATAAATTAATCAATGGCAGCCGTAATGTCATGCATGCCATAGATGCATCGTATAGAGCACGGCAAAATGTTGTGCAAGTTGTTTATGAATTGTGATCGAGTATATAATATATATTGCTTGTAAAACTACTTCAAAAAGTATTTCAACTATTTTGGTATCTTGTGAAATCGTCTCTTGCACATTTAATATTACATTCCTTATTGCATACTCGATCTATATATTCATCAAATATTTGGGTGAATGGATATTAGACTCAATCTATTATATTAATTGTTCTTTAAACTTAATTAATGTCAGGCATATTTTTCGAATAAAACATATTTAACAATACAGATAAATATATTGAAGTCGAAATTGAGATAGGTTGTGGGCCTCATATAATCCAAGGGTCTAGCTTTTTTTCTTGAGAAGCACTTGTGTGCACTAGGTGCACCATCAGACGCATTGACCAGATCAACGCCGAAAAACGCGCATTGATCTGGTCAACTCCAAAAAAATCCTTCAAAATCAGTATCAATCGTAACACTAAAAAGTACCACTCAAAAGTCCAAAAGTATCACATGTATCTTTAAAAAGTATCGGCCAAAATAAATAAATGAAAACCCCGTCAAAACCAATATCAACCATAACACTAAAAAGTATCACTGAAAATTCAAAAAGGTATCATCTGCATCCTTAAAAAGTATCGCCTATTTTATCATTTTTCATTTTTGCGGGCTGATCAGGTCAACACGTGTTGATCCATGTTTGACCCGGTCAAACGTGTTGACCGTCGGATAAATTTATATACATCTAGTGCATGCAAGTCTTTGCCTTTTTTCTTGGACACAAAAACTATTGACCAATATAAATTAATGTGCGCGTAACCTAATTAATATAATTATCAATAGACACATGGTCTAATTAATTGAAATATAATTAATTCCATTAATAAATAACATAGTATAACTAACGAAACTAGGTCACCAAACGATCCAAATTAATATAAATTCCAACACACACATATATATATACACACACACACATTGTATAATTAACAAAAGGCATTATGCTTCTTTAGATGGAAATCAACGCTGCTACGTGTTTGCTTGCTACAGTTTTCTAAGTGTAATTTATATTTTTTTTTTGTGATTTGCAGGTTATTACACAGAAACATGATTTACCCAATGCGCACATCGATAGCATATGTGAATTAAGCTCGTCATCCAAAAAAATGAGTTTCTTGGGGATGGCCAAAAGGTGGAGTGATGTAAATTTAAAACTAAAGGTCTCGAGTTCGAATCGATATTGATAGGTATGAGCTTGTCACACCTGATTTGTGTGGTTTGCAAACTATTGCACAGGAGCGGCTTACCCCACCATCTAAAAAAAAGGCCATTATAGGAATGATCTAGTGGTTGAGTGATACAAGTTTACCCCTATCATCCAAAAAAGAAACGAGTCCTTCGGAAATGCCTTGTTAGTAGTGGAATGATATAAACTTGAGACCTAATATTTTGAATTTGAAAAAAAAAAGAGTCATTCAGAGATGACCTATTGATTAAGTGGTATAAGCTTACCATCGCTATAAAAAAAAAGTTCATCAGGAATGACCTAGTGGTGGACTCAGGGGCGGATGTGGGGGTTGGGGAGGCAAGTGCAACAATTTTTTTAATTTTAAAATTATGTTGAGTTTGGAATATATATATATATATATATATATAGAGAGAGAGAGAGAGAGAGAGAGAGAGAGAGAATGAATCAAATGAGAACTAGAGCCCCATGTGAGAACTAAGAACCAATCAAATCCGTTGATCTTCAATTTTTGGACGGTCAAGATATGTACCCGAGTTTATGTTATGCGGTGACATTTTTGTAATATTGGGGTTATTTTAATGAACTGGGATATTTTTGTAATATTTGAGCTGAATGCTTTTAGCATTACTATGATAAGTTTTAGCATTGGTGTAATTAGTTTTAGTATTATTGTGACTAGTTTTAGCATTATGAAGATGATATTAGTTTTAACATTAACGTGATTAGTTGTGTCTTATTTAATCTGCAGATTGTGTTGGCACTACTTTGGAGATTTCTCTTGGGTTGTCTGAATTTTATATACCTGATTAATGGACATGCGGTTATTTGCAATGATGGATATTTATAAAATATCACGTTGCATTTATCATCTTGATGAGTGAGGGCAGTTTTAGCTTTTGTTTTCCTTGTACTTTCATCTATTCTACCTCTTTTAACACCTATAAATTTTTATATAATATTGTTAAGGAAATAAAATAACAAGGTTAAAAACATAATTGAATGATAAAGATAAAAATAGTGAACAATAATGTCAATGATAATGCTAAAATAATAGATGATGATGCTAATTCCAGTGAACAATAATGCGAGTACCACAACATGTGTCATGACTTAGGTTTATAATGTTCATGTTAACTTTTTCAGACATATATATTTTCTAATGCTAAGAATAGCAATGATAATGCTAACATCTGATATGATAATATTAATTCAACAAACTGTAACAACGTTTGTTCATAGTTAGTTTATAATGTCCCTGGTAATTTTTTTTATGCTAATGCTAACTGATGGTTGTGATAATGCTAAAATGAGAAATAATAATGCTAAAACTGTAAATAATAATGTTAAACACAACAAATTATAGAGATAAATCATACATTGCCAACAATGATAGGTTTTATGTATTTCTACAAGTTTCTCAATATTAGCAAAAATAAAATGAAACTGCTAAATAATCATGAGACAATGCTAACAGGGGGTGAACGATATTAATAATTCAAGAAAAATGTAATAACGTTGTTCATGTTTGTTTTATACTGTTCCTGGCAAGCTTTCATGCTAATGCTACCAAGAGTTATAATAATGCTAGAATGAGAAATGACAATGTTAAAATTGTAAACAATAATGCTAAAATTCTTAAAATGTGCAAATAAATCATACATTGTCAATAGTGTTAGGTTTTACATGTTCATACAATTTTTCCGATGTCAACAGAACAAAATGAAACCTGCTACATCATCATGAAATAATACAAACATAGTTTGTTCAATATTAGGTTTTGTGTGTTTCGAAAAGTATTGTTATGTTAACAGCACATGAAAAAAACTACTAAATCATCATAATAGAATGATAAATCAGTTTTTCTATAAGGAAAAAAATTCAACGAAATATGGGAAAAAAATCAACGATATATCACCTTAATTTTTCATCTTTCTAGTTTGAAGATTTAATCATTCGATGTTGTTCTTCTTCTTTTAGAAGATTTCAAAAATCTATGGTGCAAGTAAGAGTGAGACGGTAAGGTATACCTTACTTTTTTCACCATACATTTACCTTACCTTAACATTCGATATACCTTCCAATGGTATACCTTAAATTCAGTATGAAAAAATGGCACACATTTACCGTACTTTTATTTCGGTATATCTTACCGATGTCGGTATACCTTATATGTCAGATATCGGCATACATTATCCTACTATCTTATGATATATCTCATATGTTTATTAAATATATGAAACACCCCTAATAACGATCAAAATTCAACAAAATAAAATAAATCTTCTCATGTCACGATATTTACACTCCAATAAAACAAAACATTCGTAATAATTATTTACTAAGTATTAATTAGGAATATATTTAGAATTATTATACATTAAGTATAACATAAGATTAATTATAAGTGTCTGATATTGTAAATTTATTAGATATTTATATATGTATAACATATTTACTAAGTATTATATATATATATATATCAATCATGTTTTTTTAATTAATATAAATTGTATAAAATATTATAAACTTACTATATATTACAAAGGTTAAATCGTTTCAATATCATATTTTTCGGTACGAAAATATAGTGTGACGGTATGTTTCCCTAGGCCTATGCGTGAGGAAGCTTTGTATTCGATTTCTTCGCGTTGGTTGCGTGAGTAAGCTTTCTCTGAGCAGTTATGGTGATTGAGCTTTCTCTGCGAATTCTGGTTCTTATATTTTCAAAATGTTCCAATTTTACCCTTACTTAAGCTTCACGGGCAGTAGATTTTTACATTTTTACAAAAATGCCACCGCATAGTGATTTTAATCTATATCGTAGATCTTGATTGAATTAGATGGTGAGAATTTGTTCTTAATTCTCACATGGGAGCTAGTTCTCACTAAATCCACTCACTCTCTCTCTCTCTCTCTCTCTCTCTCTCTCTCTCTCTCTCTCTCTCTCTCTGTGTGTGTGTGTGTGTGTGTGTGTGTGTGTGTGTGTGTGTATTTTAATATAGAATATGGGGAGTTTTTTTAAAAAAAAATTAATAGTGTCTTTTCCTCATCTTCTCGTGTATCTATTGCTAATGAATCAGTTACAAAAAAATGATATCGGATTATTCTAGTAATTATTTTGAATTGTTTATTTTAATAAACAACGCCAATCTTTTAAATTTAATATGGGAAAATGGGAGGAAAGTCGAATCAAAATGGCATTATTTCACTAAAGTAAATAAGAAAAACTATAAATGTCGATTAACACAATTATGTAAAAGGAAATTAAATGTATAAATATTAACAATTATTTCGGGATTCTCCATTGTTTTTTCTTAGCCGCACGCGCAAATGGAAAACTCAAATTGTTACAGTTCTGCCCCCCTCTAAGAAAAGTTTCTGGATCTGCCACTGGGTGGCTGGTATAAGCTTGAGATCGAAAATTTTGAGTTCAAATCTCACCAACACTGTTAAGTGTGAGTTTGTCTGATACGTCCCCTAATTGTAATATTTAATAGTATTTATTTATTGTTTGATTTATTTACTTTACGTAGTTTGCATTATTATGATTATTTACCTTGTTTAGATCATGAGGGTTTCTTCTTTATAAGTTGTATTAGGATTTACATATTTTCATTAATCAGATTCATTTATCAGAAATATTAATTCAAGTTTGTTACTCTTGGAGTTCCGTATTCACTTGAAGAATACCATATCCGATAAATCTCAAATCAGGATAGTATTGCTATCACATCTAATTTTCCAAGTGTGGTTACCCAATGCGCAGCTATAGGGTGATTGGTGATTACCCTCGTCATAAAAAAATGAAATGAAATAAACCATTATAGTCACTACAACGAGAATGGTCTTTAGAGACGACACTTATAATAAACTTAAGTGACAACATGTCATCTCTAATTATCAAAGGCCTCATCAATAAACGGCTGCTAATGAGAGTTATTCGACTCTTTGAGGAGACGAACAGCTAAAATGGAGACAGAAAACACAACAAATGGCCCCAATCCTTTCTGAAGACACAATCTAACACCATATAAGATTGCATTAAGCTCTACATCAACCACGTATCGAGCCCGAGAAATAATAAACAACCTTAGCCAGAGCTCCATGCATATTACCTTTATGATCACGAACCACAGCCCCAACGCCAAACAGGTTCTGCTCCTTACTAAAAGCTGCATCGACATCCAACCTAAACACACCTTCAATTGGTGGCTCCCAAGTTTTACTCCCCACCTTGAGCCCCAAATAAAATTCTGAAAAGATCGATCTCCTAGCTTCATGGAAATCAACTAAAAAACTTCTTGCAAAAGCTAAATCAATAACCACTCTCGACCCATCCACCATATGTATAGTTGACAAATATTTTGCCAAATAAAATACAAAAGAGCAACCCAAATCTCATAATCATTTCTCGTTAAATGATGAAAAATAGCATGTCCAAGATCCAACATGGAGCAATCCTGCCAACGTTTAATAATTGGCCAAAAACCGTTTGCTTTCCAAAAACCCTTCCACGCACGACAAAGGAAAAAAACATGTTGCATCGTTCCCCAACCACTGTTGCAATGATCACAAATACCCACTAAAGGAACGTGATGAGCCCTTAGGTTCAATGGCATCATAATAAAATCATGATAGACTTGCCAAATGAACACTTTAGCCTTTAGGGAATATCTAAATTCCACACCAGTTGCTTTCAATCAACCCCGCTAGATCTCGACCTCGAAACATGCGACTCATAGTAACCAATCTCCAATAAATATTATGATTTAACTGAGAAAACACCATTCAAATCCACGCACCAAAAACAACCATGTACCCAACCCTCAAAATAGGAGTGCACACAATAGCATCAGCCATAGAAGGCCAGAAAAATTCAAGAACTGCATCTTTATCCCAACATCAATCATCTGAAATAAATTGAGCAACCTTCAAATTAGATTCCTCAAGAGCACGAGGGATTGGGATTCCTGAAGGGATATCAAGCACAAAACCTTCATGAAATATTCTAACAGAGATACCAAAACCAACTTTCCAATGCAAGCCACGCAAAACCAGAGACCTATTCTAACAAATAGAACGCCACATAAAAGAAGAATTAGCCCCGACAGACGCCTCCAACACTGTTCTATTTTTATAATATTTAGACCACAAAACACGTCCAAGGAGAGAATCAGGATTCTGTAAAAGCCTCCAAATATGTTTTGCCAACATAATTTTATTAAAAGATAACAGATGACGGAAACTCAAACCCCCTTTATCATTTGGGCGGCATGTCTTGTCCCACTTTGTCCAATGCATTCTACTCTTATTGACAGTATCACCCTATCATAAATGGGCACAAGCTCGATCAATATCATTACAAATAGTTTTCAGTATGCGAAAGCATATCATTGAATACGTCAAAATAGCTTACAACATATTTAATTAGCACTTCTTTACCTCCAGCCGAAAGGAGCTTGTTCTGCCTAGAGGTCAATCTGTTAATTACTTTGTTGACATGCTCGTATTTTAGTCCTAATCCGAGCATTATTTCTTATGTTTCTTTCTTATTTTAGTATGTTTAGTCATCGTTTATGGTAATATTAGTCCCTTTTTATAATAAGTGTTGCTAACATAGTTAATTTAGAAAACTGAGTTAAAATGAGCAATCCAAGGCCCGAGAATCGAAGCGCATGTCGGAAGGGATCGGGAAGCTGAACTGGACGGACGAGAGAGCCGAAGACCGAGTTGAAGTCGGGACGCCGGGCACGGCCTGCAACGCGGCGCCATAGGCCGTGACCCGCGGCCCGGTGTTCGCGGCCTTATTTTTGGGACCTGCAACGCGGCGCGACCCAGGGCTGGAGCCGCCCGGGTCACGCCCACCCTCACATGGCACGAGCCACAGGGGCGCGACCGGCCCCATGTCGCGCTCCTATGTCATATTTTCAGGATTTTTCAGGTTTTTGCTTTATTTTTACCCCAATTTTCCCCACTTTGTATATAAACCATCCTTAGTTCGAAATTGAGAAAGGGAACTTGATATTTTTCCATTTTTAGAGAGAGAAATAGTGTGTATGCTTGGGAGCTTTGGATATTGAAGAACAAGGAGTACTTTGAAGAATTTTAATACAAATTTTTGGGTTTTTTCTCCTTCTCTCCTATGTTTTCTTTTTATGTGATAGCTAAATTTATAGGCACCTAGGGTTTTGAGATTTGGTTATGGATATGTGAATCAAATATTTGTACTTGATTTTCCAATTTCCTATCATGAATCAATGTTATGCTTAAATCTATACTTGGATTGGCCATCCTAGGATAGAAATTTATGTATGATTAGGTTTGAGAAAACTAATTCTGCATGGGTATTTGATTCATGATCCCAATTTGGCATGAGATTGAGAAATTAGTGTTAAATTGGTGTTGTTTACTTGATTGAGCTTAATTTAGATTAAATTGCAATTGAGTCGTAGACATATGGGAGTTGTATTTAATTTGAAAATATCTAGGTTGCTTGAGAAACGACTTGGGCTATATTTGTGATCAAGTGTTGTTTGATTGGGAAATTTATGCATGATCCCCTTATATGATGATTGTATTCTTGCCAAAGATCAATTTCCTAGAGCCAATTTCTTTTAAGTGAATTTTACTTGAGTTTTATTCCCATTTATTTCTTGTGTGTTGCTAATTCTATTTGATCTTCGCAAAATTACATTATTTTAGTTAAAAATCTAACCCAAATTCTGAATGGTTTGACTAGTGAAAGAGTTTGATGTTATGGTACTTGTAGCCTCAAAAATGCATTTAATTCCCCATGTTCGACCCGGTCTGTTATGCTATACGTGTTCGCTTGCATAGTGAGATTGGTTAATTAGAACTTGGTCTTCGTTCATATTTTTGTGAAAGAGAAAAATCTCATCAAGTTTTTGGCGTCTTTGCCGGGGAATTAAGTTGTTTATTTGAGTATATGCAATATCATTTCAAGAATTGCTTTGCTAGATTAAACGTATAATTTTCTTTTAAGTTCTAAACTTACCTTGTGCTTTTGTTAGGAGGTGTATGCGAACAAGGTCGCGTGGAGAGCCTTTGTTTGAAGTCGATCTCGAGATAGAAGCTATAAGTCGTCATCGTAACACGGCTAGGCGATGATAGACAATGGGGGATAACAACAACCAAATCCCCAACCCTCCAATTCAAGACCCCTTACTCTTTGAAATGCAAGCACAAATGGAGGAGTTGAGGGCACAATTGAGGGCCCAAGAGGAAGCTAGAGCTCAAGAGGAGGCTCCAATCCGGAATTTGTTTCAACCCATTATCAACAAAGGAGCAAGGAATCGATCAGCTATCAATGCTAATAATTTTGAGCTCAAGCCGGGATTGATAGCAATGGTGTCCCAAAATCAATTTGGGGGCTCCGCCATAGAATATCCTCATGAACACGTGAACCAATTTCTCGAGATTAACCGGACGGTGAAAATGAATGGAGTACCGGAGGATGCCGTGAGACTTAGGCTATTCTACTTCTCCCTCCGTGACAAAGCTCGAGCTTGGTGGTTGAACCAACCACCATCAACATTTGAGTTTTGGAACACTATGATCTCAAATTCCTTCAAAAGTTCTTTCCACCGGGAAAGACATTAAAGCTAAAAGGGGAGATCACCAAATTTAGGCAAAGGGATGATGAATCTATGTATGAGGCTTGGGAGCGATTTCGTGAAATGTTAAGGAAGTGTCCGGGCCATGGCTTTGGTACGGACCATCAAGTATGCCTTTTCTACTCCGGATCAACACCCGAGGTGAGGAGAATCTTGGATGCCGCCGCCGGTACATCTTTACTAGGAAGGGGACCGGAAGAGGCATTGGCCATCATTGATGAGATGGCCTCAAACGCATTCCAATGGCCAAGTGAAAGAGATGGAATTCAAATGTTGAAGACAGTGGATACTAGTCCAAGCACGGATTCGATAGCTCTTCTAGCCGCTCAAATGTCGACTTTGAATTCTAAGATCGAAGCTATGGCGATGCAAAGTACCAAGGCTTCTACTCTACCTCATCTTAAGGAAGCTAAGTATGTGAACCAAAGTGTTTATGGGAACCACCAAAGGCCATACAACCAAGGGTTCAAACCACACTTCCAAGGTCAATATGGTGGATCGGGAAATCATTATCAACACCGACCACCACACCTAAATCTATCTTATGGGAATTTGAATGCCGCTCTTCAACCACCATCGGGTTTCTCGGTCACAAATGGGGTTATAGATGAGGAAAAGAAGTCGAAAATGGAAGAACTTCTCATGACTCTATTGAACAAGACCGACAAGTACATGGGTGAATCCCAATCAAGATTTGAAAAGCTTGAGAGCAACCAAGCGGTGGTAAACACTCAATTGAATATGCTTGAGAAATAAATGTGACAACTAGCCATCGCCGTGGAAGGTCAACATGAACCGGGACATTTCCCCTCCAATACAATGGTGAACTCAAAGGATTGCAAAGCCATTACCCTACGGAGTGGGACCACATACAAAGGGCCCGAAATGCCAAAGCAAGGTGATGAAGCAAGCATTGAAGAAGGAAAAGACGAGGAAGTAGTGGAGGAGGAAGTGAAAACCAAGGAAGATGAGCCTATTGAAGGCAAAGTGACACTTCAACCAAAGAAGATAGATGAACCGCAAGTGAAGGTGCCTTATCCTTAAAGGCTTCAAAAATCCAAAAATGAAGAGCAATTTTCCAAATTTCTTGATATATTCCGAAGGATCCAAATTAACCTCTCTCTTGTGGAGGCCTTGCAACAAATGCCAAACTACGCCAAATTTCTCAAAGATGTGGTGACAAGGGAGAGGAAATTGGGCAACTTTGAGACCGTGAGTCTCACGGAGAATCGTAGTGCCTTGATTCAAAAGAAGCTTCCCGCCAAGATGAAAGACCCCGGGAGTTTCAACATTACTGTGACTATTGGAGATCATCATGAGAAGAAAGCCCTTTGTGATTTGGGCGCAAGTATAAACCTCATGCCATTGTCGTTCTTCTTAAAGCTAAATGTTGGGGAAATTAAGCCGATAACAATTTGCTTGCAAATGGCGAATAGGTCTTTAACTTATCCAAAAGGAGTTGTGGAGGATGTTCTTGTGAAGGTGAATGACTTCATTTTTCCCGTGGATTTTGTTGTCCTAGATATGGAAGAGGATAAAAACCCGCCACTCATCTTGGGAAGGCCGTTCTTGGCAACGGGAAAGGCACTCATTGATGTGTCAAAAGGGGAGCTTACACTCCATTTGAATGATGAAAGTAGCACGTTTTCAATATATAATGCAATGAAATTTCATGATGATAATGAGGAGTCTATGAGAGTAGAGGATTGTAAAGTGATGAAGATTGTAGAGGAATGTGTTGAAGAAACAATGATGGAGCACTACACCTCTCAAGATCCCTTAGAAACTATCTTGTTTGCATCTCTTTACTCTTCTTCTTCTTTTGATGATTTTGATGATAACACCGATATTGTGGATTGTGTGTTTGCTCTTGATTCTCCATAGGAAATCCCACCAAGAGGAAATCGCTTCTTGCCATTGAGGGATGAAAAAGAGGAAGTATTGAAAAGGGAAGAAGGTGAAGAGAAAGAAAAGAAGGAAGAATTGAAGCCCTTCCGGCCACTTGAGGTAGCCTATTTGGGTGCAAATGAGACATATCTCGTAATTGTGTTGGCCTATTTATCTTCTTGTGAGCTTGATAAGTTACTAAGAGTCTTAAGAAAGCATAAGTCCACGTTAGGTTGGTCCATTGGGGATTTGAAGGGGATTAGCCCTACGGTTTGCATGCATAGGATCTTGTTAGAAGATGATTACAAACCCTGAGTCCAACCACAATGTAGGTTGAATCCTACAATGCAAGAAGTTGTTAGGAAGGAAGTTCTTAAATGGCTTGATGCGGGTATAGTCTATGATATTTCCGATAGTGTGTGGGTGAGTCCCACCCAAGTCGTGGCTAAGATAGGAGGCATGACCATAGTGAAGGATGAAAGTAATGAATTGATAGCTATTAGGATTGTGAATGGTTGGCGTGTGTGTATTGATTATCGTGCATTGAATGCGGCCACTAGAAAGGACCATTTTCCATTGCCTTTTATTGACCAAATGCTTAATAGATTAGCCGGATATGAATTCTATTATTTTCTTCATGGTTATTATGGGTACAACCAAATTTTGATTGCACCCGAGGATCAACATAAATCCGCTTTTACATGCCCTTATGGGATCTTTGCTTTTAGAAGAATGTCATTTGGTTTGTGTAATGCTCCGGCTACTTTCCAAAGATGTATGATGTCAATTTTTCATTATTTGATTGAAAAGATAATGGAGGTATTTATCGATGATTTCTCGGTTTTTGGGGACTCTTTTGATAATTGTTTGGACAACTTAACTCGAGTTTTACAGCGTTGTGAGGAGACTAACCTCGTCTTAAACTGGAAAAATGCTATTTTATGGTGAGAGACGGAGTAGTCCTTAGCCACAAAGTGTCCGCTGCGGGTTTGGAGGTGGATCGAGCCAAGATAGTAGCCATTGAGAAGCTTCCACCCCCAACAAATGAAAAGGGTGTCTGAAGTTTCCTTGACCACGTCGGGTTCTATCGGCGTTTTATTAAGGATTTTTCAAAAATCTCTAAACATTTATGTAAATTGCTTGAAAAATCTAATGACTTTGTTTTTTATGGTGAATGTGTGCAGGCGTTTGAGATGCTGAAGAAGGCCCTAATAACGGACCCGGTGCTTATTGCCCCAGATTGGAGTGAACCCTTTGAGCTCATGTGTGATGCGAGCGAGGTAGCCGTGGGGCCGTATTAGGGAAAAGGAGAGAGAAGTTGTTTCGGGTGATCTACTATAGAAGCAAGACTTTGGACCCGGCACAAATCAACTACACAACCACGGAGAGGGAGTTGTTGGCAGTCCTATACGCTTTTCACAAGTTCCGGCCCTATCTTATTGGGGACCGAACAATTATCCACATGGATCACACCACGTTGAGGCATCTCTTTGCTAAGAAGGATGCCAAGCCCCGACTCATGAGGTGGATCCTTCTACTATAAGAATTCGACATGGAAATTAGAGATCGAAAAGGGTGCGAGAATGCGGTGGCCGACCACCTATCTCGTTTGGAGCATACTAAGGAGGATCAAGATAACAAAAGAGAGATTGATGACTATTTTCCAGATGAAAGGATCCTAATTGTGGGGACAATGAAGGTGCCATGGTTCGCGGATATAGTAAATTACTTGGTGGTGGGAATTGCACCTAAAGAGTTAGAACGGTATCAAAAGAAGAAATTCTTCCATGACTTGAGATTCTTTGTGTGGGATGAGCCGTATTTGTTTAGACGTTGTGCGGATCTAGTTTTGAGGAGGTGTGTGCCCAAAGAGGAATGGGGGCAAATTTTAGAAGCATGCCACGCGGGATTAAGTGGAGGACATTTTGGGGCTAATCGAACAGCTAGAAAAATCTACCAAAGTGGATTTTATTGGCCTAGCATCTTCAAGGATGCAAGAGAGTTCGTCAAGAGTTGTGATAAGTGTCAACGGATGGGATCTATCTCTAAGAAGAATGAAATGCCTATGAAGAATATCATTGAAGTTGAGTTTTTTGATGTTTGGGGGATAGATTTCATGGGACCATTCGTTGCTTCGGAAGGAAACTTGTATATCTTGTTGGCCGTGGATTTAGTGTCTAGATGGATTGAAGCTATTCCGACAAAGACAAGTGATGCAAAAGTCATCCTCAAGTTTCTCAAAAATAACATCTTGACAAGGTTTGGAGCCCCTAGAGCCATAGTGAGTGATGGTGGCTCACATTTTTGCAACAAATGGATGAGAGCATTACTTGCTAGGCACGGAGTCAAGCATAAGGTGACAACACCTTATCATCCTCAAGTAAACGGTCAAGCAGAATTGGCTAATTGGGAAGTTAAGCAAATCCTTCAAAAGGTAGTCCGAACAAATGGGAAGGATTGGTCGTCATTATTGGATGAAGCACTATGGGCTTACCGTACGGCTTACAAGACCCCGCTTGGTATGTCTCCTTATCAACTTGTCATTTACCCGTTGAGCTTTCTCATAAAGCTTTTTGGGCCATTAAGAAGTTGAACCTCAATCCCGTGTCATCCGTGGGAGAAAGAATTTTCAAATTGAATGAGCTAGAGGAATTCCGAATGGAGGCTTTTGAAAATTTAGCTATTTACAAAATGAGAGCCAAAGTCTACCATGACAAGCTCTTGAGACAAAAAGACCTCGCATCGGGAGATGAAGTTCTCTTGTTCAATTCTAGATTCAAGCTTTTTGATACACTATTTTATTAATGCAAAAATCGCAACTATACGAGACAATGCAATAATAGGCAAGTATACCGAGTATCGTATCCACAGAGATTGCTATAGCAAAAGAACACTAATTACTAACCTAATCAATTCTCTACTACATAGGTAATGAAATCAAATGATTTTTTAAACTAGACAAATTAAGTAAAACAAGATCAAAAGCAATGCAAATAACACAACGATCAATAAGCACAAGGATGAAATCAAATATTTAAAACTATTAATTCTAGGGCAAGAACATTCACGATCCAATATATTCTAGCATGCAAGTCAAATCCCAATTTAATCCAAGTTATGTGTGGAGAATCTGAAAACTATCGAACCCTCTCTTACCAGACTCAGGCCGACGTGGATTAGCAATTGATGAAGACTCAAATTCGTGCTTTTTCCTTTATATTTTTACACCCTTTTTAAGTGTTTAGTATAGAGTCTAGTCTAGTTTTGGGGATAAAGCTGATTGTAGGAGGTTGAGGGCACAAAACCACCACAATAGGCACAGACAGATGCTATTTATGCTGAGGGCACAAAGGACTGATTTGCCTGCCGAGGACCCAGTCAAAGTTGTTGCGAGAATTGCGCAACAAGATCGCGGGACAGTTTCTATATGCACGTGGAGGTGATGTGGCGGTCAGTTCCGAGTCTTGGGGAGGTCTACACACGTTGGGAAGGAAGTGGGGACATCAGAAAGCCGTTGGAGATGCTAGGGTTTGTTGCTATCCCTCCTAAATTCAAGGAAGAACGTTGAGCATAAAATGAAGAAGTGGAGGAGTGCAAGAACCCCTGCATGGGTGAGATCTGGGCTGCGTGAAGCCTTAATTCAGTTGCTATAAATACTTTTATCTATTTTTCATATCAGCACGCGTGCACGGTGCCGGTTTTTGCACCTCAAGATATAATTTCCCGTTTTCATATTTAGTTTAGTTGCTGGATAATCTGTCTGCCTGAAGCTGGCAATTTGCCCGCGGAGAGGTAGTTCAGTTGTTTTTGTTGGCAAAACTGGGGTTGGGCCCAGAAGTTAATCAAGTTATTTCCTTTCCAAGTAAGATGTCTTTTATCATTTCTTTTACTTTCGTTTCTATATTTAGTGGCTAAGTATCCACTGTTCAAGTCAAAGTAATGGTCTAAGGGTAGAATATATGCATGAGGTAATCGGACTTTAAAGCCTTAAGGGTTCACAATCTTAACTTGTTTTTCACTTAGACATAGGTAAAGGGTGGTTGGAGATGAAAGCGCGCATTTCTGATTAACTGGTGCTAGTGTTAGTTACGTGGGAGTGTATAGGTGACCCATGCCTCGATACCCGCATAGTAACAAGTCCGGGGGTGACAGCCTTGGTAGTTGAGATTGAGTAGTATATGCAGGCACAAGACCGTGTCAAACCTACTAGAATCGGGTCGCTTTTGCCCTCAAGCTGCTATGCTTGCAAAACCTTTGTGTGATTCTCTCCTTAGGTTCCTGTATAGTTAGGTCCCTAGGTGCCGATCGTATCATCTAGACGATATAATGTAAGAAGTGATTGGGGAGTGGCCGATCGTATCCATTTCCTATAACCGGTTAACCCTCAAAGTGACAATTACCCATATTTGGCCATAGGGATTCGGTTTTTGACCTTTCTGCTAGTGTGGGCACAACGGGTAGTAGTGGTAATTACATGTGTTTTGCCCAGGATTGCGCATACCTACCGAATGACTTGATGCTTTGACTTGAGCACTTTTATTACTGATATTTTCTTTTGTGATTTCTTTTTTAGCATTTAGTTAGTTTAAGTTTATTAGCAAGGTTTTTAGAGTGACACTGAAGACCCAAACTAAAACTAAGAAAGGACAGAAGGTTAAAACACTCCTCGTGGAATCGACATCCGTCTTCACTAGCTATACTAGCCATTGAGGGCAGATTAAGCATTTGTGGACCATTTGCCCGCAAGTGTATTTTGCACACCTAAACGACGGGTGTGCCAAAATTGGCGCCGTTGCCGGGGAGTGTAAGCGTACTTTTCTGTCTATTTACTGTTTTACCTTAGTATATGCTTCGTTCTAACCGCGCAGGAGATTTACTCTACGATCCGGAGATAGAGAGGTCAGCGAGGGCAAGAAGAGCACAAGCTAGGGCATTTTTGAAAAGGCTGGAGGAAGAGAATCACACTGAAGGATCCAGTGATGATTTGACCTCAAGCGGATAAAGTGAGAAAAGCAACATCAATTCACTCTATTTCGACGAAGAGATGGAGGACGATCAGATATCAAACCACGAAGAAGAAGAACAACAAAGACCACCACCGCACACCCTTACTTTGAGGCAGCTGAGTTTCCCTCAAACCATGAACATGCGTCCCACGGGCATCGTTTTGCCCACAACTACTGGTAACTGGGAGCTGAGGGCAAATTTCATCTTGATTTTGCCCAAATTCCATGACCATCCAGGGGAGGATCCACAACGACATCTACAAGATTTTGAGATGGCATGTGAGACGCAACGCACACGAGCTAATGGGATAGGCGAATACATTCGCCTGGTTTCTTTTCCTTTCACCTTGCTGGACGGAGCTCGAGAGTGGTTGTATACTATTTCCGCTAGGAGTGTAACCAACTGGAGTCAACTCCAGAAAAAGTTTTTGGAGAAGTACTTCCCCACATCAAGAGTGCAGAGCATGAGAAAGAAGATCTCAACCGCAAAGGCTGGTTCCCACGAGAGCTTTTACGACTACTGGGAGCGTTTCAAGCAATTGCTCTCGAAATGCCCACATCACCAGATTCCAGATCATGACCTGGTGACCTACTTTGTTTCGGGGTTGAGAAGCGAGGACCGAGCCCTACTAAATGCAGCATGTGGAGGATCTATCCTGAACAAGAGGGCAGCTGAGGCTCTAATACTTATTGGAGAAATGGCCGAGGAGAACAGAGATGATTCATATGAAAGAACAAGTATTGCCGCTGCGGGCAAAACTATCTCTGTGCCTGCAACTGATGACCGAATCGAACAACTCTGCAACAAGATGGAGAAGATGATCACCATGTTTTCTGCCAATACCTTGCGAATTTGTGGGGTATGTGAACTAATGGGGGACCACTCTGACCAGTGTCCACAATTGAAGAAGAAGGAAGAAACGGTCAACGCTATGGATGAAGGGCACAGAAGGAGGCACAATCAATTTGCCCCCAACTACAGTCAGAGGCATACAACACCATACTATCCTGCGCCCGCAGCAGGACCGTCTTTATCAGACATGGTTCACAAGATTGTGAATGAAACGGTGGAGGTACAAAAGAAATCAGAAGCCTTCGAGCAGGAGACAAGGAATGGACTGAGCTATTTGGGAGGACAAATATCCCAAATTAGTGATGCAATCGCAAGGATGGAGAAAGCTAAAGGAGTTCTGCCCTCACAGACAGAACCGCCAAAGAAGGCTGGGGTAAATGCAATAACACTGAAGAGTGGAAGGCAACTGCCTGCACCATATCCAGAGACTGCAGAGGATGATGCCCACAGCAACGATGAGCCCACAAAGGAGAAGCCAGAGTTGAGGGCAAATGACGAACCAGAAGCAGTTGTGCCCAAACCCATCCTGAAGAGTAATATTCCAAAAGAGATCGAGGTGCCTTTACCATTTCCAGGAAGGATGAAGCGAAACAAGAAAGAAGAAGAGGATAGGGAGCTAATGCACATCTTCAAAAAAGTGGAAATCAATGTTCCACTACTAGACGCAATCAGGCAAGTACCCCGATATGCCCGTTTCCTGAAGGACTTATGTACAAAGAAGGTGAGATTCACGGAGGAGGCACAAGTGGTTGTGAATGAAAATGTGTCAGCATTATTGCAGAAGAAGCTGCCTGAAAAGTGTGGAGACCCAGGGATGTTCTTTATTCCCTGTGAAATTGGAGGACTTCGAGTTAAGAGAGCTATGCTGGACTTAGGAGCATCGATCAATGTTATGCCCCTAAGCATTTTTGAAGAGCTGACCTTAGGACCGCTCAAGGATACAAGAACAATTATTCAATTGGCTGATCGTTCCAGTGTCTACCCCGAGGAAGTGCTTGAAGATGTCCTAATCAAAGTGGAGAGTTTGATTTTCCCAGCAGACTTCTATGTGCTGGATATGGGCAAAACCAATCCAAGGGCTGCCTGTATACTTTTGGGCAGACCATTCATGAAGACGGCACATACGAAGATTGATGTCGATAAGGGCACATTGACGTGCGAGTTCGATAGAGATAGAGTTACCTTCAACATCATGGAGGCAATGAAGTACCCCAATGACACTGAGGGTGTACATGTGATCGACGTCTTTGAGCCTATGATCCAAGAAGAATTGCCAAGGCTGCTGGCAAAGGATCCACTTGATTGGGTACTTCAATACAGTAAAATTGATTGGGATACTGAAGAGGAACGAGATAAACAAATCAAAGAGGTAATTCTGCAATTATATCACATCGAAGCCAGTTTTTCAAGGGATCAACGCCTGCCTTTGCCCACAACAAGGCAGGGTGATAAACTGGTGCGGTCCATCATCAAGCCACCAAAGTTGGAGTTGAAGGAGTTGCTCGATCACCTCAAATATGCCTATTTGGGTGAAGGAGAGAGTTTGCCAGTTATAATCAGTTCATCTTTGACCATGAAGCAGGAAGTCAAGTTGATAGCACTATTGAAGATGCACAAGGAAGCAATTGGATGGACTTTGGCCGACATCAAAGGCATAAGTTCCACCATTTGCATGCATCGGATCCAGTTGGAAGAAGGGGCAAAACCAGTGCAAGATCCCCAAAGGAAGCTGAACCCCTTGATGAAGGAAGCTGTGTTAAAGGAAATTCTAAAGCTGCTTGATATGGGCATTATCTTCCCTGTGCCCGACAGTGAGTGGGTGAGTCCTATTCACGTTGTGCCCAAAAAGTCTGGAATCCAGGTTGTAGAGAATGAAAACAAGGAACTTATTCAGATGAGACTGCAGACAGGATGGACAGTTTGTATTGACTACCGCAAGTTGAATGCAGTCACAAAGAAGGATCATTTTCCTTTGCCCTTCATCGACCAAATGTTGGAGAGGCTTGCAGGAAAATCATACTTCTGTTTTCTGGATGGGTATTCTGGATATATGCAGATTGTGGTGGCCCAAGCCGATCAAGGCAAAACGACATTCACTTGCCCCTTTGGCACATTTGCCTACAGAAGGATGCCGTTTGGCCTTTGCAATGCTCCAGGCACATTTCAACGGTGCATGATGAGTATATTTTCGGATATGCTTGAGACTTGTATCGAGATCTTCATGGACGACTTCACGATTTATGGAGATAGCTTTGATCAATGCCTTGATCATTTGAGCAAAGTACTGAGCCGCTGTGTGGAAAAAGACTCGGTGTTGAATTATGAGAAGTGTCACTTCATGGTGAGAGAAGGAATCGTGCTGGGACATGTAGTATCCGAGCGAGGAATCGAGGTGGACAGGGCAAAAGTGGAGATCATTGCCAAATTTCCCTATCCCATCAATGTTAAGCAGATTTTGGCATTTCTAGGCCATGCGGGTTTCTATCGTCGATTCATTAAGGACTTCGCAAAGATTGCTCAACCACTCACAAACCTGCTACAATTGGAGGTCAAATTTGATTTTGATGATGACTGCAAGAAAGCTTTTCACACATTACAGAATATGTTGGTGTCTTCTCCAATTATCCAACCTCCGGATTGGGGAATGCCATTTGAGGTGATGTGTGATGCCAGCAGATTTGCCGTAGGAGCAGTTTTGGGCCAGAAAAGAGGCAAAGAGAGCTATGTTATCTATTATGCCTCCAAGACATTAAATGCCGCGCAACGCAATTATACCACCACGAAGAAGGAGCTGTTAGCAGTAGTGTTCGCTTTTGAGAAGTTTCGTTCCTACCTGCTGGGGGCACAAGTGATTGTTTACACGGATCATGCAGTCCTGAAGTACCTGCTGTCTAAGAAGGAGTCAAAGCCGAGACTCATAAGATGGATATTGCTCTTGCAAGAGTTTGATGTGCAGATCAAGGACAAAACTGGTGCAGAAAATCTAGTTGCAGACCATCTCAGCCGTCTGATGGTTGAGGGTAAAGAGGAAATCACTGAGAATTTTCCAGATGAGCATTTGTATGAGGTTGTGGGCAAAACAGCGAGGGAGCCATGGTTTGCCAACATAGTGAACTATCTGGTCGCAAGGCAGTTTCCAGTTGGTTTGAGTGACTATCAAAGGAATAAGATGAAGCGTGAATGCAGACTCTATCTCTGGGAAGCACCAACTCTTAGGAAAATTGGAGTCGATCAAGTCATAAGGAGGTGCGTCAGTGATGAGGAAGTCATAGACATCTTGAAGTTCTGTCATAACAACGCATGTGGAGGTCATTTTGGCCCACGGAGGACAGCAAGGAAAATACTAGATGGAGGATTTTATTGGCCTACATTATTCAGGGATGCTTATATATTTGTGAAGAAGTACAAGAATTGCCAGATGACTGGGAATATTTCCATTCGGGAGGCCATGCCACAAACACCTATCATGCCCGTGGAAGTCTTCGACATATGGGGCATAGATTTCATGAGACCATTTCCCAAGTCAGGTAATAATCTCTACATTATCCTGGCTGTAGATTATGTGTCCAAGTGGGTGGAGGCAAAAGCCACTCCGACGAATGATGCAAATACAGTAGTGAAGTTCCTGAGGGCAAATGTGTTCTGTCGCTTCGGAATGCCCAAAGTCCTGATCAGTGATCAAGGGACTCATTTCTACAACTCAGTCATAAAGAAGATGATGGCAAAGTATAGGGTCACACACAAGGTTACTACGGTATATCACCTCCAGGCAAATGGACAAGCAGAAGTCTCAAACAGGGAGATCAAAAATATTTTGGAGAAAGTTGTTGGACCAAGGCGCAAAGACTGGAGCAATCACTTGGAAGATGCTCTGTGGGCATATCGCACAGCCTACAAGACACCTATTGGGATGTCTCCTTATAGGCTGGTTTTTGGAAAGTATTGCAATTTGCCTGTGGGAATGGAGCATAAAGCATTTTGGGCAATCAAGAAGTTGAATTTCGATAATGGATGCGCTGGAATTGAAAGGAAGCTGCAGATCCAAGAATTGGAAGAATTGAGGTCCGAGGCCTATGATAATGTTGTGATGTATAAGAAAAGGACCAAGAGATACCACGATGCACTCGCAAGAGGCAAACAGTTGCTCTGTGGGCAAAAGGTACTCGTGTTTAACTCAAAGCTCAAATTGCATGCGGGCAAATTGAAGTCAAAATGGATGGGCCCCTATCTAGTGCAACATCAACACCCAAGTGGAGCAATTGACCTGGTAAATCCAAAAGATGGGTGCGAGTTTCGAGTTAATGGTCAGAAGGTGAAACCATATTTTGACCAAGAGAAGGAAACTTGGGCAGAAACCCAAGTTTTGAGCACTTCTGAGTACTACTGAAGGCACAACAAGGTCGAGCCAAAGACCTTAAACAAAGGCGCTGGACGGGAGGCAACCCGGTTTGTTTACTTGCTTTAATTTCAATTAAGTTTGTTATTTGTATTTTGTTTGTGAGTTAACGCTGCAGGAAGGCAAAGACTAGAAAAACATCACTGTGGGCAAAGTAACATGCAGGGCACAGCAAGGTTTAAGTGTGTGGGTGGGTACTGCAGCTGATTTGACTGATTTGACACGAAAAAACAGCTGCAGAAACGGTTGGTTTTCCCCATGCAATGTGATGATTATTGAGAATGGAGACCGAAAACAAGGGGAGTGAAGGGGATATGATATATACAGATAATCATTTTGAATTTCAAACATATCTTCTTCTCCAATTCAAAATTCCCTAATTTTCTCAAAATTAGGCACAACCGTTTCTCCTATATTCTCGGCCAGAATCTCGCCGCACAAACCCACCACCCTCACAACACCTCACGTATCCTGAAGCATTCAAATACCCCCTCCCACTCTCTCGATTTCTCACAGATCAAGCAAAGAAAACCCTACCTCACAAATTTCCCAAACCCTTGTCAAGAAAAAAATGGTGACTACAAAGAAAACTGGAGAAACCGCCAAGCGAGGCACAAGACGCAGTGCCCGCAATGCCGGTGACTCGTCACAGGAAACAACGCAGACCACCCAGTCAACCCAGCCCAAGGAGCCGAAACAAAGTTCCGAACCAGTTCTAAACCCCTCACCTCTCCAGACCATTCCACCACAACAACCACCACTCCCACCGTCGCAAGCAGAGAAAAAGAAGCGAGCACCGCCGAAGGCTAAGGGCGGTGCGTCGAAGAAGAAGAAAGTGGAAGCTGATAAGGGCAAACCCCAAAGCCCACCACAAGCTGGGCAAAGCCCTGACCTAACACCAACACCTGAAAAACCACCAACTCCGGAGAAACCACCGACACCCTAACCCAGTGAAGAATTAAACAAGTCTGAGCCGGAGAAAGAGCCAGAGAAGAACGGGGAAGGTGATGGTGGACCAGAAAAAGAAGAAGAGGTGGAGGAAGAAAAGCAAATGGGTAGCGGTGATGAAGAAGAATACATTGATGAATCTGAAGGTGAGAGCTTGGAAGAAGAAGACAAGGAGGAGGAGAAACTAGAGCAAGATCAGCAAGAGGAGAAGGAGAAAGAACCAGAACCAGAGGAAGAGAAAGAAGAATCGTTGGAAGAAGACAAAGCGGCTTCAGAGGGATCTACATCTGAGAATGCCCACAGCCAGTCTGAGCAGTCGAAACAGGCACAACCAGATCCACCCGCAAAGAAGAAGAAGTCGAAGAAGGCAAAACCACAGGAGGTCGCGAAGGAGGCACAAAGGGAACCAAGCCAGAGCAAGGGTCCCGATATGCCCGAGAAGGATAAGAACAAGCAAAAGGGAACCAAGTCAACTAGCAAGGAAGCAAAGAAGCCAGTCAGCAAGGAGTCAAAGAAACAAGAGAAACCCCCCACTAAGAGAAAACTAGATGTGGAGCAGTCTCACGAGGAAGAGGAAGAGAAGTCGGTGAACAGCGAGGAAGTGGAACCGGAAATTCAAATTATCCCAGCTCCAGTTCAAACCTATTTGCCCGCAAAGGTGAAAAAGGGAACAAAAGGCAGGGTGCCAATCAGAACCCTCCCCCGCCGCTCGGCGAAGGAGGAGAAGGAGGATCCAAGCAGCTCGAGACAAGGAATTGTCGAGAGATTGAACAAGAAGAAGCATCTGCCCCTGTATGTTCTTCATGACAGCACGCTGAACACACTTAGAGTCATGGACCAAGTGTATGAATACTTTGCCAACATCGGTTGGGAGCAAGTACTTGGCTGGAGGTACACGGTACGCCCCTCTTTGACCATTGAATTTCTTTCCTCATATGAGTTTAAACCAGTGCAGGGCTTTGGTCTGGAGACGCCTGGAGTTGTGAACTTCTACATAGCTGGAGAGAGCTATAGTATGTCAATCTCAGGATTAAATCTGATGTTGGATTTCATCCAACCAAAAGATGTTCATTCGAAGTGGTACAAAGAAGCAGCAACCAGTGTTGGCAACGAATGGAGTCGAAACATTCAGCAACGGTGGGAGGAAATTGGAGGCAAAGGCTTCTATCTTTCGGGCTCAAGCAAGGACAAGCACATCTCTGACCACGCCCTCCAGATTTGCCATAGATGGATGGCATTCAACCTTTATGGGCGCAAAGATGGTACAGGCCAAGTCACGCAACAGGAGGTGTTCCTATTGTGGAACATGGTGCATAAGCGGAAGGTCAACCTCGGCTACATTCTGGCGATTCAATTACAGGCGCAGACCGGCAACACCAGAGCAACTATTGTAGCCTTGGGCATGTTCGTGGCTAGGTTGTTTGAAGGATTGAAAGGAGACGACCTCGACGACATCTTCGAAGGTTACCCAGACCTTGACGAAGCAATAGAGTATCTCGATGCCCAGAGGCTGGAGCGGATGCAGCTAGTTGGGATCACTGAAGAGAACACCTCATACTTCCTCCCTTTTGATGAACCAACGTATTTTGACAAGAGAAAGGCCCCCAAGGGACAACAAGGATCACCCAGGACACAAGAAGGACCGAGCAGGGCACAGAGCAGTGCAGATTCAAAGAAGCTCGAAAGAGTTGAGAAAGCCCTGCAGAGCATTTGTGTTCACCTCAGGTTAAACTACCCCTCCTCTCCTTAAATCATGCTTTATCCCCAGTAGTTTAGGATTTGTTTTTATTTTTTGTTTGTGTGTTTATTTTTGTTTTTGTATATTTGCGTCTGTATATATAGAGTCTGTTTTGGGCATATCCACATTACTGCTTGTGCCCGCAAGGGTACTTTGCACAGCAAGTGTGTGGGAGGGATAGGCCTAGGTCGTTGTATGTTTTGTTTTTATTTTGTGTGTGCATGTTGAGTCTACAGCATATGAGTCATAGATTGACATTGGGCATATATGGACATAAATTTATTGTTAGGCAGATGGAATTAATCAATCGCATGTGAAAGCAATATATAACTACCCAGTGAGCTTTGAGCCCAAATTCACATTTGCGACTTCTTTCTGTGTGTTTAAATTCCACCACCTCATTTGATGCTTACTTGCTTATGCCCTGTCAAACTTGATTTCATGCATGCTTAAATGATTAAGGCATTTTCTTTCGTCGTTATTTGGCCATATTATTCACTTATAAATGCTTCTCATTGCTGCCATTATTTGAGCCTGTTTATTTGTTCATGACCTGCATTCTGAAAAATCTCTCTTTAAAGAGTATCTTATGACTGTGAATGAAATCTTTTATGCTCGTATTGGTGGTATGGTTTAAGCCAAATAATAACAGGGTGCCAGAAAAGGGCACAAAGAAAGAAAACAAAGAAAAAAAAGAGAAAAAAAAAGAAAATGAAAAAAAAAATAAAAAAATAAAAATAAGTGTATGAATAAAAATGGTTTCCCAGGTTGTTATATGGGCACAGAGCTGCCAGTGTTGATTTTGCCCAAATGATATGAAAGGTAGCCAGTTCCTAAATATTCCCAACCTTGATCCGCATGACCCATTACAACCCTCACAAGACCTTTTGATATGCATGCATGTGAATATCGTAAATTGTTTATACAGAGTGTTTGCAAGTTTGTTGATGATGATTTGGTGGAATTGTTGAGAGTAAACACTTAACCTAAACACTCGAGAAAAAGGCGAGCTGAGTGCACACTTCAATAGTAGCCTGAGTTTGATTGATTCGATTTGCCTACATCATTATGTTCAACTGTTATGCCCTTTATCAACTTATGATTCATATGTTGTGTTGTCTTGTTTTAAGTCATTTGAGTCTTCTGTTTGTTATTTTGAGTTAAAATTGCATTCATACTTGAGGACAAGTATAGTCCAAGTGTGTGGGTGTGATGAAGACTCAAATTCGTGCTTTTTCCTTTATCTTTTTACACCCTTTTTAAGTGTTTAGTATAGAGTCTAGTCTAGTTTTGGGGGTAAAGCTGATTGCAGGAGGTTGAGGGCACAAAACCACCACAATAGGCACAGACAGGTGCTATTTATGCTGAGGGCACAAAGGACTGATTTGCCTGCCGAGGACCCAGTCAAAGTTGTTGCGAGAATTGCGCAACAAGATCGCGGGACAGTTCCTATATGCACGTGGAGGTGATGTGGCGGTCAGTTTCGAGTCTTGGGGAGGTCTACACACGTTGGGAAGGAAGTGGGGACATCAGAAAGCCGTTGGAGATGCTAGGGTTTGTTGTTATCCCTCCTAAATTCAAGGAAGAACGTTGAGCATAAAATGAGGAAGTGGAGGAGTGCAAGAACCCCTGCGTGGGTGAGATCTGGGCTGCGTGAAGCCTTAATTCAGTTGCTATAAATACTTTTATCTATTTTTCATATCAGCACGCGTGCACGGTGCCGGTTTTTGCACCTCAAGATACAATTTCCCGTTTTCATATTTAGTTTAGTTGCTGGATAATCTGTCTGCCTGAAGCTGGCAATTTGCCCACGGAGAGGTAGTTCAGTTGTTTTTGTTGGCAAAACTGGGGTTGGGCCCAGAAGTTAATCAAGTTATTTTCTTTCCAAGTAAGATGTCTTTT